>OX459113.1:28138765-29338765 GCA_949775065.1 Brachyopa scutellaris | reverse complement strand
TGGGTTAGTACGTAGGCATATTCCTGTAATCGAGCAATCAGGTCTACGAATCGTGCATGCTAGTAGCCCGGGCTACTAGTAACTTTCGAAGAATTCTTGTTGTATGGAAATCGCACGCAAATTGTATAGTGTGTGTGCTACATACAACGGTATATCTCAAAATTCTGACCTACTAGAGCGATTCTGTTGCATTTTAAAATCATTATACTGATCATGATTTTATTGAAGCAACAATTTCGTTGTAAACTAGTGTTATCAACAAATATATATGTTTTAATTTTCATAATTTTAGCGTGTCATATAATTAACTTCTTCCACACAGTCAAGTCTATTACAGATGGTACTTTAATTCCTTCCACAATCCATTCCATTTTTGACTTGCTGCCGCAGACTGATTGCGGCTGTTGCATTTTTTTTTTTTTTTTTTCAAAAAAAAAATTACCAAAATTTCATTCTATTTCTACCCTAAAATGAATACGAATATTAAATAATTTCACGAAACACCAAAATCGTTCATCAATGCTTTAAAATGTACTTACATTTTTGCAGAATCCAATGCATTGCATTGACACTCGACAACTATTCTTAAACGAGCAATTTGTCACAAGACAACAGTCATTATCGTCTCTAGGAATACTTACATTTTCACTCGAGTGAAATCTGACGTTTGAATTCGAGTACAGAACAGGAATACCAATTTTATGTGACTCGTGTTCAGAAATACCATTTCATCACTGTCACACGAAATTGACTCTCACTCGTGTACAGGAATAAGCCCCCAGTACAGGGTCATTGAACACAAAGCAGATCAGTCTCGGACAGACGCTTTTCTCTTTGAACACGTAACCTTGTACTTTTCTGTCAAGCACAGCTTCATTGAACAGACTACATACTTTCTGTCACTCCTGACTTATAGCATTACGGCAACATTGGTCATTGGTGCACTGAACGAGTTGTTTCGTTGACAGTTGCAACATCACTGACACACCGAACAGACTTAACTAATTTACTTTCAAGTTTCAACCCCTAATAGAAGTCGTACGAGGATTGTGAACGTAAATAAATGTAAAAGAACGTATTACTTTGTTTACAAAAAGAATTGTTTTCTCGCCATATATTTCGAAGAAGCTATAGTATTTTAGATAAACCCCAAAATCAGGAAATCTTGTATTGGTAAGCATATTGACCAGTTGTGTCTTTATTTCGTTTCTTATCATCTATTGGAATTTCTGTTGCCAAGTTGAAGCAGAGGTGATTAAATAAATGACCGCCGTCGTGGCAATTTAGAATATTACAATACAATGTGTGGAACAAAAATTAAACTTAAAACGGATGGAACTCGTGCACTAATTTTGGTTGGTGGATATGGAACCCGATTAAGGCCGCTTACTTTAAGTACACCTAAACCACTAGTGGAGTTCGCCAACAAACCGATTTTGTTGCACCAGCTAGAGGCGTTGGTCAGCGCTGGAGTGAAACAGGTACTCAGATAGTTGATTAATGATTTTTTTTTATTATATTTGTTTTTTGTGTTGTTTATCAGGTTATCTTAGCTGTTTCGTATCGGGCCGAACAAATGGAATGTGAATTAAAACAGGAGGCAGAAAAGTTGGGTGTAGACCTTATCTTTTCACATGAAACAGAACCGCTGGGAACGGCGGGCCCTCTAGCACTTGCAAAACCTATTCTTAGTGCTAGCCCGGATCCATTTTTCGTGCTTAACTCTGATGTTATATGTGATTTTCCATTTAAGCAACTTGAGGAATATCATCGGGAACACGGCAAAGAAGGGACTATTGTAGTGACAAAAGTTGAAGAGCCATCAAAATATGGTGTTGTCTTATATAATGATTTGGGGTGCATAAAAAGTTTTATCGAAAAACCGCAAGAGTTTGTTAGTAACAAAATAAATGCCGGGATATATATATTCAATCCATCAATTTTGGATAGAATCGAAATCAAACCAACATCTATTGAAAAAGAAGTCTTTCCAGTAATGGCCGAGCAACAGGAGCTGTACGCAATGGAACTGGGCGGCTTTTGGATGGATATAGGGCAACCTAAAGACTTTCTTACTGGTACGTGTTAATTATAACATAATAAGCAAATGCAGGGTTCTTATCATAACAGGCCTATCGTGAATAAATTTTTCCGGGAAATACTTCCCATTCAGCAATCTGATTTGCATTTGAATATTTCTATAGGTATTTATTCCCGATAACCCTGATAATTTTTACATTCATTTTCTTCAGTTTGTTTCACGAAACTTATATACTATCGTGGTCTCAAATATTTGAAAGCGACTGTTCACTAACAGCGCTTGCTTCGGACTTAAAAAAAAGTCTAAGAAAAATATCTCTTTCAAGGTCCAATTTGCTTAAGAATTAAAGTTACAAGTCGGCAGCGTGTCAGACGTTAGCTGAATAGGCCACTGAACAGTTGAAGTGTTTCCAATTTTGTAGGATAAATCATCTTCACACCTTGACTGCCACGGGTAGACAGTTTACCGCTTTAAATTTTACCTTCTGATATACCCGTCATCATTTTAACTGAGCGATCCTGTCCACTTTCAATATCGATGTACAAACTTTGTTGCTTAACATAAATTTAGCATTTAATTAATTTATATTATTCTTCTCTAGGAATGTGTCTGTATCTAACATCATTGCGTCAAAGGCAACCCGCTGCTCTTTATACTGGACCAGCTGTAGTTGGCAACGTTTTAATAGACCCATCAGCAAAAATAGGTTCTGAATGCCGTATTGGCCCAAATGTAACAATTGGTCCTGATGTCATAATTGAAGATGGCGTATGCATCAAACGATCTACGATTCTGAAAGGAGCAATTATAAAATCACATTCCTGGTTGGATTCTTGCATTGTAGGGTGGCGTTCTGTTGTAGGACGTTGGGTGCGGTTGGAGGGAACGACTGTCCTTGGTGAAGATGTTATTGTTAAAGATGAAATATATATCAACGGTGGACAAGTTTTGCCACATAAAAATATAGCTGCAAGTGTTCCAGAGCCGCAAATAATAATGTAATTCCATTGGATAAAAGCCATACATACTTAGACAAATAAGATAGATGCCTTTCGTACGAATTCTAAACTGCAAATAAACTGAGTTTGTTCTTTTATCGCAAATCGTACGAATCGAATACACTTGCTTGTTTGCATTTTTTTATTATCTTATCTTACAGCACACTATATAGTATTAACATAGGATGTTTGAAAATGTTACAATATTATATTTGGACGAAATTTGCCAATGCATTGTAGTTGTTTTCTTGTATACACATATTCGTAGTTATGGATGCAATAAAATACACAAACAAACTACTGTTTTATTCTAACTAAAAATAAGTGGCTTGTTCCATTGAATTACGTATTCAAATATGAATCCAGCATCGGTTAAGTTCACTTGTTTTATTTTTAAGAAAAATGTTCATAGTCGATACATCTTTTATATAAATAAATAAATAAATGTCCTCAACAAAAAATAAATGTTTTTCTTTACAGAAAAACTTTCCTTTATTATTTTTTTTACTATGCTGAGCAAAAAAAAGGTCTAGGCGAACGACTAACTACTAAAGCAAAGACGGGCTTTCCTCATCTTTTTTTAACGACATAATAACAATTTACTTTTCAAAACATTTTAACTACCTACTCCATTTAAATTACAATTTAATCCTAAGGGCGAGGTAGCACTCACTCAATGCTTAACCCTATTATTATAAACTATTGCCTTTCGGCCGTAACCTTATTATACTGTGACTCAGCTAATCTAACAGTGTACATTTGCATGTACATACATATTAGTTCCGTTCCCGTACTGTTGCAAATAGCCGAAAACTACACTCTCTTCTGTCAAAACATATGAAAAATCTTCGTACGGGAACAGGATTTGACTGATTTCGGCTGTTTTGGACAGGTACGGGAGCAGACCTATTATGTACCTATATAATTCCAAGAATGGAAAACTGATTCTTATCAGTTTTATTTTTTAAAATGATTACTATTTGTGCACGCAATAGGGGCTTGGTCATTACTCATTATCCAATTAAAATTATCACGAGATTCCTCATGTGCGTTAAGATAGCATGAATAAAAAAAAAAAGTTAAATTTTCACAATTATAATATTCGTGTATAAACCATTGTCATTGCCGCTCATTGATCGTGAACCTGATGAGAGTGTTGTTGTTATTGTGCTCTTTGGCGTTCTTCTCCATCGCTATCTCTGTTTATTTTCCTTTCCATCTTCGTATACGCACTATGTCAATGTTTTATTTTTTTCCTCTTTTTTCGTTTCGCATTAGCAGTATACTAGACTCTAATAAGCCTAAATAAATAATCTTGCGTGATGCGGTTGGTACGTCGCTCAATGATGCAATGTTTGAGTTTTTTTTTTATTATTGTTTTTTTAAACATATAAGAACTTAAGAAGTTATAACACCTCGGCTTCAATCTGGCGGACGGTAGTACCATGCTATTTTGATATATATTGTACTGCATGGTAGCCATTGGTTCCATTTTAACTGGTTCTAACCCACCAATTGCGAAGGGCACTGTGACCTAAAAGATCTTTTGTACCGCAAAGTAAGTTTAGTGGACCAGAAGAGATTCAATTCTTTTGATGAGATTGCGAATCTCACTGGTGGAGACTTTAACAATTTCCGCGGGAGTTGGGATTTCTCTGTGGAAATGTTTTCTCCCAAGGGCACATAGTGCCATGCTTTCACATAGAATGTTTTGCGGCTTAGCCGTCTTCCATGCAGTTTCCTGAATGAAACCTATTCAGCCTTATTGTGAGTTTCACCTGGAGAATATTTCACCCGAAACATATTTTTTCGCCTAT
Organism: Brachyopa scutellaris; assembly: GCA_949775065.1. Lineage (NCBI taxonomy): Eukaryota > Metazoa > Arthropoda > Insecta > Diptera > Syrphidae > Brachyopa > Brachyopa scutellaris. The sequence goes on along the minus strand of OX459113.1, from coordinate 29,333,909 downwards.
GTTTGCATTAAAATAAACAAACAAAATACATTTTTCGCCTTGTTGTTCTCTTTTTCACCTACTAAAAACAAGGGAAAACTCAGCTGTCAGTGTTTATTTTGCCCAAATGAAGTTTCGGAGAAATTCACAAAAGGGGGAGTGATTTTCGGGCGGAATGCTGGGGCCCAACTATGTAACTCGATTCTACTTTCGATTCTATTCGATTTTCGAATCTTAGGGCTTGCTATAGAATTATAGAGTACGGATTTTGCGAATTCGAACAATTTCATTGTAGAATCGAGTTACATAGTTGGGCCCCTGTTCGGGTAAAACTTACAATAAGGCTGATTTTGTTTAGGTGATATCGAACAGGGCATTGCCGACCCTGTTAGAAATCCCACAAATATATTGAGATAATCGTATCTTTATGTTGGTTGAGGCCTTGGTACACCCGGACTGTAGCGCCACCTAAGTAAGTAAGTAATCTAATCTTTATATGTAATTTAATGGATTTATTTTGGAAGGGTTTAATGATTCTCTTAGCCTGACGAAGAGCCTGGGTATTTTGCCAATGGAAGACAAACATTTTCTTCTTCCAACTTTTGTTTTTTAAGTTTGTAGCTGAGTTCGGAATATTACAAAACCGCTCAGAGCCGGTAAAGGAGCCAGCCGAACCTTTTGCTGTTTAACTATCCGTGAGTATATTATTGAGCATACCTTTCATTCCTGATTTGAGGATGACGTTGGCGTTCACTTGAATGGCAAACATCCCTCAATGAGTATTTATCATAACATGAGATGATGATCTGTAAAGTTTCGTGATAGATATTGATTTTTTAGTACTTTGCATTAAATGTTGGTTTATTTTTATTTATTTATTTTATTTGAATACTATTTTAAGGACATAGCTATCACTCGCACGTAAAATAGATTATGTAATTGATACATATTATAATATATTTATACCTACATAAAATGCCAGTTTTTTTTACTGGTTTTTGTGAACATGCATTTTTTTGCCATTCAACATATAAGTATATGATCTCATGTCTGATCTTGCACTATGTAAACGTTTAAATAAATACGTAACGTTCTATCCGTTTTGGGACTTTGAACACATTTTATTACGGTTGACTCTCCGGCTTTCCGTTGAATAAACACGATGTAATTTTTATAAATTATTTTCCAACATATCGACAAGCCTCTTAATTTCACGACTGCAATAAGAGATTATAGAAAATTAGTACAATGGCGCTTTCTATTCTGTAAAAAAAAAAAAAAAAAAGATGGTCCTGTTCCGAATGAGACTTTTTTCCGTTACCCTAAAGTGCAACAAACGAAATATACATAAATAGAAAAAACAACGTACTTTTTTGATTTTTATCAAATAACAGATCAATACGACGTTGACAATAGTGAAATATACCTATGTTTTAAACGTATGCAAAATTCGTATTTATTTATAATTGACAGTTCTGTTTAAGTCTGTTTCTTTACTTCCAAACAGTTTCCGTCGTGCTTAAGAATAAGCATGAAGTCTGTATCTTTATTGCTTTCGTAGCCTAAATCCAAGGCGAGTTCGACTGATTTACCATTTGAGCTCTGTATGAACTAGAACTAAGTAGCACAGACTCTTTCTCAATTCGAATATATATTTTGCTCTAAATTACAATGCCTGCAGAAAATTTTAATTGTTCTTAATGTCTGCTGGAGTCGAAAAGAATTGTAGTTAATTCTACTTCATTCTCACTACTTTGCATTTCGAAATAGTGTTGTGGTATTCTTTTTAAATAAATATAAATTTGTCGTATTTTATTGGTGGTTGGTATGAAGTTGCCCAGATTTCGGTACTTTACTTTCCATTTTCTGCGGGTAAGATTTGCACGAACTTTTTCAGTCCATAAAGTAAAGAACCTATACTTTGGGTAGCTAAATACCAAATCAAAGAATTGTTTTTAAAATGTTTTCCAGTCCTTTTCTGAAATACAGACAATGCTTAATTGAAAAATATAGTAAAGAGCCTGCAAATAACGTGACTTTTTTCAGTTCAGTTGTGCACTTTTTTTGCGGAATAGAAAACGCCACAAGTTTAGTGAGATCAACTAAATACAGAAATACAAGCATGTATGCAATACTTACATCCTCAATGCTAATTGTTCAGTGGGTTTCATTGATTTTGATATTTCCTCAGTTTTAGCCATTATAGTGTACATACATTTGATATTGGCATCCATGTTATCAGTGAGTTTATTAACAGAATTCTTATGAATCTCAACATTGTCAGCTGTTATTGATGAAACCTTCGAGGAAAGAAAATAAATAGAATTATCTTATGGACGGAATTTGATGTACTCTATATCGCCTACTGAATGAAGTAAGTTGTAGAGATTCTCCGTTAGATTATCAACTGAAGCAGCCAGATACTGTGCATCGATTTCAATGTCGCTAAGTACGTTTGAATCAATCTGAGCTAATTGCGGCTGAAGAAAGTGTCTTGGCAATAATCCTGCAGAAGTCGAATTGGTACCATTTTTAGATGAGACACTTGGTTGATTTATGTCTGCAACAGAGCAAATAAATATTAAAAAGCTCTAGTTTTAAATCTACTTAAAACGGAAAACATTTCAAATATACTATATTTACCTCTTTTTGTTATTGGACTAGAAAGCTTGATTTTATATTCCAGATTTTCAGTAAAAAAATGCATCATTTCGCCTTCTCTATGCACTGTACCCTCCAGGTCACAAGGGAATGCTATAACGAAATATGTTTTATGCTAAAGCGCGAATACATACCGCAAAATGTTAAGATTTGCCGGTAAAAGTTTGATTCAACTGTAATAATCTGTTTTCAAACTTTTCATATTTTATTTAAACTATGTTAATTTACGTAAATCTTAAGATTTACTATTGGATTTTCGCAAGAGTATTTTTTGATAGTCTAAGACACGGCGCAGGGATAGGCTTGTATCCCAGATCAAATGTTTTCGCAAAATACTGGGTAAGTAACACACATGGAAAAGCATGGGAAAGCTATCAAAATGAGAGAATATTATTAAATCAGTTGAAGAGATAGCCCACAGAATCAAGGTGCTCCTTCCAGATCGGGAGTCGAAGTTTACGATTCGCTAGTAAGTAAAGAAATGAGATTCTTGTGTTTTGGAAAACTGTTTTATTTATATGTAGATGAAAATAAGTGATACAAAACAACGAGTATGGTGGCGCAAGTCATTTATGTACTGGGTTAAATGCCCAACATGTTGAGTCAGAACTTTAACCAAGAACTATTGGTAAATCTTAATAGTTTTTGATATAAAATTCAAATTATGTAGAATTAGTATGCTAACCTTTATCACATAGTAACGAAACTGGTCTCTTTGGAGCGTTATCATCCGCATTTCGGAAATCTTGGTCTTTGTTGTAGTCCTCTTTATCGCCTTCTCTTTTTACGTTTTTGTCGTTGCAATATAAATTATCAACCTCTTCGCCATCATGTTTTGTTGGGGACTGTGATTGAAAAGCAATTTCTGTATAAGACGCAGCCATTTGACTATCACTCGGTACACGACTAAAACCGTGATGATTTATGTTACTTTCATAAATGTCACTACAGTCATAACGAATAGCTTTTCTCTTATCGTTTTCACTCATTATTATGAACACAGCTATATTGTTTACTTGTTTTGAATGGTTTTTCTTGTTTCAATACCGTCACTGCCAGCGATTATTCTTTATTTTCATTTCGCCAAAGAAAATACAACAGCATAGAAGCAAGAAAATAAAACTATAGAGGTGGTGAATATTCTTAGGTCGTAGGTCAAATGCGTTAAAGCATCCACTGGCTAATTTTTGACGTTTATACAGAGGTGGATAAGATTTTAGCATTTTGTTGAAATTAGCTTTGTTCAGTGAGAAAAACGGGAGATCAGAACAAGACAGATTTGTGCAAAAGGTCCGATCAAGTCAGCACAGAAAAGTACAGCCATATATTTGTTGTCAAAAATGACAACTGCATTGATGATTATTTTACTTAATGTTTTTCAAATTATTTATAGCATTTGACTAAAGACTGAACTATAATAGTCGAAAGCAATCGGAAACTACTGCCAAAATCTTACATTAAGTTTCCTTCCGAAATGTCAATTGCTCAAGTTGCCCATAATAGGAGAATGCGAACGGAAGCAATTGTCAGATTCTAGTCATTCCTTCCGTGATTTGTTTGTTGTTTTGCAACATAACTAATGAAATTGAAAAAAAATTACTACCTAACAAAATAAAATTGATCACTTTTTTCGTACATTGATTTATATTTCAATTGAGAAAGCAAACCGTAGGTCTATGTACAAGCCATTTTTTATGTTCAACGTACATAACATATATATGTGTAATGTATTGTACTGACTTACTTAGTTGGCGCTACAGCTCGAGGTGAACCGAGGCCTGCTTCTCGCAACAATTTATGTGTGCGTGTTATATTTTTGCATGAATGGAAGGATCCCGTGTGTAGAGGTCTAATGGGATTTATTAACACTTGTTTTTTTTCATTTATTTCTTATGGTTCAGATTTTTCCCTTTCTTGCACTAAAAATACTCAGGTACTGGCGGGCATTAGAGCGGATTCACACAAAGCTATTACAACTAAAATTCCCAAATTGTTTTCGCAGATTTATATAAAAAAAGAACATGAAAACAAATATTACCAATAATTATTTTCGGTGAAGATTTTTGTTTGGAAATTATGGCCCCTATTATGGTTAGTGAATCGAACATTCGATACGAAGCGAACTCTTTTGCGAATCACCCGAATCGTGGTATTATGGTTAGCGAATGTTTTCATTCGCCTGTGAAACAACTGCTGCCACAACAAAAAACAAATTAAATGACAGTTGCGAACGTCAAAAGCAAATTTGTTTTGGTTTATGTGTTATTGTATTCTAGAGTATTTTCATTTAAAAGGATTTAATAGTGAATTTATTAAAAATATAGTGAAAATATATGATAGGCTATTATAGGATAATCACAATGCGTTGACTACAAAGAATAATTCGGGATAATTCTAATCCATGGTTCGGTACGACTTGGCAAGTGTTAAGCTAGAACCACACTTGTCTCATGTGGTGTGTCGCTATGTGTTCTGACGCTATGGCTTTCATGTATTTTTTATGACTAGAAACATACTTGTCTCGTGTGGTGTGTCGTGACGCCATCACTCGTTTTTCGATTTGCGCCAGAGAGCTCTATGGCGCTATGGCGCATCACAACACACGAGACAAGTGTGGTTGGGCTTGTGTCGCGTCAGAGCAGTTCGAAACAAAATTCGGAACTGGCGTTGAACTAAAAAGTTCCGCTAAATTACAAATTTTGCTAAATAAATGATAAGCACCACTAGTAGAATCGATTGAGCCATGTTTGTCCGTCTGTCTGTATATCACCAGAGTTTTTGTTACGTAAATTTGGAGCTAAAATCGATGAAATTTTTTTAGGAGGTATTTTTTAATGCGTCGGAAAAACTCGAAAAATGTCATGAAAATGTATAAAAATTCACCTACTCTAGAAATCAGCCCAATTTGTTTTTTTTTTTTTGCAATGGAAAAATAAAAAAAACACGAGATAGGTGTGCACAGCTAGCGTCACGACACACCACACAGCAACACACCACACGAGACAAGTGGGGTTCTAGTTCTAGCTTTACACGCTGATAAAAATTTTGTTGTTGCAGATCCTCTTCAATTTCTCATAAAGAAGTGTGCACGCTTGCGCCAATACAACTACCAGAAGTTTTGACTGCATTTTGAAGACTGGGCAGCTCATCCACAGCCCAGCTCAAAAGGTGGCAAAGAAACCTACATACACGGCCCTACTCCAGTTGCTACTTCTGTGTTCTTTGAAACATTTTAGGTTATTTTAAATTTTTTATATGTTATGTTAATAGTTTTGTATATATTGACCTTTCCCGCTCACATATATTGCAGCTACACCAAGCTAAAACTACAAAAAAATAAACAAAAAACAAAAATAAAAAAAATCATTCCATATCACAGAAGTTTAGCGAATATTCGCTAGCCATAATAAGGTGATATCTCAGTTCGCCTAATTTTTGACGTTTGAAGCGAATGTAATTTGATCGATTCGCTAACCATAATACCAAATCATTACATTCGCCAACTTTTTCGTTCGATTCGCTAACAATAATAGGGCTCATAATCTCCACGGTGCGTAATTCTGCCACCATTTAGTGAAAACTAAATTTGCTCTTTTTTTTTAAGGACAATCGATCGAGAAAACCGAAACAAAAGGTCTGTTTGGAAACATTTTGTTGTCAAGTGGGTAAAACCTGTCAGATTTTAAAAGAGAGAAAAAATTCTCAGACAGTGGAAAACTTGCAAGGAAGAAGAAACCAAATGCGTTGAACCACATTTTTGACACTTTGTGGGTATAAAACGTCAATTTGTTTTTGTTTTCCACTGTACAATGAATTATGACAACTAGTTTCAGTGACAAAAAATGACAGATGGCTGGTTTGACAGGTTTTACCCACTTCACCCGAAGAATGTTGGCTCACTTTGTTCTCTTTTTCCAAATTGTTGTAAGTTTCTTGATTTAACAAAGAGGGATTTGTTAGAATTTGTAAAAATTTGTACGAATTTGAACAAATTCGCAAGTTACCAAACTTAAGCACAAAGCTCTCGGGCTCTCTCTCTCTCTCTTACTACTAAATCGGTATACACAAATGTCAAAAATTATGCAGCACCAGGGCAGGCTAGTTTTTTGATACCTTTTTCTGTTTAAACTATTAAATATTTTCACGAAAAACTATTTTTCTTTATTTTGTTAACAAGAAGTGATTGACATATCACAAATTATCAGATTGCTGTTTGATAGATGTCCCTCGCTGACTCCATTAAAAAGATGTAGCACGGTTTTGCAAGAGGTGGCATTTTTTCACACTGTCATTTGGCAGTCTCTTCACTTGATTTTTGACAGTTGGATGTAAATTTACAGGTTACCAAACCTATTTACTAAACTAATGTCAAAAATTAGCCAGTGGATACAATTTTAACGCAATTGACACACGGCCCAAGCTGCTTGATTTGTATTAAAAAGTTTTGGAGGCTATATACCAGCTATTATAGAGATGTTGATGCATTTCATATAATGCATATTAGACTGCTTTTGAACTCTTCTTCTTCTTTTGTTTTTCTTTCGCTACTCAGAGGTAGATACATAGTAACAAAAAAAATCACATGCATAGATTTCCTAATCCCACCGCAACACTGGTATGTAGAGAGTTTTGTGAGATGTAAGCGCGTATGAATTTATAATTCGTTAAACCCTGAACGCATTCATTTGGAAGTCATGTTTTTTTATTTTTTTATTTAGAAGTTCGCATAATTCCGAACAGGTGTTTGTTTACCAATATATAAAATAATGATGAACCTTAAATAAGTTTTAAGTGGTGTATAATTGCTGCTATTCTAAACTGACGTACAAAAGGAGGGTGATTCGTTGGATATAAACGTTCCAATGGCCGAAATAAATAACTTCGTTGCAGCTTCCAATGGCGTTTTCATTTCTATTAATGAAAGGAACTACCCTGATGATGGTTTGGCTGATGATGATTCATGGGTAGAAAATATAAGCCAAGGTGGAGATGATTGCAATGAATTTGATTCTGTGTCTGAATCGAATCCAGAAACAGATCGTGAAGAAGACCTTCGTGGATATAACTGTAATGGGATTGATTTTACTTTACATACAATTGTTGAAGAAAGTTGTGAAGAAAGTGAATTGGAGCTTGGAAAAAATGGAGAACACGTATTAGAAGATTCAAAATCTGGTGATCATGCTCGTATATCACCTTCAGATTTAGAGAGATATTTCTTTTTTGGCTTGGGTGATGGTGATAGAAGTGATACACTTGAGGACAGCTCTTCGGAAATATGCAGTGACTGTAGTGATCATCTTGATGTAGAAACGAATGATGTGTACTTAGGCGATACCGAAAGTGCTCTTGAATTATCCACGTCGAGACTTGAGAAATATTTCCTTTCCGGATTCATGGGGTTTAGCGCGGAAAATAAATCTGACGGAAGCGTGGGTAGTGATAGTGAAGGCCAACCAAGTCCAAGTCAGCGTAAAAAAAAATTTGTCCGAGCCCGAGGAACACCTCGGTCGAACCATTCGTCATTAGATAACTTACTTGTTGAATCACTTGAATCGCAAGCGGATCAATCTACCGAAAGTTTATATTCCTCGGAATCAGAAACTGGTTCAGTTCTCGAAGATGGAGCAATTTGTGATAAAATAGAAATTATTGATACTGTAAAACGAAAGAAAAACTACAGGAAACGTGAAGTATTAGAACAGAGGTTATTTTTGGAAAGTGGTAAAGCAACTAATTTTGGTCACACAGATCCGACTGTTAAAAACCTAGATAATGCATCATCAAATGACTACCATGAACTGCAAGTTCTTAATATAAATGGATTAACAAGGACATTGCCTGCCAAAACTTCCCTCGTTCGAAAGGATAGTTTTAATAATTGGAGTTCTGATGAAGAAACAAATCTTATGATGTCCAAAATGCGGCAATTTTTTAAAACAATTATAGCTGTGACAACGCAAAACTATAACCAGACAAATAATTTCGGATCTTACTCTGAACAGATTTTTAAAGAAAGAAATAATCAACTTAAACCAAAAACATTTCAATTCCCGTATTTTGAAAATGAGCTTATACGTCTTATGAAAACTGTCCCTGGTATAAATAATCAACGAGTTCGCGAAATTGTTGAATATTTTAGTAGCGAAGATACTTGGTCAGATTCGAATGATTCATCAGATTGCTACGGGCCGAATATGGATGTAGTTTCAAAAAAATCGAAGAAATATGAACACTTGCATCGCTCTAAAGAAAAGAAGATTGCATGTACTGATGTCAACGATGGTAAAGTAGACGAGCCTAGTGTTTTCAATACAGAGACGGCATTGGTGTACAAAAATTTGATTGAATCTCTTTTAGTAAACAATTCGAAGTTAAGTCCAGAAATATTGAATATCGACGAAAAATGTAATAATCATATCTACAGTGACAAATCTCCACAATTACTTGCTAATGTTATGCAGCATATAGGAAAGAAATTGGTAGCCCTTATGCATGAAGTTAGTATTGGAAACGATACCACTGCACCTAATCAAGAACTAAATCAGTCAAATGATATCACAAGTACAGAAGACAGCTCAACAAAAATTGTATTAGATAATCTTGATTGTTCTCCTTCTTCTCTTCCTAACCCATTGGGAAATTTACCGCGTAGCAAATCGCATGATATACTATTGGGATCAACAAATCGTTCCTGGCAATTCAATTCTAGTAGTGCTGTCAATGATAACGCTGGAGAAGTAAGTGACTGCGACCGATTTTCATGGCGGGGCAGTTTTGAATCTGCGTTACTAGCTCCTGGTGACTCTAGAAATAAGCTACTAACTGTTGATAGAGATAATTGCTCTCATACATCAGATGTATCCATATCAAAAAGAGGATCAGTAGACAATTTGTCATATAATATTATTCAAAATGGAGAACAGCTAGATCGCGTTCAAAGTTGTGGAAGCATCGGTGTTATCGATAAGCAAAGATGTACTGAAGGTCAGAAACTCTGGTTATCCTCTTTATCTGATATAAAAAACAATACTGATTTGGAATCGCCGTCTCCTAGACTGATCAAAGAGAATCTTGCATGTTCTAATTCTCTTTCGAGGTTACAGTCAATAGAATTTTCTTCGAATATATCTGATAAATCACAAAGTGACTCTAGTGTTGTACAACCCAATGCTAAAAGTGCGCGATATCGTTCCCCAGTTGTTCAAACTGATATTTTCTCATCAGTATCTAAGAAGAATGATGTTCCGCAATCGGCACAGTATACTTCAAATAATTTACAAAACAGCTCGGCTTCCAGTACTTCATTTGGTAAGACTTCTTTTTGTTATTGAAACTTATGTATGCATGTATATTTATTTATTTAGCTTAATACAAGCAGGGAACACTTAAACAATCTAAGAAACTTAAACTAAGACTTAAAACTAATAATAATAATAATAACATTTTGAAATTTAAACTAATAAGGGAAGAGGTCGTAAGGAGGATATACTGCAATGAAAGTCAAAGGTGTTCTGTGCGTTGTTGGCCAGAATGTGAGAAATGGCCGTATCTGGTTCGGTGGTGAGGAGGACGAAAGAGCGGGTACAGACCTAAGGTTACGTGGGTTTGTGTGAGGGAAATAATTTCTAGTAGTGCAAGGGAAAATCGATGGTATCCAATCTATAAGTAATTGGAACACGAAGATTATGTCAGCTACTTCGCGAAGTTTTACAAGGGTTTGCAAATTAATCAATCTAAGCTGATCTTCATAGGGGTAAAATATAGTTGTCGGCCCAAGGGAGACCACGTAAGGCAAAATGGAAACCTGCGCTGCGTAGCTTCGAATCTAAGGGAATGTTTTATGAACCCGAGAGAAGGATTGGCCCTGTGTATTAGTTGGTCAATATGAGAACGGAAGTTAAGCTCTCTGTCACAAATACTAAACACCAAGATCGAGTATGGACGAGACTGAGGGAATAGGCTCGTTACGAATGTAATAGATTCTGGCGGGTGGAGTGAGGCGTTTACTGGAGAAGGTTATAGATTGACATCTACCGACGTTAAGGTCTAAGAAGTTTTTGTCGCACCATGTGTAGAATGCATTGAAGTAAAGGGAATCGGTGGGGGTAGATATTACCTTAATTATTTTCATGTCATCTGCGCAAATAAGACAAAGATCAGTGGACCGAGATGCCTACCTTGAGCAACACCTGAAGTGGCATTGATGGGGACAGAGACTGAAAATCTGAAGAAAACCCTATACCTACTGACGTTTCTCAAGGTACGAAATGAAAAAGGGTGGAGAACTGAGGGCTTTAACTTAAGGTAAAAAGCTAGGTGACAGATTTCATCAAACGCCTTGCTGAGTTGGTGGTAATGATATCTACTTGCTTACTTTGCTCTAGTACTTGCAGCGTTTTAGAAACGAATTCAGTTAGCTTAATCGCTGTGGACCTACCCTTTAAAAAACCATGTTGTTGTGGGGAAAAGATGGATTTGCATGAAAATACTGTGAGTCGTAGATAATACTTTCGAAGAGCTTGGGAATAAAAGGGAGTTTGTCTATGGGTCGGTAATTTGCCGTTTTTACTACCTTTTTCATGGATAGGGAAAAAAAGGAGTGCTTCCATAACTTTGGGAAAACGGCTTGAGAGAGTGAGACTCGCAATAAAGTTGTAAGGGGCTGGGACCGGTGGAGAAATCATCCTTGAGACTATTAATCTTTTCGCGTACCATATCGGTCCTTATGTCAATGGAGACTAAGAAGATTTGTGGGCAGTTATTCAGGTATCTAAAGAAGTTAAGGTCCGGTTCGTTTACGTGGTCACCGTACGATTGACTGAAGAAGATCGGAAAGAGGTTGGCGATAGCTCTAGGGTCTGAAGATAATTTTAGAGTGGAAGAGTGTCAAGGTGTCAAAGAATTCATTGTCAATTGGCTAGGTGGTGATTCCTTCGTTCATGACGAGAAACAACCTTTATGTGAAGGTATGTGATTGGGGATGACGTGAGTTTATTTTCACCGGGTGTTCTTTTGTATCTTGCTGGGATTGGATTTTAAGGTAGCATCTTATAACATCTAAACTATTTTATTAGGACTTGACAGTATATCAATTAGTTCCCATTTCTAGCAATATGGAATAATTCCTGTATCGATGACGGAATTATACAAGTGAATAAGCCTTAATTAGTGATAATGAAAGGTTCGTAAACAAGGGTTTTATAGTATGTCTCTTTTGTCTTTAAATCAACCAAACAATTGGATACTTCAGAAAATTTATGATATTTTAAACTGTCGGAAAGCTGTATTCATACATTGCACTCAGTAGTGAAGCTATGGTTCGGTTGGATTGGAATAAATTGGTTTTTTTTTTTTATAAAGTATAAGTTTGGTAGCCAAACTGCTATATGTTGATTAGTGGGATACAGAACGTTCTCGTGTGACTTATCGTCATACCAATTTTCGATTTTTTCTATTCTATCAAGTTATATTTATTTCTGTTTTTATTTCAGACGATTTTTTCCTCCCGGAATTCAGCAGCAATGTAAATAAATCTCCTGGCTTACAACGAAATCACTTTTATAAGCGAAATAATACTGGCTTTGGAGTAAAATCATAAAAAAGTATGCACCAAACAATTGTTTTCTAAACGTTTCTTTTTATTTTAGAAACGCTCTGATTCTTTAACAAGTGTTTATTCCGATGCTTTCGACCATCGATATGGAATTGTAAAGGTAAAAGGTCAAGTTGAATTCGCCATGCAATATAACTATAAAATAAGTGCATTCGAAATTCACATAGTAAAGTGTAAGGATTTGGCAGCTGTTGATACAAAACGGAATAAAAGCGATCCCTATGTTAAGGTACGTACATAAGATGCATGAATACTTTAAAAACTGATTTTTATTATTTTAATCACACTTTCAAAGGTGTATTTATTGCCAGATAAGTCTAAAAGTGGAAAACGTAAAACAAAAGTGAAAAAACATACTTTAAATCCAGTATTTGACGAAATTATGCGGTTTTATGTTTCAATATCAACTTTAGAAACTCGTTCGATATGGCTAACAGTTTGGCATTCAGATATGTTTGGCCGCAATGACTTTTTGGGAGAGGTCACTATTGACTTACAAGGAAAAGTATTCGACAATCCTCAATCCCAGTGGTACTTGCTACAGGAAAAGGTATTACAGAGCATATTTAGGGTTGCAAGCAGTTTTTTTTTAAGCAAATACGTCTTGTTCTTAATTAGATATACATAGATGACCAATATCTTTGGTAATTTAAACATATTTCGTTCACAAATTTGTAAATCGTTTAAGGTGCAATTGGTGGCTAATAGGAAGTGTGCTTAAATAGAAACTGCCTGCTTCTATTTGTATTCATTTCCTTGCAATTCTCTGTGTTTATATATCATGCGTATACATATGTGTACCCGTACTTGTATACACACGATATGTATATATGTACAACACAAGTGTATTTATTATATTTTTTTTTTTCTTTATTTAGAATGGTAAATTTGACGAAAATTTAGGATATCGTGGAGATATAGTAGTCGGCTTAAAATTCATATCATTAGAGAGTTCGCAAGTCTCTACCTCAGATGCTAGTTTAAATAAAACGGGAACCATCAAACCACATTTCAAAGGACAACTTCATGTATTAATAAAAGAAGCGAAAAATTTACAGTCGCTAAGGGCGAGTGGTACGTGCGATCCATTCTGTAAAAGGTATTTTAATTATTGAATTGCTTTTCTTTCGCAATATATTTAAATAAATAATTTTATATTTAAAAATAGTTATCTACTTCCTAATCGAGCCCGAGGGTCTAAACAAAAAACTCCTGTTGTTAAAAGGTCTTTAAATCCACTCTGGAATTTCACATTTGTTTACGAGGATGTTACGTTGGAAGAACTTTCAGAAAGAGCATTAGAACTAACAATTTGGGACCATGATCGCCTTATAAGTAATCAGTTTCTTGGCGGCGCCCGATTTTCATTAGGAACTGGTAAGTCGTTTTATCATGATAAGAAGTTTATTAAAACAAAAATAAAAAATTTCAATTTATTGGTGCTGTTCTCATTAATACCTACATACATACATAATGTGCGTAGTACAATATTTCTTCATTATTTTTATGCATGCATCATCATCATAGATATTATTTGTGTAGTATAGGTACCATTTGCGGCTCTCACACTTAACCAATCTTAACAAAAGAGGTGTAAAAAGAAAGAGAATTTCCTGGAGCACTGACGAATTGCACTTTCAGTTGAAAAATTTAAACAAATTAAAAAACAAATCGAAACAGATATTCTACCCAAAATGAACTCCCAACACGACGCGCGCACACGTGCTACTATTAACCTCCGCGCTACAATAAACGCTAATCCTAGTTCGCGTGTGACGAAAAATAGTGCAAACAAAACAAATCGCTAACAAGTGCTTAGTGCGTGGCTGTCCCTCTACCACATTTCACAATCGCACATGTTTCCCAAAATAAACCATCTGTTTTGGCACTTAGTGAAACAGAGGTCAGTGTTGATTATGATTCATCAGACTTTAGTCTGCCTGTTTACAATTTAGTCCTATTATTCTTTCACCGTCGTGGCCTCGCCATTTATATACGTAGTGATATAGCCTACCAGCTTCAACCCCAATACGGCCAATGTTCCGATCCCGATTTTACTTTCATTTGGCTAAAATTGCACGTCCGTAGGCAATTAATCTACTATACAATTCGAATTGGTTCGACATTCTGGACAGATAACACCACAAGGAAAGTATGCTGAGTTCTTTGCTGAGGTTAACAAGTTGACCCAGCTTGTAAATAAGTCGACACGAATTTCGGACATTGGCAATCAAACCGCCAACGCACTGGACTTGTTCCTCACCTCTCACGCTGAGTTGAGTTCACAAGCAGAACATGCCCTGCTACGTTATATGCCTGATGTTTTTCTGCGTTTGCTAGTCGATATCAGGTCTGTTTGGTAACCCACGAATTCGTACACATTTGTAAGATTTTTACGAATTTCATATTTGTTAACCCAAAGGTCGGTTCGCGTACCCTCCCAAAACAACGAAAATCCACGAAAAATAACGAAAAACAACGAAAAACCGTTCGCGTACGCAAAAATTTCGTAGTTTTTCGTAGAAGAGAGTGCTCACGAGAGAGTAAGAAATTTCCCCATGCTACGAATTTTAGTCCAAGAAATTTATTTGCGGTATATTATGAAGGCTGTCAAATGTGTCAAATCACATACATTCTTCATTTTTTGGTGCTTAACGCGTTCGATTACTTTTTCGTGATTTTTCTGTCTGTGAGAGAATTTTACCCCCACTCTTCGAGATTTGACAGAAAACACATATTTAGTGCAAAAAGTACGCGAACGAACCTCAAAATATTTGTAAAAGAGAGAGCCAAATGACAGTTCAATTTCCCCTCCACTGAGAGCGTACACAAACTTACGCAAACTTACGCGGTGTTTTTCTTCGCGTAGTTTCATCGATTCTGTCAAACCAGCCATTCTGACAATTGTGAAATGTCATACTCTTCATTGTTAGTGGAAAACAAAAACAAATTTGGAGGTTTTACGAAAACGTGTTTGTTTACTTTGCTTACGAATTTTCCACTGCTGAGAGGATTTACCCCCACTTTTCAAATTATTTTATTATTTGAGAGCGGGTTAAGATTTACATAGAAAAGATACCAAACAGACCTATTATTTATCAAAACAGTGGTTTCGCGGTGTTGGAAACCCAGCACATACTTCGCGACCCTAATGACAGCTTGCTGACAGTGTTGCCACTGAAATTTGGCACTTTTTTCAATGCCAAACTTGGAAATTGAAGTTCAATTAAAGGCATTCTTAGGCCGGTAGCTATCTACCGCTCATAAGTTAAGAGCTTCATAAACCTATTCACCAACCGCTATTAGTGCGTATTTATGAGCGCTTATAAGACTTGTGAGTGGTCCCAATCACTCTTAAGTTACGAGCAATAATATCAGAGACAATTATTACTGTCTCTGCTAATATCTTAGATAACTTCGGAATAATTCGAAATCAGCTGCCATTTCAAATTTAAATTATTTCTGTTGATTTTTAAAGTGGGTAGAAAAGAAAGAAATCTGAATTCAACCGGTGAGGAAAAGAAAATTATAATGAATTTAGTGAACATGTTCTTTATTCCACTATTTAATTCTTTATAAATTTGCCAAAAAAATGTATCCACCAACATCAATTTCACCATCTATAGCTGTGTAGCATCAGCCCCATATTTACATTGCCATATGTCACTGACATGTTCGAAAAAGAGCGCCATTGACTCCGAGTGTTCGAAAAAGAGCGCATTCGGAAATCCGAAAATTGAGATCTCTCAAAATCGAGGTAGCATAGACTGATACCTATTAGTGGTCGATGAATACCAACCAAAAGAGCCTCTTAACTTTAAAAGCGATTTATGAGCGGTCGATAGCTACCAGCCTTAGTTTAATTTACCTTCAAACACATTAGTTAGTTTTTATGATTATATTTACATATTTTAATCTATTTATTTATTTATTTATACAGGCAAACACTATGGTAATAAAGTGAACTGGATGGATTCAAATGGAAAGGAATTATTTCTTTGGCAGGACATGATAAACCGGCCTAATTTTTGGGTGGAAGGAAGTGTGAACTTAAGATCAAATCTAGACGTAAAACGAGATGAAAGTATCGAATCATGATTAATATATAGAAATAATGTTAAAAGAAAGTCTTTCTGATTAAAACAATGCAAACATTAAAACTCTTATATAATCTCTTATACAACATACAATATAATGTTTCATTTACAATCTGATATTCTACACTGATGTAGTCCTAAAACACTTAAACAACGAGATCACAAAATCATCAATGAGTGTTCAATAAAATACTGCTTCCTTGTTTGAACAATATTAAACAAAGAATTTCCAAAAGTACCTACTAAACCTATTAAAGAAGGAAGAGATGCATGCCCTGTATATATTTCCATTGTTTCAACTTGCATATTATCTAGGTACAAAAATTCATTCATAAACATTTGAAAAATATTATTAGTATTAGGTTTTTCTTGTGTGTCACCAAATCTTAAACCGTTCATGAGTATAACGGAAGTGAAATAAAAAAGATGTAATAAAAAAATTAACATAAATCAATTCGAGATTCAGTAACGTACACTTTTTCACTTCTTGGTATTAATTGTCATTTGAAAAGTAAAAATTTTAACAGCGAATTGATAACGTGGTTTCGCAATTGATAATGTAGTTTGCGGACCGATAAAGCAGTTGATCCGCAGGTTTCGATAACAAATTAATTAGCTTTTCCGATGTTAAATGATAGTGGAAATACTTTTGGCAATTTAGGCTATCATGCCGATTATGGAATCCGTCTGAACAGATGCGGCGGGAGTTATCCTCAATTTTTAGTTTTTCGTATTACTGAAAACGTCAGTAAGTGAACGGTTATCGGTAAAAAAAATTGCTGTTACAGTAAAACCTGTGAATAGTAGAATGCTTTGGTGCACTTTTTTTTCTACTATTGGCAACCTAATTTTTTTTATTATTTTTCGATCAATTTCGATATCGGAGTTCAGAATGTGTACTTGTTGAATCTAGCCGCTAGCAGAATGAGGCACACAAGAAAAGAAACAATTGAAATGTCAAAATTTTCGAAAAAGGAAACGAAGCCGACAAAATGTTAATGACTTTTGGCTCACTCATTTCTCGATTGCGCTATTGAAGAATGAATTTGCATGGGAAGAAAACAAAATTCATTGAAAAATGATCCATTATTCAGATTTCACAGGTTTCCACTATATAAGAGTGAATTTGTATGAAAAAAACCAAAATTGGCATCCAACAATGTCCATGAATGGCAAGTGAATGTAATCAAAAATCACAAATGATCTAGTGCTAAAAATGGAAAAAAAAAAATAAAAAAAAAAATTATATACAAAATGACTGGATAATTAAGAAATTAATGTATTTCAAGTATTTGCTTGGAAAACAATTATTATAAGAAAAAAATAAATGGGATGCTTCAATCGCTGTTAATTCGCTGAAGTGCAATCATATTTTTTTTTTGTTTGGTTTAGGTTCCCTAGTTAATAACTATGGACTTATTAGAATAAGACTGGTCTATTTAAATCAAAAAATTAATGTAATGTACACTTTTGCACTTCTTGAATGAATTGTCATTCGAAAAGTTGAAATTTTGACAGCGTTATCAATTACGTGGTCTCGCAATTGATTGTGCAGTTTGCGGACCGAAAAGCAGTTCATCCGACGGTTTCCATAATGGCTCTGGGAAAAAATGCGGATCGGATGTACTCCCGGGGATTCCATAATCGGCATGTATAATCCTGCCTACATAGGATTTATTAAAAGGGTTACAGTCATTCAAAGCAAATATCCATTGAAATACGAAGTACAATTATTCACCCGGATTATGGTTGCCGTTTGTAGCTACATAAAGAGGATTAAAAAAATTTGTGTGTTAATCACACGCGGTAGAAGTGAAATTATAACTATAACGGTAGTCCGCCATCTTGGTGGACCGCCATATTAAATTTCGAATTACGTCACTTAGCGTGTTATATGTCTTGTTAAACCCTTCGTTTGATATCCATGTAATGGAGATCGTGAAGATAACGGTAGTCCGCATCTTGTTGGACCCCCATATTGAACTTAGAATGACGTCACTTAGCGTATTGTTTGTCTTATCAAACCCTTTTATTTGATACCCATATTAAGGAGTTCATGAAGATAACGGTAATCCGCCATCTTGATGGACCGCCATGTTTAATTTCAAATGACGTCACTTAGCGTATTGTTGGTTTTGTCAAACCCTTTCATTTGATACCCATATTAAGGAGGTCGTGAAGATAACGGTAATCCGCCATCTTGGTGGACTGCCATGTTGAACTTCGAATGATGTCACTTAGCGTATTGTTTGTCTTGTCAAACCCTTTCATTTGATACACATATTAAGATAATAATATAACCTAGGATTCTCTCCGGTTCAAATCGAATCCAACGACACTGTATTTGTTGCAATCGGTTGAGTAGTTTAGGGTTTAGGCTGTAGCGGTAGCGCTATCCACTTCTTGTTCCCATGATACATGAAATCAAATGACAGGCGAGCGATGACTTATCGGAATTAACGCTCTATTCATTCAATTTTTGTAAATCCGAGTGCAGTGTAGTATCGAATCAAGATGTGTGACGGTGAAAAACTATTATTTTTGATTGAAATTCGGGCAGCGGTATATAATAATTTTAAATTAAAAGAACATAGCGACAAACGAATTATTGAAAAATTGTGGTCAGAAATTGCTGAGGAAATGCAAACTGCAGGTAGGTACGTTTTTTTTATTATAATTTATTGTATTTAAAATTTTTATTATGTACATATTTACATATACATACTCTATAGTTATAGTACATTCGGTACATTAGATAACACTTGCAATATTTATATTGTCATGGAACTGATCCGTCTGTTGAATTGAAATACTTCGTGAATTCTCTTTGTATATCAATTGCAATGCTTGTTGGACGATTTCAAACTACTACTACTACCATCAGCTCGACGTGTTGTAATGGAAAGTTCATGATATTCATTGTGAATATCCGTATATTTTCTATTTTTCATTCTTATAAAATTGTGATGAATGCAGGCTGTCATTGTTATAATATCCACTTTGTTTGGAGATACCAACATAACTTTTTCCAAAACCCTTAATCTTTTTGTTATCATGCCAAATGCACACTCCACCAATCATCTTGCTCTCGATAGACGGTAATTAAAGTATTAAAGTTAAGTGGACCAAAATCTCATAACTGTTCAAATTTGAACGATTGACACAGCTCCAAACTTGTATTTTTTGCTCTTCAGTAGGAGAAAACTAATAAATCATGCCTATCACCCTTAGGGTGAACCCACACCAAATAAAGCATAGACAAATAGAGGGAAAAAGCCTGTTAGTAACCCACACCAAATAAAGCAAGCCAAAAAAACACTTTTGTTTTGCTTCATTTGGTGTGGGTTATTGATAGGCATGATTTATTAGTTTTCTCCTAGCCAGCCTAATGCTACTACATTAACTAAACAAAAATTAGAAAACGAATGAACAAAACATTATTTTGACATTTATGTACACTTAAAATAATAATAATAACTAGAGATGTAACGGATAGCAATTTGGCCGGATATTCGACATGTAATACGGCCGAATAACCGGATATCCGGCCGAGCGAAATGCGTACTGCGATGCATACATTCATGTTTTATCCTGCAAAAGAGATCAAAACTTGAAAAAAAACACAACTCGGCTATCCGTTACTTCTCTACTCAAAATAGTTGTCCATGACAAAATAAAAGATTATCCACTTAAAGAAAAGGTATAGCAGTTTATTTATTAGTTAGTTTTGTTTTTAAATTGTATTTTTTTATGCGTTTGCACTTTATCGTTATTGAAAGATAAAAAACGTCCGCTGCCCTTTGTTGTCGATTTGAATGTGTCAAATAATTGCAACTGCCAGTAAAAGTCCTTTTAGAACGTCAAATCTGATTGGTTGGCCAGTTAGATATTAGCTTTTAATTTATTCGACTACTGGACGACAGAGGCCACTGTCATAATTCGGCGACGACATCCCACCCTCCGTGAATCCTAGTGGAGATTCACCACAAATTTGAATTACTGCTAGCTTCGAGGCAGGACGGCGAAGGGTTCCATTTAATGTCTTTACCTCGGCACTTCTTACCTGACCATCTTTGGCCGGGTACACCTTCGTTATCCTCCCGCGTTGCCATTTACTTCTTATTCTAACTGGAGTCCCACGGCGATTTACAAAATTCCTCAGGCATAATATGAGGGCATCATTTTGATGGTGGAGGAAATGATGGTAGTGATACACTATGAGTTGCGTTAGTGTATGTCTCTGCGGCAAAATAATTGGACGTCTAGCATCAGCAGGCAGGCAGTAGGCAGCATCGATGCGTCCTTTTAAACGTAGAAGTCCTCCTTCATCCAAATATGGCGTGAGTTCGTATATGACACTGGATTTCGAAATAGGTTCTTCTTTCTTGAGCGATGATCTTTCTTTAAAGAACTCTTCCTTTTGGGCTTGTTTGCACAGAAAGTACTCGGCAGATAGAATCTCTTCGGCTGTTAGTTCTTGTCTGGGAATAGGCTGTCTTATTGGAGCACGAGTGATTTGTTTGGACATCGGCTCTCCATTTCGCTGTGCAGCAATTCTTTCTCTCGCACGGCGCAGTGATTGGAGACATCGCAACATCCAGGCTACTACTCGCCTTAACTTAGAAAACGATGAAAAGTTGGCAACATTTACTACAGGAGCACTTGCCTGGTCAATGTGAAATATCCTTGGACGCAGTTCTTCATCAAGCGTGTCTGGAGCAAGAGCATCAGAGCAACAGGGCCATAGATGTTCTGGAAGGCGAAGAAATTCTGGCCCTGATAACCATCGGCTATTTTTGACGAACTTCGGCGGATTGATGGCTCTAGTGGCATCATCTGCCACGTTTAAATCGGTCGGTACCCAACGCCAGTCTGAAGGATCCGAAGCGTCCAGGATTTCAGCTATCCTATGAGCCACAAATGGTTTGAATCTTCTATGTGGAGATCGAATCCACCAGATAGTGGTCTTTGAATCGCTCCAATAAACGACTCTTGATATTGCAAAGTTATGGTTTGATCGAATGGCTGACTGAAGACGGCTTCCTAGGACTGCGGCCTGCAATTCCAGGCGAGGAATTGAAAGTAGCTTCTTTGGTGCACACCTTGTCTTTCCGAAAGCGAAAGCAACGTCGACTGTTCTTTGGTGCTGGATTCTAAAGTACCCTACCGCGGCGAATGCACTCTCACTGGCGTCCATGAAGATATGGAGTTCAATACCTTGGGCAAGTGGAAGTTTTGGTGAGTAGCAGCGATTCAATCGAAACTGTTTAACATTCTTCAATTCTATCCACCAGAGTTTCCATCGGCTATGAAGATTGTCTGGCAGTGGATCATCCCAACCGATCCCAGTCTTCCAAGTATTTTGAAGTAGTATCTTGGAGAAAATCAGAAAATCACCCAAAAAGCCGTACGGATCAAAGACTGCCATGACGATTCCCAACACTTCTCGCTTTGTTGGTGGTCTTGATGATTCTAGAACTTCTTTGGAAATTCGAAGAAATTTGAAGCGGAAACGGAATGTATCATCTTCAGTATGCCAATACATTCCGAGCACCTTTTCGCCACCTTCATCCGATTCCAAGCTTACTGCTGATTGAACACGGCATAGTGGATCGTTCAGCTTTGCCTCTACCGCTTTTATATTGGAGACGAAGTTTCGAAGCATGAATCCACCTTCTGCATGAATTTTTTTTACTTCTAGACTGATTCGTTCCGCTTCGACCTGGTTGTGGAAACTGCATACGAAATCATCCACATAGTGGTTGTTCACAATTGCGTCGACAGCTTCGGGTGAAACCTTCTGAAATGCAGTGGCATTCTTATTCTTTATGTATTCGGCTGCGCAGGGCGAACACGCGGCACCGAATATCATAGATGATATAATATATATGCGAATTGGCTGATCTTTGTTCCCGTCTCTCCATAGGAATCTCTGTGCATTTTGATCTTCGACTCGAATCTTTACTTGTGAAAACATTTCCTTTATGTCAGCAACTACTCCGACGACTCCTTGGCGGAACTTGAAAAGAATTGTCAAGAGCGGTTTGGCTTGCTCTGGTCCCTTCAATAGCATCGAGTTCAAAGAGATCCGATGGACTTCGGCTGCAGCGTCGAAAACGATACGGAGTTTGTCTGGTTTGTGTGGGTTAGTAACCCCAAAATGTGGCAAGTACCAGATTCGGCTGCTGTTGGCTTCTGCATCGTTCGGTGACAACTCTCTAGCGTAACCTGACTGAATGTAATTAGCTATTTGGCATTTGTATCTTTTGGAAAAATCTTGGTCTCTTTGCATTTTCGCCTCAATGTTGAACAAACACTTTGATGCCATTTGGTAGCTATCAGGCATAGTGAATTCATCGTTGCGCCACAACAAACCGGTTTCAAATTGTTTATCAACACGTCTGGTTGTTCTTTCTAAAATTTCTCTCGCTCGGGCATCATCGATGGGCTCCACAACAGTATCTGTTTTATGCACGCCGAAGTTTTCAACTGTGAAGTAGGATTCCACCACCTTGTCGAGATTACAAAGGATTTCAGTTTCATTGATGTGTAGAACCATCGGATTATCATTGGCATTGGGACACCGTGGTCCATAGGCAACCCAACCAAGTTTTGTGTGTGCTGCGATTGGTTCATCCTGGCCACCCTCGATGGACGTACCGGCGAGACCCAAGTGGCAATTGTCCAATCCAATTAGGATTACTGGGACGGCATCTTTTGTTGGAAACTACATTCGCTACTTTCACCTTATCAACCTTATTAAATAAATACTACACATCTTTTATGTTTCTATCAATGAGATATACTTTTCAGTTTGAACTATTTTTTCATTCCAAATATATAATTCTAATATCGTAGTCGTATTTTCTCTCGTGTCTTCGTATCTGGATTTTCAGGTGGCAATAAACACAATTTTAACAGGTTATGGGCCCAGATCTTAAGACACGAGTGAACAGAGGAAATAGACATACATAAAGGGATATAAAGTTTTATTTGAAAATGAGCGACTCACTAAAGACGTCCATCACCAAATTGGGGCATGACAATTACCACGTGTGGAAATACAAGCTTGAACTTCTATTGAGGAAGGACAGCCTGTGGGAAGTTATCATTAATCCCAAACCGGAACCAACTACAGAGGAATGGACAAATAAAGACAGCAGCGCAAAGGTCCTCATTGGCCTATCGGTCGAGGACAATCAACTTAATCACGTCAGGAAAGCTGAGACAGCGAAAG
This sequence comes from Brachyopa scutellaris, assembly GCA_949775065.1. Taxonomy (NCBI): domain Eukaryota; kingdom Metazoa; phylum Arthropoda; class Insecta; order Diptera; family Syrphidae; genus Brachyopa; species Brachyopa scutellaris. Next base: position 29,310,319 of record OX459113.1, on the reverse strand, counting down.
CCGCATGGGATAAGCTAAAGCAGCACCATGAAAAATCAACTCTCAGCAATAAAGTGCAGCTGATGAGAAAAATATGCAGCCTAAAACTGGACGAGGGCGCAAGTATGGAAGAACACATCCAAGCAATGACGACTCTCTTCGATAAATTAATTGCTATCGGTGAAGATCAGCTATCAGACAGTTGGACGATAGCAATGATATTGAGTAGTCTGCCTAGGTCCTATGACACACTCGTAACTGCACTCGAAACCAGAGACCAGGCGAATTTGACACTGGATCTCGTTGAGGTGAAATTGCTGGAGGAGTACAGCAGACAGAATAGTGGGAATAATAACATTGCGTTAAAGGTATCTAATAAATTTTCAAACGAATCCACTAAATGTTTCTTTTGTAATAAAAAGGGACACATGAAGAAGGACTGTCGCAAGTACATGCAGTGGAAAAACAATCAGAAAAAGGGGAAAGCAAATACCGTAACGTCTACCAACGAATTTTGTTTCCACTTGAGGGGCGGAATCTGCGCAGGCTGGGTCATCGACTCGGGCGCAACGGTTCACATTACCAACAGAATCGACAACTTTCTGAGCCTGAATTCGGAAAAATGTGAGAAGGTGGTTGTAGCCAACGGCGAAGAAATCACTCCGAAGGGGAGAGGTATCTGCAAAGTCCAAGTGTTGAACAACAGCAACGTAGAATCAACAATCCATATAGAGGATGTACTCTACATTCCTAATCTTCAAGGCAGTCTATTGTCTGTAAAGAGGCTGACAGACAAAGGGTATACAGTAAATTTTGCAGGCACAATTTGCAAAGTTATCACAGAGAATGGACGAGAAGTAGCGGTAGCAGACTTGACCGGCAGCCTGTACAAATTAAGGCACCGGCCCAGTAATTCAAAGGCGATGTGGGTAAAGGACAACAACCACAATCAGGAACACTGCCTTGATTACTGGCACCGTTTATTTGGCCATCGCAACAGTGAAGCAATAAAGAGGCTGGCTGCAGAAAAACTGGTGAGTGACTTTTGTATCATAGACTGTACACACCGTAGAGATTGCGAAATATGTATACAATGTAAAATGAGTCGTTTGCCTTTTGTAAAGTCGTGCAATGAAAGCCATGCACCTATGGACCTAATCCACAGTGACGTGTGTGGTCCCATGCAGACAACTACACCAAGTGGCAACCGATACTTCTTAACGTTTATTGACGACTTTAGTAAATATACCGTAGTTTATCTACTTAAAGACAAATCGGAAGTCTATGAAAGATTAACTCAATACGTAGAAATGGTTAAAAACATTTTCTCAATAAAGCCCAAGATAATAAGGTCGGACAATGGTGGTGAATACACTGCAAGGAGGGTTTTACAGTTCTTGGCTAAGGAAGGCATTGTGTATCAACACACTACACCTTATACCCCTCAACAGAACGGCACGGCCGAGCGCAAAAACAGGTACTTGATTGAGATGGCTAGGTGTATGCTACTGGATGCAAATCTGGGATATGAATTTTGGGGCGAAGCAATTATGACCGCGAATTATTTGCAAAACAGATTGCCATCAAGCGTTATTCCAACAACACCATATGAAAGATGGACAGGCAAGAAACCAGACATAGATCATCTTCGCGTGTTTGGAACAAGGGCTTTTGCTTACATTCCCAAAGAGACTCGCAGAAAGTTGGACGACAGAGCAAGTCTTAAAATTTTCGTCGGTTACGATGAACACTCAAAGGGGTATCGTCTCGTCGATAAGGCTACCAAGAAGATAACCATTAGCCGAGATGTGAAGTTTCTTGACATGATTCCGGATAAGGTCAGCCAAACAAAGATCATCCGTGACAACGCCAAGAAACAGGATTCTGAGCTCATAGTATCATATCCACTAAGCAGTCGTAAGAAACATCTTGAAACAGATAGTTGCAACTACGATTTACCCAGAGCAGTTATTTTAAGTGACGAGGAGGAGCCAACACCAACACTGGATGATAGTTGCTACTACGATTTACCCAGAGCAGTTAATTCAAGTGACGAGGATGAGCCAACACTAACACCGGAGGTTCTCCCAAGACAGTCGAGTAGATCAAATAAAGGAATACCACCATCACGCTTTACAAGCGAAGCTAATATGGTTCAGGAAGAATTCATAAAGGAGCCTAGAAATTATAAAGAATCCATTAATTGCAGTCTTCGCAGGCAATGGAAAACTGCAATGGAGGAGGAGATTCAAAGTCTTCGAAAAAATAAAACATGGGAATTAGTACCTCCGCCAGACGGTGTGAACGTAGTCGGGTGTAGATGGACCTATAAGGTTAAGAGGGACACGAATGGAAGCATTCAAAAATTTAAAGCTCGACTTGTTGCACAAGGGTACAGCCAAAAATATGGACAAGACTACGATCAAACATTTGCACCTGTCGTACGGCAAACGACTTTTAGGATTCTTCTATCTATAGCGGGTGTATGTAAAATGGCGGTTCACCATATGGACGCAAAGTCAGCTTTCTTAAACGGTGAACTTAAGGAAGAGATATATATAAGGCAACCACCTGGGTTCGAAGTTGGTGAAGAAGGGTTGGTATGTAGGCTTAAGAAAAGTCTTTACGGTCTAAAGCAGGCAGCTTACGTGTGGAACGAAGCTATTCATAAGGTTATCATCGAAAGCGGTTTCATTCAGAGTAAAGCGGATCGATGTCTATATAGTAGCTCAACCAAAGGCGTAGGTTGTTACATATTAGTTTATGTAGACGACATTATAGTAGCCAGTACTAATGAAGCACTTATCAAGGCAGTAGAGACCCTGTTAACGCGCCACTTCGAAATGAATAACCTAGGAGAAGTTCATCACTATTTGGGCATCGAAGTCACCAAAGACACTCAGTCAAACTACAGCATCAGACAAAAACAGTATATCGAAAGAGTAGTTGATGACTTTGGACTTCAGGATGCAAAGAATTCCAATTTTCCTATAGAACCTGCATACGAAAAGTCAATTAATGAAGCAGAACCTTTACTTCAGAACAAGGAATACCAAAGACTTATCGGATGCTTACTATACATAGCGGTAAATACCAGACCAGACATTACAGCAAGCGTATCGATTTTGGCAACCAAGACTGCGTCGCCAAGTCAAGCTGATTGGATCGAACTAAAGCGCGTTCTCAAGTACCTTAAAGGAACATCAAGTCTAAAACTACAACTTAGCAGAAACAACATAGCAGATCAAGTACTAATCGGATATGCCGATGCAAATTGGGCAGCAGACAGAACCAACCGAAAGTCGAACTCCGGATATATATTCTTCGTGAATGGAGGAGCAGTAAGCTGGTCATGCAGAAAGCAGAGTTGTGTTTCACTATCAACAACCGAAGCTGAATTTATTGCTCTATCTGAAGCATGTAAGGAGGCAATTTGGCTCAGGAACATCTTGAACGACTTCGATCATCCTCAAAACAAACCAACGCTCATTTATGAGGATAATCAAAGCTGTCTAAAGCTCATATGTCAAGAGAAACTCAGTAACAGATCGAAACATATTGACACTAAATTCTTCTTTGTCAAGGATTACGTAGACAAAAAATTTGTGGAATGCCAGTATTGCCCAACAAACGATATGTTAGCAGATATGTTAACAAAACCACTGGCAGCCACTCGGATTCAACTATTAAGGGAAAGATGTGGTCTTTTAAGCGAATGAGGAGGAGTGTTGGAAACTACATTCGCTACTTTCACCTTATCAACCTTATTAAATAAATACTACACATCTTTTATGTTTCTATCAATGAGATATACTTTTCAGTTTGAACTATTTTTTCATTCCAAATATATAATTCTAATATCGTAGTCGTATTTTCTCTCGTGTCTTCGTATCTGGATTTTCAGGTGGCAATAAACACAATTTTAACATCTTTGTAGTTGCTGACAGGAATACTCCGCAGATGTTGTGCGCATTCTTTATTAAAAGATTGAATAGGTAGGCTTAGATTCTGCACGGTTCTGACATTTCTCATTTGGAAGAACCGAGATCCCTTTTCAGCTCCACTTATTTCCAGGGCAACTTTTCTGGGTGGCTGTGTCACTACCTTGTCTCCGAACCATTGCAAGGTCAAAGACTGCATTTGTCCTTGGAGTCCCAATTCTGTCGCTATTCCATCCTCCAAGATTGAAATCGACGATCCTTCGTCAAACATGGCATACACTGACTTTTGTCCTCGTGGACCCAACAAAACCACTGGCAAAATGCGAAAGAGCTGACTATTGTAGTTTTGTGTACGACAATTCTGAATCCTTTCTGGAGCTTGCGGCGAAACTTTTTTTTCTCCTTCATGTAGAAGTTTGTGATGGAACTTGCGGCATCCATTTTGGTCACATCTTCGTCGACTACGACACGTTGCAGCCCCATGTCCAAATTTAATACAGGAAAAACAAAGGTGTTTGGTTTTTACGAGCTTCCATCGATCTTCTGTGGCCAATCCTTTAAAGGTTTTACAATCACCTACCTGATGGCTCTCTCCACAGCAAATGCAGACCACTTTTGGCGTATTCCTTATCTCACCAAAATTCTTCTCGTTCGCGTGTAATATTCTGCGTGGCTGGGATGGTTGCCCTCTGACTACGGAAGTGCTCGATTGAGGCACAAGTTGAACTATTTTTGCCAGTTCAGTCAACCATTTTGCAAAATCCTTGACGGTGGCGTACGGTTCTATAGTCGATGCATGTCTTGCCCACTCAAATCTTCTAGTCATTGGCAGCTTCAGTATTAATTCCTCGAGAAGCATGGGATTCGCCAGATGTTGTTCACATTTAGCAGATGATAAAAATGCAACCACATTTTCAACCATTGTTGAGAAAGAAATGAGGCATTCGACTCGAGCATCACTGATAGTTGGAAACTGTTGAACTTTCGTGAGTTGGGCTTTCACTAATAAATCCGGACGACCAAAACGAAAGGATAGTGCTTTGATGACTTGTGTCACGTTGTTGGGATAAATTAACAGAGATGAAACTGCCTCCCTGGCTTCCCCTTGTAGGCACTTCTGCAGGCGTATAGTATTTTCCACTGCAGAATATCCGAAATTGGCGGTCGTTTCTTCATAATTCGCCAGAAACAATGGCCAATCATCTGGCTTTCCCGAGAATATTGGCAGATCATACAGTTTCTTGTATGGCTGGGCTACCATTCCAACGGCTGTAGAATATGTTGATTGCGTACCCGACGTCGACTGGGTATCCTCGGCATGATTCGTTTCTACAATATTTATAGCTTGGGTTCCCCTTTGACGATCGATTGCTTCACGCAAACGCTGTGTTTCGGCTTGGTTGACACCGGTATCATTGCGAAGCTGATCCACTGACTGCTTAAGGGCGGTAATTTGCGCTACCAAAGCAGTTAATAACTGATTTTCCACTGGCTGTGGCGGTTGTGGCTGTGGTGGTTGTGGCGGTTGATACATTTCGCTGGCTAATATTTGTACGACTCTGCTTTCGGATTGTGATCTGTATCGTACCGGAACTTTGCCTTTATTTGATCGGGAACTCCTGCGAGGCGGCGTTGGCATATAGCGGTGATGAAAAGGTGACTCTGATTGAGAACGATGGCTAACAGATTCTTGCTGACGGATTTGGAGGCACCGGCGGAGTGGTGTTAGTTAAATTCCGTTGCTTGAGTTTCCTTTAATAAGAATTTGTACAGCATATGTTTCTTATTATGCAAATTTTGGTACTTACAGGGCTGCTGCAGCTCAATTTAGCTGCAGCAGTTAGCACAAATACGGCAAAATGTTGACGCTGAATAATTTATTAAGCGTGGCGGCATTAACGACGGCAATAAATTGGAATTTTCTCACTGGGCAGCGGCGAAATTACACAAAAAACACGAATTCAGTGAAATTATTGAATTTAAAAAACTTTTGTCCATGACAAAATAAAAGATTATCCACTTAAAGAAAAGGTATAGCAGTTTATTTATTAGTTAGTTTTGTTTTTAAATTGTATTTTTTTATGCGTTTGCACTTTATCGTTATTGAAAGATAAAAAACGTCCGCTGCCCTTTGTTGTCGATTTGAATGTGTCAAATAATTGCAACTGCCAGTAGTCCTTTTAGAACGTCAAATCTGATTGGTTGGCCAGTTAGATATTAGCTTTTAATTTATTCGACTACTGGACGACAGAGGCCACTGTCATAATTCGGCGACGACAATAGTCATTCAATGGCCTATTCTTGGAAATACTGAGAGACGTGAATGGACGTGCGGTAGATGAATGAAATGAAATGTGCAGTGAACAAATTTACCGGTAAAACTTGTGTATAAGACTTCTCAAGCCTTTTGAGCAAATAACTAAAATAACAAGTTCTGCTCTTTCTTGCATCTCCGAACTAATACCACATGTTGCCACATTAATAGGATACCTCGAAAAAACGAAACTGCTCGAAAAACAACCAACTTATTAGACATGAGAGCTTCATTAAAAACTGAACTCAAGAATCGTTTCATCGACCTTAACGAAGGCAAAAATTACTTGATCGCAACTCTTGTAGACCCGAGGTTCAAGGCACACTTCCTGGGAACGATTCAGGCTGAAAGAGCGTGCCAAAGAATTTTGTTGGAAAGTTTAAAAATCAGTTGCGAAGGAAACGAATCCTTGAGTAGTGAAGAAGTAGGAGATTCTCCACTTAGCAAAAAAAAAAAAAAAATAGATGAAGCTGATACTCATAATACATTTTGGGAGTGTTTTAACGAGGTGGCGGAAGACAATGGACAAAATGATGTTTCACCCAAAAGTAACACAGCCAACGAGCTTGACTATTTCAAAACAGTTCGACTTGATCGGAATAGTGATCCTTGGGGTTGGTTGTCCGTTAATACCCAATTTTATCAACATTTGCCAAAATCTACCTTTAAACTCCGTGTAGCAGCATATACGAGAGGCTCTTTTCGGAAGCCGGCATCATTTACGAAAAAATAAACGCAATGCAAAAATAAGTCATACTTCATGCATCATACGTCATAATTTGCTGTTAGATGCATTTTAATACTAAATTGTCTTTTATGTTTATTCTGAAATTTAGAAAAATAAAAAATTTCAAAAATATTTTTGGATTTCTTTTCTTCTTTTTGTTAACTTTCTTTACAGATGCAAGAACTATCCGGCCACCAGCCGGACACCAAGTTACTATCCGGCCATGTGCCGGATATCAAAAAAGGGCCGGATAGGCCGAATACCGTTACATCTCTAATAATAACAACTAACTGAAAATGATAATAAATTACTTAAAACTACAGAAATATTCGAAAAATTCCGAAAAGTCATCGCATGTTTCAATCAAGTTTGTCTGTTTGATTGAGTTGATGTGGGATTTCATGTATTTTTCGCCTTTTTATGCCTATACTGTCTTCTCGTGTCTATGCCTTCCTTGATTAACTTGACTAACTTGATACGACTGTTTTTCTTATTTCAATGTACGTAGCCCCATAAATACACGTGGGATTTATGACTTAGGCAGTCAAGGAAAATCGTTTGCGTTAGTCTGCTTTGTTTTGCTTTATTCAATGGGGGTACAATGTGCATTGAAATGTGTAATTTATGCTTTAAAAAAAATAAAAAATTGCTTTATTTATCTAACACAGTTTTGTTCTATTCAGTATGGGTTCACACTCAGAAAACAACAATAGTCGTTTTCGACAAACGACAACCATAATCGGAATGATTGTTTTTATAAAATGGGCAGATCTGAGAGATATGTATCTTCCAGGAACTTAATATGAGTATAGCAGAAATCGGTTATAACAATGTCAAAGGGACCTTAGAATTCTCTCGGTATAACCGGTTCATCGTTATATCCGGCATAATAAATTCTTACACCACTTTTAGTTTTTGAAATATCATATCTTTGGGCAAAGGAACATTACTGGTAGCCAGTGTAGTCGACGTGTTTTGGATTTTTGGGCTACATCCACATCTTGGTACAGCTCATAGAGTTCGCGGTTGTATCATCTCCTCCATTCGCCCTCGCAGACGGGAACGAATATCCGGCGAAGAATTTTTCTCTCGAAAGTATTCAAAATCTGCTCTGCATTTCTGCTGTCGTCCAACACTCGGCTCCATACAGCAGGACTGGCAGGATCAATGTTTTGTAGAGCACACATTTCATCTTCCGATTTAGGAGTTTTGAACCCATTTGTTTTGCCAAACTGAAGTAGCAGCGGTTTCCTAGGGTAAGTCTTCGTTTAGGAGTTTTGAACCCATTTGTTTTGCCAAACTGAAGTAGCAGTGGTTTCCTAGGGTAAGTCTTCGTCGAATCTCCACTAATGTGTCATTCGTGGAGTTGATATTTACTCCGAGGTAGGTAAACTCCTTAACCACATCGAAGTTGTTGTTGCCAACAGTGACGTTTTGTCCTAGGCGGTGGACAGATGTTTCTTTGTTTGTTGGCAACATGTACTTGGTCTTGTTCTCATTCACTTCAAGACCAACTCTTTTCGCCTGTTCTTCAATTGCTGTAAAAGCCTCTAACACGGCTTGCTGGGAGCGACCGATGATGTCGATGTCGTCTGCGTATCCCAGCAGCTGGACACATTTATTAAAGATAGTGTCTTCCGTATTCACACCCTGGATCAGCTTAGCCGGGATCCCCTTGCAGAGCTCAAGACGATGAATGCTATCATATGCGGTTTGAAAGTCGATGAAGAGATGACGAGTCTCGACTTGAAATTCGTTGGTCTTTTCTAGGATCTGCCTTAGTGTGAAAATTAGGTCGGTCGTCGATCTGCCGGGCCTGAAGCCACACTGGTACGTGCCGATTAGTTGCTGAAAGGCTTCAGCCGTTTAGACAAGTACGTAGGTCAGGATCTTATATGCGACATTAAGCAAGTGGTCCTAATGTGATGACAACCCACTGTAAAACAACTGACGTTTTTGAACTCACCCAAGATATAACTTGGCCTTTCGCGTAACTTTTCATTCCCCTAGCCCTCGCACAAAGCGAAGTATGCGTGTGTGTTTTCTCCAGCCATAACGCGGCGAGAATCTTCTATGTATTTGTGAAACGGAAAACAAAAAAAAAATGTAAAAAAAACTCAATGGTACCTTTTATTTATTAATCATTTCGTAGTGTATCATTTTAAAGTATATTTGTAATTACATTCCTTTGAAGAATTTCTTTTCGAATGGATATTAAAAATTAGTCCTATTTTTAAAGAAACAAACGTATGTGTTTATATTCTAGTTTAAAGATAGTTTCCGCTAAATAAAAATATGTTAATACTTAAATGATTTCACTTCACTTTAGATAAAATGTGTTATAGTTTGATGACTCTTATATAATATAAGAAAATGAAATATACAAGCGCAAAATTAACAAAAATCTTGTATCAATAATTACATTTCTGTATTTGTTTTAAAAATAATTGAATAAATTGATTCCTTTTGTTATTGTGACAGAAAATACCAGTTAAGAAGAAAAATTAGTCGAATACCAAACTTGAGATAAACCAATCGGATGATTTATTCGAAGAAGTTAACTAACACGTTCGCAGTTTAGAAACTGAATTTAAACTGAGACATAGCCATATTAACAAAAATAGCATTTATATTTACGTTTATAATATCCCTCTCGCAAGCACATAGTATTTATATCTTTTTGTTTTGTTTTTATTTCTACTGTCGACTGCTGATGTGTGTATTGTGTTTTGACTTTGCCTTCTAGTTTTGAATTTAAGACAAGTGAAAGGACATACTTCCTTCGTTAGCAGCGACCCTTAATTTATTTCTCATTACCTCCCGACTCGAATATTCAGGTAATTTAAGGTAATTAACACAAGTCATCACAGACGGAAGATAATCATTAGGATTTTGGTTTGCATCAAGCGTTTTCCGAACAATCGTAAGTGGTGGGGATAGAGACTTAAATCCACCTGTTGGCAACCTTGGGCTTCCACTGACAAACTGCAAAAAGAGCCGCTGTTCATCACAATTGTATGACGACAATATTTCAAATAAGTATTGTATGGCTGGGGAGTCTTGAGTAAAGCCATGGTCTGTTCGGCAACATTCTTGTAACATTTTTACATCCCAATGCTGATAATTTGAAGCGCCTGAACCGCAAAACACATTTTCCAATTCTTCTGGGTAGAACATTTGCAAACGGTGGCAAGGAAAAACCATGTCGAATCCTGTAAACCAAAAAAAAAAAATAAAAAATATTTATTAACCTATTAAAGTTTAATATTATATCATATCGTATATAGTAAGTTAATCGTTATATCATATTGTATATAGTAAGTGAATCGTTAAATAAATTAACATTTAACACCATGGACAAATTCGAAAAAAAACATTACTAGAATATTTATGTGTATCATCTTTGTTAAATGTTCAGACGTCTTTTTGTTTAAGCTAATAACCAAACATCAAATATAGAACCAGACCCTCTACAATTAAGGCCGCCCGCAAACGGCTCGTATCCTCATCGTAGCGTATGCGACGCGATGGACGAGAGGCATACGATTTGCTGTCGCACACCTGTATTTAAAGGGAGAACCACACACGACATGTCCGCTATGCGTAATCGTCGCAGCATCGTCGTGTACGACTGTACGCCTGCTGGCTATTTACATTTTTCACGTGTTTTATTAAATAAAATGTACGACGGAATTTTAAAATTCGTTCAATTAATAGAAAACCGCGAATGTTTATACATGAATACCAACAGATCAATGCTTCTGTCACGAAATAAAAATCATAGCCCAAAAGAATTTGTAATACATATTCATCATTCTTACAACAGTCAAGTCAGTCTTTTTATCTGTATTTATGTTGGATAATTTTATTTTCGATATGTACGTTATTTCGATTTTTTATTTTTTTTTTTATAATTCACGCGCGCTAAAGGGGTTATGAATACCCTTAAAATGCTTTGCACAGCGAGTGCCGTAGGGAAATTTGGAGAGGATGATAGAGGAGATACCGATGCGCATTGGTCTTAAATGTCTGTAGATCGTAACGGGAGGGAAAAATCGTTGGTACAGCGTTCCACATTTGTGTTGAGCGGTTAAATAAAGAATCTATATTGTACTGTACGTCTGAAGTTGGGCTTAACGGTAAACTGATGGGCATTACTTGCGAGACGCGTGTTGCGACAAAAATTGTTGAAGGGGAGGAATGCAACTGGCTAATTCCCTGGAGCACTGATTGTGGAAAAGCGATAAAACAGGGAAAGACCAGAAACATTACGACGGTGTTGAAGCGAGTCAATTGACTCAGTGATGTTTCTATCCCCTATAAGTAGCTAGATCAGAAGAGGCGAAGAATTTCTTACATCGTTGGAGGAAACCTAGGCATTTCGCGGCGTTTTTGGCGTCGTCGAATATGTGGTCATTTCAACGTAGGTTGGCATTAACACACATACCGAGAGTGGAAAGCTTTTCGGTTGCAACAATGGAAGAGCCATTCATGGATAATGGCTGACGGGTAAGATTACGCTTTAACGACAAAAGACAGCATTGAGTTTTTGAAGCAATAAATTTCACTCTATTATTTATACCCCCTTTGGTTATGCTGTCAAGGTCGGAATTTAATGAGCTTAACATAGGCGACCGTTCCAGTTCCACAGCCGAAGAGCAGGGACGTGAATCTGGAAACGAATATGTAAAGCTGAGGGTGCTATCGTCAACGAAGGAATGGATTAGATTAGATGTGGCAGACAAGAGATTGTTTATGAAAATAAGAAAGAGTGTCGGAAACAAAACTGAGCCGTGGGAACACCAGCATTTATAGAATTTATATTACCATCTAATATAATCTGAGATATGCCATCAGATCACGAATGGATTTGCTACGGAAGCCATATGCAAAATGTGCCGGGAGCAGATTGGCTTTGTCCAAAGAGCTGACAGCCGTAATGTAGTTGTACAGGAGCGTGGAAATTGATGACGTGGCAGAATCCTTAATGCTTTTACGAATGACCAGAAATGTTTACTACCCTTGGGACACTGTACTATTTTTTGCTTCAATTTTTGGTTATGTAAGAATTTCACACGTCGAATATGAGCATTGCAGTCATTTCTGGCTTGTTTGAACTTCTTTCGGTTATCCTCAGTGGGGTTGGATTTAGAAGACCGAAAACTGATCTCCTTTATCGCGATAACTGCTTTGCAACTCAAGTCATACCACGCTTTTTCCCTTACGTCGCATTAATTCAGTATCGAAAATTACATATAACGATTGTTAGGCGTATTTATAAAATTAAATTACTTTGTAATATGTACATATGTACGTATAGTTATAATTAATGTTATGTGAAGTCAGAGTTACAAATTTAAAGCTACGGTTGCAGGGTACCTACCTTCTCGAAGAGCTTCGAACTGTTTTTGAACTCCTTCAATAAGGAACCAATGGGTTACGAGCGAAATATACTGATGTAAATTGTGTATAGTAACTGGTATATCACGTCCTCCTCGACGCAATTCAACATTAGCATGTCCCGGCAAAACAAAGTCCAGTCCTAAATCAGCAATAAGACATCCATCCAAATCCAATAGTTCTATCTAAAGCAAGTAATGAAAAATAATACCTTTTTCTAACAAATAAAATGCTTTAATTTACCTTTTCAGTTTTTTCCATAGCATCTAGATTAGAATCAATTTGAATTATTTCACGCCGCCTTACTACATCTTGTAAACGAACCAAAGTACTTTGTACTTCAGGTGCAACACGTGCTAGGTCAGCCAGTCCGATCGAGGATTCTTCAGTCAAGAGCCAACGATAAAATGGAGTTGAAAACGGTAAATCAAGCTAAAAACGAAAGAACCGATTATTTCAATAGATTATAACAATTACTGTTAAACATACCATTCTGCTATCCATTACTGCTTTGGCCATAAATTTGCCCAAAAATTTAAATTTCGATTTAGTCTTTGACAATTGTGCTAATTTAGTCGATTTTCCTAATGGCAATGGAAACAGGCCATGTGCTGCATTGACATAGCTAGATACACCCATGTTAGCTAAAGGCATTGCAGGACTATTCTCTAATACATCTTGAATCCTTTCATTCTCTACTTGACCACCAATACTATCGTTTGAATTTTGGTGTTGTTCGATTACCATATCAAGTGCATTTGACTCATTTCTATTCACATTCGTCTGATTATTTATTGCAACTATACCACGAGCGCCACCGTCACTGCTAATTCTTGCATTTAAAATATTATCACGATTTTTGCTTTCGTCTTGATGATCGTGTAGTTTTTGCTGTTGGTCATCGAATTGTGTTGATGACGATTTAACTATGTCAACGATTAGGGACGAATTTTGTTTATAACTATCACCGCCGTTCCATAAACCGAGCTCACAGCGTTGCAACTCAGCAGATACGAGTGCATAAAACTCTAGTGTTGGTCCCAACCCTGTACCAACTTCATTCTCATATTGAATCTCTAACAATGCTTTAGAATGGCCAAAATCTTGTATAATGTGTTCAGCTTGCTTTAGAATTTCTTCACGGGATATTGCACGTTTGCGTCGATCCAATCGAGGTGCTACACGCTCTGATGTGTCTGCTGAATTTAAATCTGGAGTCGTGTCTAAAAGCCGCTGTAGGGCTCGATCGCGATCAAATGAGACAGCGTAGAAAAGAAGATGCCTAGTTTCAAAAGGGAAAAGAAACGGGCATGCCACCGGTATTTGTTGTAACCACTGTGGTAAATTTCCAGTCATTATTACAAGCGGATCTTGTAGTTGACGATTGGCCTTAGCCGTGATTTTCAAATGTATAAATTCCGTTTGACTTATTATATTTTGTCGCACGACACAGCCATAAAGACTCTCCCAATAACGGTTAAGTGCGTTGATTATACGCAACATGCAGAGTGCATCCAGTGATGCATCATGTACATTAACAACGTCAGTGGGCAATGATTTCATAAGGAATGGCTTTAACGGAGAAGCACCCGCTGATACAATACCTTCGTGCCAAAATTCGGACTTTTTGCGCATTATTTTAGATGAGCTCTTGTTGCTAGTCTTTTTTAATGAAGTATTAGCAGTTGATGTTGACGAAGTTGCAGCTTTGGTTGTTGAGGCAGTACTACTGCTACATCCAACGTTTGTAGACTCCTCTTCAAGTGGACGATAGTATATAGTGTGCTGTTGAACCCATATACTGGCGTTGCCTAAAATAGAAATATATTCAATAATTAATATTTTAAAATTTTGCTGTCTTTCTTGTCTTTAATGTCTAATCTTAGAAGTTGTTTGGACCGATACACGATATACGCGAGCAACGCACACAAGTTATGAAAATATATATGATCATACGTCATATGTATGTATATTTGAGCAAAGCAATATGATCAGATGCAGATCTTACAAAAATATTATGATTTATCTAGAAAGAGTAATTGTTACATTGTTGTCTTACCTAATGGTATTTCAGAATCAGTATCGGTCTCTGACTGATCGTTTGTAAGTGGAGAGTACTGTTTTACGGCCTGGTACACTGTCATGGCATAGGGCAAAACGTTATCTCCGATTGAAAATTGTAATTTGTGTTTGAACCCGCTCTGTGACATGACTACGGCAGCCACATTGTCATCCATATCTTCCTCTGAGTCATCGTCTGAATCGCCACGTATACCTCCATAGCCTCTTACTACCAAATATCGTTCAATAGCTTGCACCATTGCCAATGGATCAATTTTGACGGTACCTCCTTTCCACTGTCGTAGATTGTTACAATCGGGATGCCGTTGCAAGTTACACTAAATATAAACGAATGCTTATTTTTTATTTGGTGGTGCAGATTTTTATAGTTATACATACCTTAAGCTGATGAGTATTAAAAAATTTAAGAGCACTTGTATTCGAACGACCACCAGTTCCGGCTGGAAAATCATGCACTTTAACAGGGAACTGTTCCAATTGTGTTACACACCCATTTAATTTTGCAACAAATGCACTGAACGCTGATGGTTCCATGGCGGGTAATACTCCAATGTTGACAACATTCTCCAGTGGTAGTCCAGCGAATACGTGTAAGAATGCGCGTAATCGATCATCTCGGCGGACAATTAAATCATCGGCAGTCAAAAAATTTAACATCGACTTGATAAGACCCGAGTGGTTGACTTCAAATGGAGAAATGTCACTTTCCATTAGGATCTGTTTCAGTTCCTGAAGCGATTCAAGGCATTGAATGTAACTGCCTTCTAGTTTCGCAATAACTCCTGACAATCGATATAATATGGAGGCACCAGATGATATCGACTTTGTTATTTCTTGTTCGGTATACCGTTTTATGAATGAAATCGCCTGATTACGTACCCACTGGCGGGCTTTTTCACGGTTACCAGCCGCAACTAAGTTAGCCGTCGACATGCTTTTCGTAATATTGCTTGTGACACAGTTAACACTTGATGAATCTTTGGTGAAAGAACTATGGTGAGATCCTTGACGTCCCCAACGTGCTGGATTAAGCGAGGCTAAAAACGATGTTTTTGTGCTGCTACTATTTGCTGTGCTACCACCAAATCGAGATCGTGTATTTGCCGAATTTGAACTGGGAGTATTACGGCCTCCATTACCCCCTATTACAAATAAAAAGCAAATATTACGTGTTATTTTCTTAAAACTATTGATATTGTATAATTTCGCTAGCTTTAAATTAGGTTCAGAGAATGTTCGTTAGTTGGTAAGTAGAAATGGACAATAAATTTATAAAAACATTTTTAAACTTCTTCTTTATTTTTTAGGTTGCGCTACAGTTCGGGATGACCCAGGGCCTGCTTCTCGCAACCATTTGTGTTTGCGTGTTATATTTCATTAATGGCCTACAAAATGTAATTTAATCGTTTCTAATTAGGTGCTTGTAGTTGAATGCAAGTATATCTGTGTATGTACTCTCAATGCCAAGCGTACCACTTGAAATTCGGTTTAACTCTTATAGCGCAGCTGGTTCAAAATTTGAACCACCGTTCTTTATTCTAATTTGCGAGGGTGGTACAAATTCTGAACCACTTAGATATTATTTTGTTCCTACTACCGTTCATTCTGTAGGCAAAAATAACTATTCTTGTGAACAACTTAGGTCTGTTAGTAAATTGCACCCCTACCTGACTATCTACCTCGTCGTGGTGTAGGGGCCTAAAAGGTCAAAGACTCTCGGGTCACCAACCCTAGAGGAGATCTCAACCAAAGGATAGTCGACCCCGTCACACCATTCCCATCCTCTATCCCTTCGCTCCCAATCCCGGGCCGGATTAAGGTGTCATACGACCCGTGCCGAGAATCGACCAGGCTGAGGGCCCTTTAAATAGCTCAGTCTTGCACGGAGTATCCGGAAACCTGGCGACATCCGGATTAGCCAGCCTTACCTGCATACTGCGGATCTCTGTGCAGGTGGACCTTCTTTCTCCGCTACTCGTGGGAACTATAATGAACACAAACAACAAAAACAACAATAACAAAAACAACAATTCCAAGACCGGGTCCTCTTCAATCCCGGCCGGCAGCAAGACCTCAGGGTCTTCTGCTGAGGTTGCTCGATGCCAGGCAGCAGCAAAGAATCTGCTACCCAAGCTGGATTCTAGCATTGCTGGCAAAGGCGCGCATCCACTTCTAAACACCCATTTGGATGCGCTGGGAAGACCGAAAGCTTCTGGCCCGTCTCCCAACGCATCCTCCAATCACCCACGGTCGTCCGCTTCGGACGCTTCGGGGACGGTACGCCGGAAACGGTATATCGCCCCCTCCAAGCAGGCTTATAGGGACCGTAAGACTGCTGCCAATGTACTGGAAAGAATTGGCAAAATTCCAGAAGAGGCCAGATCAGCACAGCAAAGGGCCTCTCTTGATTGGGCGATGAAAATCACCAAGAGGTCACCCGCTGCGTCTTCAGACTCCGCGTCAAAAAGACAAAGGTCGCTGGACGAGTCCCATCCGGACTCAAAAAGAACTAAGGTGAACAACACCACACCTAAGCCGTCCAGCATCACATCAAGGCCTTTCAGCGAGGTTCTTAAGGATCACTTGGTGGTTGCAGTCATTGACCGCAGCGATCCAGATGGTAGGATCTCCCCTGATAGGTGGCTGCTGGTCAACAGCCGGCTGCACAGTGGATTCCTTAGAATCTTCAAGGATCACCCAGGTCCTCCCCCCATATGTCGCGACAACGGATGGCATCAAGGCCATGTGAAGTTGGTCGCCTGCGCTGACGATAGATCGGCGCAGCTTTATAAGCTGGCAATAAGCCAATTGGGTGAGATATGGCCAGGTGCTAGGTTGGAGGTCGTAGCAAAGGAGGATATCCCGAGCAGACCAAGAACCCGGGCCTGGATCCCAACCGAACCCCCTCTCGCCGCAGATGTGCTTAGCGTTATCAAACTCTGCAATCCACAACTTCCGACGCACAATTGGAAGATTGGCAGGTTAGACGAAGCCAGGGGTCTCTTTAGGAGTGCCTGTATTGTTATCAATCAGGAATCCCTGGCTCCTCTCGCCAAAACCAACGGCGTAATAAGCTACGGGTTTGACTCTATCACCCTTAAGGTGTACAAAAAAGACGAGGCAATAGCGGAGTCAAACCCCTCACCCAAGGACCTCGCAACCACTTCGGAGCTACCGTCATGCTCGCAGATGTCATCCGGTGCAATGACAAATGACTCGAAGACGGTACCCTCACCACTACCACCACCACCATCCCAATCCCACCCCCCATCCCTGGAAGAACCGCTCTCGGATATGGAGATTGAGCCCATCATATGCTTGAGTGAGGACGAGCTTCTAGCTTCGGACTCAGACCCAGAGGCAAACTCTACAGTAGTGGAGGTAAATCCGCCTGATTGTAGCTCCAATGCTGCGATTAGTTCAGATTAACCTCCACCACTCCAAAGCGGCATCCGCTTCACTTCTTCTCCGACTCCAACAACTAGGAGAAGATGTCGTCCTGATCCAGGAACCTTGGGTTAATGGTAACTCGATACTTGGACTCAGGACTCCTAATTATACTCTTTACCACAAGAGGAATGAAGGTAAGCCAAGAGCCTGCATTCTCGCAAAGAGTAATCTCAATATATTCCTACTCTCTAATTACAGCGATCGAAATACAGTAGTGGTAAAACTGGAGACTGGCAAGGGCAAAATCTGGCTGGTCTCGGCCTATCTCGCCCATGACGATATAGGCCCTCTACCTCCGAACAATCTGAGGGAGGCGATCGCGGATGCAGAGAGGCGCAATGATGGACTAATCCTGGGTAGTGACGCTAACGCGCATCACTCTATTTGGGGCAGCTCCGACACCAACAACAGAGGTGAGTTACTTTTTGACTTCTTTCTTAATACAAACCTCACCTACTGCAACAAAGGTTGCACACCAACTTTTATAACCTGCAATAGACAGGAAGTTCTAGATATTACACTTGTATCTGATAATATCTCCCAATCGATCAACAACTGGAAAGTTTCGGCTGAGCATTCGTTCTCAGATCACCGATACATCCAATTCTCGTTAGACGACCATCCCCCAGCTAGACCAGAGTTTCGGAACTACCGAAAGACCGACTGGGCTAAATACAGGGAAACACTACAGGGGTTAATCCCTTCTTCAATACCCCCGGTCCCGAGCAGCACACAAGAGCTTGACTGCATGGTAGGAAAACTCACTTCCGCCTGCAATAAAGCATTAGATATGGCATGCCCTACAATAAGACCAAAGGGGAAACCGAAACCTCCATGGTGGAACTCCGATATTAGCAGCACAAGAAAACACTGCAGACTGCTATTCAATAGAGCAAAACTCACAAAAAGTGCCCTAGACTGGACCTCTTATAAGGAGGCCCTCGCATTATTCAAAAGTACTCAAACGGAAATCCTGGAGACTTTTCTGCGACAACATTGAGAACTTCTCGGAAGCCTCAAGGCTACGAAAAATACTCTCCACCAATCCAAGTACTCCTGGCTATCTGATTAAACCAGATGGCTCTTGGACCTCTTCAAGCGAAGAAACAATAGACCTACTACTGGATACACACTTTCCTGGTAGCTTCTCTTCTCCACTTAGTAGTTCGTCTAACAGTACACAACCTACTCAACTTACACAAACTAACACAAATTGTCTGGTCACAAAGGACAAACTGCTTTGGGCACTACGCAGCTTCCAACCATACAAATCTGCGGGACCTGACGGCATAATACCTGCTGAATTCCAGTCGGCAACTGACATTATTCTGCCCTGGCTGGAAACTATACTTACGTTTTGTATAAACAATATTTACATCCCCAAATTATGGTTGGAAGTTAAAGTAATCTTCATTCCCAAAGCGGGTAAGAGCTCTCACGCTAGTCCAAAAGATCTCAGACCTATTAGCCTATCATCATTCTTCTTAAAAACCTTAGAAAGACTGATCGATACCCACCTTCGGAGTAGCATCGAAGCACGACTGCTATCAGAATCCCAACATGCTTACTGTAAGGGTAAATCAGTGGAAACTGCACTGCACTCCCTGGTACGCACCATTGAGAAGACGATTTACTGCAAAGAATACACAATGGTTGTCTTCCTAGACATAGAAGGTGCCTTTAATAATATTAAATCGGAGGCTATAGTAGATGCCCTTTCAAAACTCAAGGTCGAGCACTCGCTTCGCAAATTGATTAATTTACTACTTACTAGTCGAATTATCAACACCAAGCTGGGCGAGTCCTCTTCCAGGAGATTTGTCAGCAGAGGCACCCCCCAAGGTGGTGTCCTATCCCCCCTTCTTTGGAACCTGGTAGTAAATGAACTTTTGCTACTCCTAGAAGGCGTGGGATGCAAAGTAATCGCATATGCTGATGACGTCGCTATAGCTATTTCCGGCAAGCATCTTCACACGATCAATGAACTCATGCAAAATGCACTAAATAAGCTCTCGAAATGGACCGACAAATGTGGACTGGGAGTTAACCCTCAGAAAACGGAGTTGGTTCTTTTTACTAGGAAATACAAAATCCCTCAGATAGACCCCCCTTCTTTATATGGTACCAAGTTAGTTTTCACCGACAAAGCAAAGTACCTAGGTCTCATCTTGGATAGTAAGCTTAGTTGGAAACTCAATATCCAAGAAAGAGTAAAGAAAGCTACCATAGCACTCTACTCCTGCAAGAAAGCCATCGGCAGCAAATGGGGTCTTCAACCCCGCATCGCCCACTGGCTCTATGTATCTATCATCAGACCGATTCTGATGTATGGCGTAGTGGTCTGGTGGACCGCCCTAGATAAAGCTATACATCGCGACAGCTTGGGGAAAGTACAAAGATTAGCGTGTCTGTGCATTAGCGGAGCATTAAGATCAACACCCTCCGCAGCACTAGACATCCTACTATATCTCCCACCCCTAGACTTAATTGGTAAGCAAATGGCAACCAGTTCTGCCATAAGACTCAAAACAATCTCACAGTGGTCAAGTAACTACACTGGCCACTCCATAATACTAGACAATCTTACCCTTCCCGAAAACATAGACTACACTGTACCCAAGCCCAATTTTGACAAAAACTTTAAAGTCACTATCCCAGATAGGTCCTTCTGGGATGACCTAGGTGCTGTAACAGACAAGTCGATACACTTCTATACTGATGGCTCTAAAACCAATGATGGTGTAGGAGGAGGTGTTTTCTCAGACAGATTAAAACTAAATCTCTCCTTTCGCCTCCCTGATCACTGTAGCGTGTTTCAAGCGGAGATCATGGCGATTTCGGAAGCACTGTCCTGGATCAAGAGGAATGTAATATCCACTAACGATATTAGCATTTTCTCGGATAGTCAGGCGGCGTTGAAATCTCTGGAATCAGTCTCATCCACTTCTAAGATCACCTCCAACTGCCGTTCATCTCTCATAGAGATGGCTAAGCAGTTTAACATTCACCTTTGCTGGGTGCCGGGGCACAGAGACATTCCAGGGAATTGCAAAGCTGACGAGCTCGCTAAAATAGGAACAACAATACCTATTCTACCCGATAAGAAATATATAGGTATGCCACTCGCTACTTACAAGCTAGCACTCAAACTTGACACAGTCAATAAGACCAACGCCAGATGGGAAGGTGGAACCACCTGCCTTGCTACAAAGCAAATCTGGCCTAGATTGGATCTTAACCGCTCTAGATACCTTTTGTCACTAAAAAGACTGCATATTAGTACGATTATCGGTGTCATCACAGGACACTGCCTTATAGGCAGACACGCTACTAGACTTGGCGTCATTTCGAATGACTTCTGCAGAAGCTGTAGAGACGAAGAGGAGGAGGAAAGTCCAACACATCTCCTCTGCTCGTGTCCAGCTCTTTCCCGTAGTAGGAAACTTCACCTTGGAGAATACTTCTTCGATGATCTAAGTGATCTCATACAAAAAGACGTAGGAAGCCTTCTTCGTTTTATACAAAGTTCCAAATGGTTCACCTGAGTAGCGGGGTGATTATCCCCAAGATCCTTGGTATCACAATGGGCCTCTATAGGCCTAAGTGTGCTGGTACTTGTTACTGGCAGCCACTGCTACCTAACCTAACCTAGTAAATTGCAGCTACATATGCTCGTGTGAAATAGCAAAAGTTGTTGCCACAAAAGGGTTTTCTAATGTTCAGGTTGCTGTAAGGGTTAAAACTTCTTAACACTTCTCGTTTAATCTCAAGAACCATTGTAGTACTGATAACAAGACTATTTTCAAGTGCTTTCGGAAATATAAAATACAGTGAAAGTCGCTTATAACGACGGTGAAGGGACCGAGCAAATGTGGTCGTTATAACCGGCGGTCGTTATATCCGACTGCCCTCCATATGTATTCAGAGACAACTTTAAAACATTCAGACAAAATTAATTTATTTTATTTTTAAATTATGAAGGACAGATGTCATAAATTAATTTAATTTATTTATTTTATTTGAATTCTAACAAAATAAATCATCCAAATACTCCAAACTCGTGTGATATTACGATATTTTTTCACCTGACTCAAAACGGAAGAAAATCGTTGCCTTTTTCTCCACAGAAAAGTTCCTACGTTTTCTAGAACTCATGACTGCATAAGAAAATAAAATCAATAAACTCTTAACTAATACCCTACTTTTTAATGACAATGCGTGAACTCAAATAAATACACAAAACAACTAACAAACAAGAACTATGATCAGCTATCCTGGCGACAATAATAACATGGAACAGATACACAGCTGCACAATGTAGAACGACAATCATCGGCGACACAAGAAAACACTAAAAAATCACTAGAATGAACAAGAAATATTCAGACTAACGTACATAAATATGCATGTACGTGAATAGGTATGTATTTTTTTGTAAATTTTCTCTCACATCGTCGTTATAAGCGACGAAATCGATTCTTTCTTCTCGAAAATTGGTCGTTATATCCGAATCGTCGTTATATACGACGACGTTATATCCGACGGTAGAATAGCTTAAAATATAAAGAAACCAACCAACTGAAAGGAAAATGGTCGTTATAAGCGGCTGGTCGTAATAAGCGAGGTCGTTATAAGCGACTTCCACTGTATCTGCATAGTTGATGCACCCTGCTTATGGTTGTATGTACAGTGAAATCTCTCATTAGCGGGCACCCTGTTTAGCGGGCAAGTCGCATAAACGGACACCTTTTTGGCGAACGAATTTCTAATTTCCCATACAAAATGCATTTTTATAAACGGACAGCTCTTATAACCGGACGTGACGGTCCCGTGACTGTCCACTTAAGACAGATTTCACTGTATAATTGATATTAGCAGATCGAACAGTTTTTATTTATTAAAATTATATTACGACTGACATAAATCTTAGCGCATTTCATGACTCACCTGTGGCCCGATTTATAAGTTCCTGAACAACAGACTCTTCATGTCTGGATTTGGATCTATTACTTGACTGTGACTTCCTTTTCGGTGGGACCTTACGTTTTAGAATATCTGACATTTTACTTTGTATCGCCATAGCTGTAGAGCTACCGCTAGCTGATGATGTAACTGGGGTCGAATTGGAATGAGTTTCAACGGCAGAATTAAAAGCAGTTGAAGAAACCGTTGATAGCATTTCAGCATGGTGTTGTGGCTGAAAATGTGGTGGAGGCGGATGTTGTTGCTGATGATTATAGTGGCGTGTATCAGACGTAGGTGTAGAATACACAAACAAATTGCCATTATTTGGTAATGAGGTTGTCATAGCAATTTGCTGATGATTTGTGTTGTGCGGATTGCTATAATGATGATTATAACGATATTCTGAAACAACGCTCGTTGTTGGTAATGCAGCTCCAATAGAATTCAAACTTGTTGTCGGCGATAAGCTGGCAGATGGTTGTATTTGCTGCACCGAAGTCGAACTGGATGTGGATGGTAATGCTGAGCCGATTTTAGTTGGCGAGTTTAGAGCCCTCATATCGTGTGAAAAACTTTTATGATTAGATCCATGTGATTTCGATGTGCTTGGTGTGCAGCTTTTGCTATCGATAAAGAATGAATTAGCTTGGTGACCGGATGTTGATGGAGGTGCACTTTGTGATCCACTGGAATTGGACGTAGTCGCAAGTTTTGGTGAGAGATTGGTACAGATTGAATGATTGGGATCAGCTAGTTGGTTAATCTGATGAAGGACTCCTTCTCGTCGAAAATGTGTACCGAATACATCCGGCAGTTTTTGCATAAGAATTTCTGCCATTTGAAGAGCACCAATTACAATTCTCAAATCATTGGAAGCCATCATTCCTGCGATATGACTGGAAACTATCTGGTTTTTAAGTACATCTTTAAGGAGATCTGGGCTGGCATAGTAAACCATTCTGAGTAATGCACGCAGGCATTTATAACGCACATTTGGACCAGCGGATGAACTGTAGACTTCGTATAGCACATTAAAGAGATTCCTAATAAATTCAGAAGCCAAACCACGCTCTTCTTTTAAACAGGCAATGCGAGCATCGATGGATGCCTTACGTTTTTGCATGGCAGTTATAGCAGCAGACACTACGTCGTTGGTCGGTGGTTGATTGTCTGGTATGGTATGTGATGTTGATGCACTCGCCGAAAGATCCTGCCCAATAAGTGTCAAAGAAGCCGAACCTGGTGTTGGAACATAGTTGGGATTAACTTTGCGTTGTACAGGACGCGTGGTACCAGTATCTTCATTGATTTGCTGCATAGAATGAAAATCAACAGTATAAGTCCGACCGAGTGTACTAAGACTGATCTCATCATCAGAGTTTAAGTGGGCGGCGTCGATCATTCGCGAATCTATTGGTGAATAGGAATGCCAAGTACCACGATCATCACGCCATTGCCACTGCACTTGATCCTGCGTATTGAGTGTTGGGCGATCAACTAGTGCATCCACAGAAAATATATCATCTGTCGGTAGCCTTGGCATAAGTTCTCCAATTAGGCACGTGATTTCAAAAAGTTCTAATGGGCTACGTGCAATAAGTTCAACGTCATTCGATAGCATTGGCTCTGCCGATCCTGTAAGCAAATAAAGAAGTGTTGCCGCGATGTCGTTTTTAAGCAATACTATGGCTAAATCAGGACAGTTGCTACACATCAAACTTAACATTCGTACCACACTGGTAAATGTACCCGTATTTAGAACAGAAGGAGTTACGACAAGTAATTGCTGGCAATTCTTTAAAAGTTCCTTACTGGCGATTTCCAACAGACGAGTAGAGTCGTGTTGAAAGCTCTCAACCAAACGACAAAATGCCGTGCAAACACTCTCGACACATTTTTTGTCTTGTTGTGATAGTAGTCGTGCTAAGAGAGGCATACTTTCTGATACAAAATGAAACTCTTCGGCGTGTAAATTTAGGCAACAATTAGCAGTAATTGAAAGGGCGGCTCGTTGCGCATTGATTGAGAAAAAGTCTAAGTACGTTAAACAAGCGGACACACCGCTAGCCTGGAGTATTGCTTTATTATGTCGACGCGATAAAATTTCTAGAGCTGTAAGACTTTGTTCTGCAACATCCATGCACTGGATAACTTGTAATTTCTCCAAAAATACAGGCACTGCTTCCACAACTGTCCCAGATGACCGTGGTAGTGCCTCTAACATATAAGCAAGTGCTCGGCATGCGTTGTTCATTATATCAAAGTTATGTTCCATACGTAGCAATGTTATTAAAGCTGGAACAACCTGCTTAATTGGAAAACCAGCCAAGGTATCCTCATTGCCCATAACCAACATTTGACACATCTCTATTGCTGCTTGCAACTGCTGGCTTTCATCATGAGACTGCAGACCTTGCAGTAATTGTTGAGCTTTAGATGAACTGCTATTGCCGATTGTTCTATGTAAAATATGTGTCATTCGAGGCCCCAACGCTCCAAACAAATGCGGTGGCAGGCCTCTGGCTTCTAAAAGTGCCTGCAATCGGCCAACTTCACTATCATCACTCTCTGAATCAGCATGGGTTGCACCAGAAGTATTCCCCGTAGCTGAGGTTGTCGCTGCAGAGCCTGAAGTCGATCCACCTAGAATTATACGATTTTTAATTAAGTATTGTTAAACTCATAAGCATATTAACATATTGTACATATAAATCAACCCGGCAGCCTCAAAGAAAATACACACATGTCATAATTTATTTATAGCACGCTAAATGCCAAATTTATTGTGTTTGCAATGTACCAAAGACAAAACAGTAGCTAAAACTAAAACAGTAGTAAACAGCATTTCTAAGTGTAAACCTGTTAGGTTTAAAAACGAAAATAACATTCTTGGCTACGGCCATACTCAGAAGCGCTTGACTCAGTATGGTTTGGGGTTTTACATTATGTATGTAGATCTGTCCTAAGAAATCCATGCTAGAAAATATAACTTTCAATGGAAAAAGTTTAGGTATGCAACGTTAAGCAGTTTTCAAGCCCTGTTCCAAATCAATAGGAATTTAATATTCACTAACGATACTACCATCTTCTCGGATAGGCAGGCGGCCTTGAAATCTCTGGAATCAGTCTCATTCACTTCTAAGACCACCTCCAACTGCCGTTTATCTCTTATAGAGATGGCTAAGAAGTTTAATATTCCCCTTTGCTGGGTACAGGGGCACAGAGACATTCCAGGGAATTGTAAAGCTAACGAGCTTGCTAAACTAGGAACAACAAAGATAAAAAATAATATAGGTTAGGTATGTTACTTCCAAGATAGTACTCAAACTTGACACAGTCAATAAAACCAATGCTAGATGGAAAGGTGGAAATATCTGCCTTGCCACCAGACAGATCTGGCTTAAACTAGATCTTAACCGCTCCAAATACCTTCTGTCCCTAAAAAGACTACATATAAGTACCACTATCGGTGTCATTACAGGACACTGCCTTATAGGCAATCATGCAACTAGGCTTGGCACCATTTCAAATGACTTCTGCAGAAATTGCAGAGACAAGGAAGAGGAATAAGACCCAACACATCTCCTCTGCCCATGCCCAGCTCTTTTCCGTGGTAGAAAACTACACCTTGGAGAATACTTCGACGATCTCAGTGGCCTAGCACAAAAATACGTGAGAAGACTGGTTCGCTTTATATCGAGATGTAAGCTATTGCCGCTCTAGCTCTAGATTTTTCGTATCACTCGGTTTATAGTGCATATAATAATTTGAAGTAGGGACACAATCTTTGGCTTACACTGTATATATGTACATAAAGGAGTAACGTGTAATGTGCAATTACCTGGTGTAGGTTGTCCTCCGCCAGCATTATTTGATGTTCCTGAAAGTTGTTGTGCCATTAAATGATAATTTGTCGCATCCGAAGCAACTAAAATAAATTGAAATACGTATTATGAGACCGCTCATTTCTTAAGAAAATATATTTGTATGTAGGTAGCATTTATGCATTAATGTGGATGTGGGTGGCTTTAAATTTCTCCCTTGACATTTTATTGAACGATTAAAAAAAGGTTTTTGAAGATATGTGCATTGTGAAGATGAGTAGTTTATCAAAGCTTAATATAATGTACAGATATGTAGTTTAAAAAAAATACCTACCAGTACTTTTGTGATGGTTTGTTGATATCGTAGCAGTCGTTGTGACAGTCGTGCTAAAACTGTATGTATGTTGGTAAAGATTATAGCCACCTGATGTACCTTCACTTAATCCTCCTGATTCTGTAGTAGTGGAAGCAGCTACCGACTGTGGCGTGGAATTATTACCACTACACACAACAGAGACAGGTGATGATGTGTTTGCTGTAGACAGTAATGATGATGTTGCTGCAGCAACTACGCCACCGACGCTGCCGCTTCCACTGCCGTTTTGCGTCGTTGCTGTTGTGGAACTACTTACACAAGAACCCGTCTTGCCCCGTGAGCTACGTCTTAATATATGCGACGATGGCACTGATGACAATTGATGTTGATTTGAGCAATGAATATTAGTGGAACCAGATGTAGTTGTCCTTTTGATGTTCGTACTTTCAACGGCAACAGGAGTCCTGCTTTTGCTTATACGGAAATGTCCACCTAATTCTGTCGATTGATCACAATTTTGATTAGGAATTGATGATGAAGGAATCGAAGTATTGTAAGCGATATTGGAGGACTGAAGGAAATTATGTTGGTGATGGCTACTATGATGAAACGGTAAAAGTTGTTGCAATTGTTGATTCTATTGTCGGTTAGAATTCTGTTCGTGTTGTTGTTGTTGGTGAGGTTGTACAGGAGCGACCCTATCCACATCGGGCTAGCTCTCAGGTGCTTTATTATAACTCGTCGTTATTATTAACGATAAATTTGATCTATTAACTAAGTTTTTGCTATTGCTCAGTTGGACTTGTTCTGCCCGAAGTTACAGTGACGTTGCTTATAGCTTGGTTATCTAATGAAACGCTAACCGAATAAAATGTCCACCTGAATATGCAAAATGTGCAAGAGCAAAGGAAGTCTGTCGCTTTTCCGGTACAATGCGAGTAGCAATAGTAGTATTAGTACTACTTAAAACATTTATATAACTGGTGGGAGTTTCAAGTACGAACCAGATCACCAGTAACTGTTTTCAAATGAAATTGCATTTAAAAAACACAAAAATAATGATTTCCTTCTTCCGTTTGTCTAATGTACGAATTTGCTCTTATTAAAACCGAATTTTCGAGATTCGAGTTTATATTAAAAACAACAAATGCAACACATATTAATCATAAGAGCACTTAGTTAGGAGCAAACTTAAAAATAAAAGAACACATATAGGATTTACAAACAAAGAACAAATGAGTCAAACAAAACTACTATTAAGGTGAGTATGTCAAGGGAAAACAATAGCCATAATATAAATTATCTAGGAAACGATAACTTTAAAGAAATTGTCTCGCTAACAATAGTTCAAACCTTTAACTGTATGTATCTCTATAAATGTATTAAGTATCAATCCTCATTCTGTATCAATGCCAAATTCGCAGAGGTTACACTTTTTCTGGAATGTTTGCATTCGAACCATCGACAGTACAAAAAAACAGCTAATAAGAAAATGAGTTTAAAAAAATTATATACCGCTCGCCATTGACCGTAGGTGTCTCACTTTCATCGTTTTTAAAGAAGCACCATCCCACGCCTGCAGCCTAAGATCCACACCACACAGTCACTTCAGATACATGTAATAGCAGCACTTCTTGAGTCATTGTGGATTCTCATTACCCCAAATGCAACAATTCCGCTTACTTGTAATTGTTGTTGTAATTGAGGTGACAATGTGCTCAAGTGTGTTTGAACGGTTGAATTGTACAACTAAAAACGACTGATTTCTTAAAAATGTAAGCAATATTATGTACATATTAACGTTCTGTCAAAAAAGCGGGAAAAGTTTGACAGATTACAAAATACCGCCCACAACATCCATGCGAACCAGTTTGAGAAACCCTGAATATTGATATGATCAAAAATTATGTCACAAGGAGCATCTTTAAGGCATTTTACTACATCGAAAATTTTGCCAAATTGAACAAAAACTTCAACATTTTTGGGTTCTATAGTTTCTTTGATTACCCTTCGTATCAATACGAAATTATTACACTTTTTATTAACTCCGTATAGCGTTGAAAAATAGGTTTTATAAAATTAACGGATTATATTTATTTTGAATGGAGTAGACCATTTGAAGCAGAGTTAAATATCAAGAAGGTTCTGGAAATATTGCTATGTGGTTATAAGTGGAAATAGGTTTATAGGTTCGATAATCAAAAGGCTAATCGGGTGCCCTCGAATTGATCGTATCAAACTTTTCGGTTTGATTGATCGGTTAAACTCCTTAGTTCAATACGAAAAAATATTACAAGACAGAGGAGTCTGTCAACTCCCTGACTCGCTTGCGGGATGCAATTAAAATAAGAAAAGAACTGCTTTTCTAAATCTAACAATATGCAGCATGTGGAATATAAAACAATTGTTATACGTTGCATTAATGATACATGTGCATATATAATTTGGTTTGAACTATAGTAACTAAGACAGTACATATTTCTTTTCCATGTAATTTCAAATAATTTGTTAATACATGTTTATATATGAATGAATTGGTGA
Source organism: Brachyopa scutellaris (assembly GCA_949775065.1). Classification (NCBI taxonomy): domain Eukaryota; kingdom Metazoa; phylum Arthropoda; class Insecta; order Diptera; family Syrphidae; genus Brachyopa; species Brachyopa scutellaris. The sequence goes on along the minus strand of OX459113.1, from coordinate 29,280,780 downwards.
AAATAAAAATGCACCGATACTTGGAATAATGAACTCACCTTCACTGTTTTGTATAGCTTCTTCTTCGCTAGTTTCAACTAAAAGAGCAGCGGAATGTTGACTTCTGCCTGCGTTACACGGTATATTATTAATTTTACGGGAGTACTTTCTGTTATTATCCACTTTGGTTGTCGTCGGCAACAATGGTTTAGAACGATTACTTTTATTTTTTTGTCCAAATTTTAATTTCTTCTTAGTGTCAAGAGTAGTAGTAGAGCTTGATTTTCTATTTGGAGAATTAGTATCACCAACTTTAGGTTTGGTAGTGTTATTTTTACTTTGTTTTGGACTTGGCTTGACTTTATTTATCGGCGTTGATGTTTCAGTTAATTTATTATCTTCGGGGTTCTTTAAAGGATTACGAGTTATCTGTCGTGTTTTACGATAGTAATTCAATAAATTCTTTTTGTTACGATTTGAAGTAGAGGATGTGTTTGTTTCAGCAAAATTTTTATCCTCGATTTGCTCCGCACTTGTGCTTGGAAGATGGTTAATATTAATAGTAGATACCTGAGGTGAAAGCGTTTTTGAACGTGTTCTCTGTGCAACACAATCACCAATTAAAGGTATAATTTTCAATGAGTTTTGTTCACTTGTTGACAAATTCCGGCTAAAGTCGTGCAAACGTTGTTTTTTTAATGGTGAATTCAGGCTACTTGTTGCTGTATAAAAAAAAAGAACTTTTATTAGATTGCATACTACATTTTTTATTGACTTACAAGTCTGATCCAACTTTGTGAAATGTCTTTTTAAGTCGGGTTTTGAAGTAGACGGTGTAGAATTCCCACTGCGTAGATTGTGTTGTGTGTTAGTTTTTCTGCTGCTCTTACTCCGTCTGCTTAGTGGCGGTGTCTTTGAAGTTGAATTATTAAGTGATGATGAAGCGACTGATTGCGGTTGGCTTGTTTCTTTATTGCGGCGCGAAAGTTTGAATGTATAACGGTCCTGCCCCTCCGTCAATGCAGAGAGCGATTGGCTGTTAATGGATTCGGCCATAGACGACACTTAACCACCTTGTTGACCTCTTTAAACATGCCACCAACACAAGTTGTTCCGTTTTCCTTTTATAGGCTATTATAAAAATAAACAAATTAAAAATAAGTAAATAAATGAAAGGATATTCATTTATATTTGTATATGTATTTAATTTGTTTAAGATATAAAAACGATAAACTAGTGGTTATATTTTAAGGACCTACTTCTTCAAACTGAAAGGATACATATATACACACATACATATGGATATATATAAGCATTTAAGGGTAAAAAAACAAACAATCACCCCTGTGATGAATTCCGACCGGATTGAAAACAAACGAAATTACAAGGGATGAATTTAAGCAAATGCGTTAGTTTCGAATTCATCCCTTGTAATTCCGTTCGTTTTCAATCCGGTTGGAATTGATCACAGGGGTGAATATATTTTGAACAAAGCCGATATGTTTTGTATGTTGTTGATACCAATTTCAGAATAATTATCATCAAAATTCCAACACTCAAAGCTTGGTTGCGACCATTCACAAAGCATTCTTACAAACCACCTGTGTAGTTCTAATAAAGATTAAAAGAACGAGTACAAATCAAACATTAAAATCAATAAATTCCGACGTTCTACAAATCGACCATTGAAGTAGAAGGCACTAGCACTAGTATTGGCATCGTCTTCTTATATTTTCTCAAGGTGTATTTCTCTTCCGCAGCAAATACTTCAAGTAATTTGGGGCTTGATTTCAGCAATGCAAAGAATTCCACCGCCGAGGACAAAACGTCAATGTTGGCAACAGTAACTTCGAAGTGGTTAAGGAGTTTACCTACCTCGGAGTAAACATCAACTCCACGAATGACACCTTAGTGGAGATTCGACGAAGAAAAACCCGCTGCTACTTCGGTTTGGCAAAACAAATGGGTTCGAAACTCCTAACTCGGAAGACGAAATGCATGCTCTACAAAACATTGATCCTGCCAGTTCTGCTGGACCGAACCTCTGGTTTAAGGACCAAGCTACCGCGGATGCCAGTGCGCTGACAACTGGAAGCAGCGTGCCCGGGATTGAAGAGAGTGGAAGGCTGCCGTGTCTCAGGCAGAGACTCTTCACGGGTTGGGAGTCCGTTAAGCAAGTAAGTAAGTAAAGAATTCCAAGTATGAAACTTGCAAGTTGTACTTGACAAACCTAAATAAGTTTAATTATACATACAAGAGTGCCACATCTGTTCGAAATGGGCGAATCCAGAAAAATTTAACAGACATAATTCTATTGAACGTACATAAATGTAGATACTCAAATATCGAATTCGTAATATTCGTACTCGTCGTAGTTAGATATCGTAAATCGGTATTCGCTGCGTGATTTCTCGAATAAAATCTTTCTGACGTAATTACTTAAAATTTTACCTTCTTCGGCGCCGATTGGCTAGGAGAAGTCCATTGTTTTGATTTTTCCTTCATCTTTGGTTCGCACTGATGTATCCATGTTCTGTCCACAAGAATACATCGACGCAGAAATTATTTTTAACAACGGCAAATATGTCTACAAAGTTGTCACACATACAGGTTCGTTTATTGTCAACTCTGACCTTAGTTACACCAAGACTATGCTATCACTCTGCCTTTGTATTAATATGTATGTACATTCATATGCATACATATACATATGTATACATATATACATATAAGTATGTTTGTACACACATTAGTCAAAATATACGTGTTTTTCATTATTGTGACAAATCGATAGCATGCATAGCTCCTGAGATTATGGGCTATAACATACAAAACAACTAACTGACAACGCTTCACCGGTTTCTTATTAAATGTGTGTGCATACATTATGTATGTTTACGGCACATACGTGACCTCAACAAATATGTAGTTGTAAAACTTCTGCGTTATAACTGCATCCGGCTTAGAGCAAGTTTTTTTTACGTTAACTGATACCTGATAGGCAGCTTTTTCAGTTACAGTACAGTTCGATCTCGGTTTACGCAACATCGCGGTTACCGCAACACCTAAATTTTGATCACCTCGATAAGTGCAACTTTTATTATGCTCGGGTTTTGGCTTTTCTTTTGAGTTACTCCACTTTATCTGGGCAATTATTTTACCTGTGCTTGAGCACTCGTTTCTGAGGATTAACGAATGTATGAATGTACATATCTGTTGAGTGCAACTGTGTTCTTGGTTAGGTTTTATAAATTTTCTTTGGAATTACGAGAAATGGCTGTATTTTTTTTATACAATATGTTTACACACAGCGCGAGCACATGAAGAACAAGTACGAGAGACAGACAGATCGGCGTAATGATAGGAAACTCAGTTTCAACCAGCTCTATGGGTGGTGTCCGGGATAACTGGAGAGTTTTTCGTGTATTATTGAAAGTTTTGCCTTTGCTTATGATTCACAGAAGTTTTTCTTTCCAGATGTTTCCTATTATTGTTTTTGTGACTAATTTCTTCAGTCATACCATCCTACTACCAATGTTATGCCTTCGTAGGTTTTGACATTTGACATTCTGAAACTGATCAACTTATCTGGATTCGAACCGTGGACCTTCAGCGTGACAAGCGACGACGACTACCAATACGCCACGGCCACCACATATTTAAAAGAAAATAATATGTACGGTGGAAGTCGCTTATATCGACCTCGCTTATTACGACCAGTCGCTTATAACGACCATTTTCCTTTCAGTTGGTTGGTTTCTTTATATTTTAAGCCATTCTACCGTCGGATATAACGTCGTCGTATATTATAACGACTGTTCGGATATAACGACCAATTTTCGAGGAGAAAGAATCGATTTCGTCGCTTATAACGACGAAGTGAGAGAAAATTTACAAAAAATTACATACCCATTCACGAATATGCATATGTATGTATGTATGTATGTATGTACGTTAATCTGAATATTTCTTGTTCATTATAGTGATTTTACGCAATTTTTTAGTGTTTTTGTTTGCGCAGCCGATGATGGTCGTTCTACATTGTGCAGCTATGTATCTTTTGAATTTTTATTATCGCCAGGATAGCTGATGTTAGTTCTAGTGTTTTGTGTATTTATTTGAGTTCACGCATTGTTATTAAAAAGTAGGATATTAGTAACGAGTTTATTGTTTTTATTTTCTTATACAGCCATTAGTTCTAGAAAACGTAGGAACTTTTCTGTAGGCGAAAAGGCGGCGATTTTCTTCCATTTGGAGTCAGGTGAAAAAATAGCGAATAGCACACGAATTTGGAGTGATTTATTTTGTAAAACTTAAAAAAAAAAAAATGTAATTTATTTATGAACTTTATATAATGTCCTTCATAATTTAAAAATAAAATAAATTAATTTTGTCTGTGAATGTTTTTAAGTTTTCTCTGAATACTTTTGGAGGGCAGTCGGATATAACGACCGCCGGTTATAACGACCACATTTGCTCGGTCCCTTCACTGTCGTTATAAGCGACTTCCACTGTATTTGTGTATGACAAAACTAACATCTTCCTTTCGGAGTGGTGTATTGCTTTATCATATAAAGGGAAGTCCCAAAAATGTGTCTTTCCGTATGAACACGCTAATCTCGAGTGCCACTAAACGGATTTGGATGCGGTTTTCACAATTATGATCCGCATGTCATGGCGGACTTTATTTGTATATTCTGAATACTCTATTACTTATAAGGGCTGAGAATTCGAGATCGAAGCGGCAGAAAATCAAATTTTCTATCATTACACAGCCCTTACTCAATGATTAAAAAATAGTTTTTAGTAAGTCTTAAAAGATTAAGATTCATTTAAGGTATAACGTATATAAATCATCATTCTAGCTATGTTCAAAACAATTCATGAAATCATTGCCAACAATTTTCCCTCAGTGGAGACCGAATCTAACAGCCATGCGGATGACGTCATAGTGAAGGTATGTGGTACATTTGAATTTCTGCGTACTAACTGAAATAGTATTCAATTGATGTTTTGTGACCGGCCGACTACGATAAATATGATTGTAAAAGCAAATTAAAATTAAAAAAAAAAAAGTGCACGGGGAAAAGCGGACGGGCAACAGTAAAGGCCAATCCGTCGGCTTCGTTCCTTTGTACTTTGAAGTTGAAGTTGAAGTATTGGCGGATAGTGCAGTCCTGTTTAGTTTTGTATCATGTTTAGTTTTTCTTTATCAGCGTTAAATTTTTCTTGTAATTGTACAAGCGTGGCACCAGACAGGTTTTAGCGAATTCACGCATCTCGTGTTTCGGCGTCTGGGTTTCGCACAATTCGTCTTTCTCACGCTTGCGTTTATTTGTAATCCAATATTAAGTGATGACTCGTAAAAATTGTAAACCCAATGCAAAGGGTCAACTAGTTATTATGTTTTATCATAAGAATTATTCTTTGTCAAGTTTTAGTGCGGGAAACATCATCCCCATACATAAATCGAATCATTAAATTCAGAATTGTGCAGTTGTGTTTCTTTTAACGTTTCTCTCTCTATCTTAACAACATTCTTCGCAAAACAAGTCCCATAGAGTCAAACGATTCTCTTCACTCTCTCTATGTTTCCACCAATAAAAATGCATACTCTCAATTGTGAATGCGTGAACTTCAATATGTGAATGTGTGAACTTAAATGCGGGAATGTGAGTACTGAAAAAGTATCGACGGATGCAAAAAGTAGAAAGTAGACATACTTTGTCCTTCGAAGTTCATGCATCCGTTGGTTATAGGCCATCTCCCATAAGAATGTGTGTATTCTATTGAGCCGTCACTTGAAAATGAAGGAGCAACGGATTGACGGATTCTATGGGCTGGGGCCTTTAGAAATGTACACACATAGGTATTAGAAGAAAATAATTTGTTTTATCTTAAAAGTTGCAGGTGGGCGAAGCAAGGCGAGCACGGGTCAGCTAGTATCAATATTATGTATGTATGTAGCTCTACCCACGACGTGTTACTGTTTGATGTGGTTTGTGGGCAAATGGCATCATTGGGCCTGATATCTTTGAAAATTAACCTGGTGCGGCTTTTACTGTGAATGGATTGGGCTATCGAGCCATGATGAATTTTTATGCTTGTGACTTGAAGGTTTGTATGTATCTCATTTTCTCTACACGACTTTTTTATTTTGGGGCCACATGAAAGCGAAAGTTCATGCCAACACTTCCCAGAAAATTAAAGCACTAAAAGTAAACATTCGTTCCGTTATCGATGAAATAGAGCCGCAAATGTTATGGAAACTTTATCAAAAGAGCCCGTGTCTCATTTCTAATGGCAACTCTTCTTCTATCGATTAAAATACAAATCAAATCTTATTTAATAAAAAAAAAATACGTGTTTAATAAATCGAATTTTATGGACTCGACTGAATTCGAAACGAAAGGTGTAACAACCAAGAGTTCACTCTGCAACGCGGCAAAGCGAAAGTCAAAAAATCAGTGCAGACACTAGATTGGATTTGTAGCTCAATAAATTAAAATTTTGTAGTTTCAAATAAGAAAGTGATATCTTTATTTTAAGAAGTTTCAACTTCCAATATATTTGTACATATGTACTATATATGTGTACATCAATAATGAATGAGTTATTTTTCGACATTATTAAAAATAATAATTAAATGCAAACAGCTGGAATGATGGAATGTAGAGTCACACCACGTCTTACATCGATTTCTAAGTGAATAAACAGATTTTCTAATATGCCACATGACCACTCCAATGTAGACACCTGTAAGGATGAAAAGAACACTGCGATTTTCTTACAATCGACAGTACATGAAGCATCGATGTCTTTACTGCCATTCTCGCCTTCTGTAGCATTAATTTCTCGAACTTCCAAGTTTCTATACCTTGTGGTGATAGTTGATAATTCTGTCTCTGCTGCAACATTCATTTCCCCATTGCTTGTTGCATAAAATGATATTGACGGAGAAAGGTTTTTTAGTTTCTCAATGTAATTTCGGATTGTTCGATTTGATGAAAGCGTTAGAAATATTTTCGAGTTTGGCACTTGCGGCAGTGAAAAGGAATCCCAATCAACTCTCGGTATAATATTAACCGGGACATCATGACAAATTTGTCGACAACGCTCCGATACATTTGATGATATCTCCATTTCGATTGTAAGGCAAGGATACTGAATATTTGTTAATTTAAGTTTACAATATTTCGCATCATTACGTAAGACTGATATGGCACGTGCCATGTTTATTGGGTTAAACGAAAGCATTATATGCTGATATTGTTCATTAACTCCTTCCATTATATACTCGGTGAAAATTGCATCTGAGACGAGTTCTGCCCAGACTAAAGGCGCAGTATTTCCCGTGTCTTCATTGGCCACAAAATAAATTTTTTTTTTACTGATATTCATAATACAGCTCTTTGTCAATTTTGATAGCGTTAGAATTATATTGAGAAATTCCTTCATGTATTGTTGATCTCTCATAACAGCTCGAAATTTCATATTGTATGCTAATTACAACGTTCGTCAGAACCAATAGAAATAAAAATCGAAAAATTAAACAAAAAAATTAGTTACAGCATAAAACTAATGGGAGATAAATAAAATATTAAAGCATACATATATATTTTTACTAAAACACAATGTATGTATATACATACAATACATACATAGCGATTATATACATATTTATAAGAAGTCAGACCAAGAAAATGTAATTGTCTTCCCATTTTTAATATTGCATAGAGAAACAGAAGTCAAAAGTTTGGATTATGTTCGGTACAAAAGATAATTTCAATAATTTAATAAAATAACTACAACTACAACTCGAACCAGTGTTTCAGACATTAGACCCGAGACTTGAATTTCCCCACATTTGACACTCCGTAAGTGAACGTAATTGAATACTGCGTTAGTCGAAACTCTTGTACATATGTAAATACTTGGTAATTATTATTTGCTTTTTTAGTTATGTGAGCATTTTCAAAAAATTATTAAATAAAATTGTTACGAGTGTGAAAATCCGGAAAGGGAAAAACGCACATATAACTGGTTTCTATTAAGGGGGTGCTACGTTCAGAATTTAAAAAAAAATCGCTATTTTTTTCTACAGTTATTATAGAAAATGTGATGGCCCGACGAGAACCCGAATAGCACAGGTAGCTGGCCTTTGTTTGAGGCAGCTACTTTCGGACCTCGTCGACTGGAAAAAAATGAGCAACAACAATTGTTTACTGACAAGGAAGGCGTACAATATGAAGCTGGAATGGGAGATTAGACGTAAGTTAACAAAATAAATTAAAAAAAATCATAAAGTTTTTGCTTTAGCTGCACGTGACCTCCAGCGAAACGCACTTGAATATTTAAACGCGTTTTTCTCAAAACTACGTTTCCGGCACGGTCTGCATGATAACTCATACAGTTTTTAATATTTTTTGATGCATTTTTTTTTTAAATATTCGAAATTGTTTTCTTTATAGTCTGTGTAGCCGAATTTTTGATATTTTGATTAAAAAAATTTATAAATATAATTAAAGTGTGACATTTTTAAGACAAAATTTACACTTTTTTAACCCTCTACCGCATGAATTAATGTGCGTGGAAGAAAAAGATGAAAATCGGTTGGAATAGCTTTTTGGCCATTCTAAAACTATTTGGTATATTATAAAGATAAAATAAAAAATAGCATGATATGGCTTCAGTAATTAAACTAATCAAACGACGAGTGGTTTATTAACAATGAAAATACATTTATAATTTAGTTAATTAAGTATTTCCAATAAAATTTATTTTTAAATTGATTGCACTTAGCGATAAAACACAATTATTTGCACATAGAATTTATTTATTTTTTGTCACTTTTTTTCAATACGCGATGGGCTGATGTAAAAATGAGAAAATCGCCGTATCGTTTTTATTTTAGCGCGTTTTTGGGGCTGCTGGACGTATTTACCCCCTTAAATGGAGCGCGCGTCCTGCTTTTGAAATATTCAATTCTATGCAAGTGAAGGTTGTTTTTCAAATTGCCAACGATATTACGAAATTAGGATTTTGTCCATTGCAGGTGAGAAACTATCGTGATGTTCTGAAAGTGTTGCCCCAGTTGAGTGCAATCTCGAACAGCGAATGAAGGAAATGAGAATCACCACCATTTTCAACAAAACCATATGTTAGTTCAAAAAAAAAAAAAAACAGCACCAGGACAAAAGATAGCAAAGCATCGTATAACTCTTAGATTTGTACATATGCATCTGGAACACACAAACTCAGATTATTGGACATTGGAAAGGCAAAAATTCAAGTTGTTTCAAAAAATATTTTATAATTCCCGTTGACTGCCATAATTCTAAGCCCGCGTAGATAAAAGCCTTTATATATACTAAAGATTGCTTGCACATTTGTTTTGTACCAGAAGTAAGACGGACAAGGACATAGATATACATACAAGGAAATAAAAATTCATTAATTGGTGGTATATTACTATTGTAAAATGCGCATAGCCACTCCCGGAGGCTGAACTCTTAAGCGCAGATGGGAAACTCTCGGTTATGTATGAGTTTGACAAAAAGTAATTAATTTAAAGAAATCATACTACATACCGCAATTCCCTACTCACATCTATTGTCGCTAATGAAGACATTGGAGTTGACAAGGCATTACAAAAAATTACTGTTAAGGATGTGATCCTGAATTAAAGCTCCGTTTGGAGTCAGTCGTGCTAGAATCTTTTTGTTTAAATTTTTCGGAAAATGTTAAAGCAACAAAGCCAATACCTTTGGCAGTTAAATCCACAGTCTGCCAGATCATCGAGCACTGTCGATACAACACTTCATAGAGAAGATATACACCGCAAACCGTCAACTTATTGAACGGAAATTGGGAAAGCTGTAAGTGCTTTGTTCTGCATGAAATAAGTTCTTGCCCTGAAATGGATTTTCTATAAAGATTCACACTACTATCAACGAAGTTACTGATTGGAATATGGACACAATTAAAGTAGATGAAATATTCGACGATAAAGACAATTTTAGTGTGGAATCTCATGTTCCCACTTAAGTAGTTAGTGTTCCTTCAAAGGGATATTACGATGTTTAATGGTATACTCTTAAATGGGCTGAACAAAACACCAGAAGTTTTTTGTGAAATCTCGCTACTATAAAACTTACGGCAAAGTAGACGTTAAAATGGATGTTAAGTCAAAATTTAAACAGACGAAATTGGATGATTATTTTAATATTGTCTAAAAAATTAGTTCTATTACAAATAAAAGCGTTTTAAACTTTAATTTAGTGTGTAAACATAATTTCTGTTATGTTACTTGTTTTGTAAACATCCGAATTGCGCATTCTTGATTTGCAAAAATCGCCTAAATGTTACCTTGTACCCAAATCGAGCTTTGCCTGCAATCTTATCTAATTTAATCTAAATCTACAAACTCTATGACCAATGTAATTTTTTTATCTATCTAATATCAAGACGGTTGGTCCTTTTTTGGACGAATTTCACTGAATAGTCCATGAGTTGATTTCGTTATTTCAGTGAAGACATGTCTTATATTTATGTTGGTTATCTCTTTATCAATTATTGGGATTATCAGGGTCACGGTGTACGTCGTTGTTCGGTATATACCAATCTGCATTATTTATTGTCCTAGTGGTTTTAGATTGTTATCACTGAATAAGAGAAACGTATGGTCCATTAGGGTTTGATTATAGTTTTGTATTATCGATAACAGCTGAAAACAATACTTGCACTCTAAACAAATACAGCTTAAAAAGGAAGCACAAAAACATATACATATGTACATCTGTATGTATTAGACTCGACGATTTTATCACTGTTTACTCATGGACTTCAAATATTCAATCTGATATCAAGTAACTTTTCAAGAGAGTGCTGATCATAGAACAAACATAGAACTGACATAATTAAATAAAATAAAAGAATTATTCAAAGAAATTAGGAAAAGAATAAATAAAACAGATGCAGTGAAAATCATAAATAGCTTATGTGGAGCTGAACCAGTCATACAGAATTGAAACGATTTATTTTTGCTTCCAAAGCTCCTGTGTGTACACCCTAAGCATTTGCAAAATAGGTATTTGTTTAGTATCTATGATGATGGGCACCGTAACGCAAGTGGTTAGTACATCAGAATACTGAACCAGCGGTCTTGGGTTCGAATCCCGCCGCAAACACCTAAAGAGTTTGTCACAGTGCCCACTTCTTCCAAATGCCTGACAAGCATTCAAGAGTAGCATTTGTCATATAAAGCTTCCCAACTCGCCTTTCGAAGACGGCAGAATACTGTAGGTGCCTTCCATTCGTGCAAAAATATAACGCGCACACACAAATGGTTGCAGAAAGCTAGGCTTGGTTCTACCTAGGACTGCCGAAGCCAAATATATCTATGATAAACTAGCTTTATAGCGAAAACTACATATACATATTTCAACATTGTAGCACCTTTACATTTGCAGTAGAGTGAGCTTAACTGATTTTGCACGTAATTATTATAGTAACAGCCCAATAAGGGTGAATTCGTAAACATCAATTGCACAACGATCACGTCAAAGCTGCGGTGATCATTTGCAGTGCTGTGATGCAAGCGCATTAAAATGCCTTCGAATACGATGTTTTGTGATCAGCTGCAGTGGCAATAGGTTTTCGAATTGTTGACGGACGTGTCAAAACCTTTTCGAATTCTTGATCGTGATCATAGTCATGCGATTGATGTGAACGAATTCAACCTAGCTTATTTTTTTAAGTCATTTAATAATACCAACAATTATACTGACTTAATAAGTCAAGTTAGTAATATTTTAAATTTTACACGGAAAAAAATATGGTGAAATATCGTTCAATGTTTTAAAACAAATATAACAGTTTAAAAGATTACACGCAAACCTAGAGGAAAACCTGTGGAAAAGTAAAAAAACACCCCGCTGTCAGTGAATTATCTGTTGATACTGTTAAACGTAAAATACGCGAACCAGGACACTTTGGCCTAACAAAGCTTACAGCTCGCTCATAAATATGAACCAGGAAAAATGATCTCGGAAGTCTTTATGTCACACACGAATTCAAAAGCTGATTTTCCTTCTACGTATACCACAGAAACAATAATTTTTTTCTTTCTTTAGATGACACTACAGTTCGGGGTTGCTTCTTGCAACCATTTGTGTGTATGTGTTATTTTTCTTGCACGAAGGGAAGGGACCTACAGCTGTCCGCCACAGAAACAACTACGCCCTAAAAACAAGCTTACCATGGCTTATTAGCTATCGTGGACTCACTATTGCCACGAGGGTAGGTAGTATTGGAGAGATTTTCTTGTTACTCGAAATAAACACTTTTATTTTATTTTATTTTTATGCAGAGCTATCGAAAACCGATGTTGACTGTCTTACGTGATAAGGGCCCAGGCCGTACGAAAATAAAATGGAACTTCAGACCCGGATGGTCAGCGCAACAGAGGTGGCCGCGCACAAGTGGAAAAGGACTTCAACCAACTTGAAGTGCGCAACTGTAGGTAGTTAGCTAAGAACCGAACTAGCTGGAAGGGGTTGTTGGTTGAAGCCTTGGTCCACCCTAGACTGTAGCACCAACTAAGTAAGTAAGTAAGATCACAAACAGAGAACAGACATATTAATGTATGTGTATTAATAAAGCGAAGACCTCCACAGAATATACAATTTAACTCGGCAAGTCGGAAACAACGAACAGTTCACAATCGAAAATGAATCACTATCGTCGTTTATAACGAGCAAATGTAACCGACCCAAAGGAAGAATTAGTATGGAAAGATAGTACCTTGTATTCTTACAATGCGTTCATTTTTGTGTGCGTTTTGTACAGAAAGAAAGGGTTGGGTCTTGACTTCCTTCAACAGTTTTCGGAGCTCTGTATGTTATTCTATTTTTCTAAGCGTGTAAGCATTAAAGACTTGGAAAGTTCTTGAACAAGATCAATAACATTCATGCGGAACCAATGACATAATGAAATCATCTTCTTCCTCTGGCTCCGCAGAAAATAATAATTCGGACAACGATGCTCTAGAGCTAGACAAAGAACTCGAACGGCTTCGTCTTCAACTTAACAAAAATTAAGAAATCGTGAAGTTGAAAAAGCAACTAGCGGATCTTGTGTGTACTGATGAATCATTACCAGTGCCGATATTTACAATCAACTGCGAAATCGAAGGAAAAACGCGAAGAATCCCAGCAGCAGTATATTTTCGCCATGCAAAATATTGCAATCTCTGTCGGAGGTGGAGGAGGCTGATCTGTTGCAGTACATAATCAAATAAATAAAATCAGCAGTGCTAACACTGGGAACGACTAACACCGATCTTGAAGAGGTGCAGAATCAACAACAGGTGGAATGCAGACACATCAATAAAATTACCAACACTGAAAATAAATTTAAACATCTACTTATGTATACTTTTAACATCAGAGATGAATCACAAGCAAATTGTTCAACGACGTTGCTTACACTGATGGATTCTAAGTTTCATCCAGCAGCAATGTGTGCCTCAAATCCTGACTAATCCAAAATGGTTGGTCTACCTAGCTATTAACCGAAAAACTATTTTGCATGCCAAAATTAATTGGTTTCTAGTAGTCATTTATTTGAAAAACGATATAAAAATAGTAATTTAGTATTTTTTAAGTAAAATTGGAAGCAAAAGAAAAAAACAAAACATACAATAGTATTGACAGTTTTACTGAAATAGATTAAGAGCATAATAGTTGGTCTACTCTCTTGTGGATGCAAAATAGTTGGTCTAGTACTATTTTAATAGGGAGAGAACATTTTTATTATTGCAATAGCATTTTGTTTATGAAAGTTAGTTACAGTTTTTGGTCAACCATGGCGCGTGGCGTTGCATTATCGCGAGACCTAAGGGAACCAATTATTAAGGCTTTCCAAACCGGGTTATCTAGCTATAAAATTGGCAAACATTTTAATTTGCCACGATATAAAAATTCGGGAAATGTGGAAATAGGTAAAAAAAAAAAAACGGGTATGGGGAAGCATGTCAGGACGTGGGGTTGGAAATTTATGTTTCGTTGACGGTTCGATTAATGCTGCGAGGTACCAACATATTCTGGAAGAGCAACTTCTTCCATCAATACCACGGCTTCAATCCAGTGAAGGGACCTATGTTTTCCAGCAAGATGGCGCTTCTTGTCGTACAGCTAGGTCCACGATGGGATGGTTATCCGCTGAAGCCATTCCTTTAATGGAATGGCCTTCCAGCAGCGCTGACCTTTCACCTATCGAGACTGTTTGGCACAAAATGAAGCAGAAACTGCGACAAGAACCAGCTAGGACTCTTCAGGATCTGAAAACTAAAATCACTAATATTTGGCAATCCTTTACTGCTGAAGATTGCCAAAAATTAGTAGATACTATGCCACGACGAATTGAAGGAAATGAGAATCACCACCATTTTCAACAAAACCATATGTTAGTTCAAAAAAAAAAAAAAACAGCACCAGGACAAAAGATAGCAAAGCATCGTATAACTCTTAGATTTGTACATATGCATCTGGAACACACAAACTCAGATTATTGGACATTGGAAAGGCAAAAATTCAAGTTGTTTCAAAAAATATTTTATAATTCCCGTTGACTGCCATAATTCTAAGCCCGCGTAGATAAAAGCCTTTATATATACTAAAGATTGCTTGCACATTTGTTTTGTACCAGAAGTAAGACGGACAAGGACATAGATATACATACAAGGAAATAAAAATTCATTAATTGGTGGTATATTACTATTGTAAAATGCGCATAGCCACTCCCGGAGGCTGAACTCTTAAGCGCAGATGGGAAACTCTCGGTTATGTATGAGTTTGACAAAAAGTAATTAATTTAAAGAAATCATACTACATACCGCAATTCCCTACTCACATCTATTGTCGCTAATGAAGACATTGGAGTTGACAAGGCATTACAAAAAATTACTGTTAAGGATGTGATCCTGAATTAAAGCTCCGTTTGGAGTCAGTCGTGCTAGAATCTTTTTGTTTAAATTTTTCGGAAAATGTTAAAGCAACAAAGCCAATACCTTTGGCAGTTAAATCCACAGTCTGCCAGATCATCGAGCACTGTCGATACAACACTTCATAGAGAAGATATACACCGCAAACCGTCAACTTATTGAACGGAAATTGGGAAAGCTGTAAGTGCTTTGTTCTGCATGAAATAAGTTCTTGCCCTGAAATGGATTTTCTATAAAGATTCACACTACTATCAACGAAGTTACTGATTGGAATATGGACACAATTAAAGTAGATGAAATATTCGACGATAAAGACAATTTTAGTGTGGAATCTCATGTTCCCACTTAAGTAGTTAGTGTTCCTTCAAAGGGATATTACGATGTTTAATGGTATACTCTTAAATGGGCTGAACAAAACACCAGAAGTTTTTTGTGAAATCTCGCTACTATAAAACTTACGGCAAAGTAGACGTTAAAATGGATGTTAAGTCAAAATTTAAACAGACGAAATTGGATGATTATTTTAATATTGTCTAAAAAATTAGTTCTATTACAAATAAAAGCGTTTTAAACTTTAATTTAGTGTGTAAACATAATTTCTGTTATGTTACTTGTTTTGTAAACATCCGAATTGCGCATTCTTGATTTGCAAAAATCGCCTAAATGTTACCTTGTACCCAAATCGAGCTTTGCCTGCAATCTTATCTAATTTAATCTAAATCTACAAACTCTATGACCAATGTAATTTTTTTATCTATCTAATATCAAGACGGTTGGTCCTTTTTTGGACGAATTTCACTGAATAGTCCATGAGTTGATTTCGTTATTTCAGTGAAGACATGTCTTATATTTATGTTGGTTATCTCTTTATCAATTATTGGGATTATCAGGGTCACGGTGTACGTCGTTGTTCGGTATATACCAATCTGCATTATTTATTGTCCTAGTGGTTTTAGATTGTTATCACTGAATAAGAGAAACGTATGGTCCATTAGGGTTTGATTATAGTTTTGTATTATCGATAACAGCTGAAAACAATACTTGCACTCTAAACAAATACAGCTTAAAAAGGAAGCACAAAAACATATACATATGTACATCTGTATGTATTAGACTCGACGATTTTATCACTGTTTACTCATGGACTTCAAATATTCAATCTGATATCAAGTAACTTTTCAAGAGAGTGCTGATCATAGAACAAACATAGAACTGACATAATTAAATAAAATAAAAGAATTATTCAAAGAAATTAGGAAAAGAATAAATAAAACAGATGCAGTGAAAATCATAAATAGCTTATGTGGAGCTGAACCAGTCATACAGAATTGAAACGATTTATTTTTGCTTCCAAAGCTCCTGTGTGTACACCCTAAGCATTTGCAAAATAGGTATTTGTTTAGTATCTATGATGATGGGCACCGTAACGCAAGTGGTTAGTACATCAGAATACTGAACCAGCGGTCTTGGGTTCGAATCCCGCCGCAAACACCTAAAGAGTTTGTCACAGTGCCCACTTCTTCCAAATGCCTGACAAGCATTCAAGAGTAGCATTTGTCATATAAAGCTTCCCAACTCGCCTTTCGAAGACGGCAGAATACTGTAGGTGCCTTCCATTCGTGCAAAAATATAACGCGCACACACAAATGGTTGCAGAAAGCTAGGCTTGGTTCTACCTAGGACTGCCGAAGCCAAATATATCTATGATAAACTAGCTTTATAGCGAAAACTACATATACATATTTCAACATTGTAGCACCTTTACATTTGCAGTAGAGTGAGCTTAACTGATTTTGCACGTAATTATTATAGTAACAGCCCAATAAGGGTGAATTCGTAAACATCAATTGCACAACGATCACGTCAAAGCTGCGGTGATCATTTGCAGTGCTGTGATGCAAGCGCATTAAAATGCCTTCGAATACGATGTTTTGTGATCAGCTGCAGTGGCAATAGGTTTTCGAATTGTTGACGGACGTGTCAAAACCTTTTCGAATTCTTGATCGTGATCATAGTCATGCGATTGATGTGAACGAATTCAACCTAGCTTATTTTTTTAAGTCATTTAATAATACCAACAATTATACTGACTTAATAAGTCAAGTTAGTAATATTTTAAATTTTACACGGAAAAAAATATGGTGAAATATCGTTCAATGTTTTAAAACAAATATAACAGTTTAAAAGATTACACGCAAACCTAGAGGAAAACCTGTGGAAAAGTAAAAAAACACCCCGCTGTCAGTGAATTATCTGTTGATACTGTTAAACGTAAAATACGCGAACCAGGACACTTTGGCCTAACAAAGCTTACAGCTCGCTCATAAATATGAACCAGGAAAAATGATCTCGGAAGTCTTTATGTCACACACGAATTCAAAAGCTGATTTTCCTTCTACGTATACCACAGAAACAATAATTTTTTTCTTTCTTTAGATGACACTACAGTTCGGGGTTGCTTCTTGCAACCATTTGTGTGTATGTGTTATTTTTCTTGCACGAAGGGAAGGGACCTACAGCTGTCCGCCACAGAAACAACTACGCCCTAAAAACAAGCTTACCATGGCTTATTAGCTATCGTGGACTCACTATTGCCACGAGGGTAGGTAGTATTGGAGAGATTTTCTTGTTACTCGAAATAAACACTTTTATTTTATTTTATTTTTATGCAGAGCTATCGAAAACCGATGTTGACTGTCTTACGTGATAAGGGCCCAGGCCGTACGAAAATAAAATGGAACTTCAGACCCGGATGGTCAGCGCAACAGAGGTGGCCGCGCACAAGTGGAAAAGGACTTCAACCAACTTGAAGTGCGCAACTGTAGGTAGTTAGCTAAGAACCGAACTAGCTGGAAGGGGTTGTTGGTTGAAGCCTTGGTCCACCCTAGACTGTAGCACCAACTAAGTAAGTAAGTAAGATCACAAACAGAGAACAGACATATTAATGTATGTGTATTAATAAAGCGAAGACCTCCACAGAATATACAATTTAACTCGGCAAGTCGGAAACAACGAACAGTTCACAATCGAAAATGAATCACTATCGTCGTTTATAACGAGCAAATGTAACCGACCCAAAGGAAGAATTAGTATGGAAAGATAGTACCTTGTATTCTTACAATGCGTTCATTTTTGTGTGCGTTTTGTACAGAAAGAAAGGGTTGGGTCTTGACTTCCTTCAACAGTTTTCGGAGCTCTGTATGTTATTCTATTTTTCTAAGCGTGTAAGCATTAAAGACTTGGAAAGTTCTTGAACAAGATCAATAACATTCATGCGGAACCAATGACATAATGAAATCATCTTCTTCCTCTGGCTCCGCAGAAAATAATAATTCGGACAACGATGCTCTAGAGCTAGACAAAGAACTCGGCTTCGTCTTCAACTTAACAAAAATTAAGAAATCGTGAAGTTGAAAAAGCAACTAGCGGATCTTGTGTGTACTGATGAATCATTACCAGTGCCGATATTTACAATCAACTGCGAAATCGAAGGAAAAACGCGAAGAATCCCAGCAGCAGTATATTTTCGCCATGCAAAATATTGCAATCTCTGTCGGAGGTGGAGGAGGCTGATCTGTTGCAGTACATAATCAAATAAATAAAATCAGCAGTGCTAACACTGGGAACGACTAACACCGATCTTGAAGAGGTGCAGAATCAACAACAGGTGGAATGCAGACACATCAATAAAATTACCAACACTGAAAATAAATTTAAACATCTACTTATGTATACTTTTAACATCAGAGATGAATCACAAGCAAATTGTTCAACGACGTTGCTTACACTGATGGATTCTAAGTTTCATCCAGCAGCAATGTGTGCCTCAAATCCTGACTAATCCAAAATGGTTGGTCTACCTAGCTATTAACCGAAAAACTATTTTGCATGCCAAAATTAATTGGTTTCTAGTAGTCATTTATTTGAAAAACGATATAAAAATAGTAATTTAGTATTTTTTAAGTAAAATTGGAAGCAAAAGAAAAAAACAAAACATACAATAGTATTGACAGTTTTACTGAAATAGATTAAGAGCATAATAGTTGGTCTACTCTCTTGTGGATGCAAAATAGTTGGTCTAGTACTATTTTAATAGGGAGAGAACATTTTTATTATTGCAATAGCATTTTGTTTATGAAAGTTAGTTACAGTTTTTGGTCAACCATGGCGCGTGGCGTTGCATTATCGCGAGACCTAAGGGAACCAATTATTAAGGCTTTCCAAACCGGGTTATCTAGCTATAAAATTGGCAAACATTTTAATTTGCCACGATATAAAAATTCGGGAAATGTGGAAATAGGTAAAAAAAAAAAAACGGGTATGGGGAAGCATGTCAGGACGTGGGGTTGGAAATTTATGTTTCGTTGACGGTTCGATTAATGCTGCGAGGTACCAACATATTCTGGAAGAGCAACTTCTTCCATCAATACCACGGCTTCAATCCAGTGAAGGGACCTATGTTTTCCAGCAAGATGGCGCTTCTTGTCGTACAGCTAGGTCCACGATGGGATGGTTATCCGCTGAAGCCATTCCTTTAATGGAATGGCCTTCCAGCAGCGCTGACCTTTCACCTATCGAGACTGTTTGGCACAAAATGAAGCAGAAACTGTGACAAGAACCAGCTAGGACTCTTCAGGATCTGAAAACTAAAATCACTAATATTTGGCAATCCTTTACTGCTGAAGATTGCCAAAAATTAGTAGATACTATGCCACGACGAATTGAAGCAGTAATCAACAACAAAGGTGATGTCACACAGTGGTAAAATTAAAATTTTGACAGATAGATCTACTATTTTGGATTCAAAAAAGTTCTGAAAACATGATTTCTGTTCATTAGATCACTCCTTCTCATGAATTTTATTTGTTACTTGTTTTATTTCAATTGAATAAAACTTTATATTAATCAACAAAAAATTCGTTATTTGTTTCAAAATTGCCAAGAACACAGCACATTGTAAATTATTTGCTTGGTAGACCAACTATTTTGCATTTGGGCTCGTAAATATTAGTAAAAATATATCGCATGCAACTAGACAAAAAATTATACAAATAGTATCTGAAGCTTGCTCTAAAGGTAGAACTGAATAAGCACAAATCTTACATAACAATGTTAAGATGGAGATCCGTTTAAGTAAAGATGAACTTTTTTTTGTACACCGCGTAGATTACCTTACTCTCACAAAACTGAATTAAAAAAAAATACTTGAAGATCTTTTAGAACGGAAAATTATACGCGAAAGTGATTCACCCTATTCGTCGCGGATTGTCTTAGTCCAAAAACGAAACAATGAGTGAACTGGTTTCAAAAAATAATTTGGAACTTCGACTTTCGAAATATCGTACTTAGGATATACCGTGAATTCTTTTAGAAAATTTATAATGAATTTTTCCGTCATAACAAAACCACTTCACGATATTATACGTAAAGATACCATTTACCATTTCGGTTCAGAACATTTAAGTTGTTTTGAAACTCTTAAGACCAAGTTATTAGAAGCGCCGATATTAGCAATCTACATTCCAAGTAGTGAAACAGAATTGCACTGTGATGCAAATAGTGTAGGCTATGGGTCAATTCTTTTACCACGACAATCGGATGGGAAATTCCACCCGTTGCTATTTTTCAAAAAAAAGTTTCTGATGTTGAATCGAGATATCATAGTTATGAACTAGAAACGCTCTCTATTATATATACACTGCGAAGATAATCCAGTTCAAGATAATAACGGATTGTCAGTCATTAACTTTAACGCTAAGTAAAAGATTTTTAAATC
The DNA here is from genome assembly GCA_949775065.1 of Brachyopa scutellaris. Taxonomy (NCBI): domain Eukaryota; kingdom Metazoa; phylum Arthropoda; class Insecta; order Diptera; family Syrphidae; genus Brachyopa; species Brachyopa scutellaris. The sequence continues at coordinate 29,260,021 of OX459113.1, read as the reverse complement.
CTAGAAAATCTCGCTGGGCGTTAGAACTTCTAAATTACGACTACTCGATTCAACAGAGCTTCGGAAAGAATGTCCCATGTAGACGCACTAAGTAGGTGTACAAATGTATTAGTGGTTGAAGATGACTCGTTTGAATTCGCCTTAACTGTTGCTCAAAAACGAGATCCTGATATTGTGGCTATAGTGTTGAAATTAGAGCAAAATAAGAGTCTCTACGAAATGGTAAATGGATTAGTTTACAGAAAAGTCAATACAGACGTTAGATTCTACGTTCCGAAACAAATGGAAGATCAGGTCATTCAAAAACATCATGACGCTCTTTGTCATCTGGACCTGAAGAGAACGTACTGGTTTCCCGATATGAAAACCAAAAAATAATTACATTGGAAATTGCTTATATCTACTTTTCAGCAAAATCTGAAAAAGTAGAAGGAACCTTATACAAAAGGGAAAAGTACCATTTGACGTCATCCACATCGACTACTATGGTCCACTATCAATATCGGTTAGTAAGATAAAACACATACATACATATTTGTGATAATAGACGGTTTTACAAAATTTGAGAAACAACGCTGTGAAAACCACCCAAAGTTCTCAGTCAATTTCATGCTTCAAAATGTATTTTTTCACCTATAGTAGACGAAATTCAATTGTATTTGATCGAGGCTCATGTTTTACTTCTCATGAATTTGCTGACTCTTTACTAAATTGCAGTGTTCAACACATTAAAATAGCGATACTTTCTCCACAGTCCAACGGCCGAGTGGAAAGAATCAACCGCATTCCTACCCCTATGTTCTCAAAACAATGTGATGAGAAATCTACTAGTAATTGGTCTCACAATTTGGCTAAAGTTGATTTTGGATTTAACAACACAGTAAGTAAAAGTACTGGATCTACACCAAGCATATTACTTTTTGGGGTAAACCAAAAGGGTGAATTTTGTGACAAAGTATTTGAACTTTTGGACACTGTCAATAACGAACTTCGTGCGGATTTAGGGTACAACAGAGCTTCGAAGATAATACATAAGAATCAGAATTATCACAAATCATATTACGATCAAAAGCATAAACCTCCTCATGTTTATAAGGAAGGTGACTAAAAAATATAGTAACTGCACTGGGGGTAGACAAAAAAATGTTGGCTAAATACCGGGGCCCTTATTAGATTATCAAAACTCCACCAAATGATAGATATATGTATAGTAAAAGATATAGATGGTATTCAAATTTCTCGCATTCCGAATAAATCTGTTTGTTCTCCTTGCAATATGAAGCCGTATTTTTCAGAAGTATGATTACCAATTTAAACCTATCTACATATTATAAAGCCACATATTCAAAAAAAAAAGTATTTTAATGTCTTTATTGCATTTATTGTATCAATATATCTATAATAATTTAATGTTCAATGTATTTGTGTACGTTCATTAATTCAATTGTTCATATTAAGAGCGATCGCTTAAAAAGTAATAAAGGTACCATTTGCGGCTCTCACCCTTAACCAATCCTAACAAATGAGGTATCCTGGAGCACTGACGAATTGTACTTTCACTTTATAATCTTGGGTTTTGAGGGTTGGATTTTCTCTTGCGAGAGTTCTCGCACGAGCACACTAGTTATGTATATTTAACTTTGGTGTATGCATTTTTGAAAAATGACTTGTATAGTTACATTCGAAATAATATAATATATTATCTGTTTAACACAATAATTATTTTGACAAGACATTGTAAATTGACCCATTTTCTGATAAGTTCGCGCTGGTGCTTATCATATGCCCTGTTCGATTTCCATATCTGGTATTTGAAGAGCAGTAAGTGTTGATTGTTTGAAACGAGTGGTACGTGGGGATAGTTCTCAAGATGGTGACAATAAGTGAATCATTTTTCGTTGCCCAAAAACATTACATTACACATGACATTATTTATAATTATTAATTGATTAATTAAAAGTGGTGTAGCAATATTTTGGACCGGATATAACGGCGAAACTCTAACGAACCTTCGATATTGTTATACTGTGCATACATTATATTAAACGTCTGAACTGCATGGTGAAACTTCTTCATAAAATAATTTTATTGAGTTGCAATGATCAGGTAATTCTTACATTCAATAATTGCTTTCTAAGTGCTTGAATAGCAACGTCTACCTTTTTCCACACTTACAGCTTTCGATTCAAGTAATTTTTCTTCAAAACCACTTCTTCGATTCCCCAAAATAACAAAATACGGATATATGTAATTGTTTCTCTTTACATAAATACATATTTACTATAAAAACCAGCAGGAAAACATGTTGGGTACGTGAATACATATGTACATACATGATAAGAGGGTTCCGTAGCTTTAGTCACTTTATGCTATATTATAATAACGTATTATATGAACTTTCATATTTACGAAGAACAAAGGCACGTACTTTCTGTAAAAAAGTTTTATTCTAAATTTAAAAACAAAAATACTTTAAAAAATATGTAACTTCTTAATTGCATACTCTTAGGTACACTTCAATTTTTAACTAATTTGTAACTTCTAAATGATAATGCATACTTGCAGGGGATCATAACCTGTAATTTTAAAACAATTATGGATATTATTTGTTACTGCATTTTTTTGAGTTTAACAAATTATATATTGTAGGTATTTTATGATTTTGAAACAAGATGTTATAAAGTAGTAAAGAGCTTAAGTGATAAGATGGATTGAGCTTCCCGTATCATGTGTATCAGTGTTAAGTGGACAAAAACAATTAAGAGAATAAAAATGAAATGATTCAAACTCATATAACTCTTTCAAGTAACATTTTTTAGTTCAAAATACATACAATAAATGCATAGAAACACATGGTTCAACAATGCGCATTGCTTTATAATATGCGTTGATTTGTAACGCTGCGCTGGTTTTATTTAATATTAATTCTGATTTTGTAGGACTTTGTAGCAGCCAGAGACATTTAGATATACGTAAGTACCTAACTACAGATCATTTATATGTAGACTTTGGTAACCGATTTGTTTTCGATAACTTCATTCATGTAAATAGAAAAGATAAACGACACACGCAACCGAAAATACATTATATCAATATAATTTTTCCAATAGTAGGTATATAAATATGAATCCAAAAACTAACACACTTCTTTTTAAATATTTTTAACAAAAATTCAAAGCATATCGAACTTTGGATTTTAAATTCAGCCCTTACTATTTTGATTTCAAGTTCATATTACATAGAAAAAAATTAAAACTGCAAGAAATTTATTAGAATTCTAAAATTAGGAATCAATTCTCTAGATATTAACCATCAAGAAAATATTAAGAAATATATATACATATATATGTACATAAAAATTAAAGTGCGATAAAATAACAAATTCATAGTTAATTAAATATTATTATATCAAATACTTGCAGTGAATTTTATGACATATAATTGATATCTACCTACATATGGATGTACATAAAAGAACAAAGACTTAATATATACGGCCAGAAAATGACTGTGAATTAATGCCCTTAGTAATTCTATATCAATACGTTGAAGACCAACTTCAGTAAAAATTTATAATAACAACCAAATTATTCACTCAAATTAAATGATAATTAAGAGAAGTTGTGGACGAAAAATCTTGTCGACATTTTGTTTTTCAGGTATGATGAAATGAGACATCCCCAAAAACTTTTCGAACTATTTTCTTACTTACGTGTAACTTCTAAATGACGATTTCAACTCCTTCACACTGTTAACATTAACAATTAAGTTCTAAAACGTATTTTAAATATTATTCTGTGACAAAACGAAGAAATAGTCAAATGTCTCAAAAAATATCAAATTCAACCTTCTCAACTAGAGCTGCCTACTCTACACATAGTCACATACAAGTAAATAGGTAGGTACGTTCATCAATATGTTTTCTCCAAAAAAAAACCTGCAGAGCAAAATATATTTCGAAATAAATTCTCTTAACTTCACGCTACGCAAGTGGTTGCAAATAGTGCTGCCAATCCCTTTTAAAATATTTATACATTTTAATGAATAGAAGGTACGTTCTTACATATTTGGCGCTACAGCTCGAGGTGAACCTGTCATATGAAATCAGCTGTTGTTACTGAACACGCACCCTTAATAAACACATACCCTGACAACAAATCCTAACTAAGGATAACCAATGAGCGCGCAGCTTTTATTTAAAACGAACTCAGACGAATGAACGCGCAGCTTCTATAGAGGGAGAATTTTAGCTGTCATTACGAAGAAGACATAAGCGAGTAAAGGCAGTAAAATTAAAGGTATCCTGATTTTGATCTGAATTTGAATTTTGATTTAACTTTTTTGTATCTTTAGCCGTGTTTTATTATTCACATGATCCTAATCCGATCAAGTGCTTAAAATAAAAAAAATTAAGACAAATCCCTTGACGACATACCAACCCCCTCACAAAACAAAATGAAACCTAGTTGTGAATAGTGTGAACTAAAAACCAGATCACGAAAAGAGATCCCGATAAAAAGTAAGATCTTCTTTTGTTATTGTAATGCGTGTAAAACGATGATCCGGATAGGATCATGAGAATAATAAAACACGGCTTTTAGCTTCCAAGTATTCTTTAATTCCAAGTGTTAACTAATCTTACAATAAATATCAGTTTAAAGTCATCTATAAATCTGCCTATGTGCTTATTTGTTTTCTGGAATTCGCTTTAGGAATTAACAAATCTTTTAATTTTACTTAGATAAATAAGTGGCGGAGCGCTAGGGCTTAATTGAACAATGTCTCAAACGAATAAGAAAGGGGACTGCGACGTATGTTTGGAGCCAAACGAAAAGGAAGACATGGTGAAATGTGATAGTTGTGGAGTATGGCTGCATTACGGGTGTGCCGGAGTAGACGAGACCGTGAAGGACCGAAGCTGGGAATGCGGTAAATGCATCGGTGGGGTGTCAAGAGAAGCGGAGGTGGATACTACGGTACAACCCGAGGTTCTAGATAGGACAGTAGTTAAAAGGAGCCATGGGGAAGGAAGTTTGTGTTCCAGCAGAAGTCGAGATAGAGTTTTAGATTTAGAGCTGCAGATGCTTGAAGAAAAAAGGAAGTTGGAGGATGATTTTCTTAAAGAAAGGGAGCAGAAGCAGAACTTATTTTTTGAGAAAAAATACCAACATCTGCGACAAAGAAAAGAAGAAAATTGCGGAAGTGGGAGTCGAAGGAGTAGCAGGATAAATCGTACAGTGGATTGGGTCCACAACTCCAACACAAGTGTGAAGAATCGAAATATTCCAGTTGTTGCAATCAGTCCAGGCCGGTAAGAAGAAAAAGACAACATGCATACCCAAAGTCAAATTGCATCACGCAAGGGCATAGCAAAGGACTTACCGATTTTTAGTGGAAAGACTGATGAGTGGGCGATCTTCATCAGCAGTTACCAAAACAGCACCAAATTTTGTAACTACTCCAATGCAGAAAATTTGTCATGTCTACAACGTGCCATAAAGGGCGATGCATACAAAGCCGTGAGTAATCAACTGCTGCTTCCAGCTACAGTTTCAGAGGTAATCTCCACGCTAAGCATGCTGTTCGGTCGGCCGGAGTATATAATACATTACCTTATAGCGAAACTAAGGACTGAACCACCACCAAAGCTGGAAAAGTTGGAATCAATAATCGCATATGCATTGTCAGTCAGGAATATTAGCAGCTCAATGGAAGCATCGGGGCTTACAGACCATCTAAATAACCCTTTGATGCACGAGATGAAAGTGCTCACCTTTGGAGCAACATGCTCACCGAGCATCGCGCAGAACATAAAGAACACCAACGCTCAAGAATTCGCGAACAAGTATCCCTGTGCTGCGGAAGCAGTTTTAAAACATCACTATGTGGACGACCTGTTGGATAGCGTCGAGACAGCCGAAGAAGCCATTCAACTAGCAGCAGAGATCCGGTATATACATTCGAAGGCAGGGTTTCACATACGGAATTGGCTGTCGAATTCGGTGGAAGTGCTCGAATCATTGGGACAACCAAAAAGCAACGAAGGACGAGCTATGGATAGCCGAGATAGTGAAAATACCATGATGAAGGTGCTAGGACTTTGGTGGAAGCCAGGCGAAGACGTATTTACCTTTTCCTTAAGGCTTGTCTAGACGCAAAAGGATGTCTTATCAGGAGCCAAGGCGCCAACAAAACGCGAGCTTTTACGGATTCGTATGTCAATATTTGATCCGTTGGGTTTCTTGGCCTTCTACTTAGTAGGGCTTAAGATTTTGCTGCAAGAGGTCTGGAGGAAGAAAGTCGAATGGGACGAAACTATTTCTGGGCACCTGGAGGCGAGATGGGAAACTTGGCGTCAGTTGTTGTTGGCAGTAGAGGACGTCTGCATTCCAAGATGCTATTCAACATTGATCTCCAGAGAAGGCATCAGAGTTCAATTACACATTTTTGCAGATGCAAGCGAAGATGCAACAGCAGCTGTGGCTTATCTGCGTTTCAGCGATGGTGTGTCTACAGAATGTGCAATAGTAGGCATAAGAGTAAGGTATCTCCCCTACTGCCGATGTCCATTCCTAGGATGGAATTGCAAGCAGCTCTCATCGGTTCACGGATGGCTCTCATGATAGCTCAGAGTCATAGTTTCCAATTCGAAAAGAGGGTTTTTTGGACAAACTCAAGGAATGTTCTTCAATGGCTACGGTCCGATGCCAAACGGTATAAGCAGTTCGTGATGTTTCGGGTCGGCGAGATTCAAGAAAACACGAAGTGCAGCGAATGGAGGTGGGTGCCTTCGAAGTTGAACGTGGCCGATGAAGCGACTAAATGGACCAAGACACCAAGTTTCGAGAAGGATAGCAGATGGTTGAAGGGACCAAGTTTTTTGTATGAGCCGGAGGAGAGGTGGTCTGCTGAAGCTACAGTAAAACCAAAGGAGACCATCCAAGAAAAGTTTAATACACCAGAGACAAAGTGGATCTTCAACCATCTTCGACCATCCGCTCCGCATATGGGTGGCAGCTGGAAACGCTTAGTTGGTTCCATCAAAAAGATCTTCAAGGAGTTAGTCCAGAACCAGCGACTCAACGACGAAATGCTGCTGTCAATATTAGTGGAAGTCGAGGGAATCGTCAAATCCCATCCACTAACTGATGTACCACTGGAGAGCGAGGACGATGAGGTGCTAACCTCTAATTATTTCCTCTTGTGGTCGTCCAGCGGTAGTAGATTGCCCATCCAATACGACAACAGAGAGCTGCTTTCGAGAAAAACATGGCGAAGATGTCAACAACTATCAAAGGAGATGGGGCACTTTTGAGCCAAAAGCGTACATCAATGAAACTGGTATCAAAATAAAGCTGAGTTTCAGTACATTAAAACTGTGAAGTTTTTTGCAAATCGTATGTGAGAATTTTGAGATATTTGTGTGTGAAGCTCGTATTGCGGATAGATTTTCTGATGATTTTTGTCCGTTAATATGCATATAAAATCATAATATCATAAGAACCGTAAGACGCACATACATGTATTTGGTATCAAATGAAAGGTGATTCTACTGTCTTTCTCATGACTCATGACTCATGACTTCTCATGAAAATAATGGGTCTAGGATTTCCAGTTTTAAAATAATCAATTAATCTCTGAAGACTTTAAAAGTAAAGTATTCTTTTTTGAAAATTACTAATTTCTGAAAAATCTTCAGTGACGACGTAGCTTTTTTTAACAGTTACGTGAAAGATAATTTTTCAAGCTTTAATTTGATGTAGAATGATGTAAGGTTCAGCCATTACTAACTAAAAAAAACACTTTCAAAATCCTAGGTCGTGCAAATCAATCACCAATGCTCAGTAACCAATCCTCAATGGTGAGTTCTTACATGCTTTTTCTTTACAGAAACTTGAAAAAATGATGTTGTTTTGTTTGTAATAGTGAATAGTTAGTGAATACACTTTTTTTTTTTTTTTTTATAATCTACACACGCTAAAGGGAATATGAATACCCTTATAATGTTTACACACAGTGCGAGCACATGAAGGACGAGAACGAGAGACAGACAGATCGACGTAGTGGTAGGAAACTCAGATGATAGGTTTCAGTTTCAACTAACCCTATGGGTGGTGTCCAGGATAACTGGAGAGTTGTGTATTATTTTTGTACTTGCTTATGATTCACAGGAGTTTTTTCCAGATGTTTCTTATTATTATAGTTTGTGCGATCAATTTCTTCAGCCAAATGTCAAAAATTGGACACCTGTGCCTACCGCTGTGGCGTAGCAGTAGTAAATGTTGTGGCCCTGTACGCATAAAAATTCGCCCACAATAGTGCTGCGCGGCATGTCGAAATAATTGCACTTTAAACACATCTGGTTGGAATTTTGTTGCGTAGATTGAGAAAATATATATGTGAAAACTAGTTTTCTTGTATTATATTTTAAATTTTAGCTAAAATAAAATGGATAAAGAAAAAGAAGCTGTATTTTTACTTGCATACCAGGTACTAAAAGAGAATGTTTAATTAAATTTAATGTTTTTATATTGTGTATGGCACAAATTCCACAATATTTTCCTTTTTTTAACGCTTTCAACGAATTTTTCAAAATCAGAGTCCCCTTCCATTTCTTAGGCGTGTTTTTTTTTTCAAAACTATATAGGCTTAGAAAATTTTTTCCATGTTAATTACACTAATAACTAAGCCTATATAGGCTTACGAAACCTGGATAATTATCCAGTCTTAGGTGCTTAGCCTGGATAGAAAAATGTGCTACCAAACTGTTTTTCGTCGATAGTTATCGAAAATTTTATCGAAATGTCAAATATGACATGAGAGTGAAGGAAAAATATGAAGGCCGGTAGCTATCAACCGAACTCTGCTGTCATTTCAAATATAAATTATTTCTGTTAATTTTAAAATTGGTAGAAAAGAAAGTAATACGAATTTATCCGACAACGAAAAGAAAATTATATTGAATTAAGTGAATATGTTCCTTATTTTTCTATTTAATTAAATTGAATTTGACGACAAAAAATTCTATCCACCAACTTATTAATGAGCGCTTGATAACTACCGCCCTTACTTTGAATGAAAACAATGCTGATAGCGGGGTTCACATTGAACGATTTGTTTGACACACTTGTTGGGCGACCAAATTAGGGTAGCGTTCGAATTGAACGATATGTTTGACACACATCATTTCTGATAAGATGTTGAACTGTGAACATGGGGCGGGTATTTTATTTACTTCTTTAATTGCAGCACTATTGTCTTTGAATTCCAAATCAGTAGTAAATAATCCTTCCATATCTGTTTCTTGTTTTTTTTGGAATTTTAAATCTTTGAAATACCAACAATTTTAAAACATTTTGTCCGCGCTCGACATCATATTTTCGATGTTTACTCATTGAATACACAAAAAAAATAAAAAAATGACCTGAAGTTTGACAACAAGCGTTCACATTGAACGATATGTGTGTCAAGCATGGCAAAAAGTTGAAAAATTTGAAAAACCATACGATAAGTTGGACGACTTGTTTGAACGCCATTCGAATTGAACGATTTGGTAGGTCGTCAAACAAGTGTGTCAAACAAATCGTTCAATGTGAACCCCGCTGATGTGAAACTGTCAAACGTCAATTAGCGTAGTCCTGCCAAGTCACTTTTCAGCGTTTTTTTTCTAATTTTCCGCTAAGCCTATATAGATTTGAAAAAAAACACGCCTCTTTTTAAGGGAGCTGTAAAATGCCGCGCAGCAAAAGTTGGCCAATTTGTACTACGCGGCATACTACGCTGCAACTACCTCATTGAAAACACTTTCAGGATTCTAGATGACAGTTAGTCAACGGCCTCTGATTGGTCGAGAGCCCGAAAATTGACAGAATAGCTAGTCAACATTTTTTGAAGTCGGCGGCTAAATTCTGAGTCAAAATAATCTTGACTCTATTTGTGAATGCGAGAATTTCAGTACATATATAAATGTGTGAACTTAAATGCGTGAATGTGTGTGCTGACAACAGAACAAAATCGTTGTCAAACAATAAACGAATGTCAACGACGATGACAGTTTCTCCACATTTTCTATATGCTTCCACCAACGAAAATGCATACGCTCAATTTGTGAATGCGTGAACTTCTATATGTGAATGTGTGAACTTAAATGCTTGAATGTGTGTACTGACAACGTATCGACGGATGCAAAAAGTAGAAAGTAGACTTACTTTATCCGCCGAAGTTCATGCAACCGTTGGTTATGGGCCATCTCCCATAAGAATGTGTATTCTATCGAGCCGTCAGTTAAAAAAAACAGAGCAACGGATCGACGGATTCTATGGGTCGGGGCCTTAACTCTCAGAAACGGGGGCCGAATAACCGCATCCGTTAACGAGATAACACAATGGTGACGCTGTAGTGGTAGTAGAAAGTTGAAGTTGGCTGAACTTTGCGCTTCACCATACAATTCATACTACAGCATCAGCTTCGCATTGTGTTCGCGCTATAGGGTTTACGTGTGTTTTAACTTTGACAGCGCGTCATACTTCAACTACAGCGTCACCATTGTGTTCGGCCAGTAACTCGCTATCGAAATGTGACGATTTGGCATTACCGCCCCCGTTATCGAGTAGGTTTCATTTTACTTAATTTACTCGATCATTCGATAACGAGTCCTACTCACTCACTCACTCGTTAAAGAATGCGGTAATTCGGCCCCAGCTGACTGATTGGTTTGATTGTACTGCGAGGCTGTTGTTTGCTTGTTACAAAAATTAAAATCCAAGTAAATTATGAAGGGGTATTTTTTTTCATGCAGTTCAATAATTGTTGGATTATGTAGAACAATCGAAGCGCTCAGCAAATCGTGCAACTTGGCCTATGAAATAACTAATTTATATTCCAAACATATTTATGTGACACATGTTGCTTGCATAAAATTTCATCCTCTAAGTCGTCCTTTACACTTTGTAAGATTGTTTTTGCTCTTCATTCTTAAAAAAATAGATCTGTTGTACAGTAATCACAATTCTTCAAACAATTCCAAGCGAAAATAGAAAGTATATGACGTTTTTGACATTTCAACTGTCGACTAGATTGGTAGTCAAAAAGTGCATTCACGATTCCAGAATTATCTAGATATCTATTATAGTCAAGGATTCTGAATGCCCCCATTTGTGTTCGGGAAGTAAAAGGGAGATAAATATCTTACATTCTGTTTGTACCTATGTACAATTCAAATTAAAAGTTTAACAAGATATTTGCGAAATAGTATTTTTTATATTATTATGTGGATGTATTAGACAATGTTCTTTTCCTATACATTTATAAGACAGTTAATTAGGATTGTAATCGTCATTTATAGAAGCCCACTGATGGTCGTTGTTTTCTCTCCATAAAGTTACTTTACTGTCAGCACCGGTTATAGCTAACATTTTTCCAGTAAAAGACCAACTGACGCTCCACACAACATCATCAAAGATGTTAAGTGTTACTGATGACCAAGACACCATATTATCGCTGTTCCAAATGATAACGTGTCGATCTTGGGAAGCAGACGCTATTTGAGTTTTACATCCTCCATACGTTGGCGCCCATTCAACATGTCGAACCCAATCAGAATGAGCCTCTAAACGAGTTTCCTCAACCCACCGACCACCTTTTTCTACCCAGATTTTCACACAGTTATCACATCCTCCGCTTGCCAATCGCTTAGATAGATCCTTTCCAAGTGTTTTGAGATTAGACATCGAGGCCGAGACGGAAGCAGGGCACCAGGACACACTATTGCATCCGATAGCATGCGCATTCGGTATTTTTTCAAAATCCCAACTGCTGTACTCCGTGTTGAATGTCAAAAATGAAATTGAACCGTCTGAGCTGGCACACGCCAAAATCATTCCAAATTCGTGTGGTGCCCATACTATGGAATTAACAGACGACTCATAATTGTAATCATACCTTAGGAAAATAATAGTTTTTTACTTGTGTTGCATATATATTTCACTCTTTACAACTTACGACTTATGCCAGCTTGACCCAGTTTTCTTCCAAATTATAACTTTACGGTCGTATGAACATGATGCTAATACGTTGCCAAACCTTGGGTGCGCCCAAGCCACTTCCCAAACCGGACCTTGATGACCCTTTAAATCTGCAACAAGAACATGGGCTTCATTTTTAACATCAAATATTTTAACAGAGTTATCCGATGAACACGTAGCCAAATACAATCCATAATAGTCTAGCTCGGTCGCATGAATCATATCATCGTGACACGTCTCAATAGTGTTAATTAACGTAACCATTTTAAGAATTTATGTGCGGATAATTAACATACGACCTGTCGAATAAATTCTTACTTATTACCGATAACAAAATATAAAAACTTAAAGTCCGGCTAATAAGGCAAATGTCAAAATCTCCACCTCCCAACTATTTTCCAGATATTTGTAGGGTTTTGGTCTAACGACCTACGTCCTGCATTACGAATACGAATCATTCCAGTTGAAACCGGAAAAAAAAATCTGTCTTTACGATGGACGCGTTCAGATTCCAAATCCATGGTTAAGAATTGTTCGCTTAGACTTTTATTTCGTATGTTCATACGTTTCGCTTTGCGTCCAGTCCATACTATAGTAGATGGTACGTAGAGTAGAAGTGACTTTATGACAAGTCTACAAATAGGTCTGTTCCCGTACTGTTGCAAACAGCCAAAAACAGCCGAAAACTACACTCTCTTCTGTCAAAACATATGAAAAGTTTTCGTACGGGAACAGGATTTGACTGATTTCGGCTGTTTTGGACAGGTACGGGAACAGACCTAATACCTCTTCTGCACCTTTTTGGTTTCACAGCCTAAGTGACCTATACTCTGTTTTTATAGCTTGCATAAACTTGTCCCTTTTTTAAGCTCTTACTGGGTTACCGTAGTATGCATAAAAAAAATCGCCGCAAATCGGAGAGCAGTACCTGTAGGGTTACCATTACCATTTGCTGATTCAAAAACAAAAAGCGAAAAATTGTTTAACAATACATGTACAGGCACCATTGGTTAAAAAAAAAGCTCCCCCATAAGGCCTGTACTGACAATTCTATTGGAACAGAGTGTAGTTATCTGTGTTTGGGAGTGTTTTAAGCACTACGGATTTTATTTTGGTGTGATGTTCTTGTTGTTTTGGGAGTATTTTTACTAGAGCAACAAAGCTAATTACGTTGCTAGTTTCCAAATTCTATTCGGAATTACCTAATCTCCCATACAGATTGACATATCGAAATAATATATATTTTCAACCTAATTTGGATGAAGTTATGTTCCAAATTATGCAAAATAAGATCAAACAAACTTAATTTGAGTGCAGTTGAATGATTCGACATTGACTGAAAATGACAGTCGCAAAAATTAAACAACGGATTCTTATTGATCTTTGTGATCTAAACACAAACACCAAAATGCAATTGTTTTATATACAGCCATTTTTAATTCCCCAACAACCACACGTCCACACCGCTTGAAATACATTTCAGAAATGAAATTTGCTCTGGGTCTGACAGACAAGCGTTCGCATTACCAAATACATATCCGTCCGACCATCAAAACCGTTTCAAGTGTGTTTATTAGCAACTGACTTAACTAAATATATAAGGTCTGTGTATAATGTATAACTTACACATTCGTACACATTCCTACACATTTCGTGTTTGTTAACCCAAAATATTCGTGAAAGAGAGAGCCGAATGACAGTTGAAAAAATTCCCCTCCACTGAGAGCGTACACAATCCTACACAGTCTTTTTCTTCGCGTAGGTTTGAACGACTCTGTCAGACCAGCCATCTGACAATTGTGAAATGTCATAATCTTCAGTTGGTGGAAAAAAAAAACTAATTTCCGCTGGTTGAGAGGATTTTCCCCCACTTCGAATTAAGTCTTACACAGAAAAAAGATACCAAACAGACCTATGTGTAGTAATGACTGACAATAGATTATGCAACAGTATATCTGTGTTAGTGTCATGTCTTTATATACTACTAAAACAGCAAGAAAAGACCAACGAATTTCAGGAAGGTACTATCTTTAACAAATCTGTCCAGCTACTCAGCTACTGGTATATGCAGACGACATCGACATCATCGGTCGCTCGCAGCGCGCCGTGTCAGAGGCTTTTACGGCAATTGAAGAACAGGCGAAATGAGTTGGCCTTGAAGTAAATGAGGACAAAACAAAGTACATGTTGTCAACAAACAAAAAAACATCTGCCTAGGACAAAACCTCACTGTTGGCAACAGTAACCTACCTCGGAGTAAATATCAACTCCACACCTTAGTGGAGATTCGACGAAGACTTACCCTAGGAAACCGCTGCTACTTCGGTTTGGCAAAACAAATGGGTTCAAAAATACTAACTCGGAAGACGAAATGCATGCTCTACAAAACATTGATCCTGCCAGTCCTGCTGTATGGAGCCAAGTGTTGGACGCTCCTTTTCAAGGAACACGCTATTGCGGATGCCAGTGCGCTTGGTCTAGACAGCTTGAAGCAGCGTTCCCAGGATCGAAGAGTGGAAGGCTGCCGTGTCTCAGGCAGAGACTCTTCACGGGTCGGGAGCCCGTTAAGTAAGTATAACAGCAAGATTACGAGCATCGAATATAAATGATTTTTTTCAGAAATCACTTTTTTTTTGATAAGCAAGATATCTCGAGAATTGTTCTTGACCGTTTTTATGATCCCATTGAAAAAAAAAACTAATTGTCGCACTTGGAATATTGTTGTGACTCCGAGTGAGAAGGAAAGGGTGAATTCGTAAACGTCAGTTGCACGACGATCATGTCAAAGCTGCGATGATAATTTGCAATGCAATGGTGCAAGCGCATTAAAATGCCTTCGAATGCGCTGTTGCAGTTGCTGCAGTGGCAATAGGTTTTCGAATTGTTGACGGTTGGACCAAAACGTTTTCGAATTCTTGATCGTGATCATAGTTATGCAATTGACGTTAACGAATTCACCCAAACTCGGTAATGGTCCAAAAAATAAAAAAAAACGCATAAGGAAAATGTCAAAGAGGGTCTAACGAATAGAGTGTGAGAAATGTTTTGAGCAATTTCAGGTCAGGCGGTTCCAAATTGCGAATGATACAATACCTCAGAGAATGGCGCGTTATTAGGCGTACATATATCCCTCAGAAACAGATTTGCACATCCGACGTTTCAAGAACAAACTGGCAAAATAATTAGCGATCGAACGCAAACACTGGACTCTGGCTAAATGCGGACAAGTAATATTTTCGGATGAGACCAAATTCAACTTGTATGGACCGGACGGAAAAGCGGTGTTTAACCACAGAAAATGTGAATGATACGCTAACAAATATGTTTTACTTACCATTAAGCATTCTCTCTATATAATGGTATGGTATAGCAGTATCCAGATTTGGTCATGATTTTGAATGCAATGAGTATATATCGGGAGCTTTTTCGAAGCGACTGCCGTCCGTGTGTGCAGGCGTAACTCGAGAACGGATCACTCGATTTTCACGATTTTGGTCTTGATGAATTCGTATTGGCTCAACGAAAGACACTATGAAGGATCATTTCCAGGAAAATTGGAAATCCGGGAAGATTCAGTTTTTAGTACATTTGTTCAAAAACAGATGGCGAAAACGAATTTGGGCGAAACGAAGTTCGCCGGATCACCTAGTTTTTTTTACAAACGAAAAGTTAATATAGTATGTATGTCGGTATGTATTATTATTAAAAAATCTTAACATGTACGTTCGCCATTTTAATTAAAATTACAACCCTTCGTTCATTAAGAAGTAATCATATACATACAAACGAGGGTAAGGTGAAAAGTTCTCGGCCTGGTAATGAAAGACTGCGAGTTAAAAAATGATTTTATTTTTCTACATTATTTCTCTTAACTTCAACATACTTGGTCCAGCGTTTTTCCAACATCAGTATTGCCATATCAGAGGAATATGGGGGATGGCCGAGCAAATCTTACCCCAAATCCCGCAATTTTCCCATCACCAACGCAGCCTGTGTACAGGTGCATTGTGTTGTTGAAAAATGATTTTTTTCTTCTTCAAGCCAGGCTTCTTCTCGGGAATCTCGGCATCCAGCTGGTCAAGAAGGTTGGAATAATATTCGCCTCTGATTGTTCGGCCTTTTTCAAGGTAATCAATTAACAGGATCCCTTTCGCATCCCAAAATATGCGATCGACTTTGCTTTCTTTGGCGCTGAATCACCAACGTACACCCACTGCTGTTTTCTTTTTGGTGTGTAGTGGTGAACCCATGTCTCATCCATGGCGACAAATCGCCGCACAAAATCGGTCGAATCCCTATTGAATCGGTCCAACGACTGCTGCTAAGATCGTTTGCGCATCTGCTTTTGATCGCTATTCAGCAAATGCGGTACCCATCTAGCGCAGAGCTCTTGCATACCTCATGTTTTGTGCAAGATGTTTCGCACCCGTTCTCTGACACCCCTACAGCCTCAGCTATCTCGCTCACTTTCACTCGTATATTGTCCAACACGATATCATGCACTTTTTCGATGGTTTCGAATGTGGTTGCGGTGTTTTAGCCGTCCTTAACGTGCGTCTTCTTCGAGGGACGTGCGACCACATTCATCACCCCATTTTTTAACGGTTGACATGGAATTAGCAGAGTCCTCGTTAGTCAACTTTGGACGAATTTCCTTAGGGATTAATCCAACCAAAACGAAGAATTTTATGACCGCATGATGTTCAAGTTTATCCTTTTAACGAAAAACACGCAAGACGTCTATTGCAAACATTTTTGTAATCGAACTACTTCACAGAACAAGTTGAAACTTTCCATACGAACTAATGACATGTGCATCCAGGCAGGAAACATAAATTTTTACTGATTGGGCGCCATCTCTGTGTCAGGCCGAGAACTTTTCACCTTACCTTTGTATGTATGTATGTACTACAATCTATTTTCCAAATTTTGAATCCAGGGGCCGAGTTACCGCGTCCGTTAACGAGTGGGTGAGGACTCGCCAATCGCCATCGAATGATCGAGTGAATTGTATAAAAATGATACTCAATTAAGAGAGCGGTAATACCAAATCGTCACATTTCGATAACGAGTAACTCGTTAACGGATGCGGTAATTCGGCCCCTGATGATTAAGCTCGGATTCTAGACAAACAATTGGCCGACTGTTCTCGAACGATTTGGTTTTGCTAGTCATTAAACACATTTTGCAGAGAATAGTCGCTTAATGGTATTTAGTAAAAAATGTTCCAGAGAGGTAATCATTGCTCTACGCCCAAAAATGTCCATAATTCCGTATTTCACTATTTCAATACGACGAAATATCCAGAACTTAAAGACTTTATAGTCTGTAATGTGCGCACGTAGAAGAGCGCTGTACTGATTAAGTAGTCGGCCGATAGTTTGCCGATACTTTAGTTTGAAGGCAATCGTGTAGCCTATCAAAATTTTTTATCGGCCGATATCGAATCGTCGTAGTGTGCGTACTGTCATATATTTTCATACTGATTAAGAGCCCGACTAAACTGTCGGCCGACTGAAAGTCTGTATTGTGCGGGGGCTCTAAGTTCTCCAATAAACGTACTTTCGATGATAGATTTAGATGTAAATAAAAAACTAGATTTAAAAAAATATCCTGAAAATCTATTTATTGTTTATATTTTTAACTATGATCAACTAGATCACATAAGAGCCACCGAAAAGAATTTACTTAAATAAGTATTTGTAATTTGGAGATAATTTAAGATAATCACAAGAAGACTAAATAATGCAGTTAAATTTCGCTCTCAAAAGTAAATGGCATTTGTTTGTCCTTAAACGCGTTGATCGAGGTGTCTCATGTAAATGCGACACCCGTTATATCCAAATTATTTTTATTTACATACATATCACTACAGGCCTATATTCATTCACACTTTATTTACAAATAAATAATTACATAACCATAATATAGACTTAATTTAATTCCTAAAGCCCTTATTCTTGATGTCACAAATCAATATATAAAAATCTTAGTCATTCATGTGACCTAGTCGACATTTAAAGATACATAATACATGTTGAAAGGATAACTATAAATTGACTTTATGTCATAGTTCCAAATATATAAGTCAGTTGAGCTTTTAGCAATTCTCATACAATTGTTGAAAAAAGCAAATATAAAGAACGACCCAAAAATTCCCGTTTCCGGGTCCTTCAGTTTAGATATAAAACGTGTGCCAAATGATAAATTATATGACAATAATCACCGAAAATTTTAGGTTATAACCTGCTGATGTGCGACGAAATTTCCATGTCGTGTCCAAATCGAAAGCGAAACGTTTGCGAAAGTTCCATCAGCTGCTAAAAAACACAGTTACAGAAGAATCCATATCACAAAAATAAGTAACACAACGAAAACACAAACAACAAAGTTGAAATGGCCAAATTTTGTAAGCCATTCTTGCTCCGAAAAATAAATTGTAACTTGACTGTTAACAAATCACTCGAAATTACTGATAGAATTTCTCAAATGACAAACGAGTTAAAATATGTCTTAATTTGTTGGTTATTCCTTTTTCTAGTACTTAATTCTTAAAATCTCTTCAAATCTTTTGCGTCATTCAAACAAGTAAAACCGAAGTAAAAATTTCCCATTCGGTCCTTTGACTAACATCAAGCATGCTTATTTCGCAACTTGATTCTGATTCGTAAGTGCTCCCGCAGTTTTGCGATGAACAACATCAAAGGGTGGGTGTACAACCACTTTTCCTTTTTGCATTCGTTCTCTTCTATTTTATTTTATCATTGCTGTAGTTGTTGCTTTAGTTTCATATAAATAAAATTGCAAGTGATTTGGAACAGTCCATACCTAACGTAACGAGGAATTTGTAGAACGAATTTGTTCGCTCATAGTTTCGTTTCGCCTCAGCAGTGTGCTAGGGTTAAGCAAATGACTAGTTTCAGAAACATACCGCGTCAAAGTCATCACCCCATTCGAAGAACCGAAAACGGGCGTAAAATACACGAATTTTTCGGTCGTTCTTTGCGTACATTTAGATAATTTTGTCAAAATTCGAACAAATTTTCAACTATGTACTGAAATAATACTATCATGAAAAATGGACAATGCTTCGATGAAAACGTGTGTTCATGCAATACACAATAACATAATACTTATTTTATTTTAGTGTTTTCGCCGTTTATTTTGATTTTTTTTGCATCCCTTACCATACCAACCAGCTTGTATTGTTATTATATTTTTACGACACATATTTTGAGGATTTAGCTGGGAGTCCTTATTATCGCAACACTCACAAAATATTGAAACTTCGCTTGAAAACTTGTTTATTCTTGATTCATAAGACCACTTTTTATAAAACTGACAGTCAAGCTCCGCGTAGTTATCGAAACAAAACTCACATGCAGCTGCCTTGCGATTCATTTGAAATATAGGTATTATTTGGCAACTCCATAAATTAATCTCTGGTGGTGGTGGTCGGACAATACTATGGAATCCCGAATAAGCATAACTAACGTCAAACCAGAAAGGTATTTTATTTTGTTGTTTCTTACTTATGCTATCTAAATTAAAGTCGGATGGCAAATCTTCGCTATTAAACAGTATATCAAATTTGCTTCTAAACACATCATTATTTGGACACTTTGTCTCGAAAATACAGTTCTTATTTTGTACTTGATCACTTTCAAGGACTTTATTAACTGCGCGTAGAGAAAGATTTGTTCTGATACATGTTCGATGCTTTAATGGTGATCTTGTAAATGGTCCGTTATTTATGACAAAATTACTTTGAGCCAGAGTCTGTAGGTTATCCTCGAATTCCTCTAAATGATCTCCTTTTTCTTTTTTTGGAACTTCATTTCCATCTTTAAGCTGCGGTTGAGATACTGTATGAAGTTCTTCTGGAAGCAATATAGTTGCATGAGCAAATATGGGATCACGGTTTTTGCTATACGATGGCACGTTGATATTTAGATATTTCATCAAAAGTTTCATAACAGCATCACATTTACCATTAATTTTTAATGTAGAAATATTATCTTTTGGAGTCCATTGTAGATTTACCACGCAAATCTTTGCTCGATATTTAGACGCGCGATCCATTTGCCACAGCCAAGTGTATTTTTTTAGTACCTTCAGACTAGATCCCAAGCATAAAATAACGTCAGCTTTATCGGCGTTATGGCAGGCACCCATCCAATTGAGCGGTCGATTTATAACACCTTTTTCACCAAAGTGGACAATAGTATCGATCAAAGGACTCTCGCAGATGTAGCATCTTCTGTTTGTTTTATGTGCATATCGTGCAGTAATTTCTGTTGTGTCGAAAAGCCTCCAATAAACAGCATTAGGCTTACAAATGGTGCATACTTCAATGTACATGTTACCGTGGATTTCTGATAAATATTTTGCTGGAAGACCGGATCGTAAATGAAGTCCATCGCAATTCTGCGATACAACGTGGCGCAAAAGCTTTCTGCGGTGAAGTTCAAATAAGGCCATATGAGTAAAAGTTGGATTAGCGAGCGATAAATCATGGCGTCCAACATCTTGACCCTTTTGTAACAGTGTCCATATACCATTGCTACCTCTATAATCCGGTATTCGTGCCGATGTACTTATTCCTGCTCCCGTATAACACACAAGATGTTTCGCCTGAGAGATTATTTTTGCTAATTCAGTTACTTTTTTCTCTATAACACCAATAGCATCTTCCTTTTCAATTACGCGCTCTTTGTAAAGCAAAATGCGTTCTCTTCGTGTTTTTATTTGTTTCGCAAAGTCGGAATATTTTTCAAGAAAAAAATTATCTTCTGTTGTTCTTAAAGACTCACATTTTTTCAAAATTACCGAAACCTGAAAAAGAAAATAAAAACAAATTTTGCTTTGTTATTAGTTCGTATATAAATAGAATAGTGCATTAAATTGACAAGTGCAATCTCACAATACAAGAGGAATACGTCATTAGCTAACGGAAGCCAAAGAACAAAGACAATATGACTTTTAATCAAATTTAAAAATTAAGACTTATAGGGTGAGTTTGAGAAAATCAACAATGCAAAATATTCCAAACACATAATAGGTTAGGTAGTAGTAGCTGCCAGTAACGAGTATCAGCACACTTAGGCCTATTGCGATACCAAGGATCTTGGGGATATTTAACACTACCAATCATTAGAACCATTTTGAGCTTTGTATAAAGCGAGAAAATCTTCCCACGTCTTTTTGTGCTGGGTCACTAAGATCGTCGAAGAAGTATTCTCCTAGGTGTAGTTTTCTACCACGAGCTTTCTACAAAGAGCTGGGCATGAACAGAGGAGATGTGTTGCGCCCTCTTCCTCTTCTTCTTCTCTGCAACTTCTTCAGGAGGCATTTGAAATTATGCCTAGCCTAACATTTAGAAAAACCAAATTGTCGGAAACGCCCCGCAATAACAGGTGGATCAATTTCGCTGATATCGTATTGACACTCAATATAATACTAAAAGAGTCTTCAAAGGCATTAACAGCGTTGTAGTTTGCTATTAATGCAATTGAAGAGCTTAAAAGAGCATTTCTTAGGAGGTGCTCTAGTCAGGAGCTAAATAACACTCAACACAAGATGGCGTAAAGTCTATGATATGTACCGCCAATAATGATAGATTTAGTTAGTTTGTTAACACTTTTAAAGAAGAAGCCAGTAGTGAACTTCAAGAATAAAAATTAAGGCATGTAGAAGTTACGCGCGTCAGAAGTGAAACTTCTTAGCTACAGTCGTGGACAAAAGGAGAAGAGTTTGTGAGAAAAGGGAGAGATATTCATATTCAAAGAATATTCTCCTTTTGTCTTATCAAAAAATCAAAATACATTACATTCATAATTGGGGTTAGTATAAGCTTTGCCACCATGAAGGTTCACAGTTCGAAACAAAATAAAATAAGTATATTAATTCCAGAAATATTCGTACATACGAGTATGTCAAAAGACCTGGTAACAAGTCTTTATTAATTATTGCGCGGTTTAACTCTACCTTAGAATTTATTATGCGTAATGAAAAAAGACTTTGACGACCGCTTTACCCTTAAGTCTCTCTTCATTTGACTTCAAACGCTTATTGGCTAATAAAGGAGATATCATCGCTATCCAAGAAGTTTGATGGGATGTACCGGATGCAAAACTACGATATACATGTATATGGTGAAAAATCCTTACTAATAAAATTAAGTTGTTTTTTTGCGACAGATTACACGAAAATTTGTTTGTTTTTCTCATATGTATAATGAATCCTTCGAAATTTAAACATGAGACTCCAGTTAGGTTTTGAAGTTTGAGGACTTGAAATGAGATAAAAAAAACCGGCCAAGTGCGAGTCAGACTCGCGCGAATGTTCTATGATATGTAGGTACATATGTATATATGTACATACATTACATTTTTTTGGGACAGATTTGTGGGCTGTGTTCTAGTTTCCTGAATCACTGCCAAAAGCATCTGCAAAACCACTGATGTTGGATGTTCGAGTTTCAGAAAAATCACGGTCCTTTTTTTTCTTATTTATTTTTTATGTTATAATGCAACTTTAAACTATATATAATACTCCCTTAGGAATTATTCATCTACACTCTATGATTTTTTTCATATTTTTAGCTTCAGAAACAGTCGTCCCAAATTTTATAACGGAAAAAGTTGCATGAAATATTTTTGGAATCTTTAATTTGACCGCTGTCGAATGATATCCCACATGATATATTTTTCCGAGTTTACATTTTACCCTCCCTGTATACTTGTTTCACAATATTTTTGAGTGATAAGCTGTCTCAAATATGTGGACCACAGTTATGTATAAGTGTGCCAAATTTCAAGTTCCTAGCTGAAACGGTTCTTGATGTTTTTATAGTGACAGACATTTTAGAGTTCGAACGAACTTATAATGGTCCGGATTATCATATGGGTACGGCGCCATAAAATCATTTAATATAAAACACCCGACTATAACTTCAAGTGAGCACCGTTGTTGGAGCGTTAGACTACTACGCAATGCTTCCCGCAAACACATAAAAGCTCTTCACCGTGCCACCTCTTTCGAATGTCTGACAAGAATTCAAAAAGCTTCTCAACTCGCTCTTCGGAGTCACCAAAAAACTGCATGCAGCTAGAGCATACAAATTTATGTTTATATTCCGTAGCACGAGGGAATCAACTGACCAAAATTATTCAATGTTAAACCGCGTCTCCACGAGACATATTTATGACAAAACTACATCTTGACTAGAAACAGGTTTTTTTTTTTTGTTTTCCTTCGCTGGGCAGATCATGTCAAGACATTTCATTCGACAAGATGTCGTCGAGAAAGAAACAACGGGCAATTCTCGCTTTAAAAGGAGAGTATTTACTCTACGAAAACACCATAGAATGAAAATCTACCTACCAGCATGTTCACTCACCAAAGAATGAAAATCTACCTATCAAACCAACTCAGCGCGACATGTTCACTCTACGGAAATACCAACCGGCCAAATGTCAGAGAAAAATCTGGATTTCAGTTTGCCGAGAATACAAAACTAAAATGCTGACATGACATGACATGTCCGCAATACATGTTTTTAGTTTGGACATCAAATTAGGGGTATCCACGAGACATTTGCATGTCAAGTCGAAGAACATGTCTTGGGATATGTCTCGTGGAGACGGGGTATTATATGACAAAAAAAAAATGTCATTTAGCTTCTGTAGGGTCCTTTAGAGTTAAGACCAGACAGTTTGTTGTCATGTGTAAATTATAGTATTTGTGGACTAAAACGAATTTGAAATTTGGTGGACATGTGAAGTTAGGATATTGGATTGGCCGCAACTTTACTATATTGAAGAGGACCAGGCAACGGGTAAAATTGAATCACTATATATTATAGTATGCACTCACAGATTTTCCGAAATCAAATGTAGTACCTGGACGAGAATACCTATCCATTGATTATCCAGGATCGGGAAAAGAAACAACTCTCCATTACCTTCTTGTTAACTGCTGCTTTAGCTTATCCACACTAAGCTCTCTATAAACATTTGCGACCTAATATTTTTCTCTTGGCTAAATTCATTTCAAGAAGCCAAATATAATGTAGTTGAACCAGTTGATTTACTGAACACGAGAGGTGTAGTTTGAATATTTATATTTAGTTGCTGAAGTTGGATTTTCGCGGTGTAGCTTACTGACTGAGACTGTAGCTTACTAGCAAAGTTATTTAATGTTCTCCAGAGGATGACGATACCAAATGCATGATTCAAGTAAATGTATGAGGTAAACTTACCCGGCACAGTCGTTTATTTCGATAAATGATATTACTTGTTACGAAATTAAAATCAAGTTACCAAAACTCAAGAATATTATTCTTACCTTTTTCATACATTCTTTTTTTCCATATCTTTTGTCTTCATTTTTGACAGGATTTAATGTTCCACGAGTAATATATGATTGAATTTTAATAGCTTCTTCTCTATTTTCCATTATCTTCACAATTCCACATATGTCTTATCTGCATAAGCATGCATTTATATTTACGAAAAACAACAAACGTATAATTTCTCGTTAAATTTGTAGCATTTTTCATTCTCTCTAAGTACAAGTCATTTTTAAAACACCAAGTAAACAATTTGGAGTTGAAATTACTAACAAACTTACGTTGATTGAACTACCAAAAAACCACAGACCAAACATAAAAAGTGACGAGATAGATATGTGCAACTGGATTCTGATCCCTTCTAACTTCGTGTTCGTTTTATATGTCAACGTGTGGGTTATTTTCCACGGAATCATGTTCAATTGACCTTGTAAAATGCGCTAAGAATTAGAACTCGACCTATACTGACTGAAGACGATTAAATTAGGTGTGTTTGTTAACTAACACAAATGGAACATCTGTCAAAGAGTAAAAGTGGGGGAAAATCCTCTCTTCTTCTTTTTTAACTATTGAATATTTTCACGAAAAACTAATTTTCCTTTATTTTGTTAACAAGAAGTGATTGACATTTATCGAATTATCAGATGGCTATTTGAAGGATGTGCCTCTGGATATTTTTTGCCACTCTAATTAAATTTTTTGACATCTCATTTGGCTCTCTCTTCTCTTGATTCTTGACAGATTGACGCTGATTACACGACTCTTTTTTTCGTTCATTTCGTCTTTGACTTTTTGACATGTACGTATGCTAGTGACTATACGTTTCCTAATAATTGGTGGATACGTGCATACGTGATTCTGACGTTTATTGAAATTCACATTATATTTAGGAAGGGAATAGTAAAATTTCAGTTGAAATCGCACTATATCCACTTATTATGGACGATAACAATTGCGTGTTTACTAGCAAATGTAAAATGTCCCTAAATTAAGCTCCAAAATCAATTTTGAAATTCATCATTAAAATTCTCTGCTTTGTTTTTGTTGTTAAACGAGAAATGTCAAAGATCAACCGGAAAAAATCTCAGAATTTTCATTCCTGTTTTCGTTAGTTCATTCCACTCTCGTTTCTATGTCCCTCACCCTATCGGTCAAAAAGACGAAAGACGAAACGATCGAAAAAACTGACATGCAGTTCGGCTTTCGAGAGAAGCATTCCACACTGCATCCACTCATGAAGTTCCAACATGACATCACCGTAGCACTCAACACGCATCGAGTCACCATCGAATGCCTTCTGGATGTCGAGAAAGCATTCGACAGCGTATGGATTGAAGGACTCATCCATAAACTTCATTTACTAGGCTTTCCCTTAGCACTAATTAAAATATTTTTTTTCTTTTCTTTCTTCTAGGAAATTCTTTGTACAACTGGAGAAATGCACATCAACAGTGAAGAACATCTGAGCTGGAGTTGCCCAAGGCTCCAAATTTGGACCGTTCCTGTACAGTATATTGACCTCTGACTAGCCCATTCCAGACAACTGTGAGAACCTACTCTACGCCGATGGCTCCATCACTTATGCCACCTCGATGTCACCATTGATAGCTGTCCGGAAAGTTGAAGCCCACATCCACAGACTTATTGAGTACTATCGAAAGTGGGGAATCAGAGCCAACGCCCCAAAATCGGAACTCATCTGCTTCAGGAGACCAACGAGGAGACGAGCAGCGAAGTGCAGAAGCATAACCCTGAAACTCCCGGATGGATCAACACTGACAACCAAACGCAGCGTGAAGTACCTGCGGATCCACTTTCACGAACTGTTAAGGTTCAACCCTCACGCAAGGAACGTCCTAAAGAAAACCAACTGGGCCTTCCATCGTCTCCACCCACTGATGAAGAAAAGAACCGGACTTAGCCAACAAATCAATACCTTAATGTACAAGCAACTCCTGAGACCAGTCATCGGATACAGCTTTCCCGTCTGGTTCTCCATCTCGAAGACAGCCATGAGACAATTCCAAGTTTTTGAAAGGAAGATACTGAGGATCTGCACCGGACTATTCTTTGACCGACAGCGTCAAAAATACTGTAGGAATGACCATCTGTATTCAGAAGCAAAGATAGTACCAATCGACAAGTACCTACTACTTTTAGCTAAGAAGCTAGTAGGAAGCGCAGCCAACCACTCGAACCAGCTAATAAGAAGGATAACAACCCAACAGCGACTACCCCAGCCGTGGTACCTCAGCGCCCTGGACACCCTGGGTGAAGACATCACCCCAATCGACAACGAGGAAGCAGTTGTATTCTACGCTGACACAGGGTCAGCCCACCGCCGTGGCTAAACGCCAACCCCCCTCACAACCCACACCAAACTCGCCACTAACAACCGGGACGGAACACCCCGAGGACATCTAATAAACCCTCACGCAAGGAACGTCCTAAAGAAAGCCAACTGGGCCTTCCATCGTCTCCACCCACTGATGAAGAAAAGAACCGGACTTAGCCAACAAACCAATACCTTAATGTACAAGCAACTCCTGAGACCAGTCATCGGATACAGCTTTCCCGTCTGGTTCTCCATCTCGAAGACAGCCATGAGACAATTCCAAGTTTTTGAAATGAAGATACTGAGGATCTGCACCGGACTATTCTTTGACCGACAGCGTCAAAAATACTGCAGGAATGACCATCTGTATTCAGAAGCAAAGATAGTACCAATCGACAAGTACCTACTACTTTTAGCTAAGAAGCTAGTAGGAAGCGCAGCCAACCACTCGAACCAGCTAATAAGAAGGATAACAACCCAACAGCGACTACCCCAGCCGTGGTACCTCAGCGCCCTGGACACCCTGGATGAAGACATCACCCCAATCGACAACGAGGAAGCAGTTGTATTCTACGCTGACACAGGGTCAGCCCACCGCCGTGGCTAAACGCCAACCCCCCTCACAACCCACACCAAACTCGCCACTAACAACCGGGACGGAACACCCCGAGGACATCTAATGCTGGAAATACATGTGCAGATTTTGCCGTGCAGCGAAATTAGAATACACACGTTTATATGGGGTACATGTTGATTCTGCATGCGGCACAGCGCTGCATGAAGTATCTATTTCTAATTTTGCCGCGCAGGATTTGGCATTTATTTTATTTCCTTCTGACATTTTTTGCTTTGTTTTGCGACATCTATCAAACGGCAATCTGACAATTTGTGAAACGTTAGCGAAATAAAAGAAAATTCGTTTTTCGTGAAAATATTTAATAACTAGTTAAAATAGAAGAAGAGAGGATTTTCACCCTACTTTCCAAATTATTTACTATTTGACAGATGTCCCATTTTGATCACAAAAAGTCACCAAACAGACCTAAGTCTGCTTTTACACTTAGACTTGTGAGTCTAGACTCACAAAGGTGCAAAAGAGTAAGAAAGTTCGAAAAGATGAGAAGGAAAATATTTTGCCCAGTGAGTCGAGGGTAAAGTTTTTCGCAACTCTTTTTGACTTTTTTCTTGTCTCTTCTTCGTTTTATCTTTGTGTTGCTTCCCACCTAATCATCGGCACAATACGAGAACTGCAAAATAAAAGAGGAATGTCAAATTTGAGTCAAGGAAAAAAGTCTGACGTGTAAAAGCACAAGACTCACGGATGTAAATAACAAAGAGAAATTCGAAAAAAATCTAGACTCACAAGTTTTAGGTGTAAAAGTAGACTAATGAAAGGCAATAATTAGATTTCTATTTTTTGAAATTATTCGCTAGTTGAATGCGAATAATTTCACTTCGCAAAAAAAACAGCGCTTGTGATGAGCGTTGTGAAATGTGAATGCGTTCTGGTTTGAAAGGGATGCGACTAAAATGACGTCTAGCAATTACCACCACTAATATAATTCTTGATATATACAGAATTTGACTTTTTTTTATAAGGGTATCTACCCCCACATCTAATAACTTTTCGGTATAATATATTTCCAATTTTGCCATTGAAATACAGTTATTTGTCTATCATTCTGCAATTGATACTTTTCTCGTTATTCATTACCGTATATTAAAATTTTCTCATCAAAGTTTTAAAAATAAAATGTGATTTTCACAGTAGATAACAAACAGATTTGTTTTTTTTTAGAAAACGATTGAAAAACAGCAAACATACTATAGCTGAAGAGCGTTATCTATTACAATTAAGACTTGTATTCGTGTTTTCTTCGTATGTTAAAAAAAAAAACTATGCATTGGGCAGAAAGCTATTTTCCAACTATAAATTGATTGTATAACTTTTATTCCTAAAATTGGCGCACTTGGTTAATTTTTTCCAAAAAGTACCTGTCCACAAACGGGTGAAAAAAGTAAAGAGTATATACATATATAAATATTTCAGTATAAGCGCAACTTCATTAAACAAAATTAAGAAAATGTTCAGTGGGAGGCTTCAGATAAAAGTTTGTGAAGCTAGTGGGCTCAGACCTACTGACTTTCAAAAACGTCATAATTTAACATTTGGAAAGCCAGATGATCAATTAATAGATCCTTACGTCTCAATAGATGTGGATGAAAGCCATTTTGGTAAGTTGTTTCTATATACCATTTAGAAGTTATCTTGTATATCCATGAAAAAAAATTAAACACATCTTCTTTGTGTTTTTCTTACTGAACAGACCGCTCAACTACAAAAACGAAAACGTTTGACCCAGTCTGGAATGAACAATTTTCACACGATGTTAAAGATGCTAAAAACATTAATTTGACTGTGTTTCATGATGCAGCTCTGCCACCAGATGATTTTGTTGCAAATTGTATTATTCCGTTTGAAGATATTTTACACAATGAATCAAGTGCACCAGATTTATGGGTAAATACGAAGTGAATTCTTTATATTTATATTTTGCCTTAAGATTCTCTACAAATAAAATAATATGCATTGTTATATTATACAATTTAAAAGTAGATTTTGGATTAGATTTTAATTGCTGTCGTTTAATATAAACACTGGGAGCTTGTTGAGTTGTTTAGAAAATAATAATAATGCCCCATATATTAAAGTATATAAAGTAACTGAATTGAAAGCAAATATCAACTCTAAAAGAAAAGCCTTATTAGAGTTTACTGTATTCAAAGTCAACTGAACAAAACAATGCAGTTCTCTTTTTAACACTTACATTTCCATTAAGAACGAATTTATGCAATACATCATTTACAAATAAGCGTTTTCAAAATACTCAGGTTTAGGGTATTTTACCATACATATGTGTACTTGTGAGCATTCTTGAATTATGCTTACGAACTAAAACCATTACATATGTTAATATATTAGCTTTTATTACTTCTACTCATACTCCGTTTCAACAACAATGTATACCTTACCTACATTTTTCAGAACGTTTGGGGATCACACGATTTAGAAATGAGACGAAAAGCGTTTGAAATGTGTATACCTATGAGTATTGCGTTGAAGCGGAGATTCCGCCAACAGTTGTCATCCATTATGTGTTTGAAACTATTTTGTATTGACGGATTTTTTTTTTAAGATTCTCCACAAATGTTTATGAAGCCTGTGGATTGTGGAACTTTTGTGGACCTCTAGTACCCAAGAGTGCCTCTAGGCACGCTTTTGTAAAAAATATTTTAATAGTTTTTATCCGTTTATGACCATACAGCCTTTTGGCATGATTTCATTATTTTATTTAAAAAACAACTTATTAAATTTTGTTTTGAATTCTTAATATTGGATTCGTGTTTTTCACGTTAAAGTTCGTTTATAGGAGTTTTTATTTCAGTACCATCAATAATTTCAATAATTAAATTGGGAAGTAGAGGGTTAATTTGGACTAACTTGTGTACTAAAACAGTCGCGTTACTTATGTATGTATGGCAAACTCTTCTCTGGTATTGTGGTTCGGTTAGGCTGAAAACACACCGGAGCAGACAAAACGTTTTTTTGTGACTGTTGAAACAACAGTACATTGATTCTTATGAGACAACACACACCAAAGCAGGCAAAACAAAAAAACCTGTATTTGTTTCGATGCGCTTCAATACTGGTTGTCGATAGTACATGGCTTTGCATGCGGCCAACACACACTGAATGAAACAAAACTGTTACAAACCAGCGCCGTTGTCAATTTTAGCACACATGCTTATGGTGCAACACACACCGCATGCGGCAAAACAAAAAAACAAGGCGAAAGAGAAAAATATGTTTCGTTGTCGATAGCTGAACATTTGTTTTTCAGAAACAAAATTATATTGTTGTTGTTTTTTGCACTGGCGTTTTATTTCTTTTAAAGTTTTGAATAGAATTTCATTCTTCTCGGAACAATTGCCGGAAGGTACCGCGTTTGAGAGAAAAACAAGATGATATATTAGTATTTTAAATACTCTATAGACAAAACGGCACATATCAATACATTTTTTATTCTGTCATTATGACCGACGTTGAAAACAAATGTTTATAAATAAAAAAAAACACTCACATGGAAAATAAACGAAAACACATAACATAAAGTTATTATCACAAGGCTATATAGTATTATTTTTAACAAAATCTACAATTTTTTTTTTAAATATTCTAATGTTTGCTTCTGTTTTTATGTTACTAGGTAGTGAATTAAATAGATTAAGCCCTGTATACAAAAATGTATTTTGGTCTCGTGTTGATCTCTGGAAGCTGACCCTGAAGTCATCAGCATTGCGTAATTGGTACGGCTGTACCTCTTCCACTCTCCTGATGGGACGTGTTAAGA
This sequence comes from Brachyopa scutellaris, assembly GCA_949775065.1. Classification (NCBI taxonomy): domain Eukaryota; kingdom Metazoa; phylum Arthropoda; class Insecta; order Diptera; family Syrphidae; genus Brachyopa; species Brachyopa scutellaris. The sequence goes on along the minus strand of OX459113.1, from coordinate 29,228,899 downwards.
CGTCTGGTGCATCTCCATACTTAAGTTTGTGGACAGCCATTAGGGTATTTAATTTTAGTCTTTGCCTAATGCTTAGCCACTTAAGGGTTTCTAGGATCCATTTGATGGATGTGTATCTGTTGCATTTTAAAATTATTCGCATTGCTTTATTTTGCAGCTTTTGTAATCTATCCATTTGTCCGAGGTTGCAGCATGTGTATAATATCGTCGCACAGTACTCAAAATGTGGTTTAATTATGGTATTATATACTATTATCAATGTAGAATCATTCATTCTCTTTCTGATTTGTTTGAAAAAACCAATTTTTTTCCCGATTTTTTTACATATGAACTCGATATGTTCATTGAAGTCTAGGTTTTTGTCTATAATGATTCCTAGATATTTGATACTGTTTACGTTCTCTATAGTTTTTCCGTTAATTTCGATGCTTGTTTCACTGTTTATGTTTAGTCCCATTAATTTTGTTTTTTGCTCATTAAGCTTTAATTTGTTCATTTTGAGCCACTTAAGAAGATGTTCAAGGTCATTATTCAGTTTGCTTTTACATTCTTCCTCATCTCTTCCTTCAGCATACACTAGTGTATCGTCTGCGTATAGTACGATTTTGCATTGTTTTACCATCTTCGGCATGTCATTTATGTATATTATGAACAGAAGTGCTCCTAGTATTGAACCTTGAGGTACTCCTATTTCTACTGTGGCACTGTCCGATATTTTGTTATTCACTTTTGTTCGTTGCGTTCTATTTGTTAAAAATGTCTTAAACCATCTATGCTCTTTATCTTGTATACCATAATTATATAATTTTTTTAAAAGTATTGTGCGGTCGATGGTCTCAAATGCCCTTTTAAAGTCTAGGAACATGGCTACAATCCTTTTCCTTTCACCACCTTTCCATTCTTCCATAACATGGTTTACTGCGTCCTCGCATGAGTGATTTTTTCGGAATCCTATTTGATATTCTGATAAAATTTTATTCCGTTCCAGGTATTTCATAATTTGCTGTTTCACCACTGCTTCTATTATTTTTTCCATGGTGTGTAGTGTGTTTATAGGTCGAAATTCCTCACTATTTTTTGTATTTGTGATTTTTTCCACGGGTGTTATCATTGATTCTTTCCATGATGCTGGAAATTCTCCTTCTTGAAGTGATTTGTTAACTAGTCCTACTAAGCTTTGCCCCATCAGATCCCAGTTGTCCAATATTATTCTTGGGCTTATTTTCATGTAGTCTGATTTGTTTTTTAGCGATTTTCATATATTTTTTAGCTCTGCCAAAGTTATTAGGTGAAGTGTAAATTTGGTCCTTGTTGGTTGTACGTTGTTAACAAATTCTACATCCTTAATTGAATCTCTTATTTCCCTGACACTTGTAATAAAGTATTCGTTAAATTTTTTTGCGATTTCTGCTTCATCTTCAAATTCTTCGTTTTTAAATATCACGCTTTTTATTGTATTTCTGTTTTTTCGTAGAACTAATCTTTTAATTTCCTGCCATATTTGTTTTTGTCCTGTCGCATTACTAATTTTGTTGTTAATGTACTTATTCTTTGCGTCATTTATTTTTACTTTGTATTGATTTCGCGTCATTTTGTATAAATTCCAGCTTTGGTCGTCATTTGTCATTCTAGCGATTTTATAGAGTTTAATCTTTTCCTGTTTCATCATTTTTAAGACATTGTTATACCATTGTTTTGACGCACAGTTTATTTTTACTGTCTTTTTATTGATAAATTTTATAACTATGTCTCTTAAAGTGGTCTCAATTTTTTCTGCGTTCGTATGTAGGGTGATTGCCGTATCATATGTCAAATTTGTTTCCCTTACTTGTTGCCTGAACTCTTCTTTGCGGTATTTAAAAATTTCAGTCTTGTATTCTTTAACTTTTGTATCATTTTTTATGTTAATATTGATTTCAATAGTTTCATGGTCTGAAATCTTTTCATCCGGTCTGGCACATACTGCCATATTTGGCATGTTTGTTATAATATAGTCCACTATAGTTTTTGATGTATTTGTCACTCTTGAATAGTCCTCCATTTTTTGTGCAAGGTAATTGTCATTTAATATCCTACTAATCTCTCGTTTATATGTTTCATTTTTGCACCAGTCAATGTTAAAGTCACCCGCTATCAAGACATTTTTTGACAATTCCATAATATCGTCGAGGTTTTCTTTAAAAAAATCGCAGAATTCTCTCTCTGAGTTGCTTGGTGACCTGTATATCGCAGCGATGCCTAGTTCTATTCCTTTATATTTAACATTACATGCTAGTAGCCATACTTTAGATTCGATTGCCTTCTTTTTTACTTTTGATATGCTCCATGTGTCCATGATATACATTGTGGTACCACCTGTTCTGCTTGAATTTGATACACACGATATGTTGTTATATCCATTTATTTTTATGTCATTTCGCTCTGTGTCGTCTGTGAGGTGTGTCTCCGACAGGATGATAAATTCGTATTTTCGGGTGTCTGCTAATACTTCTAGTTCTGCGAAGTTGTGTGTAAGGCCTTGAATATTTGCATAAATGCCTTTGATAGTATTTAATTGCTAATAACCAATCCTTTTCTTCTTTAATTCTAGCTTGTTGAGGTACACTGGACATATTTTACTTAATGTCTGGTGGTTTTCATCGAGTTCTAGATTCAGGCTTTTATTAACGCGCATACAATTCGCACATTTATTTGTTGCTTCTTTGTCACACTCGCTCGTTTTATGGGTTCCCAGGCATTTTATGCATGTTTCCTCGTATTTGCAGAGTGCTGCTTTATGATTGAAACCCTTACATTTCATACATCTATACACATCCATGCCATCGAAAACTTTGCATCGGTCCCATCCAATATTTAGTATTTTTGTTTCTAGTACCTTTGGGAAAGCTTCAGCATCAATTTCAATTATTGCATTTACGTAGTCTTTGTCATTTCTCCTAATTTCGTATTGCTTAATTAATTTCAATTCACTATTTACTATCACATTATTTTGTTTTTTAAGCTTTTCTATAAGTTCTATGTCGCTGTGTTTAAATTTCATGTTTGTAAGTATAATCCGGGGATTTATTTTATTTGGAACTTTAATTTCATAATTCTCCTTCATATTCTCCTCTATTGCATTTTTTATTTGTTCCCTCTCTTCTGTACTTTCGCTTTCTATAATTAAAATGCCACTACGTCCGCTCTCAATATTGGTTATTTTGAAGTCTTTCGGATCAACTTTTTTATTTAAATCCTCCCTCGTCTTGGTACTTTTTTGCCTTTCCTTTGGTTTCACAATAAGTGGCAGCTCCTTGCGAATTTCTGGGATTGGCAGCACTTGTTCTCTATTATTCGAATTTTTGACAACGTTACAAAATGACATTTGTCCACTGCTTTGTTTGTTGACAACCGTTTTTTTAATCTCATTGCACGCGACCGTATTATTTTGCAGTTCATTGCGGGTTTTCTTATTTTCTTCTTTGAAATTCTCCGTAATTTTTCTCAATTCATCAACATTTTTTTCGTACCGTTCTTGGACCTTTTTCATTTCATGAATTCTTTCGGTGTATCTTGATTCTATTGTTTCCAGTAAATTTTTTATTGCATTTTCGTTCCTTTTTAGTGACTCTTCAAATTCTTCCTTGTAATATTTTAAATATGTTGTGTTTTCAGCCACACCATCTTGTATCTCCTTAACAACTAGATCTATATTTTGAATGTACACAATGCAGTCATCACATATAAATCTTACCATGCCACCCGTTTCAAGCACACCCCTGCTGCAGCTATCCAGTCCTGAGCACTTGCTTGTAGGATGGAATACCTTTTTACATACCCCATTGCATCCGATTCCCGTCTCACCACGAATGGCCAGTTTACATTTGTGACACTCGTGCATCTGTAAACTGGTTCAATTTCCGTATTTGCACTTTAGCACACTGTTTAGTGGTCCTTATACCACAAAAAATTGTAAATAAAAACACTGTTTTACTAATTTAAAACTATACTTTTATTCCGCTGACAAAAAAATCGTGCCCGGTATGTATGTACACACATTCGTACGCTATTGAGTAATGGTTTTTTCGTTGAGAATGGGTGAATTAACGTAGATGCAGAGAAATTATTTTTATTATTTTTGAGCAAAGAAGCCCAATACATAATAACAAAGATTAAAGCCATGCTAATAAAATTACTTTCGAAAAGTCTCAAAATCAGTTTTGATTTTTCTCAACACACATCAAACGAAACAGAATAGTAAAATGATTTGTTTTGTTACAACGTGTTTCGGTTCGTGTGTGTTGAAATATAAAACGTTTTCTTGCGTTCCGATTAAAAAACGTTTTGACTGCTCCGGTGTGTTTTCAGCCTTAGAAATAAGAAAGTTCAATTTGATGACAGGCGTACAGGATAATTCTGTGGCCACAAGCGATAACCGATTTAGTCGATTTAATTCCCTAATGCATGATTTAATGTGCGTGGAAGAAAATATGAAAAACGGTTGGAATAGCTAAATAGCTAAAAAGTAAAAAAAAAACATTTATTTTCAAAAATAGCATTTGATTGAACCTATGGCTTCAGTAATTATACTAATCAAGTGAATGGTTTTTTAATAATGAAAATATATTTACAACATAATAAATTAAGTATTACCATTAAAATATATTTTTGATGAAAATCAAATTCGTTTTTATAATTTTCACTGCTTAGCTTAAACGAGCTAACTCTCGAGCCGATATCATTCCTCACTATAGTATCTAAATTCTTCCGCCTAGTGCGCAAACCAGAATACTCCGTTAAAACCAACCCCCGTTTTATTTTTTTTTTATTTTTTGTCTAATACCTCCGTGTCCGCACGAGTGTGCTCATTGTAGTGCAGTGCAAAAATGGCCCTCGGGCCCAAGCAGAGAGGTGGTCGTTCCGAGATTCTCAAAACCGACCCTGACTCCGATTCCCAACCAGAAAAAAAAAAAAAATGTAACACACTACCCTTGAACATGTTCCCAGATCTTACATCACATTCCAATGCAAAAAATTCACGGTTCATTATAAAAAAATAAAAGTTGCGATGAGGTTCGAGGGAGAATTCGAATTCGAGGTACTACGTGGAATGAAGTTCAGCAAACCAAGAACTGACAGGTTATATGGCACTTATAGAACTCCCGTCAATTTTATTTTTTGTGCTCTTAATGGTGTTTGATTTTTGGGGCACTTTTGCACTCTTGCGATTTTTCCGTATATGTACATCTCAATTTTAATTTGTTCATCCAAGTTAGGAGCGATTCCTTGTTTCATTTTTCCAAAAGTTCAATTTCTATAAGTGTGCTTACAGAGTGGAGTGCAGAGCAAAGCTGCGAAAATTGCCAGAGCAAAGAGCAAAGAGCACGAGAGGAGAGCAAGGATGTAGGCTAGCATGAGTGAGGAGCAAAGAGCAAATAAACAAGAGTTAATTTTTTTCATTTGAATATTTGCCTTTTGCTTATTAGGATGGTTCCTAATATTTGGAATTTTATTCTTACTGAAAACCCTTCCCTAACCATTTGTTGACCAAGTTATTAAAAAAAGTTATAATCTCCTTTTTTAGTGTTCTGTCCTTACCAAAACGGAACACAAATGGAATTAGTTCGGTGTCTGTCTGTCCGTCTGTCACAGGCCTTTTTCTCAGAGACCATTTGACGTAGATTATTAAAATTTGGAACAGTTGTAGCAATTAGCCTAAGCACTGACCTGAACTTAAAAAATTGAATTTCGACTTTGGGGGGATAAGTGAAATGTTAAAAAAAAACTTTTTTAATTTAATGTTGAGGTCATCGTGTGTGATGTCAAATGAAAGCTACTGTAAGCACGAATTCAAAAATGTATAATTTTTCTTTTTTCTTAACACTTGTTAAAAAAAACTTGTTAAACTCCAAAAATATCGATCAGAAGAATCTGAATTAATTCACAAACATTGAGAATAAAGTGTAGATGGAAACATAGTTATCAGAACTGCTTTACGTTCGACAGTTTTTTTTTAATTGATTCTTTTGTAATTTCACCTTCCCAACTGTTGACATATCCCAATCATATAAAAGTGATTATGTGAAGGGACATTTGTATGTGTGAAAGTATAAAGTTGAATGGTTGCGCCATTAGCTTCCAAGAAATTCCCTTTCTGTATAAACATTGAGCTTGGACTTAAACCACATAAAGGAATTTTGATGGTTTCGTATACATTATAATGTAGGTGTCTCTACTTTTTCTATGAAGATATGAAAATTGAAAATTCCATGCACTACAATTCAACGAATAACGAGACGAAAATATATGTATGGATACATACATACTTTATTTCTTTATTTTTTTTGTGGATGTACATTTGTATAGTTATTCTTCTGAGAAGATGAAAAAGGACATCAGAAAGAAATGTATATGCACATGCATATGTAGTAGGTAAGTTGCTTACATTTGTGTAGATATGTACACACATATTTAAATTTGTTTTTGGCAACTTGTGCTGAGTTTTTATTGAAATGTGCACCATAATACATACCTAATACATTGGAAAAAAGTGAATTTGTATACAGACATAGAGTGGCAAATTCCAAAATTTCACACATTTAATACAATTTAACGAATAACGAGATGAAGAATCAAATCTGATGCACATGCGTACATTTCTTGCATACTTTATTTGTTGTTTTGTGTGGATGTATAATTATTCTCCTGAACAGATGAGAAAGGGCATCAGATAAGGTAATTTTATCAAGTTGCTTACTTTTGTGTCCATACATCCATCAACATGCTGTAAATCTGTACATATGTATATAAAAATAACTGAGAGTACCTACGGAACACTTATTGCGCAAGTACGACTTGCACTTGACCGGATTTTTTTAAGAATTTTTTAGTTGAGGGTATTTTTAGATGGAAAACTCATTTTTACCCAACTACGCAGGGTTATGATTTTAACAGGCTGGGTTTGTTTTTATATTTTTCAATGAATGCTAGGGACGAAATATGAAGGTCAGTCTCCAAAGTACCATTAGGCTATATCTAAAGTTATAAATAGAAAATTTGTTTTTTATGTTTTTTTTATTTAGCTGATATGTTGTGAATAAGCATTTAATAGAATTCAAGATCGAAACTGTGAAAAAATACAAATTTAGATTATTAATACCGAAATCGACTAAAATTACTTTCTTCAAAGTCTAATATGCTGTCAGAAAACCCGTTATATCTATGGCTAAAATAAGGTAAACATTCATAAAGAACAAATTTCATTGAGGTAATATGAGCACCGTGGTGTAGTGGTAAGTGCAATGGACTACTACGCAATGCTGCCCGGGTTCAATCCCAGCCTGCGTCCAATACCTAAAAGTTTTTTCACGGTGTCACCTCTTTCGAATGTCTGACAGGCAATCAAAGAGTATCATTTGTCAAAAAGCTTCTCAACTCGCCGTTCAGAGTCGGCGAAAAACTGTAGGTCCCTTCCATTCGTGCAAAAATATAACACGCACACACAAATGGTTACAAGAAGCAGGCCCAGGTTCATCCCGGGCTGTAGCGCCACCTAAGTAAGTAATATGATACTTAAAAGTCTTGTTTGGTCTTAGTGTCTAAATTTGTTCCTATAGGGATTTCATTTGAAGTTAAACATGCTTGTAAGTACCGGCGGTCGGTCAACAAAGGGTTTAATATGTAGTATTTACTGACACGCGGAAACTGAAATGAAGAAATTCATGTAATTAACCAATAGCGAGGAATCCACGTTGAATTTCACCATTTATTCCGAGAGCTACGAGAAGATCCCGTCAAGTTTCAAAAGGTAGCTGTTATAGTACCGTTTCTTTAGATTTTGTTTTGTAAACAACCTCTTTGAGATACTTATTTTGTATAGAGTATTCAAATGAAACAGTCATGACAAGCGAAGCTTCTCCCACTAGTCAAATGCAATTTGTGCGAATTTGAACAGAGCATACCGTACTTATAAATTAGTCAAAACAACTACATATTTATGAATGAATACAAGGCTATATATGACCGGTGTTCAACTATCGGAAGAGCCATATTATACACCCCTATCAATCCGCCGGATCGGAGATTCCCTTCACTTGTTCGATTCACTTTAGCTTGGTATCGTAGAATCCTTTGGGGAAGTTTCCGTACCGACGTGAATGTCGAAAAGGAAGTGTCTCTGTCAAGTACAATTTATGACAGCAAAGTGAATTTGTGTTTTTGAATTGTCCTTTGGTTTTTGCAATATAAAAGAAACATAAATAAAAAATAGTAAAATAAATAGTATAGCTCTATTTCTGGATTCGTCAGCTGCAGAACAATCTTCAGAAACAAAAATACGCGCATGCGTCAGTGGAGCAGTGGAACAATTTAACTACCAAATAAACATATTTTCACATACATTTGTTCTTTTAAATTTGTTTAAAAACAGTTCAATCTTGCCGGTTTATTAAAAATGTGCAACTAAATAAATCGAATTTTTCGTAATACATAAATTGGATCTAACTCGCAGCTCATTTTCAAATTCTCCCAAAGTGAAATTAGCAGCTTGCATACGATTTTTTCTGAGGGAAATCGCCAATAAACATGTTTAGGGTGTTAAAGCACTAAATTAATGAAATATTAGTCTTTTATTTAGTGCAAAATAATTTTTCTGTAAAGTCTGTTTGTTTAAATTATCAAGTTATCAAGTAAAACAACAGTATGAGATCCGCAACGTTTGAGCTGCGGATGAGAATTGAGAAATGTAATATTTTGTATGGAGAGATCCGATTCGAATGTTTTCCACGATGCCGTGAAACTCATTCACATTGCCGACGAGGGAATGATTCACTTCGCCGGATTCAACGATACCGATGCTCAAATTACAGTGAATCTTTCCCCCCGGCGGATTCCACGATAGAGCTGATAGGTTTGAATGTCGTAAAATATGCGTATGAATTTATCAAACAATTAATTTGTTCGATTAAAATCATATATACTTACCAATAAGATATTCACTTAACCACTTAAGTTTTTCCTTTCAAAACGGTAAGACATTTTAAAAATAGACGAAAAATCAAAGCGATGAGAGCTGAGAAGTCAAACATGTTAGACATCGCTGCTTTGCTCTCTTGTCGACGCATTGCTCGATCTTCAAACGACGACGCACTCTGTGCGCCACGCTTTAACCGAACGTGTTTGATTTCATCGCTTTACTCTTTGCTCTTGATCACTCTTCGATCCACTCTGTTTGCACACTAACTTGGGCTTCAAACTTATAAAAAAAATCACACTAATCATTCAGAATTCAGATACAAACTAAATCGAGAAGCAATGAGCCTATTTGAATAAGCAATTGACAAACGTTAACAAAAAATATGACGAAGATTTTATCTTCTTGCAATGAACATAAGAAGACACTCTTTGAAAATTTAACAGTAAAAGGGTTTCCATCAAGTTAAAAGTTCTAACATATTTATTTGTGGCATTCGAAAATAGAGTCGTCAATGGCTTGGCTTGTTATGCTATTGTTAGAATATCTACTTTACCCCCAGAGCAGCACATTCTGGCATCAAAATGATTTGATTTGGCGCTCGCGCTGTTATAAAAGTAATAAATGAAGTGATGGTATAAAAGTAGGCGAAAAAGGCGTATCAAAGAAACAAATGTCTAAATGTTCCATTAGTATTAAAGTTATGGTACACTGGTCCCTCGCTTTGCGCGGTTTCACATTCGCGCACGATGCATTTGCCTACCAAAATTCGATTTGCGCCGCTTAAATAAATGCTTACATTTCATTTTTCAGGAACGCAACACCCTAAATTACATGAAATTTATACTTCGCTTTGTGCGGTTTGGCTTTGCGCGAGACTTTTCATTCCCCTAACCCCCGCGCAAAGCGAGGGACCAGTGTACTAATTGACATATTTCACTGATGAGCTTGAATATATGGCCAAGTCTTAAATAATATGATTTTATGTATATAAAGGGTATAAGGCAATAAACGTAAACGTATTGTTAAATCAAATTAATAATTCAATTACTATTTAATAAGTACAACAATAATTTCCCTTTTTCAGATTAATCTTGAACCCCAAGGAAAAATTCATATAGTTATTGAATTAAAAAAAACTAATGGTAAGTTGTTCACACCATTTATTAGTCTTTTATTATTTGTTTCAGGGAGTTTTTAATTATGCTTTTTCCACGTGTCTTCTACACCCAACCAACGAAAAACCTAATTTGTTGGGGGAACATAAAATAAGAAGTTTAAATATGTTATTATAAATACAACATATACCATTATTATTATTATACAGTGAAATCTTCCATTACGGACAGCTCTCTTAGACGGAACGATCCTATAGGCGGACACATTTTCCTAGCCCTGCTTTTATATTTCAGAAATTTTACGTTCCCTAAATCGATCGGACGCGGGCACGCATATCTGTCAGCAATTATTTAATTCAATTCTATTAGACGGACAAAATAAAAAAATTCTCCGTAGCTTCACACCGAGTTTTTGTTTTTCTTTTGATTCGAATTTGAAAGAAACATACTTTCTGACAGTCGCAATAGATGCAAACCAAAAGACAAAATACAACAGAAATAACACACACCTTTAGTACAGTACATTACATTCTGATTCTAGGCGGCGCGCGGCGGTAAATATCATATGTAAAGGGTTTTCCAATAAGAGGTGTTATTTTGGTATTCAAAGAAAAATGCCATTTTTTGAGATAAATGATCGGATGTTTATTTCATAATAAAGAGGAAGGTATGCCGTTAATAATGAAAAACAACATCAGCCAAATGGCCACCACGAGCACGCATACAGGACCATATCCTTTTCATGAAATTTTCCATAACCAAATCGAAAAGTGGCTGCCCTATGTCCTCGATAGCCTCACGAATTTTATCTTTGAGGTCTTGAATCGACGCTGGGCTGTTGGCGTAGACCTTATCTTTCACGTGGCCCCAAAGGAAGAAGTCGCAAGGTGTTAAATCACAAGATCTCGGTGGCCAATTGTGATCACCTCTTCGAGAGATAACACGGTCCGGAAACTTTTCCCGTAAAAGATCAATGGTGTCGTTGCTTGTGTGGCACGTAGCGCCGTTTTTGTTGAAAGTAAACGTTGTCCAGATCAATACCATCCAACTCTGACCATAAAAAATCATTAATCATCTCTCGATAGCGCAATCCATTCACCGTAACTGTTGATCCAACCTCATTTTCGAAAAAGTAAGGTCCAATGACCCCGCCGGACCATAAACCGCACCAAACAGTCACACGTTGAGGATGGAGAGGCTTCTCAACAATAACTCTTGGGTTTTCCGATGCGACAATTTTGCTTGTTGACGTGGCCACCGAGGTGGAAATGGGCCTCATCAGTCAAGATGATTTTTCGATGGAATTCCGGATCATTTTCATGCATTTCCAATCAGCAAAGACACGACGTTGTTGATGATCGGCCGGCTTTAGTTCTTGTGTTAACTGAACTCTATAAGCCTTAAGACCCAAGTCTTTATGCAAAATACGATGTAATGACGTTTGTGGAATGCCCAATACCAAAGAACGACGAGGAATGGACAAACCTGGGGTTTCTTCAACACTTTGGGCTACAGCAGCAATATTCTCAGTTGTTCTTGAGCGACGTGCACGTGTTTTATTCTTCACATCACTAACTTTTTCCAACAGCTCGAATTTTTCCACCAATTTCTGTATTGCGGTCCGACAAGGTGCTTCACGACGGCCAAAAAATGCTTTAGTTTTGCGAACTGTGACTGCAAGATTTTCACCATTTTTGTAGTGAATTTTAATAATTTCAATGCGTTGTTGAAGCGTGTATCGTTCCATTTTTAGTAATGGCGTAGTTTCTACTTGTCAAATGTCAAAGAATATAAGCTTCAAAAGTGACAGCTACCGAAATAGCGGGCCATTCACAATAACACCTCTCATTGGAAAGCCCTATACTTACTTACTTAGGTGGCGCTACAGGCCGGGGTGGACCAAGGCCTCAACCAACAACCTCTACCAGTTCCCGTCCTTAGCTAACCGCCTCCAGTTGCACACTTCAAGTTGGTTGAGGTCTTGTTCTACTTGTGCGCGCCACCTTAGGCGAGGTCATCCTCTGTTGCGCTGACACTCCGGATTAGAATCGAATATTCTCCGAGTCGAAGCTTTAAGTCCATACGCTCTACATGTCCTAGCCCTCTCAAATGCCCAATGTGCAGTTTTTTGACCAGGTCGATGTCGCTGTACAGCTCGTACAGCTCGTGGTTGAATCTTTTCATTCGAAACCCTTCAACGCAAACGGGAGCGAATATCTTACGAAGGATTATTCTCTCGAAGCGACCAAGGATGTCTTCATCCGCTTTCAGTAAAGTCCATTCTTCAGCTCTATATAGCAAGACTGGGATGATAAGGGTCTTATATAGAGTCTCCTTAGACGATCGGGAAAGGGCTTTACAACTCAATTGCCTTCTTAGTGCAAAGAAACAGCAGTTGCCAAGAGCATATACTTTCTTTTGCCCTCGTTTACCTCTAAACCCATTTTAGTCGCTTCTATTTCTATACTCGCAAACGCACCGGTGACAGCTCGCTGTGTTCGTCAATATCGTCGGCGTATGCAAGTAGTTAAACAGACTTTTGAAAGATTGTTCCTTGTGTGTTAGCTTGTGAGTTTCGAACAATTCTTTCAAGTATGATATTGAAGAAGTCGCATGACAGCGCGTCACCCTATCTGAATCGTTTTTCGACATCGAAAGTCTCGGTGAGGTCATTACCGACCTTGATGGAGCAGCGAGCTTGGGTATCGATTTTGACTTCTTGGGTTTTTTCCAGGATCTGCCTAAGTGTGGAAATTTGGTCTATGGTGGACTTTCCTGGCCTGAAAACGCACTGATAGGGGCCAATCAGGTTATTGACGAATGGCTTCAGGCGTTCACACAATATGGTAGATAGGATCTTGTAGGCGATGTTGAGGAGACTGATGCCTCTGTAATTGGAGCAGTTGAGGAGGTCTTCTTTCTTGTGAACCGGGCAAACGATTTCATGCATCTGGCATACTTTCATCTGACCAAATCTTAGAGATGAGTTGGCGTATGCTCACTACCAAGTCATCTCCAGCTGCTTTAACCCTTAACCACCTAGCATATGTTGGACCTTAGCTTGGATATGTTTTCTTCTACGTCTCTACAGGATTCTGTACGGGACTTGTTTTGCTGGCACATTCTTTGTACCTTCTGGTAAAGCTTCCGTACATTGTTCCTGGAGTAGCATCTCTCAATATCCTCGATCGCACGCTTCTCGTGCTCTTTCTTTTTCCTTCTTAGAAGCCGATGTTCTTCCCGCCTCTTTTGCTCGTAGAGCATGCGAGTAGATCTAGTCCTTCTTTGCAGTGTTTTATACGCCTGTTGTTTTTCCGCGTTAGCTAGTCTGCACTCTTCATCAAACCAGGGGTTTCGTGGTGGTGGTCGTGTGAAACCCAGCACATCATTCACGGTACTTATGATGGCTTGCTGGCAGTATTGGCACTGGTCTTCTGTACTAGCTGTTGCTGCGGTAGGACTCGTAGCGAGAGATCGGGATACGCGTTCTCTGTAGGTTCTAGCGGTTTCTTGCGATTGTAGCTTTTCGACATTATATTTTCTCACAGTATTTCGTTGTTGTGGCGTTGTGGATATCCGCATTCGTACCTTGGCTACAACAAGGTAGTGGTCCGAGCCAATGTTGACCGTCCGGAAGGTTCGGACATTCAGGACATCTCCCAGTACGATTTTAACGTCATGTTTAGGGCATTGCTCATATCTTTTGTCCAGGAGCTCGTAGAAACTATCTTTGGTAGCGTCGTCTTTTTCTTCTGAGGGGGCGTGAGCGCATATTATTAAAGATCCATATCTTTATATGTTCCACAAAAATTGGGGACCTTTGTTTTAAACACGTGCCTGATCATATTTTCATTGCCAGAGTCTAGTTTCGATATCTCTTCCAAACTCGTCCGTCTGTGCAGGAGGACAATGGAGAGTCCAAGAAGGTGGGTAATTACCTCACCAAAACTTACGATTTTAAAAAAGGATTCAGACAAGGTGACATGAAACAATTGGTTCGAAACTCACAACCCAAAACGTAATGTATGATCTTTCAAAACCGTTCAATTACTTGCATACGACGATACTGACATTACTGTTAGAACATAGCGAGCTATCACTGTCTCTCTGCTTGTTGTTGAAAAAAAAAATGCTAATCAAAATAAAGATTTACTTGATATGGAGTTAGTTTTATTTGCGTTTGGGTGCTTCCGGTGATAAAAAACTACAGTTTTAGTGTCGTGATGTTAGTTCGTGTGAATTTAGTTTATGTTTTTGTACAACGTACATATACACATGTATGTATGCAACTTTCTGTATTACCAATATTTTTTTTTTTTAGATCAAAGCAAAGCAATTGCAGAAGTTGAACAACAATTAGTTTCTACGAAAAATGAATTCAAGGAACGCGCCGGATTTAATCGCCGCCGTGGTGCTATGCGCAGGCGTGTACACCAGGTATATTTTTTGAAATATTTTTTTCAATTAAATTAAATGTCTTTTATTTATATTTTTTTGTTCAGGTTAACGGTCATAAATTTATGGCTACCTTCTTGAGGCAGCCTACATTTTGTTCTCATTGCCGTGAGTTTATATGGTAAGATTTTATTGAATTTAAATGCTTAAATACGTACACATACAATTCATAAATAAAAACGTAACATTTGGGTCTAGTTTAGTCCTAACACTTGTTTTATGTTTGAACCAATTTTCTATGGTTAAGTAAAGGGTACGGATAACAGCAGCATTAATGTTTGCTGTAACTGGTTTGCCTATATAGTATAAGAATAATAATTATTCACTTGTAAATTCAAATAATATTTTTGGTGATTGAATAAAAATATATTAGAATCGGACATTTTTTGCCTTTCCAGGGGTATTGGTAAACAAGGCTATCAGTGTCAAGGTATGTTTGTAATGTTGAGAATTACCTTAATACTCATTGTTTTCGGTGTCTGTAGATTAATATTGTTGCGTTTGTTTAATATATTATTTACCATTGTTAAAATAATCTGCAATCCTATTCTATACAATATAAACCCACTTCCTGTGCGTCAGTTATTATTCAGTTTTATTAAAGATTCAAAAGTCAAAGACATACAAAGGAAATTATGATCGGTTTATGAAACATAAATGTTAAAAATAAATACACAAGGATCATAGCCTTCAACTTCAGGGACTTAAAGAGTATTGTCTAAATGTAAAGTTTAACTTAACGCATTACATAGACCACATAAAATTGACACTAGCGCCAGCATCAGTATCGTAAAACTTTAGTTCTAATTTTTCTGCTGGATGGCAGGAAACCTTAATATAAAAAAAAAGAAATTCGCTTTATTGCTCCTTTGTCATTTCAAATCTTAACTATTTTGCTTAATTTTTGTCTTCGAACCTTAATATTCAGAAAAAATGCATGATATAATCAAGGACATAGTTGATTGTTTATTTAGCCGGTTTCGTGTATACTTCAAGTCATTGAGATTCTCAATTGAATCTCGCGAATGATGGGTTAATCTGTTTCTACCATTGTGCTATTAACTTTTTCTTTTTTTTCAATAAGAGTACTAAAGTCATTTTCACATAAAACCTTTTGACTCAAAAATTAACGAAAAGTACTCCCTGCATGAGCATGTATAGAATATATGTACATACATTTATAGTAAAAGTAACAATTGAACAATTGGTTTATCAGATAAAAAAGTTAGACCACGTATGTTTTTTTTTTTTTTTAACCATAGGTATTTAAAGTCAATGTCAACGTTTTCTGACAATCGATTAGAAATAATTATTCAAAGAGTGATATCGACAACCCACAAGGAATTACCTATCGAAGTATCTAACGATTAATTTTTTTTTCCTTCCGAGGGTAGGTGAAAATCTTCCATTGACACTATGAGAATAGCAAGCGCGTGCTCATAGTAGTGGCAGATTCTTACTGACCAAAAGCACCACCCTTCGATATAAATTAGTTAGATACTGAAACTAAGTTATACTTATCAGGCAATTTTTCTATCATGAAATGTAAACGTTTGGCAGGTTACTTTCCAATGAAAGATCGTGCATGTTCCGCAATTTAGATGCGGCTTATCCTTATCTCGCAAAGTCGAAAGGTTTTGTCCTTTGTAGTCGGCGCAATAAATTGCTCTCATCCAAAATAAGTAGGTCCGTATTGTTGACATGTCCGATTAGTCGATTTCTATTCTTTCGCGCGAAGCTTCTAGTTTCAGCTTCGATTGTCGGAATTCCGAGATCCCTGTGGATATCGTCGTTTCTAGCATACCACGGTGCTTGGACAATTTCTTTAAGCACTTAAAATTAAAATGATTAAAATAAAACTCATTGAAATTACATTCATGTTTATGTAGTTATATTTATAAATGTATAAGTTTAAAGGTGTATTTTAAGAGCATACGATGGTTTTAATTAAAATATACTAGTGTACCAGTGCGAGGAATCTCGCATATAGAAACCCTATAACCTTAGGTATATGTAATAATGTTTTTTCGTAATAACTCATATGCACTTTTTTTTAAAATTGTTTATACTGATGAACAAAGTTCAGTTGATAAGCTTTCGATCAGTTTTAGAATCATGGAAATCGGTGCAGAAATAAACTCAGGAGGAATTACAAGCTATTGCGCTAGCGATTTAATTATATAGATTATAGAAGATACATAATTCCAAAGAACGTTCTTGGCCAATAATTTTTAAAGCGCATCATAAGCTCATATATCGGTCTAATCTCCGAGCAAAGGTGACAAATTCACTTCATAACTTAAAAAGGTTTGCCAAAGCGTGTATCTTAAAAAAAAAAGTTCGGGATTTTTAAATATTTGACCTTGATTTTTAAAGCATACAGTAAAGTCCAGCCTTCTAAATTTTCACCTTACACCTTGTTCGACAAGTAAGAGTCATCATTTTTGCTGCATATTTGCCAGGAGCAGGTAAAACTGTTTTGCTGTGCTAATTTTTTTGTTTCACCTTTAGACATTTTCAAATGGTTAATCTAGCACATTGATGTCATTTTCCAATGTCAAGAACTGACTAAGACGACCATGCTTAGTCACCTTTTACATTGATCGAGAAAACTTGGTCGAGTTTTCGATATTCTATTTTGGGCTCGGGTCTTACTTATACACGTCGCGATTGCTAACAGCAGAAGTTCTAGCTGTCAGTATAGGAGTAAAAAAAAAATATTGTCTTATATTGGACGGAGAAAATATTGAAATTTTTAATGATTTGATAGAGTGCATTTATGGTTTTATTGACGTCATGGATCTAGACGGTAGCAATGACCAACAAATACTTATGGATTTACTTGAACGATGTTGAACAACACTAGCTTTACCTAAGAAAAGGATGAAAAATCAAGATTTCAATAATTGAATGTGCTCTCTTAACTCTATCTGCTAATCTGGATGAGCTAGACTATAAAGATTTTCGTGCATTTGAAAATGTAAAAACAAATGTTCGATTGAATCATGAGACCACTTAAAACTTTCCATAAAACACAGAACACCCACCGAACACAGTCTCTAAAAAAATTCTTCCGCCGACACAAACTCAATCCTGAAATTACAAGAACAAACCAAACGAATGCAAATACGAAAGGAGATAAAAGAGAACACGAAAAAATTGTCTCGGTCTCGCTGCCTCGCTACCCATCTGAGCCGAGCTACCCCCTGCACTTCTTACCTCCCTTTCCATTGCGTTTGAGTGTTTTTTCATAGCATCGATAACATAAGCAAACATCACACTTTTTTCAGCTGAGTTCAGCATTTGCAGTCCATATGTGTCTAAAGGGATTATTTAAAAAGTCTTCGTCTATGGGTGATATTTCTAATGGAAAATGAATACCCAATTCGGCTAAACGAAACACTTATGAAATCACATCGGTGTCTGTCGGTCTGTCGCAGGCATTTTTTAGAAACTATGTATTTGACGTAGACAGTTAACAGTTATAGTAAATAGTGATTAGTATAATGTTTTTGTTGTTGAAGTTTTTCCTTGGGCTTTGCTTATTAAGACGTGACCAATATTTCTCTCTCTATCGGTCTTCGATGTTTATCTGTTAAACATGTTGCCATCTAGCGGGTCGATTGCTAATGAATAATGAATTCTAAAAGTAATCGTCTGGGCCAATTTAAGTTGGTTTACCGATTAAAAAAAATGCGAGGTCAACCGTAAATAAAAAGGCACAAAAGTCTCGAAGTTAAAGTATGTCCTTCGTCCATAAAGGAGGACAGTTGTTTTTGAGCGTGGTTCACAATCCTTATTTGGCAAATAGAAGAAAACTTCTACTAAGATTCATGATCCAAGTAATTGGTATCAGCTGGTCAGGGAGAAAAAAACCAGTACATGAAATGGCCTGTACAGATTTCCTTAACTTTGCCAAGATGCCCAAAGAGAAGTTTATTTGGCAAAAGATTTAGCGATGATCGAAACAAATTAGTTTGACTGAATGTTTATTGATCTCGGGTTTACCAAGGAATTTGTAAATGAAGTATATAATACAACTTTAGATAACAATGAGCCGGTTATGTTTCTGATTATAAGAGAGAGGGGAGTAAACTACGTTGACTTGACAATCCGAACTCGTAGTGCGAGTCCTAGTTCATATAAATAAATTTCAGTACAATAATTTAGGAGTTAATTGATTCGAGTAACTCGGCTTGGCGGCCGTGGCCGTGGTGGTTAGTGCGTTGGACTGTACGCATGCTGCTCGGGTTCAATTCCAGCCCGGGTCTAACACCTAAGAACGTTTTTCACGGTTGCCACCTCTTTCGAATGTCTGACAAGCAATCAAAGAGTATCATTTGTCATGACATGAGAAGCTTCTCAACTCGCCGTTCGGAGTCGGCAAAAAACTGTAGGTCCCTTCCATTCGTGGGAAAAAGTAACACGCACACAAAAATGTTTGCGAGAAGCTAGGCTTGGTTCTGTATAGGCTTTATATAATCTGAACTCTACTGTATCATATTTCCTCGTTTAAAGTGCACCTGAAAATTCTACAGAGTTTAAAATCTCTTCGGGATTGAAGCTAATAGCGTTTTTAGGATCAAGAAGCATTTAAATATGCGTTTAAAAACCAACTGACTATGAAGTTTCATGGTTAGGTTAACTATACCCATTTGTGCCCTGCTAAGTCTAAGGATTTCACTGGTCCTTTAACGGTCCAGTGCTGGTCAAAGCGCCTTGGAAACCACGTGCCGTACAATGTTAGACCAGCTCAGCCCTTCTCGTAATCATATCCTTTACTTTTGATTTAATGCAGCAAAGTGGTGGAGCTACTTCCACCGCCTGTAGTAGTACAAGCTGGGGGGCAAACTGTCAGTAGAAATGTTTCGATTTCCATCTGTAGAATAACCGTTGTTTTCGTGTGAATGAATTTTTTTTGTAGCTTTCTCAATGCATTTTTTTTAAGTAGATACATAGATATATGTATATTATGGAATGTGTTAATTTTGTTACGTTTTCTTATGGACTTTGTTTTGAAGGTATCTGAACCGTCAATTGTGGAGGGGCACTGCGACCTTTAGTTCTTTTGATAAATTTATCTTCTTTTACGTGATCGGTGGATCCTAAATTACTAGGAGTAAGAGCTCCTTCGTAGTCCTGATGCGCTAAATGCATCTGTTTTTGGTTGTCATTTCATCGATGTAGCTTTAATTTCCCTGTTGACTTTTTTGAAACTTTCATTTTAATGGTAAGAGTTTCCATCACCATATGCCATCACGTCTTTTCTCATTACATGGATGAACCATCATAGTCTCTTCTCTCTAGCCTTCTGATATGTTGGTTTCCGATTTTGCCCAGTATTATACATAAGTGTGGGGCCTACAGAGGACATAGATTTTGCCCTTAAGCTTTGACGGGAATTTTGTATCATATAAAACCCCAGTAACTGATCGCCAATTCTTCCAACCCGAACCTACGCGGTTCTGTACGTGCTCATCAATGTTCAACGAAATCACAAAACCAAAGTATTTAAAGGTCCATTTGTTCGTTAAGGTGTTTATAGGACCTGTCATGGAAGAATTCAAACAGGGGAAAAGCATATATTTTTGATAAAGTGATTTTATGATGAAACTGTTGCAATCTTTTAATAAATTT
The DNA here is from genome assembly GCA_949775065.1 of Brachyopa scutellaris. Taxonomy (NCBI): domain Eukaryota; kingdom Metazoa; phylum Arthropoda; class Insecta; order Diptera; family Syrphidae; genus Brachyopa; species Brachyopa scutellaris. The sequence continues at coordinate 29,208,739 of OX459113.1, read as the reverse complement.
CCAGACAAATTGTAATTATATTCTATTTTGGATGAATTTCTTTTGATGTATAAACATTCACAGTTTAATGAATTTCGCTTCAAGGAGTTCAAGGAGTGAGCAATCCGTTTCCAGTGAACTGGGCCGGTTTTTATTAGTCATTGATTGGTGTGCATTTAATTACCCATGCCTATACAAAAGTTATTAAGTTGCGGATAAATGAATAATATAATTTAATATAGTTCTGAATTGCATAAACACACGATTTATATAAATAAATATGTATGTGCATGAGCCTTAAATCGGTTATTGCAAGATTGTTCGAAAACAAGCTAGTAATGGGCAGCCTACCACAGCTTCAAGGATCAAGGAGCTCCCATTCTGCTAAAGAAATTTAGTGGCGCCACACAACAGCAAGTGTTGATTTTATTAATCTGACAAGAAAACTAAATGGTCTTCTGTATTGATTATCTTAAATGAAATTGTTATTTATAGTCAATGTTGAAGTTTAAAATACCTTACAAAGCGCTACCATATTACCAGAATTCTTTGTAGGTAACTTATAATCCGCTTTATTGATTTACTTACCTGCAAACATGGTTATAATTTCAAGTATATGTTTTTAATTATTGTTACTAACTACATATACGATTATATTTTTCTAACATCTAAAACTTTCCAAGTCCAACCCATGACCATTTTAATTTTTTATTTCTTTTTTATTTTTTTTCTAACTTGCACTTCAATGCACTAATTTTATAACCTACTAATAAAAAACACGATGTTATATAGAATATAAATGTGTTATAAATTTACGGTATGTGGTTTTTTTTCCACCTTGCTTAAATCCGCATTATCTTTTTTATAACGCACCTGCATGATTGTATAATCTACTCCTTATGTGATACACGCATATATTTTGTGGTTTTTAATATTTCATAGTTACAAACAATTGCAATATAACAAAATTCTATTTAAATTATAGTTTGTACTTGCGTTGTACATAAAAGATGCCACGGATCTGTTGTAACCAAATGCCCTGGGATGCGCGAAGAAGTATGTATTACTTAAATTGCATGTAAATATATTAAAATGCATTCATTTCTTTCAAGCAAAATCAAACCGAATCCGTTCCAGCTGGACAAAGATTTAACGTCAATGTTCCACATCGTTTTGTTGTGCATAGTTACAAGAGGTTTACATTTTGTGACCATTGTGGATCTCTACTTTACGGTTTGATCAAACAAGGATTGCAGTGTGAAGCTTGTTATATGAATGTGCACAAACGCTGTCAAAAGAATGTAGCAAACACGTGTGGAGTAAACACAAAGTATATGGCAGAGATATTAAATTCGTTAGGTATTTCACCAGACAAACAATCACAGCCTCGTCGTTCAAGGGTAAGTGTATAAGCTGTTTTATTTTTTATTTTATCATAACGCAATCTTTGTTTCATAGTATTTGAACCAGCCAGCTGGAGATGAACAGTTTTCCGTGGAACGTAAGGATTATACGGAGGGCGAGTCTTCGTTACGCGGAAGTACTTTGCCTAGTACACAACAAAATTCGAATGCTTACCAGTATTTCGAAAATCGTTCTGGAAAGTCAACTCTTCAGGACTTTAATTTTATCAAAGTGTTAGGAAAGGGTTCATTTGGAAAAGTTATGTTAGCTGAAAAGAAAGGCTCGGATGAAGTTTATGCCATTAAGGTGCTGAAGAAGGACGCTATTATTCAGGACGACGATGTTGATTGCACAATGACGGAAAAGCGTATTTTAGCGTTGGCGGCAAAACATCCATTTTTAACGGCATTGCATTCATGTTTTCAAACACCGGTATTATTTTGCATTGTAAAAAACTTCCTTATATTTTAAAAGTTATTTTAAGGAACGGTTGTTCTTTGTCATGGAATACGTCAATGGGGGAGATTTAATGTTCCAAATCCAAAAAGCCCGTCGCTTTGAGGCTGCTCGTGCGGCATTTTATGCTGCGGAAGTCACTCTAGCTTTGCAGTTTCTTCACTCTCATGGTGTGATATACCGTGACTTAAAATTGGATAATATTCTCTTAGATCAAGAGGGCCACTGTAAACTTGCAGATTTTGGGATGTGCAAAGTACGTATGTCCAAATTGGGCTCATCTGATGATATAATTAAATATAAATTTATTTACAGGAAGGAATATTAGGTGGTGCACTTACTTCAACTTTTTGCGGTACACCTGACTATATTGCGCCTGAAATTCTAAAGGAACAAGAATACGGTGCATCTGTTGACTGGTGGGCATTGGGTGTGCTTATGTATGAAATGATGGCCGGCCAGCCACCCTTTGAAGCTGATAACGAAGATGAACTGTTTGATTCAATACTACATGACGATGTATTATATCCAGTGTGGCTATCTCGTGAAGCAGTATCTATATTAAAAGGTAACTATATAGGAATATGTATTTGTAACCTTATTTATTAATTGTTGGGCGCAGTTTTAACTTGGAATATGAGACCCAATGTACAGATGCATGTATTTTTAAATAAAAGTATTTGGGTTGATGCGTGGTAAGCAGAAAGATTAACATATCTCCCATTATTTTAAATACTTTCGTAATCAATCCGTTTTGGTTTTGGTCAACGGAACTATCTCTGAATTCTTTGTTGCCAAGCTACAGCTCATGATCCTGCATCCAGGGCGGACCAGTGTCATAACATGGTTGAGATTCATTTGCGTGTCCGCTTTCAATCAATCTTGGAAATCAAATACACTCATACCTCCGTTAACGGTCTAGATACGTTTCAGTAAATTAGGCCGTAAAGCGAAATGCCTTATAAGGAGTAATTTTTTTTCATACAAAATCCATTAGATTAGTTTCAAATCTTCAAAAGAATGACCAAAACTGTATGCTTTACACCAATTTCTTTGTATCAGCTGTCGATTTGCAACGTCAAATAGAACATTTAATATTGACCGTAAAACCGAAATAAAAAAAGAGGCCGTTATAGCGAAGTGCCGTGTAACGAGGGGCCGTATAGCGAGGTATGGGTGTATACTAATAATTCTCGCATTATGCGTCAAATTTGTCTGTAGCATAAATGTCGTATAACTGTCACTTAATGTTTTATTTAAGCAGGTACTTAACTACTATTAGAAGTGTTGATTACAATTTTAACTTTATTTCTAGGATTTCTTACAAAAAATCCCACACAGCGTTTGGGCTGCAGTGGGGACGAAAATGAAATACGAAAGCATCCATTTTTCGGAAAATTAGAGTGGAACGAACTGGAAAATCGCAATATTAAGCCACCATTTAGACCAAAAATGGTAAGTAGATACATTTTTATATTACATACTTACATAGTGCATGTGCTATGTACACATATTTAGAATATCTAATATTTTATTTTATGTCATATCTTTCGTTTTTGATTAGTTAAGTCAAATAATTTGGTTTTGGAATTTTTTATAATGTTTATTTCAATGCAATTTTGGGACATTGAGATTAAACAAGAAAAATTAAATTGGCCACGGCCAAACGTGCAAATTTCCTCCAATTCGATTAGATTTTTCATTACATTTGGCACAAATCCTGCGGTAGTTTGAAAATAAATCCGTAAAATCTGTTAATGGTCGTACACACTGTTTCGGACAACCCGAAAAAAAAACGCAAATATGATATCAGTTTTGGGTAACACTTTTGTTCGATGGTGTGTACCATCTTTTAGAGAAAACCTACATTAAACCTGACATTGACATTTTTTTCTTATTTTCAATGCATTGAAAATGAAACTAGAGCCATAAGAAAAATGTTCAATATAAAATTCCAAGAGGTGTGAGTGCGTACACAAGAGTCACAAATATACGAAACTGTAAAAAAGAATGCATTGAAAATGTACTTCCATTTACATTTTTCAGCGACTGGCAGCTTTTCTTTTTTTGAAATGTTCGCATTTTTCATTGACAGATTCATCAAGTCTGACAACCAGTCATTGAAAAATCAAAATGTTTTGATTTTTCGGTTTGTGTTTGAGATAACAACTGAAGTTTGAAGATTGGTATTTGCATCTGTAGAAAAATGATAACAACTAGTCTGGGGCCCTACCTTGTATTGCGATTCCAAAGTCAAATCATTCGAATTCGCAAAATTGTTACTCTGTAATTTGAATCGCAAATCAAAATTTACGAAAATAGAACAAACTTTCGTTGCCAACTTCAATATCTTTTCTTTTCGCAAATCTAGTACATACTCTGTATTGCTAAACGAAATGTCAAAGTAATTCTGTCGATTACTTTATTATTTAACATTCACCAAATTTTGCTTTTTTTCGGGTACAAAAAATCTATGACCGACTTCAGCTGTGATTTTGTTTTGCAAGAAATACATTTTCTAAAAATCGTCATAGATGCAACCAAATACATAATCATCCCAGCATACATTAACTGCAATCACTGGGAAAGAGATTTCGGTGCACTTAACGATCTCTTAGAAAGCAATGATACTGATAATATTATGATAATTGGTGACCTTAATGCGAGAATCGGAAAAGAAGAGGGAAGAGAAAATATGTTTGCGGGAAAGGCGAGAGAATCAAAAGATGAAACTTTAAATTTAAAAGGAAGAAAATTATTGGAACTATGTGATGTATTTGGTTTTAGGATTTTGAATGGTGTGTGTGATTCCGATAAATGCGGTGAATATACCTTTGTGGGACAGCAGGGCTGCTCTGTTATAGATTATTGTCTAGCAAGAGGTGATTGGATCTCTTAAATAGCCGTTTTCGGAGTTTTAAGTAAGCCATTCTCAGATCACCTACCTATAACGGTTGTATTTAACCCAGCTTTAACAGCACAACAAGAAACGAGAAAACTCCAGCTACCTCCGAGACTGCTATGGAAGGACACTAAAGGAATGGAGTACAGAATGAATCTTGAGCGCAAAATGCAAACAGGAAGTGAACTACGTATCGCCGATATAGAATCTTTAATCAAATCATCATATCCGGCACGTTCGCAACTGCATACAACTAACAGGAAAAATAAGGAGAAATGGTTCGATGGGGTATGTGAGGTAGCACGAAAAACAACTTTCGGATGGCTTAAAGCCTTTCGAAAACTCAACAATTCCTTTTTTAAAAATATGTACATCGAGGCGAACATTGCATTCAAAAAACTATGCAAAGAAAAGAAAGCTAAATTCTATTAAACAGAGGCATTAAAACTCACTCACTGTAGAGACTCCAAGGAATTTTGGAGGGCGATCAAAAATTTAAATGGGAAAAAAACTCGTGGTAAGTATTGAGCTCACTGCTGATTCATTACGGACACACTTCCAGAAACTTTTGAACCCAGCTAATATTGCACCGCCTATTCAGTATGCAATACCGTCGTACTCTTATGATATATTAGATATTCCTTTTACGGAAGATGAAGTACGCTGGATAACTAATAAACTTAAGGACGGAAAATCACCAGGAAACAGATAGAATTGCTGCAGAATTCTTCAAATATGGCACTGAAGATCTTACCAGGGCACTTACATTCTCCTTTAACTAAATTATGGAATCAGGCGATATCCCTCAACAATTTAAGGAAGCCATTATATACCCGATCCACAAAAAATGAAACATAGCAGATCCAAAAAATTATCGTGGATTATCCCTTCTCAACGCCTCTTACAAGATTTTTACCTCCCTATTAAGTCATCGACTGTGCAAATGGATAAATAATTGTAAGAAACTCAAAGAATTCCAGGCCGGATTCCGCAGTGGATATTCAACCACTGATAATATTTTTATACTACAGAGTATCGCCGGAACATTCCTTGACCAACAAAAGAAATTGTATGTGTTCTTCGTCGACTTCAAGGCAGCTTTTGATACAGTCGATAGAAGAGCCTTATTCTACAAGCTGTACAACGCTGGAATGACATCCAAATTTGGAAAGATTTTGGAGAGAATTTATGAGGGCAATCAATCCGCCGTATGGAATGGTGTGGAAATCTCAGAATGGTTCGAGACACAAATGGGTGTAAAACAAGGATGCCCCTTAAGTCCATATCTTTTTGCGTCATTTATTGACGACGTAATAGACTATCTACCAGGTGGAATAGAATTTGCCGGAACCTTGATTAAAGCTCTCCTCCTTGCCGACGATGTTATTCTTTTTGCGTATTCACCCGAAACATTGCAACTTATGATCAATCGTCTTGAGGGGTACTGCAGGTTGTGGAATTTGACGGTAGATCTGAGCAAGTCAAAAGTTATGATCATAAAGAAGGGATCTGGTAGAATGTCTACAAGGGAGAAATGGTACTTCGACAGAGAACCAATCGAGATAGTGAGGGCTAATAAGTATCTCGGTGTTACAATAACCAGTAATCTAAATATGGAAAGCCACCTAAAGGATAAATTGATGAAAGCCAAAAGTGCGATTAGTGCAACTTGGAAAAGGTGCTTCACAAACAAACTTATATCACACGAGGTTAAATATAAAGTTTTTGTATCGGTGGCTGAATCTGTTATGATGTACGCAGCACAAACTTGGGGATACGAAAAGTATGAAACTGTAGAAAAACTGTTAAGGTACTATGTTAAAAGATGCTTCCAGCTACCTAGAACTGATCCCAACTATATGATCATAATTGAAACGGGGTTATCACCACTCTTTATTAAAACCCTAAAGCTACACGTGGACTACCTACTAAAAGTTTTTGAAATGCCAAACGAAAGACTGCCGAAGACTCTAGCATTATATACTATAGAGAAGAAGAATTTATGGTTCGGGAAACTAAAGGAGCTTGCAGACTACATTGGCCTCAATTTTTACTTAAACCTGCAGGAGTGTAATGGACAGGACAACAGAGAAGCGCTTTATAACCTTGTTGCAAAAGTAGACGAGAAGTATAGATTAGAGTGCATTAGCACAGCTAAATCTTCAGTGCATAGAGCAATTTACAGCCATCTGCAGCATAATCTATGTGAACGGAACTATTTTCACAGCAAAAATAGTCAAAAGCTAATTTCTGCTTTATTCAGAATGAGGGGTGAGTTAGTAGAATTGAACTTCATACCACATCGTGAGGATTTAAGTATCTACTGCAGTCTTTGTAATCTGTCTGTGAGAGAAGATGTTCATTTTATCGGGAAATGTCCGATCCTGAAAGAGATGCGGAGAGCTTTCTTCGGCAGTGATTTGAAATCTGAGGCGGAAGTACTGCAGATCTTTAACTGCGAAGGAGATTTAAAACTGCTGTATAATTTCTATAGGGCTGCATTATCATACAGAAACCAGATTTTAAACGAAGCTTTTTAAGACTGTCTATTAATTATTAATTATAATATTATAATATTTCCCATATGATTCCCAAATAGCAAATATATCAACCAAAATGAATTCATTTCCATCAGTTGACAGATGGAAATCATAGGGGAAGTGTTTATTCTTTTGGGAGTTCATTTTGGGTAGAATATTTGTTTTTTTAATTTGATAACATTTATAAAGTGAAAGTGCGATTCGTCACTGCTCCAGGAAATTCTCTTTCTTTTGACACATCATTTGTTAAGATTGGTTTAGTGGGAGAGTCGCAAATGGTACCTATTATACAGAAATAATATATTTATGATAAGTGCTCATGGTAAATTTTATTCCATCATTCATTCGGTCGTATTGGCATCGAGGAACGGAATTTTTGTTTTATTTATTGCTTCCGTTATTTTTTTAGAAGAAAAAAAAAAAATTGCTGTACGACGTTGAACTTAATAGTTCCGCTAACTTACGGATTAAGCTAAATAAATGATCAGCACCACTAGTAGAATCGATTGAGCCATGTCCGTCCGTCTGTCTATACCACCAGAGTTTTTGTGAATTTAATTTGGAGCTGAGTCGATGACATTTTTTTTACGAGGTCTTTTTTAATTAATTAAAGAAACTCAAAAAAATCCAGTTGGTCTCGAAGCGACCAATGAAAGCCTATCCGCTTTCGATAAAATCCATGCTTCAGCTCCATATAGCAAGTCTGCGATGGTAAGGGCCTTATATAGAGTCTCCTTAGTTGATCGGGTGAGAGCTTTACTACTCGGGTGAGGGTTTTACAACTCGGGTGAGAGCTTTACTGCCCAAGAAACAGCGATTTCGAGCGTAACGAAAATTCCGATCGCATGAGGGGAAAGCTGAAGAGGAGAAACTACTCAACCAATTTCAACAAATAGAATGTTGTTGGACTCGTCTTCACCTGGAGAGTTTAGGCATGACGTCACACAATATAATGGACGCCCCAAAATGGCGGAATACCATTATCTTCACGACCTCCTTTATTATGAGTATCAAATGAAAAAGCTACGATTTTCAGGGGAACCGGTTAAGGAGTAGAGTGCGCCAGCGACGACGACGACGACACATTTATTTATTTATTTCCTGTAGAGGTACATACTAGCTTCTCACAGCAATAGAGCCAGTGCTTGCCTCTCGCTGCCGTTCTTTAAAATCCGATAAAATTATGGCGGGTCTAGGTCTGGAATTCCTGGTCTATGAACTAGGTTTTTTTTGAGATAATTTCAAGAAATATACGCTTGAACGATTACATTCTTTTACCACATTACATAGCATTTAAATGTAAGTTAACATTAGGTATCTCTTTGGCAAAAAAATCATGGATTTGTTTTCTAAAAACCAAATACCGCTTTGCATAATTTAAAAATGCCATTAATTTTTTTTACAGAAAAATCCACGCGATGCCAACAATTTTGATACAGAATTTACTAAGGAAGAACCTGTCCTAACACACGTAGCCAAAGACGTTATAAGATGCATTAATCAAGAAGAATTTGCTGGATTTTCTTTCGTCAATCCTGATTTTGGAGCAGAACGAAAAGTATATTAAGAGTTTAATTTATTATGTTAAATCAACATCTAATACTATTGTGCAAGACAAAACATATTAAAGGCATTTAAAACGATTGAATAAAAACATGCTCGAGAACGCACAATGAATTATCCTTTGATTTGATTTGAGGAAAATCTTTAACGTCTACTCTAATAAAATAAATATTCTGAATAACAGAGATAATTTATTCGTATGTAAACTACGAGCTATTAAAGAAAAAAAAAACGTTTTATTATAAGTATAATTATAACAATTTTAATTTTCAATTATATTATTATTAACTTATTTTCGTTTAGTATTTTATTTTCTATTAAATAAAACCTATGTAAGTTCATATGCACATTTGATTTAAAAAAATCAATGGGCGATAGTATTGACTTTTTAAAATGAAAGAATAAAATCCATATGATATTTCACTTTAATAAAAAAAAAAAATGTTGATTAAAAATGAATTAAACGAAAACTATTTGGGTTTGGCTTTTAAACTTTAGAAAATATAGCGCTGTAAAATATTGTTTTTATTTGAAATGCTCATTGATATATAAGTATGTACATGTACCTACACATAATATAGTTTTCGTTAATATTTTTTTTCTTTTAAGATAATTTCTCACAAAGATTACAAATTTGTTTAATGGTTCTTTATGAGGTGCCATTTGTTTTTTGTATTTTGTTTATTAAGTTCAACAAACAATTATATGTATTATTAAAAAAAAATAAATTCTTTCTCTTCGATTACATACTTGGTTTGATTGACCAATGTACAAAAAACAATCATCTTCATATTGCATTTCACTGAAAATGGCTATGCTTAGAGTCCTTGGATAAGATTTGGCTTTGAATGCTTTGAATCATATTGTACATGTTGGACAAAAAAAAATAATCTAGTCAACTACACACATAAATACGTATTGTATGTATGTACATTGTTTTTGAAGTTTCTATAAATAATTTATGATTTATTTTATAGATTTATGTGTTTTATGACTCCTTTTGTAATTCAATATTAATGGAAATAGAGAGCTTCTATGAATGCCGTAATTGTTAAGTTAATAGATTCTGCTCAGCTGGAAAGTTTCATTTTTTGTTGCTATAATTCAGTCAATTGTCATTACCCTGCTTTTTGACTTTGTAGTTATAAGATTATTTTTCTGAAACATTAGGAAATAATTAATTTAGGCGTATTATTATTATTGTTAATTATTGAGAATATGTAACGGATAGACAAAATACAAATCAAAGTTATTGGTTTACTAATTTATTATTATTTGTATGTATATTTCGTGTTTTGATTATAAATAAAAAAACGATTTATTATGCAGAACATTCTTTCATTTCTAAATCCTATTATTAAAAAGAAAAACTATTGAAAAGCAGACTTTCCGCCCTGTTCTGCATTCCACTTTTGGTGAAATCAACCACCAAAAGTGGAATTTGGTGTTCTTCCGAACGAAATTATGAATTGTGGATTATATGTTCGAAAGTGAATATTTTGGTGTTTTACATCCCATTCTAAAGGACAACTGTAAATTCGTGTTCTTATTTACTTACTTAGTTGGCGCTACAGCTCGAGGTGAACCTGGGCCTGCTTCTCGCAACCATTTGTGTGTGCGTGTTATATTTTTGCACGAATGGAAGGGACCTACAGTTTTTTGCCGACTCCGAACGGCGAGTTGAGAAGCTCAATCGTGACAAATGATACTCTTTGTTGCTTGTCAGACATTCAAAAGAGGTGAGCACTGTGAAAAACTTTTAGGGGTTTGCGGCGGAGTCGAACCCAAGACCGCTGGCTCAGTAGTCCGACGCACTAACCACTTGTGCTACGGTGCCCATGTTCTGCATTCCAAAAATCCTTTGTTTTTAGTGAATTGAATTCACTTGAGTTTCTTGACGTGAATTGAATTCACTTGCCGTTGTAAAGTGAATCAATTAATAAATTTGATGATCAGAATCATTTTGTGAGTATGTAAATGGGAATAACAAAATAAGACTTTCCATAATTTAGTGCAGGGGTGCCAACTTTTTTATCAGGTGGGCTAGATTTCAGAAAAAATATTTTCTGCGGGCCACGCAACAAGTTAATTTTTTGTTAATTAAAATAAACAAGCAAGCCTGCTACAGGTTCGAGCACATCGTTGCTTCCCAGTAGGCGAGATACTGGTCAAACGTTTGACTGGTCTAACGTAATAAAATACATAATGTATTTATTTTTTTGATGAAAAATAAAACAACAGAATCAAATAATTTAAAAATATTTAAAATTGAGACATCTGACTTTGTTTTGTTTTGAACTACAGATAAACCTCTTTTATCCGGAACTCCAATAACCGGCAACCTCTATTAACCGTAATTGTTCACAGAATTTTTATTTTTAATTTTGACCTCTATTATCCGCAAGACCTCTAATATACGGAAATTTGTTCGGTCTGTGTACTCATATCCATTTGCAGAAGATATCTTGTTATTTTGCAAGTTGCGTCTTAGCGCGCCATCGTGATGGGAGTGTCACCAAAAAGCTATGCTCACAAACATTTTTGCCGCTACGTGTTACTCAGCGGCCAGTTTTGTTTTAGCTAGATTTAGCCATTAAAAAAGCAGACACAGGTAGAGATGGACGGAAAATGATTTCAGTGTCATACAAAACCAATAGTCTGTACACTTGCTTCATCACTCAAGAATGATATCCAGCTTTGCATGACCTTATTGGATTTAGTGTATTTAAGAGTTTAACCATGTGAAAACGGGCCAGAAAAATCGTAAGCATTTGTGAAAAAAGTACATTACTAATTTCGAGAAATGTGAGTGTGGGAGCTCGATTTTATTCAAACCTCCAATATGCAGAAAAATCGATTATCCGGAATACCGTTGGTCCCGAGCATTCCGGATAAGAGGTTTATCTGTATATGTATCAAAATTGATATCGACCGATGTCGTCGCTGTACGTAAACACTTTTCCAAATGAACATCAGTAATTCGTGTTCTCACTTGTGATTTGATGTACTTCATGAAACTAAAAATCTGTTCACACGCATAAGTGTTTCCAAATAGGGAAAAAGAGCATGTTTGTAAAACGCAGGAATTTTTTTTATAGAACTCTTCCAAACTCTTCTTAATGTTTTTAACCGTCGGTCGATCGCAAAATCTCTAGACGCAGAACTACAAAATAACACGGAGCTCTGACAAGCTGGATTGAAAGTAGTTATGAGTATGAGCGAGTTTCCCGAAGACACCGATTTTATCAACACCGCGTTGGACAAAGAACTAACTAAACTTGAATGTCAAATAGCGGTATATTTCTAATAATTAAAATCGATGAATTTTTCCGAAAATGCAGGATGTTTTAAAATGGCTCATACCAATGTATTTTTCTAATAATGCGAGATATTTCAAAATTTCTCTTAGCTATAATTTAAAAATCTATGATTCAAATATGTTCTTTTGGTGAAATTTACAATGAAGTCAATATTTATGTTCATTTAACTTAGCTCCGCGGGCCACAACATAAATCCCGGCGGGCCTCGGTTTGGCCACACATGATCTAGTTTCTAGTGTATTAAAATAATTTATTTGTTTAATAGGGCAAAACAAGAGAGTAGGCAGAAGAGTATTATTTTGAAGTACATGGACAAAAATCAAGATTTTGCAAAGGGTTTTGTTAAAAAGGGAACAAAGCGTATACATACTAAGGATTTCACAGCAACGGTTGAAGAGTTAAGGTCTTCCAACGACTGTATGGTAAAAGATAAGAAATTGTAGTTAACAATACTATAAAGATATGTTTTATATATTCTATAAAACATATGTATTTATGTAAGAGGTGAAGGTGAATGTTTGTATTATCCAAGCAATCAATAATCCCCGGAATCCCTTATTTTTCAAAAAATAACATCTTCTCTTCTTCCATCTGCGTACTTTGCAGTTTAGTCCACTAGTCTAATATCTCGCCGAGAACTTTGCTGACTGAGCTGAGATCAAAATCCTATCCCACTGACCTTTGGTAACATCCTTCAGCCTCGCGGTTTTCACCAATCATATAAAACCAAATAGAATCCATTTTTAATAAAATATTTTTTTTTGTAAATTATAAATTCACTTTCACAAACCAAAAACAAGGAACTGAAAATCTCAAATAATTTTGAAATTATTTTACATCTGATTTTCATGTTTCAAACAAATGAATTCGAATTCACTCGGAATGCAGAACACTGTACCTATTCCATTTCGAGTGAATTCCAAATACGATTTCAATCCACTTTCAATCGAAATGCAGAACAGGGGCCTTTAGTTTAATCTGACTTGTGTGATGGCCGACCGAAAATAATACCGATGCCTTGAGCACATTTATAATAAATTCATACAAATGTGGCTAGCTGTGGCGTAGTGGTAGTCGTCGTCGCTTGTCACGCTGAATGTTCACGGTTCAATTCCAGTTGTCGCCGAAGCATTTATTTCTCACGAAATAAAAATAAGCTGATCAGTTTTAGGAGTTAATGTCAAAACCTACTGCGAAGGCTAAACACTGGCAGTAGGGGGTGGTGATATAGCTGAAGAAATTGATCGCACAAACAATAATTGGAAACATCTGGAGAAAAGTTCAGTGAATCATAAGCAAGGGCAAAACTTTCAATAATACATAAAACTCTCCAGTTATCCTGGTCACCACCCATAGAGTTAATTGAGACCTAGAATCTGAGTTTCCTATCATGACGCTGAAATGTCTGTCTCTCGTTCTTGTTCTTCATGTGCTCGCGCTGTGTGTAAGCATTATAAGGGTATTAATATCCCCTTTAGCGTGTTTAGATTTTAAAAAACAAAAAATGTGTTCATAAAGGAACTTAGATATGAAAACGAAATTTACGTAAAAGCTTCCATTTCTTCTTTCTCTCTTAAACTCCAAACAATTCCATGAAAACGCACCCGGAACAATCATAAAAATCAATTTTTTACTTCTCTTCACTCCATCATGTCACACAACGTTATTTACCTTTGCTGCAGACAATGATGCATATAATGCATTGTTCAAGTTCTAAGGTGGCGCTACCTGGGCCTCAACCAACAATCGTCTCGAACAAGCTTATCTTAAGCTAGCTGCTGCCAGTTCCGTACGATATGTTGGTTAAGGTCTCCTTCCACTTACGTGCGCCACCTGAGTCGCGGTCTTCCTCTCTACTGCGTCATTCCATGGGAGTGGATTCGACCATTTTTTTGGGATGAAGTACTCACCCCAATAAACCTAGCGAACATGCTCGTATTTTGTTATGTATTTGCTATTTACAAAATACGACTTTCATAACTGGGGTGATTGTTGTCCATGTGAGCACCGTGGTGTAGTGGTAAGTGCGTTGGACTACTACGCAATGCTGCCCGGATAAGACACCTAAAACTCTTTTCAAAGTGCCACCCACAAGCATGCAAAGAGTATCATTTGTCACGAGTAGCTTCTCAACTCGGAGTCGACAAAAAACTGTAGGTCCCTTCCATTCGTGCAAAATTATAACACGCACACATAATTCGGTGCATTTTTATAATGTAATGTATTTATTATTTTATTTCTGTGTTTCTATTCTATTAGATGCCATATTGAACAAACAAACTTTAGATCTTGCCTATTTTCTTCTCCATCGCTTTTCTTCACAGAATGATTTTGCTATAGTAAAAAAATTATGATGTGAAAAATCTTTGATATTTGATTTGACTTTATCAAACAGTGCGACAAATGAAGAGTGAAATTCACCCGTGTGACCAATTCCGACCGGATTAAAAACGAACGGAGCTACAAGCAATTGATCATAGAGGTGATTGTGAAAAAAATGTATCACTTTCGTTTCCAACATCACTGAACGAGAATCGATAGCTTGAGACTTAATTCGATTCTCGATGGGTGAAAAAGTAGAATGAAATGTCAAACATTTTTCACATGATATTTTTGTTTATCACGACGAATTCATTCTGTGAAGAAAAGCAATGGGAAACAGAAATAAGCGGGGACAAAAGGCTTCAGAGACCCAGAAACTGTATTTAATTGAATTTCTTGAGCAGAGACCAGATTTGGCCAATGTTAAGTACGTAATGGGTGTAGCTATAGTTTTTAAAGCAGTAACTCAAAAAATTGCAATTTACAGATTTGCAACAGCCGACGGTCCCCATTCGCGAGATTGGAATACATTAAGCGTGAAGCTTAATAGTTTAGGCGGCACTGTAAAAGATGGGCCCAAGTGGAGGAAATACTGGAAGGATCTGACGTTAGTTTAAAAATAATAATTTAGAAGAAGGTATTTTCATAGAATATTTATATATGCATAGGATAGGTGTGCGAAGCCGTAAAAGCGCCATAAAAAAAAAGTGGCGTAAAAGCGGACCTGGTTCAGCTAAGGATCTGTCTGAGACCGACAAACGAATAATCGCCATAACTACCCCAAAAGCAGAAGTTTCAGCAATTATCCCAAATGCCGAGGGAGGAGATTCAGTAATTGGCAGTTTCGAAGCATTCGTGGTCAGTGTCAAATTGCATGTTTAATATAATCGCTATATAACATCAAATACATTTTCTTAAAGATTAAAAGCGAAAAAGACGAGATATATGACGAACCAAAAGAGTCAGCGGCTAGTTCCATTTATACAGAGACCATGTTTCCCATGACACTGGGAGAAGGAGCGATTGGAACTGGCTATATTCCTATGACAGAAAACAGAGCTGCTTCTGATCCGCCCACAACAAAACGGAGCCAGCGCAAACGGCCGAAGGCAAGAACTTTGAGCAATGTTAGCGAAGAATCATTGGACGATTTTAGGGAGGAATTTAGGATTTTAGAGGAGAAAAAAATTAAATTAAAAGAAAAGAAAATTAGATTAATCGAAGAAAGCAATCGAATTCAAAATGAAATTAAAAATAAACTTGATAAGTTGATCCAAGCAATTATAAATAAATGAATAAAACCTAATTTGCTTATTTATTTGTTATTTGAATGGAATGACTAATTCGACTTATCAAATCCAGACTAACATAGATGCTTTCGGAATCTATTAAATTAAATGAAGCGCTGTTAGAAAAGCATTTGGTTTCCATTTATTTTAACGTAGAAACGTTTCTTATTTCTTTGGCCGTCCTCTGACTTGACGTGTGTTGATTTGTTTTGTTTAGTTTTATTTGTTTACTACAGGACAGCTGAAGATTTGCTGTCAGTCCAATCCAAACGCAGTGCTGCCTAAACACTGTGATGGTGTTAATAGTACGCTTACACTGAAACGAAATCCAAATTTCGAGATTGAAATTTTTGAATCACAAAAGAAATTTACACTTCACAGTTCACATGACAAGAACGCAATTTACTTTCTATTTTCGCTTTGAATCGTTTGAGAATTGTTATTTTAAGATATATATCTAGACAACAAAGCTACTTTTAAAGAAAATAAGAGCGAAAACAAGCTTACATATGTTCATGCCGATTATGGAATCCGGCGGATCGTACTCCCCGGGAGTACATCCGATCCGCATTCGATCCGCATTTCATTCCACAGCCATTATGGAAACCGTCGGATGAACTGCTTTATCCGCGCGTTTTTTTTCAAACCTTTATAGATTTCGGAAAAGCTTTCCATACAAAAATAAGACTGGATAATTATCCAGGCTAAGGTTTTGTTGTATTTTACATTGAAAACATGTTGCGGAAGCATGTTTAGCCTAAAAAAACATGTTTAGAAAAAAAACACGCCTATTATCAATTGCGACAATGTAGTCATCTGCTGTCATAATTTGACATCCTACCAACCTATTTGAAGTAAAATAAAATTATTCATTTGTGAAAAGTGAGTGAAGATTAAAGAAATTCAAAAAAATATGGATTCAACTGTTTTTTTTTGGATTTGGAGAATGAAACTCCAACATGCAGTAAGCAGAAAAGATACTGCATACGAAGTCAAGCCCAAAATATTTATTTATACGACAATGGTGACAGAAATACACGGCTACTAGGTAAAATGTACATTCTTCAAAATTAAGTCAATTGTTAAATAAGTCTTTTTTAATAGGAGACGCTAAATACCCTTTGTCGCCGTGGCTAATAATGCATTTTAGAAATGCATGATTTCTTATAAAATAAAATAAAAAAACACTTGCTTAAACCAGTATCTCGTTTTGCATCATTTCGAAGAGAAAAAACCAACTGTCGTTACCATAATCCGTATCAATTTTGATGCGTATTGAAAACGTCAGACTTTGTATAAAGTGCCGATCGTTTGCGATTTCAGACACTTCCTTACCGACATCCGCTCAGGTGCGGGTCGAATGAGAACACTCCGCAATTAGTCCGCCAGATTCCAAAATCGGAGTGATTAATGGAAGACTTAGACGCTGATTCGACGACACGACTCTTTTTTTCGTTCGTTTCTTCTTTCGTCTTTTTGACGGATAGGGGCATAGAAACGAGAGTGGAATGAAATAACGAAAGCAGGAATGAAAAATCTGAGATTTTTTCCGGTTGATCTTTGACATTTCTCGTTAGACAACCAAAACAATGCAGGCAATTTTAATGGTGAATTGTTAAGGTTAATTTTGGAGCTGAATTTAGGAAAATTTTACATTTGCTAGTAAACCTGCAATTATTATCCTACATAATAAGTATATTTAGTTTGATTCGATCTGAAATTTTACTATTCCCTTTCAAAATATAATGCGATTTTCAATAAACGTCAGAATCACGTACGGATGTATCCACGTATCATTGGAAACGTATAATCACTAGCGTACGTACCTGTCAAAAAGACGAAGGACGACGTTACAGCTGTAGTATCTATGAATATATATGCTGATGCGCAAGTTGAGCCAACTTGAACTTTCGAACGTTCTGCTGCTGCTTTCCATTGTGTTCGGGTAGTAAAAATCCAGTTGGACTCTCGACCAATCAGAGGACTGCGCCCATTTAGTCAATTTACTAAAAGCACTAAAAGCAGCATCTTCAGTGCGTTTTTAGAGTAGCACTGGCGGACATAAAACGCTTCAATGTGTTTCCAGTGTGCCCTAGTGCGCCAAAGGGCTGACATCAAACAAACCTATTAGAAAACACTTCTATTTTCTGGATAAAAAAAAAATACTATAATTGTAAACAGGGGCTATGTAATGTTATATTTTGAGTCAAAATTTTTGACAGATGCTTAACAGGTGAATTTTATTTGTTTTAGTTTATTTGTAAGTAGAAATACTCCGCTTATTTTAGTAGTTTTGTTTTCAATTTGCAATATCTAGTAAAGATGTCGATTGTTGTTTTGGATAATGGAGGCTATACAGCGAAAGTTGGACTTGCCACTGATAATAACCCCTTGTAAGTAGTTCATTTGTTTTTATATACACATGTATTTTTTCTAATGACTGCCGTTTTAGAATTGTACCAAATTGTATAATGAAAGTAAAATCCGAGAGGCGAAGAGCCTTCATAGGTCAACAAATTGATAGTTGTTTGGACACTTCGGGGCTATTTTATATGCTCTGTTTTCAGAAGGGCTTGCTCGTTAACTGGGATGCACAGGTAATATTATTTTGTACGCTGACAAAATTATCAAAATCATGTGTATAAATGGGCTGAGCTTTCCAATACTCAAATTTCAACTTGCGAAATTGATGTATTGTTTCTTTTGTTATTATTATTAAAGACAGTCAAGATAGAACACATTTTTTTTTATATTTGTTTGCTTATTTGTGTATTTGCGCATACATTTATTTCAATTCGAAAAACAAGAACACCGGTTTTTTCGTTTAGCTTGGTTGTATTACCCCGGTTTGTGATTTGTTTATTTGTAAACTCCGTATATTCATCACCAATTAAAATAAATGAAATATAGCACATTTTTTGTACGTAATATAATGTATAATGCATTTCAATTAAGCGGTCAGATGGTCAGTATAGTAATTCTGCAATAAATTGTAAATAAATATTTATGTTAACGGCAGACTGGTTGAGGAAATGGACCGTCCTCAACCTCATGGTCGTTTCGAATCCACAACTCTAAGTTTAGGGCATGTATAATTTGTGGTTTAGGTGTGCTCGGCCACAGTCGTGAAGATCGCGAGAGAATTGTCGCTTTCGGTAGTTTAATCTGGAGTTATAACATCATTCAGTAACTTCATGCATCAAAGCTAAGACTACTTTCAGCGTTGATATTATTATTTCCGCCATGCCCACATATGTACATACATGTACATACGTATTAAGTAATTATAGCAAATGAAATGTGTCGCTTTGGTCTCTATCACGAAACCGGCAAATGACGGTTAGTATGATTATGAAAAGTACACAATCAATTTCACCTTTTCCCTTACTGAAATTAAAAAATTAAAATAAAATGTGTAACCTTTGCTTATTTACCTTTGTACACCCCCACAATGTAAACATTTTGAAAATGTGGCATCATCTCTATTTTTTCTTAAATAAAGATGCCACTTACTATTCAGGATGTATGTATTAACGCATTGAAAAAATGTATACAAAAACAAATGAATAAAGAAAAATTTAATTGAATTGAATTGGAAGTAAAGTCACGGTTAAAATTTTCAGTTCAAAACTTTCTAATCAATTTAACACTGTAACTGTATTTAACTGCGTACTCTAAGCTAAACGCACAACTCTGTTTTAATACTGATTTTATTTGAGTTACAGGTATTATTTATAATATAACCATGTATTTGATACACACTCTTATAAACGACACAGTACAGCGGCTTATTACAAATTTTAATTTTGCTTTGCTTGTTCACTTCATCCAAATGTTCTGGATGCTCAAGTAGAACTAAGAATCAAGTCGGCTGAATTTAAACACAAACGAGGATTTCCTACGAATATCTGATTCGAGATTAGCAAAAGAAAACTGAGTTCCTCCCATTTGTATGAAAAATATAACACGCCTACACGCACCAAAGATTACGGGAAACTTGGGATACGTTCTCCTATAGTATGCTGCATATGCTTAGAACTAATTTGGTTATTGAAAATTGTACATTACCAACTTTTTTATTCTATTTCATTTGTTTTATAGTATCAAACATTTTAAAATTGTTCTTTTTCAGAAAGCGATATGGGATCACATATTTAGCACGGACTGTTCAAACATAAAACTATGCAACAACACTTTAATAATCACTGAGCCTTTATTTAATCTATACAGTATTCAAGTAACTGATTATAATGCAATTGTTTAATTTGTTACATTATTAAATTTTAATTATCTTCTAGGAAGTAATGACAGAAATATTATTTGAAGAGTTTGAATGCAGTGGTATTCTTAGAACATCGACGGCAGATTTGGCAGCATATAACTATTGTATCCAGGAAAATAACTTTGGCAATTGCATTATAATTGATGTTGGATATAGCTTCACACATATTGTACCTTTTATAAAAGGGAAACAAATCAAAAGCGGTATCAGAAGAATAGAAGTGGGAGGGAAAGTGCTAACTAATTATTTAAAAGAGGTAATTTCCTATAGGTAAGTTTCCACAATTACCACATCCGTTAACGAGTTAATCGTTATCGAATTGTGACGATTTGGCATTACCGCTCACGTTATCGAGTATCATTTTACATACAATTTACTCGATAATTCCATAACAAGTCCTACTCGCTCACTCGTTAACGGATGCGGTAATTCGGCCCCAGGTTATTTTTATATATCAGATTATCTATGTTTTTTTTATTCTATTGAGCAAAGGAATAAACTATTTTAATAGATCTCTTTATTTAACATTCCTTATCAAGGTATTTAAACATGATGGATGAAACCTTTGTAGTTAATCAAATTAAAGAAGACGTATGCTACGTTTCTCAACATTTTATGGAAGAGATGACAGCAGAATCAAAAACAGCTGAAGCACACAGAAAGAGCCGAATAGAATATGTTCTACCCGATTTCACAACTTTTAAAAGGGGGTAATTAAATATCGAATTATGGAATTTCCTTAAATATATATGAAAAAAAGTTTCATTAATAATACTTCAGAACGTGCTTGCGGACAGCAGACCATCAACATTAGTAGTGAGCGTTTCATGATTCCGGAAGTACTCTTCAATCCATCGGATGTAGGAATATGTCAGGTAAGAATCTTAATATATAAAAATCACGAGTCACTGTGTTCTACACGCTAATCTTCAAAACCGCCCAACCGATTTCGATGAAATTTTGTGAATATGTACATATGGTTGGTTCCAGCTTGAAAGATAGGATAGTTCTTGACCTGATAGGTGGCGCTTGAGTGAAGATACAAACAAATTTTATATTATTGACCAAAATGAATCATATTCACAATATCTGTTGATTTAGCGCCAAAAGAGAAAATTACAAACTTCGGATGCGATAGGTAGCGCTGGAGTCAAGTTATTAGCAAATTTTTTATTCACTGACCAAAATGATTCATATTCACAAAATATTTTGGCTTAGTGCCAAAAGAGAAAGTTCTAAAATCTGGACCCGACAGGTGGTGCTGTAGTCTAGTTATTAATATTTTCTTTATTTACATCCTCTGAACTATCCTCATTTCAAAACATGCATTAATTGAGTGTTTTATCACGGAAAGTGAACCCCAAATGACAATAGAAACAATAAAACACAAAATCTCTCAAACAGTTCACTAATTGACTGACAGACAACGCACAGAATAAACCGCTGGACCTAAAGGGCTAAAATTTATACAGTACATTCCTAAAGTGACAGACATAAGCTAAGAGAGGATTTTTTGAAAAAAATAATTCGGTACTCATCTCTAATACAATTTGTTTTGCTTTAACAGTGTTCTATGTACTTCCCTAATTCATCAATCAAAGTATGATCAAATTCATATTTTCTTAATCTTAACTTAGATACTAAATGTAATTAAAAAATCAAACTCATCGCGCAACATACCAGAAAGGGAAGAACAACGTCTGCCGTCGGGCCAACACGTTTTTTTTTTATATAATATAAATATTAAATAAAATGCTTGTATCAAGTAAATAAATATATAAATGTCTTTATTTTCAGATGGGTATTCCAGAGGCAATAATAGATTCTCTAAACGATTGTCCAGACTTCTCCCATTCCTCTCTTTTAAAGAATGTAGTTGTAGTGGGTGGAACTTCTCTCTTCCCCGGATTCTCAACTCGACTTAGACAGGAACTAAAAAAGATGGCTCCAGATCATTTTGATATACACGTTACTATTCCAAAAGAGTAAGCCTAATTCGTTTTATTAACATTAAGATGAAGTATCATTTATTTAAATGTTCCTTTCTAATTTTAGTTCCGTTACATACAGTTGGAATGGTGGAAAGCTTTTTTCTACTGCACCTGAGTTCAATGATTGCATTTTTACAAAAGAAGATTATGAAGAAAAAGGCTTTCAATTTGCATTTTCAAAGTTTGAATGATAATAAATGTGAGTCATAAAAGATTGAAGTTGTTTTATTTTGTTTATCTCTTTATTATATAAGGTGGCGTTAAAATCTATATAATGGCAATGGGTCGTATTATGATATAAAAATGGGCAATTACTTCGAGTAACATCTCTGGGCAAATTAAAGGCATTTAGCATTTGCTCGAAATTGGTGTCGTCATCATTTTCGATATCGTTAACAAAAGCGATGCTTCACATTGACATAAAAATCGACCGATCGACTTCACTTAACAAGAAAATCTGTCAAGTACAATCGTCTCGGCGCGCGTGATAGCACGATAGCTTTTTAGTAATCGTCCTCCTGTAATGCAATTTCGGTGCGTTCTCAATTTAAATTCGTTTTTTTGGAAATTGAATTTGGTTTCTTTGGCAAAAATACGAATCT
Organism: Brachyopa scutellaris; assembly: GCA_949775065.1. NCBI lineage: Eukaryota > Metazoa > Arthropoda > Insecta > Diptera > Syrphidae > Brachyopa > Brachyopa scutellaris. Next base: position 29,186,089 of record OX459113.1, on the reverse strand, counting down.
CATTTGTAATTAGCTCCAGGACATTCTCTTGCTTTTCATAACTCATTTTTAATAGTAATCGTTGAAATATAGTTTTTCGGTAATAACTTTACTTAGCGCCGTAGCACACTTGCGCTAACGATACGGCATTTCTCTATAACGGCCTCTTTTTTCTATTACTTTGTTTCGGTTCCACGGCCAATATTTTTCGTTATAACGGCCAAAAAAACAAAGCCACCTTAAACACCCAATGTGCAGTTTTTGACCAGGTCGATGTCGCTGTACAGCTCGTACAGTGCGTGTTTGAATCTTCTCCTCCAAAGCCCGTCAACGCAAACGGGACCGAATGTCTTACGAAGGATTTTTCTCTCGAAACGACCAAGGATATCTTTATCCGCTTTCGATAAAGTCAATGCTTTAGCTCCATACAGCAAGTCTGGTATAATAAGGGTCTTATATAGAGTCTCCTTAGTCGAACGAAAAAAGGCTTAACTACTAAATTGCCTTCTTGGCCCAAAAAAAACAGCGGTTGGCAAGAATAAGATGTCATTTCTTCAGCATCGCAAGGGAATTTTATCCATTATGCTCCCATTTAATTATTTTTTGAACAAAAAAGCACGGCACGCCAGCCGATTTAAGGCTCAAAAATACAGAGCAAATGGTCTGAGTCAGCTAAATAGTAGAATTCTCCTAGCAAATGCTTGGATTTATGCATTTTTTTTAATTCAATTCATTTTATTAGTTTCAAAAACTCTTGATAATTCTAGATACAAAATTATGTCTACAAAATATTTTTTTTTTAAAATAAAGTGTACTCTTGTTTTAAATATATTTAGATTAACATGTTTTTAACGTCTCTGAGAAGTAAATTAAAAAGCTGTAGGCCTTTATAGAGTATGTTGTTTTGTGTATGTGTTCTTCTGTACAGTGGTAATCGAAAGTAGAGGTGGAGAACTATCGATAGTCAGTGCCATCGATAGTTATCGATATATATCGATAGTTTTTTCCTCTTAAGGGTAACAATAAAAAAAAGTTAAATGCACCATATTAAACAAACTTTTCTCACGGAGAGAGATTAGATTGCACGTTTTAATGAAACCCAGTCCAGCTTTTTTGAGGTTCAGACATCATAAAATGCATACCTTCTTACGTATAAACAGAGAGAATTGAGAGACCAACTCCTATTTCTACGTTGCTCTCAGATTTTATCTCTCATTTATTATATACTCCACATTATTCTGTAAGTATTGATATAAATTTAACTTAATCTTAAAAATCATTACTAAGTCATTGTATTTTAGTCGCCGGGCTACACTTTTAACCAGCCTAGGAAACGAAGCATGTCAACACTTGAGGTATACCTGTTTACATTTCAATATGATCCTTATCGCTCTGTTTTGGAGAATTTGCAGCTTTCTTTGGTTTTCGTGGGGAGGTTTTTTCAAATGAGGAGGTCATCGCCGTCACGGAGGCCAACTTTGCAGATCTCGAGAAAACCTATTTTTTGGATGGGTTAAAGAAGTTGGAGCATCGCTGGATCAAGTGCATCGAGCTAAAAGGAGACTATGTTGAAAATTAAATCACCACTTTTCCAAAATTTTTGTTTTTCTTTTATAGTCTAATAGAGTTGGGCTAAGCCGTGAATTTATGTTCACTGGTATAACTGTGAACGTGATTTTTTATTCACTGTGAATATAACCAGTGAACGTGAATTCACAACGATGCAACTATGAAACCACATAAACTACTATAAAACTACATATAATTTACATACAATTAATTATTGACTATGTAATGTGTAAATATGCATGTACATACGTTTGCATGTATACTAGCCGTACTAGCCGTTAAAAACATTTCGACGCAATAATTCAAAAATAAACTTACCCCAGAAACTAATGATATTAACGGATGCTTAATTTCCATATGCCTTTTCAAATTGCACATATTACATTTTACGAAACTTTCGTCAATTCAAAGAAATTCCACAAAAAACAAGTTTTTCATCGCTTTGTTATTGGCGGCATCTTAAAATTATTTTTTTTTTTTTTTTGTAAATACGTAGTCCTAATTCCTAAACACCAAACAAACAAATGCATGTAAATTTCCTTAAAATCACATATTCGCATCAGGGGTGTTGAAGATATTCGCATCCGCATCCGCAATCGCGGATTATTCGCATTAACTCCAACATCTGCATCCGCATCAACTCATGCGGAGTTTTTGCGGATGCGATTCAATGTTTTTTTTTAAGTTTCTTTACTACCTGCACACAATGCATTAAGAAACAGATTGGAGTCGGAGAAGGCTGCAATATTATTATTTATTAAATATAACTCACCTATTTTTAATTTTAATTACTAAACTTTATTCTTATTAAATAAGAAAATGAAATTCAATAAATTTTCATTTATATTCATATTCAAATAAAATTTTATAAATCAATCAATTTTCATTTATTTATGTATTTAAAATGTAATATATTTAACAAATTCTAAAATCCGCATCCGCGGATGTGAGTCTCCTAAAATCTGCATCCGCATCCGCATCCGCGGATGTCAAAATTTTTACATCCGTAACATCCATAATTCGCATGCACAGAACTAAACTAGCACACACAAATTCTTAGAACCGCTACGAAGTTCAACCTTCATCCCTTTGTGGGAGTATGTACTTCTACTTCTCCGCACTAGAACTATTTTACAAAAATTAAACAAACAACGGATTTTATTTAGATTTTATTAATATGCGCTTTAGTAAATTATAAGTTCTAAATTATGACTGCTCGGTGTCGTGGAGGAATACTGAATAATGTCATTAAGGGGTGCTGGCGAATGGCGACCAGCCAGTGAATTGTGTTGGCGTTGGTGTATTTGTACTGCGATGCGAATATAAGTCGGCTGGGAGTATTGTGATGAAACTTGTATTTGTTTGGGTATGCTGCTAGATGATCTTTGCATCTGGAGATCCTGTGTTGATTTATGTATGTTTGTGCTGTTGACTTCTTGATATTCTATTGCGTATTTACATATGTCGCACGTCGCCACAGTGGTCCCCACCAGATAAGCATTGGATAGATGATGATCGATTATGGCGAGAAACGCAGAGGTGAACGACTGATTCTTTCCGATCTAGTGGTGTATGTCGGGCTGGAGGTATTAGAAATGCGTTGTGAAATATTTGAACGATTTCTTCTTGTTCGTCCACATCTACGTCCGCTCCGTTGCGGTGCAGCTGGAGGCATTTGTGGTGGACGTGCGTTTGGTGTATGAAATGAGACATGACGATTTGCCTCTGAAGTTGGTCGCTGTGTACTTGCTGTCGATGTATGGGGATGGCTGAGCGGTGGGTTTTCGTTGGGAAATTGTGTTCCAGATGGCGTATTAAACCGTTGTGTATGTCGCTGCGTACTTGTGTCGACTATCAATGGATTGTCCTCGTTGTCGATGAATGCAGGTTTGAGACGGTCGATTGAAATTTTTGCTTCTTTTCCCTTGCGATGCACGATGTAGTATTTCTCGAATTTCTGTTTCACTTTGAATGGACCATCGTATGGCTGTTTAAGCACAGGACGTACTGTATCATCTCGTATGAAGACGTGTGTTGCATCGACTAACGCTGGCGAAACGAACGGTTTGAAATTCGTATGGTGGTGATTAGTTTTTGCTGGTTGAATATCACGCATAGCTGTTGTAAATCGTCTCACGAATTCGTCTGGCGGCAAGTTGCTATCTTCAGTGGCGACAAATTCACCCGGCAAGTGAAGAGTTGTACCGTAAACGAGTTCGGCTGCTGTTGCGTCGATGTCTGGCTTATACGATGATCGCATCCCCAGTAAGATGATTGGCAATTTCTCGGTCCATCTGGTATGTTCATGTGCCATTATTCCTGCCTTTAGCGTGCGATGCATTCTCTCAATCATGCCATTGGATTGCGGGTGGTAACTCGTGGTCTTCAGGTGGTTTACTCCTAGCATTCGATTAAGTTGATTGAAGAGATTTGATTCGAATTGACGACCACGATCGGTTGTGATCCTAGAGGGTACGCCAAAACGAGAAATCCATGATGAGATGATAGCTTTTGCAGTGGTCTCCGCGGTGATGTCGCTCGTTGGAATGGCTTCCGCCCATCGAGTGAACCTGTCGATGATCGTAACACAGTATCGTTGGTTATCAGATGGTTCAAGCTGACCAATGATGTCGATGTTAATGTGCTCGAATCGATTGGATGGTGGTGCGATGGGTGCGAACGGTGATTTGATATGGCGACCGACTTTCGAACGTTGGCAGGGGATGCAACATTTGACTGTCTTTGCGATGTCGGTACCCATATTTGTCCATACGAAACGCTCCTTGATAAGCCTTGTTGTTGTACGGATGCTTGGGTGTGAAATACGATGCATTTTTTCAATGATCGATCGCCTGAATTTCTTCGGTATAAATGAACGAATGTGAGAGCCGGAAACATCACAGTAGACCTTGGCATTGGTGTGAGGAACATTTAATTGGCGTAATTTAAGCGATGTGTTGCCGTTGGTGAGAATCTGTTTCAACTCGTTGCAACTCTCTTGCTCTTTTGCCAGCTCCTCGTAGTCAATGACTTGTGTGCGGATGATATCGATGCGTGAAAGGCAATCAGCTGGAGTGTTTTGGTTGCCTGGGACGTGTCTGATGTCGGTTGAAAACTGGCTGATGAAGTCGAGCTGACGAGTCTGACGTGGCGACGACTGATCCTTTTTTTTTGTTGAACGCAAATATCAGTGGTTTATGATCGGTGTGAATTTGGAAAGTTCTTCCCTCGACCATGTAGCGAAAATGTTTGATGGCGAGGAAAATTGCAAGCATTTCTCTGTCGTATGTGCTGTACTTTCTTTGCGCGTCGGTGAGACGTTTGCTGAAGAAGCCCAACGGTTGTAGGTGTCCATTGGTGTTTTGTTATAGAACGGCACCAACGGCAGTGTCCCTAGCGTCAGTAGTGAGTGCCAGCTCGGCTTGTGGTGCCGGAAACGTCAAACACGTTGCATCGATCAAGTCCTGCTTGCATTGGTTGAAAGCTGCTTTCGCTTCTGGTGTCCAATCAACAGGTGACTTGTCGTTCCTCTTGTTCCCGATAATGAGTGCCTGTATGGGTGCCTGATGTTGTGCTGAGTGGGGCATGAATCGACGGTAGAAATTGCACATCGCAATGAATCGACGAAGGTCTTTCGCGGTCGAAGGTAACTTGTAGTTGCGAATGACTTCGACTTTGTCTTCGTGCGGACGAATCCCATCCTTGTCAACTGTGTGACCCAAAAATTTGACAGAATCCTGACCGAAATTGCATTTGGCCAAATTGATGGTGAGGCCGTGTTGACGCAACCGTTGAAATATTATTTCGATATGGCGAATGTGTTCTTCAATACTTGCAGATGCGATGCAAATATCGTCAATGTATGCGTAGACAAAATCGAGACCGCGTAGCACTTCGTTGATATGTCGCTGGAAGGTTTGTGCGGCGTTACATAGCCCGAACGTCATGTACTTGAATTCATAGAGCCCAAATGGCGTCGTAATTGCTGTCTTGTGTATTTCGCTCGGTTCAATTGGGATTTGATGGTACGCTCTATTCAAGTCAACGGTGCTGAAGATCGTTTTCCCATGGAGGATGTAGGTGAAATCCTGCAAATGTGGCAGTGGATATTTGTCCGGTTTGGTTTGACGGTTGAGTAACCGGTAGTCTCCACATGGGCGATATTGTCCGTTCGATTTAAGAACCATATGAAGTGGCGATGAGTAATTGCTTTTAGACGGCTGGCAAATTCCGAGTTTCATTAGATATTCAAATTCATCCTTTGCAGCCGTGTATTTTTCGGGTGTCAAGCGACGGGGTTTACTTGCCACTGGTGGTCCTTTTGTCTCTATATGGTGCGTTGTAAGTGTTGTTGGTTGAGATTGTGGGGTGCCGCATTTGTTGAAATCTGTTATGTCGACGTATCGTTGAAGCAGATCGGCGAATGGCGATGTGTGGTCGAATGTCCTGATTGATGTTTCGCTGCTCGGTGCTGTGCTGGTGCCATTAACAGATAATGTCGTCGTTCCATCGATGAGTCGATTATTTTTTATGTCGACGAGTAGATTGTGTGTGCGCAAAAAATCGGAACCGATTATGGGTTGTCGCACATCTGCGTACACAAATTTGTGTTCGTATGGTCTACGTATTCCTAGGTTAAGGCTTATTCGTGCGAAGCCATATGTTCGAATTTGTGTACCGTTGGCGGCGAATAATTGTGGTTGTGGATCGTTCGGATCGTAATGAAATTCTTGTTTATTGATGTGGGGTGGAAGTGGCAGCACAGAGACATCTGCACCGGTGTCTATTAAATATTGTCGCTGTGTCTGTTGATCTGAAATAATTAAACGATTTATTTGTATTTGTGTGTTGTTGATTTGTCTGATTGGGTTTATTGGAGACAATTCACCTGAATTTGTTGTTGAGATGTGTGGTGGTGAATTGTCTGCGTCTTGTTTATCATTGTGTTGGATTGGCTGGAGGCCCTGCTGGAAAATCACAAGGCTGTTCGCACTTACGCGCTTGCGTACTAAAGTTGCGATGATACCAATACGTAGGGACACGATTCTCTGCAGGCATTTGTTGACGATTTCGGCTTGTTCCTCGACTGGCGCTTCGTTGACGATTACCGCTTTGACGCTGTGTGCGGTGATGTGGCCTTTGTTGATTTTTCCTGCGCATTTCATTTATTTGCAATGATAGGGCTTCGATACACTTTATAAGTTCACTTTGTGGTGTGACTGCTGGTACTGGTGTAGTGTTGGATGTCGTAGCTGAACTTGTGAATAGGCTTGTTGCGACTTAGGACACGTCTTCAATTTGCAATGTGTCGTACGTTGCATCGGCCATTTCGGCCAATTCGGTGAGCTGTGCTTTAGATGCAGAAAGTACTGCGCGAATTGACACTGGCAAACGTCGCAACCAACATACACGTAATATTTTCTCGTCGCGTGTGGCACCAGCACGACGGATCTCCGCAAGCAAATGGCTTGGTCGTTGTGCACCGAGTGGGATCGTAGAGAGTAATTTGTCGACACGAGTGTATTCGCTATCGGCGAATTTTTCGATGTTCGCCGCTTTGAGGTGTTTGTAAGGTTCCACTCTCGGCGGCGTAACAATTGTGTCGACGACTTGATCAAATAATGTCGGCGTAAGTGATGCAACAACTGTTTCGAATCTAACGGTCTCATCGGAAATGTTTTGCAGTCGGAACCATGATTCGAGACGGATGAACCAATACTCGACACTTTGTGTATCTGTGAGTTTTGGGAACTCGATGCGACTGAAATTCGGCCGACACTCATTGTTGTTGTTGTTTGGTGGAGGTTGTCCGTTGAGACGTTCGTCTCCGGCCGGTATTGCGTCGTTGTTGTTCATGTTGTATTTAACGATTCACTACACTACACCACACTACACTACTAATTTTTTTTTTTGCAAAAACTTGTAAACTGTTGCGTATTCGAATCACGTCTTTTGGTCACCAATGTGGGAGTATGTACTTCTACTTCTCCGCACTAGAACTATTTTACAAAAATTAAACAAACAACGGATTTTATTTAGATTTTATTAATATGCGCTTTAGTAAATTATAAGTTCTAAATTATGACTGCTCGGTGTCGTGGAGGAATACTGAATAATGTCATTAAGGGTTGCTGGCGAATGGCGACCAGCCAGTGAATTGTGTTGGCGTTGGTGTATTTGTACTGCGATGCGAATATAAGTCGGCTGGGAGTATTGTGATGAAACTTGTATTTGTTTGGGTATGCTGCTAGATGATCTTTGCATCTGGAGATCCTGTGTTGATTTATGTATGTTTGTGCTGTTGACTTCTTGATATTCTATTGCGTATTTACATATGTCGCACGTCGCCACACCTTTTTTCAGCGGCAATTCTCAATGCAACCCACCGAACAATATACATAACACACTATACATATGTACATGTTTGTGTGCGCAAGGCAGCATTATTCAGTATAGTATACACAATATCGTTCACCGCGCTCTGCTTTGTTCTACGTATCATTCACTGCCTCGCACCTCACGTTCATACTCGCGACCGCGACTTTTGTTGTGAAATCGTTATTTGCGAATTCCAAACTGTGACGTGAAACTATTCACTATTTAGCGATTCACTGTTTATTTCCAAGTCGTTAACAGACGTTAACAGTTATTTTTCGTTCACGGTGAATAATTCACTGGTAGTTATTTTATACTCATCACTATAGGCTAAGTACTTATCGGACCACCCCACAGTGGCTCCACCGTAGGCCAAAAGTCGGAAAATTCATTGTAAAAGTTTTCACCCAAAACCATTTAAGCTAGCTGAGAACAACCCAAAAGCTAAAGGCTAACCTATAATAGTCGAAAGCAATCGGAAGCTACTGTCAAAATCCCACGCTAAGTTTCCTTCCGAAATGTCAATTGCTCAAGTTGCCCATAATAGGAGAATGCGAACGGAAGCGATTGTCACTGGCGATTGCCAAATTATATTCGTTTTGCCCGTGATTTGTTTGTTGTTTTGCAAAATAACTACTGAAATCGAAAAAAATCAATACCTTACGAAATAAAAATGATCACTTTTGTCGTACATTAATTTATGTTTCAATTGAGAAAGCAAATCGTAGTCCTATGCACAAGCCATTTTTTTATGTTCGACGTACATAACATATGTATGTGTAATACATTACAGTATGTAAATGAAATCTAAGAACAAGTATTCTTTAAAATGATAATGCTTTTAATTGCAAAAAGCTAATAAAACAACATTTCTGTATTTCCGAAATTACAATTTTACATTTACCCAGCTGTTACAGTCAAATGTCAAATTTTCGTACGAAAGAGCGAATGGATTCGCTCCTTTCGTAAGTGAGCAAAAGTGGACGAAAACTTAACGAATCGAAGCGAAAAGCTATTATGGTTGTACAATACAAATTCCTTGTGTTCGCACAGTTTCGTACGTGGTCGTACGAACTAATGCCCCCTATAGCACGTGTACACGTGTACACGTGTTACACGTGTAATTAAATTATCCGTGTATGAACACGTGTATATTATTTACACGTGTATTTAGTATTACACGTGTATTTAGAATTACACGTGTATTTAGTTTAAGATCGTTTTGTATGGATCAGCTGATCCAGTAGGCGATAAAAAATAAATGCAATTTTATAATTCAAATTTAATGATTTAAAAAAAGCCAACATCTCAACTAGTCCAGTCGTTTCGTACTGAAATCGGAAGATTTTAAAAAAAATTGTGGTGTTCTAGTTATTATTGTTTGCTCCTTTATTATTAGGGTGCTGATGTTGATTACGAATCTACTATAGGTTTTTTTTTCTAGAAAAGAAATATCAAATACTTCATACAAACTTCATACCAAACAATGTATGTAGTTGGCTTCACTTTTATAAAATTTAAACTCACGATAATACAGGGTGTCCCAGTTAAGAGGTTTCATCACCTTCCTAGGGATTCCTGAAGTTCTGGCAAAGAAAAAAATCGAAGGGCAGAGGAGGTCTATTTTCATACCCCTCCAAGTTGTAGCCCGTCGAAGTAAGGGACCTCCGATTTGATGGTAAGACCACATTAACTGATACAACTTCTGAACTACTACAGCTACAAAAATTTGTTGTTCCAATTTATTACTTAAAATGCTTTTTTCTCAAAACTTTTACTAAATAAAAAACTTTTTTTTTACTTAACTTTTATCGTTAACCAATTGCCTAAAAATTATGTTAAACAATTTTTTCACGTACGATTAACAGAAGTTCTAGTAAAAAACATTTAGATTTAGCCAACCTTTGGCTATAGCCTTTGGCTATAATAATTCGTTGTTTTGTATGGTTTTTTTTATCATATTTGTCTGACAAAAAATGATTTTTACTAGAACTTCTGTTAATCGTACGTGAAAAAATTGTTTAACTTAATTTTTAGGCAATTGGTTAACGATAAAAGTTAAGTAAAAAAAAAAGTTTTTTATTGAGTAAAAGTTTTGAGAAAAAAGCATTTTAAGTAAAAAATTGGAACAACAAATTTTCATAATTTTAAGTTTAAGGAGCAATAACTTTTTTGTGTCTACATAGAATTACGTGAAATCTTCAACATTTTTTATGCGCTTCTGATTGGCTCTCTAATATGTACAAAACTATTCTTGTAGATGTTGTAGTTTAGAAGTTATAGCAGTTAAAGTGGTTGTAACGCCAAATTGGAGGTGTCCCACTTTGACGGGCTATAACTTGAAAGGGGGTAAGAGTAGAATTTTGTTTTAATGCCGCCAAGGGCAGGTTTTAGACGAAAAAGCACCCGGTAAATTATGAAGCGACTTTTTGCAATTACACGTGTATTTTTAAATACACGTGTAATTATAAATACACGTGTAATTAAAAATGCACGTGTAAATAGTTTTTTATTACACGTGTACACGTGACACAAATACACGTGTACTTAAATACACGGCTAAAACCGAGAGCCCTAGTACGAACCCATTCGACTATTATAGTTCAGCCTTAATACTGATGAGAAAAAAAATTATTCGTTAAGTCATAACCGTCTGATTTTCATCTCCAAAGTGAGCACATTGCAAGCCCATCGCTTTTAAGTTTTAGTGCTCTGCAAGTAAGCGTCACTGGATTTTCTTTTTTTCATCTACTTTCGTTGATGCAAAGAACTTTTTTTTTTTGGAATGGATCTGTTAGTAGAATGTAAACATTCTGTTGTATATTTTATTTTAGGTATGATATGTATAACTTATCAGATTAAATTGAGCTATAAGTGACCATACCTCTTATTATTTAATTTCAGGTGCTATCACTAAATGCTCCTTTACTTGAATGTTATGTTTACTTGACTATACAGCCAGACGTCCGCTTGAGTATAAAAAATCTGACCTGCAAACTTTTTCGCCTGGTTTTTTTAATAGCCTTGCATTTAGTCTGATGGAGGACACGGCATGCAAGGTAGTGGTTGTTTCTGAATGATTCTTGTGCTTAAATTAAATTTATACCAGGAAAACTGTAAGTCATAGGTAAAAACTTTGTATGGTGAATTTGTAGGTGACATTATGGCACACGAAAATGATACTAATAAAAAAATTATAAGCACACTTTCCCGAGATAAATGCGGTTTTCAGAAAACTTGGTAAACAAAAATTAATAAAGCCTGTGTTTGAAGTGGGCACCGTCGCGCAAGTGGTTAGTGCGTCGGACTAATGAGCCAGCGGTCTTGGGTTCGAATCCCGCCGCAAACACCTAAAAGTTTTTCAAAGTGCCCACCTCTTTCGAATGTCTGACAAGCATCAAAGAGTATCATTTGTCACGATTGAGCTTCTCAACTCGCCGTTCGGAGTCGGCAAAAAACTGTAGGTCCCTTCCATTCGTGCAAAAATATAACACGCACACACAAATGGTTGCGAGAAGCAGGCCCAGGTTCACCTCGAGCTGTAGCGCAATCCAGTAATTACCTCTATTCCCATTGTCGTTTTCGACAGCAAAAAAAACGACACGATTAAAGGCTGAACTATAATAGTCGAATGGGTTCGTACGACCACGTACGAAACTGTGCGAACACAGCGAATTTGTATTGTACAACCATAATACGAAAAGCTATTCGATTCGTTAAGCTTTCGTCCACTTTTACTCACTTACGAAAGGAGCGAATCCATTCGCTCTTTCGTACGAAAATTTGACATTTGCCTGTAACAGCTGGGTAAATGTAAAATTGGAATTTCGGAAATAAAGAAATGTTGGTTTATTTGCTTTTCGCAATTGATAGCATTATAATTTTTGTTCCTAAATTTCATTTACATACTGTTATGTATACTGTTGTAATTATTAAAAAGACCAGAAACAATTTAATGTATAAAGAACTTTATTGTTAAAGAGAAAGCAAAAGGAAAAATTAAAAGGCACATCTGCCAGCCACAAAAGAATACAGAGCAATCGTTATTTTGAAAGTGACATTTAACAAAAACGAGCATGAACGCCATCGTGCGTTTGGAACTTAAACTAAACTAATGGCGTATACACATTTACTTATAATCTCAATACTCCCACTTTTAGTTACAAGTTTCAAAAAATACAAGACAGAAAACAATGAATTACTTTACCTTTTTTTTTATATCAAAAAAACTTAGTAATCTATCTTTCCAAAAACTAAATCAAAAAAATATTGAATTCAAAATTTAAAATAACGTTTTTTTAAATATTTTCTTTGATTATATTCGAATTAACTTTTCTTGGAACTATGTTCATTTGCAAACAAAAATATTGGTGTTTTACCTTCGGTAAAGGCTTCGTCAAGACATCCGCTAGTTGTTCACTCGTTGGCACATATTCAAGAATAAAAATCCCATCTTCGAATTGTTCCCGTATAAAATGGTAGCGTACATTTATGTGTTTTGTGCGCTTGTGATATTCTGGATTCTTCACCAGACGAATCGCACTTTGAGAGTCGATGTAGAGTAATGGAGTTGTAAGACCCTCTTGTAACAACTCCTTCAGGAGGCTTTTCAGCCACATCAGCTCCTTAACTGCATGCGAAGCGGCCATATATTCTGATTCTGTTGTGGACAGTGCAACTGTCCGCTGACGCTCTGATCCCCAGCTTATAACACAGCCACCAAATAAGAATACATATCCAGAAGTCGATCTGCCAGTCCTTCTACAACCTGCGTAGTCTGCGTCGCTGTACCCTTTCAAAATCAAGTCGCCGTCGCCTTTGAAATGCAATCCTAGGGAAGATGTTCCTTTGATATATCTTAGAATCCGTTTTAATGCATTAACGTGTGCTTCAGCAGGATTCTCCATGTACCTGCTAACATTTCCAATTGCGAAACTGATATCTGGCCGTGTTCCTACAGCCAGATACATAAGACTGCCAACTGCTTCACGGTACGGAAAAACTGATTTCTTGCTTGCATCAAAATCACTCAAGTTTTGTGAATTATCCGATGGAGTTGCGACTGGATTACAATTTTCCATCCCAAAACGGTGAAGCACCTTCTCTGCGTACGCTCGTTGGTTAATGTGAATTGAGCCGTCCAACTGCTGATCAATTTCAAGTCCCAGAAAACACTTAGCTTCAAAAAATTTAATTTCAAACTCCTTCCGCAAATGTTCAATCACCCGAAGAATAGTTGCTTCGTTTTCTGCTGCAATCAACCCATCGTCGACATAAATGGCTAAAAACATTATACCATCCGCACCATGATGAACAAAAACGCAAGGATCCGAAACGCTTACTGTCAAATCAAATTTGGATATAAAACTGGTAAATCTTTTGTTCCAGCAACGCGAAGCCTGCTTCAACCCATATAAGCTTTTGTTCAATTTGCAAACTTTTCCACTGCGATCATTGAAACCCATTGGCTGTCTCATAAACACGTTCTCAGTTAGGTCTCCATTCAGGAATGCGGTCTTTACATCAAACTGCTTTAAAATCATACGCTTCGAAGCCGCTAGTGCAAGTATGGTACGTATTGATGTAAATTTAACCACAGGACTAAAGTTTTCCCGATAGTCAATGCCATATTGTTGTGTAAAACCTCGCACAACCAAACGTGCTTTGAAGCGCTCGATACTGCCATCTGTTTTCTGCTTCAACCTATACACCCAACGATTATCAATTACCTTATGATCCTCCGGCGGTTCGACCAACGTCCATGTGTTATTTTTCGAAAGTGACTCGATTTCTTCATCCATCGCCTTCTCCCACTGCTTGTGGTCTTGTGATGTAATTACGTCCTCATATGACTGGGGTTCATCATAAACTGCTATTAAAGCTGCTGCTTGATTAGCTGTTTCATCAAAAATTATACGTCAACGTGGAGGCGATGCAACTCGATCTCGTAGACGATTCTTCACTATATTTTTGTTGTCTAGACTACAAACAGCACCATCATATATTTGATCCACTGGCGTTCCTTGTGAATCCAATTCAGGTTTATCTGCTTCAGCACCATCTGACTCCAAAAAATCTTCACCGCCTATGTCATCAGTATTCTGCTCAACGTCGCCAGTATCAACAACAGCCATTGCTTCTTCCATAAGAAAAATTACGTCACATGCCACTTCTATATTGTTCGTTTCCGGATTCCAGACTCTATACGCCTTCGAGTTGTCGTCATACCCAACAAACACACATTTGACTGCTTTTCGATCTAGTTTATGCCGCTTTTCCTTCGGTATATGTTTGAAGACGTCAGATCCGAAAATGCGAAGATGTTCCACTTTCGATTGTTTGTTGAACCATAACTCGTACGGTGACTTATCGGCAACTGTACTCGTTCCAGCGCGGTTTAAAGTGTGAACTGCAGTATTCACTGCTTCCGCCCAGAACTTCTTTTTCATTTTCTTTGCATGAAGCATGGTTCTTGCCGATTCAACAATCGTCCGCATTTCCCTTTCCGCACAGCCATTTTGTTGTGGCGTATAAGGGACTGTACGTTGATGATGAATACCCATGTCATTGAAAAACAATTTCAACTCATCGTTGACAAGCTCGGTCCCATTGTCGGATCTCAAAACACGAATATTGTGGCCTTGCTCTTTTTGTGCTATTTTCACAAATTTCTTGATGTAACTCGTTACTTCTGATTTGTGCTTCAAAAAATACACACGACGAAAATGAGAGAAGTCATCTTTCAGCAACAAAAAATATCTCGATCCACCAAGTGAGTTTTCTTCCATCGGTCCACATACATCTGCGTGAATAATTTGTCCACATGCTTTCGATACTTGTTCACGACTTTTAAAACTGCCACGATGATGCTTTCCATAGACGCATGCTTCACATGTAAACTCCTCGTTGATGAATTCGATACCCATTCGTTGTAGAAACTTTCTCACATATGACAAGTGTTGATGCCCTAGACGTTCATGCCAAACACGAAGTGAATCCTTTTTTGTTATCACATTTGCATATACTTCGTCGTCTTGTGTTGTCTCAACCACTTTGAAAAACATCATGAACAACTTGTCATGTCGTGCTCCCATTGCAACAGTTTCGTCTCCATCCAACAGCTCACAGCATTTGCTATCCGACCGTAACGAATACCCACGATCCATAGCCTTTCCTGTTGAAAATAAATTCAGATGAATTTCTGGAACATACAACACATCTGTTATGTGCTTTCGAATCCATTTACTGCCGTTGTACGCAAGAATTTGGATGTCCCCTTTTCCTTGAGCAACGATTTTCATACCATTCCCAACAGTAACGTTAATCGATGCTTTCTTGAAATTCTGGAACCACTCACGATGATGACTCATGTGGTCGCTTGCACTTGAATCTAACACCCACATATCCTCATCAGCAGGATGAAAAACGACGTGACTAATAAAAGCACCAGACGATTTTGTTTTTGTTTCGTTGTGCTTACGTGGACAGTCACGCTTCCAGTGTCCCTTTTGACCACAGGAAAAACATGCTCCTTTTGGCTTTTTATGTTTCTTATTGCTGTCCTTGGCTCTGTTGGACGAATTGCCTTTTTCGTAAAATGTCGCTTACTAATCAACGCTTCCACACTTTCCACTTCACCTTGCGCTTTTAATCGAAGTTCCTCTGCCATTAGCCTGGCACGCAAATTTGGCATCGTCTGCTCAGCTGAACTAGTTGATTCCCAAGCACTGTGGAAATGGTTGAACTTAGCTGGAAGTGACATGAGGATTTTTGTCATTACCATTGAATCGGAGATTATTTCCTTCTGATCCCGCATCTGTTGGACAATTTCCATCAGCTTTGACAAGAAAGTTGCAATGTCATCACACGGATCTTTGGAGAAACTATAATATCTTTGTTGTAAAAACAAAATATTAGATTTCGAAGCCTGTTCATAGGTGCTCTTGAGTGTCGTCCACATATTGCATGCTGTATCACAATTCATTATTTGTAACAGCGGCTGCTTGTGACATGCACCGGAGATTGCACGTCGTGCCCTTGCATCAGTCTTCCTCCAAGTAGCAAGTTCTGCTGCATAGTTTGTAGCACCAGCTATCGGAACAACTGAAGAGCCATCTACGACGTCCCACAACTCACCTGCTTCCAAAAACTGCTTCATCAGGAATTTCCATGTAAGCCAGTTAGAACCTCCTTCCAATCGGTCAATGTTAAATCGTTCTCCTTCCATGTTTCGATGTTATTAATAAGCAAACAAATTTTAATTTTATACTTTAAATTATTTTGGTATGGTCTGGGCCCATAACCTGTTGTAATTATTAAAAAGACCAGAAACAATTTAATGTATAAAGAACTTTATTGTTAAAGAGAAAGCAAAAGGAAAAATTAAAAGGCACATCTGCCAGCCACAAAAGAATACAGAGCAGTCGTTATTTTGAAAGTGACATTTAACAAAAACAACACGAGCACGAACGCCATCGTGCGTTTGGAACTTAAACTAAACTAATGGCGTATACACATTTACTTATAATCTCAATATATACATTTGCAAGTATGTAGCACAATACATTACACATATATGTACGTCGAGCATAAAAAAACGGCTAGTACATAGCACTACGATTTGCTTTCTTAATGGAAACATAAATTAATTTACGAAAAAAGTGATCATTATTATTTTGTTGGGTAGTAATTTTTTTCGATTTCACTAGTTATTTTGCAAAACAACAAACAAATCACGGGCAAAACGACTAGAATCTGACAATCGCCAGTGACAATCGCTTCCGTTCGCATTCTCCTATTATGGGCAACTTGAGCAATTGACATTTCGGAAGGAAACTTAACGTAGGATTTGGATCGAGTTGAAACTCAGCTGAGATTCCAACCTGAGTATTTCAACACACCGAGTTGAATAGTTGAATAGTTGGAATTCTCAAACGAGGTTGAACTGACATATAACTTAACACAATTTAACCGCAACCACTCCAAACAAAGGCAAAAAAAAAACACAAACATAGAGATCACATAACACACCGAGATAACATGTCAGTTCAACCACTCAACCCAAGTATACATAAATTTTTTCAACCCGAGCGGGCTCTTACAGCTCAGTCGAGTGCAGACATACCAGCTTCAACTCAGCTCGCATTTATATGCATCTCAACCTAGGTTGAAGCTGGATTCAACTCTGCATATAAACGGGATATGTAACGCGCGCGTTTTTACACTAATCCTTTTTCTCATTCTCTAGTTTCGCATGTTTTTGACAGCTATCTTTCATTTAATTTTTGGTGCTCATTGTTGAATTTTATAACAAAATGAATTAAGAAATCAAAAATGACATTTGAAGACCTAAATTATTTATTAGACTCTGCAGAAATGATTTGGTGCATTTCATAATTCAAATGTTATCCTCATATCAACAGCCAAAGAAGAATAAAGCAAATTCGAAAAAAAGAAGAAGGAGAAATAGAAATGTCAAAAACACGCGAGCAAAATCTTTGCCCACATGCACAACGTATTTTTTTGTTACATTATCTCTCTCTTTTGCACTTCTCATGCAACACGCGCAGTGTAAAAGCCGACTTACTTAGATTGTTTATGTGCATTACATGTTGTTGAACAAAAAAACCAATAAAATGGATTAATGTAGGTAATTTAATTATCTACTTTATAATAAAGAAAAATAAAAATAATAAGTTTGCTTTTACACTTAGACTTGTGAGTCTAGACTGACATGGGTGCAAAAGAGTAAGAAAGTTTGAAAAGATGAGAAGGAAAATATTTTGCCCTGTGAGTCGAGTGTAAAGTTTTTGGCGACTCTTTTGACGTTTTTCTTTTCTCTTCTTCGTTTTATCATTGCGTTGCTTCCCACCTAGTCATCTGCACAATACAAGAACTGCAAAATAAAAGAGGAATGTCAAATTTGAGTCAAGGAAGCATACGCTCGGGTGTGTATATGTGTTCATATTCGCATCAAATGCTCATTATGTTCATGCGGCCTATGATAGGTGTTCACACGATATGAACACTTTGCCCCAAAGTTGCAAATTTTGGGAGTGATCAAATGCGTTGTGTTCATATTTTTTCTGTGCATATGATTGGTGTTCACACGATATGATCACTTGGTTCATATGACAGATATGTGCACGAATATGCTTTAATTGCCGCAATATGTCTCACTTATACGGTATTCACACCAGAGAAAAAAGCGAATTTCCAAATTCGGCTCGAAATTACATAATTTTCAATACGAATTGATACATC
Organism: Brachyopa scutellaris; assembly: GCA_949775065.1. Lineage (NCBI taxonomy): Eukaryota > Metazoa > Arthropoda > Insecta > Diptera > Syrphidae > Brachyopa > Brachyopa scutellaris. The sequence goes on along the minus strand of OX459113.1, from coordinate 29,167,903 downwards.
GAAATTATATAATTTCAACCTAATTTTTTTGAAATTCGTTTCAAATTATATTAAAATAAAATCTAACAAACTTAATTTGGCTGGAGTGTAAACGAAGCAGAGAATTTTAATGATGAATTTCAAAGTTGATTTTGGAGCTTAATTTAGGGACATTTTACATTTGCTAGTGAACACGCAATTATTATCGTCCATAATAAGTCGGAATCCACACGTTGACTCATGAGTCGCGACTCTTTTCTATTTTCTGTTTTCAACTGTCATTCGGTGAGGCGCTTGTATCCACACGTTGACTTTTGAGTCACGACTCTTTTATAATTCCTGTTTTCGTAATTTGACAGTTCTCTTTTATTTTTTCTTTCGCTTTTGAAATGGTTACAGCTCTGTATTTATTAGTTTCTATGAAAAAATATTGCTTACATTTTTTAATTTTCCTAAAATAGTAGCTTGGGAGGCTACGTACTAGGTGTTATACAGATTTGGATGTATTTCATGTATGCATAATTATTTAAAACATCAATTTTTAATCGTCAAATTAAATTCTGTCGTAGTTTTCAAAACAATTGCGCTCTACGCGGAACGAAAAGAAATAAAGCGGAATAGCAAAATAACGAACAAGGAAAAGAGAAACGTCAAAAAGAGTCACGGAAAATTCTGCCCGCGACTCACCGGGCAGCTTGTTTTCTATCTCATCGTTCTTCTCTTTCGTACTCGTGTGAGTCGCGACTCATGAGTCAACGTGTGGATTGCGACTAAGCAGATTTAGTGCGATTCCAACTGAAATTTTACTATTCCCTTCCTAAATATAATGTGAATTTCAATGAACGTCAGAATCACGTATGCACGTATCCACCAATTATAAGGAACCGTGTGATCACTATCGTACGTACTTCAGTACTCAGTACCGAAAAACGAAAGACGAAACGAACGAAAAAAAGAGTCGTGTAACCAGCGTCTAAGTAGATATGTATTTATTTATAACCCGGGCCAAGCTATCAAAATCGCCGAAATCACTTGGTCAGAGAACACTAGACGAGAACAGATAGAAAACGTCAAAAGGTCTATCAAGCGCAAACTTCTACACTTCACTTGTGTGTACGTCAATTTAATTTTTAACTATTTCCAAGGACTTCCAAAACTGTTGGAAAGTTTACTATTTCTCTTAGTTATCCGATTCGTGATCAATTATGATTTTATAAGTGCGTTCTTTCACATTTTTGTTTTGAATTGGTAGATACAAATAAAATAATAATAGAAAATAAACGTTGAACATGGCCGATCCCTTGAGTCTGCTTCGTCAATATAATATAAACAAAAAAGATATAGTGGAAAAAAATAGCCAAATTGTTTTCGGAGAGTTTTCATGGCATAAAACTGTGAAGACAAACTACTTGAAATATGGGTAAGTTCGGTGCTGTATAAAAGGTTCCTAGTTTTCATAAATTATTTAAAAAGGTCTGGCAAAAATGGTTCTCTAAAGGAGTATTACACATTGGAGTGTTTGCTCTATTTACTGCGAAATGTTCTCTTGCAACATTCGGTTTATGTTCGTCAATGTGCTGTAAGTGGTTATGTGTTTTTGTGGTTATTTATTTTGTCTTTACCAGTCTATCTTTTGTAGGCTGAAGATATCCCAGCAGTCAATCGCCCAGATAGAAAAGAGCTCTTGGCATATCTTAATGGAGAAACTTCGACTTGTGCCAGTATTGATAAGAGTGCTCCGCTAGAAATTCCAACTCAGATTAAGAGGCCCTTAGAAAGCGATGGCTCCGGTCCTGATATATTTGCGAAAAAATCACGTTTCGAAGATCTACAAGTCCAAAAAGTACGTGAACAGCTAGCAGCGCGTTGGTCTGTAAGCACGAAAGAAGCGACAGTGAATGTTGATAATATAAAATCTTTATCTGAAACCATGTCGGTTGAAAAGATTGCCGCTATCAAAGCAAAGAGATTGGCTAATAAAAGAACGACAATTAAGAGACATGACAATGAAGATGCAATGGGTACAGATTTGCGGGCTATAATAGATTTTGATGTTGATTCAACTAAAGATATTATCAGCCGAGAGCGACAATGGAGAACTCGTACAACAATTCTACAAAGCACAGGAAAAATGTTTGCAAAAAATATAATAGCCTTATTGCAAGGTATCAAAGCCCGTGAAGAAGGCCGCAATAGACCAGCGCAAAGCATAAAGGTACCGGAGCCAGTGCGGATATCAAAACCACAGCAACAACTAGCACAATACAATCGTTACGATCAGGAAAGATTCAATCGCCAGAAAGAAGGTACATTTAAGTCGAAATACATATATACATATCTAGTTAGTATGTACTAGGTATAGGTGTCGAATTAAATGTTACAACCTGCTAAGAATTGGGTGGTTCAGCGAAATTCTCTCTTCATTCTTTATATACATATCTATCCTTCGAATCAGGTAGAATAAGTTAGGTCCATTGTGCTGCTGCGTGAGTCGGTTTTCATCGTTTCTCTAACATTCTGTTTTTTTTAATGCATTTCCATATTTTATTGATAGGTATTTGTGTAGGAAATATTTGGAAGGATGGTGAAGAAATATTTTGACAGAATTTGTTTTCTTGAGGAGGAGAAGCGGGCCTCGATTATTCTTCCTCATCATATACATATGCAGATGCGCCAATTACACTGAGGAAAAATTAAACAAAAACATTTTGTTGAGTGAAATTTTTCAGCTGTTTTACAGTTAAATAGGTACGCTGATTACAAAACTGTACTTAATTTTCTTCGATCACGGCAAGTATTTTGGCTACAGAGACGTGTTTCGATCTATTATAGTGGATTAGTGAAGTGAAGTCTGAGTTCTCGTCGGCATACAGGGAGTAAGCAGAGTTAAGTTTGTATGTACACATTTATATACTTATTCCCTTTCCTTTAGATCATGTCTGCCTCTACCGTTTCGCGTCGCAAGTGCTTAAATAGCCCTGATTCATTTTGTTATATATGTGGCAGTTTTACCATTCCCAGTTAAAGAACAACCATCAGCGCATTTGTCAGGGAAGCGTATTTTACATATTTTAAAATAAAAATTGGTGTGATCAAGATAAACGTTGGTCACCTCACAAGAAGAATATGAAGACAGAAAAAGAGAGTCATGGATTTGTTGCAATACCACATGCACAAATTGATTATCTGTGTTGACCTTAAAATGGTATGCTTCCTTCTTGGCCAGCAACGCGGATAAACCAAGTATCCCTTTTTTTTGTGTGTGTGGGACAGGATAGCTCGTGAGAAGCATTTGCTAAAGTCGAATTGGCTGAACTCAAAACAGGTAATCCAAACATTCTACATCAGCCGTTTGTTGACAGAAAGAGTATTATATTTCCACCTCTGCGTATAAAACCGGGCCTCATGAAGCAGTTTGTTAAAGCTTTGCCAACTGAAGGAGATTTTTTCAAGTACCTCATTTCAGTATTTCTTCGCCTCCCTTTTGAAAAGGATAAAAGCCGGTGTGTTTGACGGTCCACAGATTCCGCAGCTCATAAGAGATAAACATTTTATTGGGATAATGACAGAACTCCAAAAGAATGATTGGTTGGCATTCCAAAAAGGTTGTCAAAAACTTTCTTGGGAATACGCGAGCAGAGAATTATACAGAAATTGTCCAGCACCTTTAAGATAGCTTCAAAATGCTTGGTTGCAACATGAACATCAAGGTTCATTTTCTGCATAGCCATCTGCTGACTTCCCGCAAAATCTAGGTGAAGTCAGTGATGAGCAGGGTGATCGATTCCACCAAGATCTAAAGATCATGGAGGCACGGTACCAATGTAGATGGGATGTCCATATAATGGCTGACTACTGTTGGAGCATCAGGCGAGATTGTCCACAGAATGAACACTCCAGGAAAAACTATAAACGAAAATTGTTACCTTGACATGTATTTTTGCCGTTTGGTTAAAGAAGTTTACTACTTTTTATTTTATGCACATTTTGTATGTTATTTAGAACGAAAAGATGATATCCTGTAGCTTAAAAAGGTGACGTGATAGACAAAAACTGTGATCATTTTCGCATTCAGACGCCAAAAACAAGTGTCAGGTCTTAGTCAATGAAATGTGTGTTCCCCAGTGTTATTAGTTACTATTCTTTACCTATTTGCGTGTCTATCTATTGCACAATTACTTGTCAGTATCCCGACTAAAATGCTAATGTGTGCTCTACATTTTTTTAACAGTAATATTGTTTACACCGACTTAGTGTTGGTCATGTCTGTTTTGCCAGATTGCATGTATTAAAATCACTCCATCTTTAATTAATCTGAAGCAGTGTTGACGTCGAGATTTTCTTTTTGTTATTGGTATAAGGGGTTCCCTTACAGTTAAATACCCCAATTTTTCCCGCTACACAGTTCAGTGGAATATGTCTTTGGCCGAGAGCCCAGCTGACGATATTCATATTCGATATCGCATCTCAGAATTCGCGAGTGATTGCTTTCATGAGAGAAACAGTATCACCACGAGCAGTTCTATGATGTGATTAAAATTAGAGCACCGAGGTGTCATAAAAATCTTCACAAGACAAGGAAAAATAATTAAAAAATAAATCGATGCTAACTACGGGGAATCCCGTACTTCATTATCCGCTGTCCAAATGTGGGCGACTAGGGAGACAGCTTTGAAGACTACCACCGTCTTGTCCAATGAAGGTGGAATCTATGTGCGGATACTATACACAACATCATACTTGACAATTTTAACATTTCAATCGCCTCTTCCAGATTGCATAATCTTGCTTTTGGAACAATTCACAAAACCTGAGTTGACCATCGTCAGAAGGTCCGAATAACCAGAACAAAAAAAAAATAATTCACTTTATTAAGAGTTTTTAATGAGTATATTAAAATCCTCGACGACGGACGGCTGCGCACTCACTGTTCTCCGTCAGCTAAATCATCCTTCGCAGAAGGGTTGCTTGATTGTATTTGTGCATGACACCATTATGACCCAGTGAAGAAAAAAGAGTCGCTGCACTGGAATGTTAAAATCGCCGCAGATCCCATAAAGTTAAAGGGAACACATGACGCTACAATTTGTTGGGACTCAATTTCCGAATTGAAAAAAAAAAAATTGTTGTGGAAATTAATTTGCTGGTGATAAGAAGCTGACGGCAGGCATAAATGGCCGTTTTGACAACTTATAACAAATTTATTTGTATAAAAGGTTAAAGTAAATTAAACGGTGAAATAAATGTATAAGGTAAAATAAGTTTACATTGAAAATAGAAATGATTTAAATTCCAGACATTTTTCTCATATCTATATGTATATAATATTATGTACATACACCACCTGTTTAATATAAAAATATGCAAACTATATCTATAATTGTATAATGTTTATTTATTTCCTTATTATTTTAATTCTAGAAACTGAGGGCTTTAAAATTGATACAATGGGTACATACCATGGCATGTCTTTGAAATCCGTCACAGAAGGATCTGTTGGTCAAAGAAAAACACAAGTGCCCAATTTTCCTCAAGGTTTGTTGATTATATTGTTCTTTATTACAAATTGTTTTGTTGTTAAATAAATTTTAAAGATAACTTAGCATTGGCAAAGCAAAGAGTCGGTCCTTCAAATGCCCCGAAACGAGTCTCAAGAACGCCAATTATAATTATACCTTCGACAAATTCAAGCTTGATAACGATGTATAACGCAAAAGACATATTACAAGATTTAAAATTTATAGCAACAGAAGAAAAAAAACGCGAAGGATATTCTAGAGACAACGAAGTTCTTCTTCAAGTAAGAATTGCAAATGAAAATCTTATAACTATTAATAAAAATAATACTGTATTTTTCATATTTTTAAATTAAGCGCCGTAAGAACAACACGACGGTTTCATACCGTGTTATCGATAATCACCAAAAGCTTTCACCACATGACTGGAATAGAGTAGTTGCTGTGTTTGTCATGGGACCAGCGTGGCAATTTAAGGGATGGCCTTGGGACAGTAATCCAGTCGAAATATTTTCTAAGAGTAGGTAGTTTTATTGATAGAATTCATGATTTATAATTTTAGTTGCTATTCATCTTTAAACGAAACATGTTTCATCTCACGAGTACCTTGTAATTGGCGCCGACACTTGGAAGAAATAGTGATGAGCGATTTTATTTTTGTTTTTAATTTTTTTAGTAGGTACATTTATTTTTCTATATCACTTCACTGGTAAGCATCGCATGCAATCGTTTTTCTACGAATGAGCATACTCAAATCCAGTTCTGGTCGGTGTAATCAGGAGTGTTTCCCTTTCCACCTTCCAACTGCTGCATGGAAAGAACATGTAGTTTGCGTCGGCTCACCGAACTGGCAAACTGAGTTCCTTGTTTTGCTCATCTCGTGAAGGTAGTTTTTAGTCGAGATTTTTATCCATTTGTTGAGGCAATTCGTCTCCTCACTCTGCTGAAATCAAACATGTGGTTATTTTGGACATTTCACGAAAGGAATACATAGTTGTATATTCTGTGAAGTGAGAAAATTGTCATGCACCCCTATTCTGAAATGCTTCGGATCTGAGATTCATTTCACTAGTTCGATCCACGTGGACTTGATGATTGGTATCACCGAATCCCGAATCCGGCGGATGGACTGTTTTACCGACACGTCGGTTCATTCTTTCGAAAACAGCTGTTTGCATTTGTTGACAGTGAAAATATTTGTTATTTGCAATAAAATAAATTAAATTAACGAAAATGGATACTGTGGCTCTATTTTTTGACGAGATGAGGAAATTTCTGCAAGTAGAAGAGCTCGTGCGAATTCAAGAGCAAGTACTGAGGATGAAGTGAATTTGGAGCCAAACGCAAATGAAGCGGTAGACATAGGACATTAAACCATGAAAACTTTTGTAGTCCAAATTTTTTGGTTTTTATTTTGTATAAAAGTTACACACAAATAAATAAAAATAACACACTTCTTTTGTTTCAAAACATAAAATATAATCGACTTCATTTTGCAATAAAAAAAAATCAATATTAAGTGCCTTGTTTAGCACAGTTAATCTTTTATGCACCCAACAACCAAATCCGCACTGAAGTAGTTGCGGATGTCAAATGTATGTGGATATTCGATCCGCTCGTTTTGAATAATCAAGTGAATCTCATTCATATTACCGACAAGTGAACAATTCGCTTCAAACGGATTCAGTGATAGAAAATTTCGAATTTCGGTGAAACATTCCCGCCGACGGGAAACATATAATTTTTGGTTTGAACTTTACAGGGTTATAGCGTGGTTGACCCTAGTATGTACATGATATTAATTTCCATTACTCCCTCCAGTAGCTTTTGAGAAAAGACAGACTGTCGAACAAAAAACTGATCCCATAAGGGTTCTGTCTTCTCATTTTGAGATACCGAATCCTAAAAATTAACAAAATTAAACTAAGAATGAATTTTATAAACATATATGATTACAAACACTACCCACATATCTTTTAATTTCGAAATTTTCTATGAATACATACATTATCGAAACATTTATTTTTTTATGAAATCTATTTATGTACTTATTTTCAGTTTGTGCATTTCATCTAAGATTCAATGAAATGAAACTCGATGCTAACGTCGGAAAATGGGCAGTCAATCTATTAAATTTATCTCAGACGAAAAGGCATTTAGATCGAGCAGTTTTGATGTCGTTTTGGGAAAAATTGGACAAGTGAGTATAACATTTACAAAGTCATATTTCGCAGGATCAAAAATACTTTGTTTCTCTCCTACAGGTATATGCTGAAGTACAAGCCTGAGTTAAGATTTTAATAGCCAGTGTTTGGCATATTTGTGAATAATAAGTTTAATTTTAGAATCGTACCTTCTAAAATATCGTGTACGAAAAATTATATAGGAGACTTTTGGTACTCGTACAATGCACCAGCTAAATAAATAAACTGAAAAATGCATACTATAATATTGACTTTACATATTTATTTTCTTTTCCGCATAAATAGTTTCTTTTTAATACGGCACTTTTAAACGGGAATGGCTTGGATTCCTTTCCTTTTTATAGTAATTAGTAAATTACGAATATGTTGTTGGCATCTTATGTATAGGTTTTTCAGTCTCAGTGGTTTTTCATCTTACTTAAGAATATTTTCAAGCAGAGAAGAGTGGGAGAAAAACGAATTATCTAAGAACTCTAAATCCATCTACACCGATGGGTCAAAAATGGACATAGGCATAGGAGCGGGTTGCATCTCTGAAGAACTGGGTATAAGAAACTCCATACAACTCCCAGACCACAGCAGCGTTTTCCAAGCTGAGGTTCTAGCTGTGACAAAGGCTGCCCAATTAGTGTCAATGATGACAATCACCCCTATTCTGGAATCCGTCGGCGGGAATCTTCCACCGAAATTCGAAGTTTCCTATCATTGAATCCGTTCGAAGGGAATCGTTCACTTGTCGGTAATATGAATGAGATTCACTTGATTATTCAAAACGACTGGATCGAATCTCCGCATACATTTGACATCCGCAACTACTTCAGTGCGGTTTTGGTTGTTGTGTGGCATACATAAATGCATAAACAAGGCTCTTAGTTTTGATTAATTTTTTTTTTTTTTTGCAAAATGTTTTAAAAAAAATGATGTGTTATTTTCATTTAATTATGTGTAGAACCTATTATTTTACAAAAAAAAAAATTTCCTGTCAACAAGGCAAGAAAGATGAGTTTGAAAGAATAAACCGACGTGTCGGTAAGACAGTGCATCCGACGGATTCAGTGATACAGTCAACTCGTCCACGTGGATCTAACTAATGAAGTGAATCTCAGATCCGACGGATTCCAGACTAGGGGTGAATATCGCCTGGGGATATCACAATTTAGATTGATAGCCAGGAGGCCATAAAAACAATAGCTGCTACGCAAATAACATCTAAGCTTGTAAAGTATTGCCGCGAAGAACTAAAGGTTCTTGACACGGAGCACAACGTAAATTCTGCTGGGTCGTGATCACAGCGGAATACCAGGCATTGAAGCCGCGAATGAATTGGCCAGGAGGGGTCAAGAACTGTCATAAGTATTTGTGCTACATTATATGGGATTTAGTATGGATTTCGGATTGTATGATTTCTGCTGTACATTTTGGTATAACTAACGGCCGTAGATTCAATTTTGATGGTAGTAAATAAGAGAAAATTATCTTCTTTTTTTAAATTCATTTTTAGTTTTCATTTTAAATCGTCTTTTAAAAAAAAAACTCGAGTTCAAGAAAAACAACTAGGAAAATTGGAAAATTACTTTGTTACTTATTCTAAAAAAATTATTTTCAGCAAACGAGAAGATAGGAACGCCTGTTTATGTGTTGCTCTGAATACCTATGTATTTGTCCCTGAAACAATAAGCTGCATTACCTCTTCATCAACTAAAAGGCTAAAAGCTTCAACACAGCTTATAGTTGACGAAACTTCTGTGAGGAAACCGGATTTTCCACTAAAAGGAAAGGTTTTTTGACGAGAAGGAAACTCTGTCCAGCGTACCAAGTCACTTGAGTCCTTAGCAGCTGGTGCTTCCTCAGCTTCTTCCTGTATATCGTCCTCATCACTTTTTGGAGCTTCTTTATCAAACGCATTGCAGTCTTCTTTTTCTGACTCGGTATCTGAATTCGGATCACAACTTGGTAGCCAAATCTGATCAAGCTCCAAGTTATCAACGCTTGAGAAAGCGCTTAAAAACCTCTCAATTTCATTTCATTTTTAATATGCATACATATATGGGCCCATTCATAAATGCAAGTCTTGTAAGGCAAACGCAATGCAAAGCAGGAAAAGCTGCGCAAATGAAAGTTTAAATCCACTGCAAAGCATGGGCAAATGCAATACGACTATGACAGCTGCACGATTGCGCTTAAAATTGTGCAATGAATAGAGCTCTACTACATTTATGAATTCTCTGCTTAGCAGTGATGCCTTTGCATGCATTTGTGAACTCTCTGCTAAGCACATCTTGCGCAATATTGCATTTATGAATTGGCCCTATGTTTCTGAAATTGTTAAAAAAAAGTCATTCCCAATTTGAACTCACTTTTAAGTTCTAATAACACTTACTGAAATCACACGAGATAACAGGACGATGATATGTAGGTATTTAAATCTATATACAAAAAATCCGGTCAAGTGCAAGTTATACTTGCGCAATAAGTGTTCCGTACTGTATCAGTTATTTTAACTACATACAAATGTATGTCATAGATTTATGTTGATAGATTTATATGAACCCTTTCTTTACGATACGATTTCTACTAAAGATACAATGATACTTTGTTCGATACTCACATATATGTACAAACATAAAAACATATATAGGTACATATATGTACATATGCAGACACAAGAAAGTACATGTGTACCTACATACATAGTTTTATGGTGCACAGCACATTTCAATACAAATAAATTGAGCACAATTTGCGAAAAATAAATTCAAATTTGTACCTACATAAATGTATACCAACAAGTAAGTTGAACAAATTACCTACATATGCATGTATGTATGTACATATGTCTCTGATGTCCTTTCTCATCTGCTCAGAAGAATAGTTATACACACACACAAAGTAAAAGAAAAAAAAAAAACAACAAATAAAGCATGTATATACATACATACATATATACCTACATAATATGTTCATATGTATATGTATTTACAAGAAATGTACGCTTGTGCATCAGATTTAATTTTTCGTCTCGTTATTCGTTCAATTGCATTAACTGCGTATTTTGCGATTTGTCTCCCTCTCTGTGGCTGTATATACACAAATTCAATTTTTTCCAATATAGTAAAAGTAGAGACACCTACATTATAATAGGAAACCATCAAGCTTCCTTTATGTGTTATATTATGTATCATTGGTTTAAGTCTTAGGTCAATAGTTATCCGGTAGGAATATGCCACGTAAATTCGCTGCGGGTATAACACTTTTGCCATCAATTATTCAATTTTTACTCTCGTATCTACTTTTAGGCGTTGTGATATTTTTCTGGGTATGTAAACAGTAGGGTAGTTGAAATTAAAAAATTAATTAAAAAAAAAACGGTTGAAGTAGGGCAGTCGTGAGAATTATGTTTCCATCTACACTTTATTCTCAATGTTTGTGATTTTATTCAGATTTTTCTGAGCGATATTTTCGGAGAAAAAGCTCGGGACAGCAAGTTGTAACGTTTTGTGAAAATTTGTTAAGAAACTACCCCCCCAAAGTCGAAATTCAGCTTTTTAAGTTCTGGTCTGTGTTTAGGCCACTAATTGCTACAACTGTTCCAAATTTCAATAGTCTAGGTTAAATAGTCTCTGAGAAAAAGGCCTGTGACAGACAGACAGACACCGAACTGATTCCATTAGTGTTCCGTTTTGGTACGGACGGAACACTAAAAATCAATTACCGACCGATTTGGATGATTCTTTTTTTCTTTTGTTCGTTTTATTTCAGGGATGGCTTATGAAAAAAGAAAATTCAGAAAAACCCCAACGAAAAGCCGGAAAAAATGAACATTTTTTTTATGTACAGTATTTACGTTGAAATAAGTCATTTAAAACTAAAAAAAATTTAATCACAATTTTAATAAGCTATTCTATTATCTGTTAACAGTATCTATCTGTCTGTCTATCTATCTATCTGTCTGTCTGTCTGTCTGTCTATATATCTATCTATCTGTCTGTCTATCTGTATGTCTGTCTATTAATCTATCTATCTGTCTGTCAGTATGTCTGTCTATCTGTCTCTGACTACTTATCTACCTGTCTGTCTATCTGTCCGTCCGTCTGTCTGTCTCTCTGTCTACCTATCTATCTGTCTGTCTGTCTATCTGCCTCTGTCTAGCTATCTAACAGTCTGACTGTCTACCTATCTATCTATCTGTCCGTCAGTCTGCCTGTCCGTCTGTATGTCTGTCTCTGTCTACCTGTCTATCTGTCTTTCCGTCCGTCTGTCTGTATGCGTACTGATGCTGTGTTGTATTCTATACAAGTATGTAGGGTAAAGGTGTTAACAGTGGATCAATTTTTACTTATCGCGCCGTTGAGCTCGCATTTATCATAGTATAGCCATGATATTTTTTTCACAGCTTTTTCAATGTTTTGTCTTCATTTTAAGCCCAAAATCTCAAAGCTTTATTAATGTTGAGATAGTGAAAAAATAGTTTGAAATTACCTTTCCCATGTGATCCACTGTGTACTATGGGTGTACACAGTGAATCAGTACATGGTACACAGTGAAACAGGGATTTAAAATCAATTTATTTAGTAAAAACATACGTTTTTTTATAACATATATATATTTATTAATTCGTTTTATTATTTAGGGATAGACAAAAGAATAAAAACGAAAATAAAAACTCTTCAAGTATTAATACAAAAATAAATACAAAAAGCTTAACAGTTCTTGTAAAAATATCACAAAACGTTACTTTTTGCACGAAAATAAAAGAAAAATGAAACTGGTAATTCAGTTGCTCATAATTATTGCTAGCGAACATACAGATTTGAAAAATTAACATGGATTGAAAATTTTAAATTCTGGAGCCTCGAAATGCTACCATGTTCATGATTCACTGTGTACCACTTTCAACTGATTCACTGTGTACAATGTTGTCATTTCGCAAAAACATGTTAATAATTTATAAAATATTTCACCAAAGTAAAAAAATTGACAAAAATTATTAAGTCTATATAAACAAAAGTACGAATATTAAACTCAAATGAAGTTACAATACGCACTTTTTTAATAAGATTAAAAATAAAACAGAAAAAAAAAATTACTTACCTATGCAGAAAACACAAACACACGAGGATAACCACCTTCGACAATGCGATCGCGCAGACCGTTAGTCTGTTGTGAGGGGAAGTAAAAATGTGTTCTTTTCTCATTTCCAGATTCATTTTAAAATAAAAAGGGACATTATGAGAGCTATTAATTCACTGTGTACTCTGATTCACTGTTGACACCTTTACCCTATGTATTAAGAAAAACGTACTCTGAATATTTTACCAAAATCGGTTGGGTAGTTTCAGTCTATAAAAAAAAAACAAACATACATACATTCATTTTTATATAATAGATTTAAAGCCATTGAATTAATGAGTTTCATTTAATAACTAAACGAAACGCAAACCGTACACAGTGCCAATATTGTCGATTTTAATGAATAAGAGTTGGAACGTTGATTGGGATTCATAATCGCTTATGAAGAATTTTAATCTTTGCCTTGGTAGATCCACAGTCGGGAAAGTTTTTGGCGAGATGTAAAACATTGTGCAACACAAGTTGTGGTCGAAGTGGACTGAGCAGGGAATTACGCAGATGAAAGAAAAAAAAATTTCTGATCGTTTTCCATCCAGTCGTTGGAAGACCTATAGCTACAGGCTGAGTTCCAAAACATAAAAAAAATGCGCATCGGGAATGCATCACTGCCATTATTATGCGATGATACGATGCTTTCATTTTGCAATGCATCATGATGCTTTAAAATTTTTGACTTTTTGGAACGGTTTCTCTTTAACAATCATTTCATTTCATCAATAAAAATGTCTAAGAAATTTTGTCCATTTTTTCTGAAAATTTTTCAAGAAAGATAACAAATAACTAAGCTTAAAATAAACATGGTGATGTTTTTTTTATTTTGGTTTGTCGGAATAAGAAAAAAAATTCCTCATATCACATCGCATCATAATAAACTATGATGCGTTGTTTGCTTTTATTTGTGCAGTGGTTGCTTTTATGATGCGTTTTGGAACGCGATACATTACATCACTGCATTACATAACGCTTGACTTTGCAGTACTGCGGAAGAACTGCGTTTTGGAACTCAGCCACACTCTTCAATCGTTGTTCTAACTCCGTCCACAAATCGTTAGTATACGCTTTGTCCCGTTTAACAAAATTTTGATTTTCTTACATGTGATTCAAGAGAATCTCTTGCCTCTAATTTTTGTGTTGTACCATATTAAACAAAGGACTTATTTTAATACACTAATGGAGTCTTATTCTACTCATATTTATCAAAATGATTCTGATCAACAAATTAATTATTTAATTCACTTTACAACGGCATGTGAATTAAATTCACGTCAAGAATCTCAAGTGAATTCAATTCACTAAAATCACAGGATTTTCGGAATGTAGAACACGAATTTACAGCTGTCATCTTGAGTGGAATTCAACACCAAAATACTCACTTTCGAACATAAAGGGTGATTTTTTAGCTGGTTTGGTTTTGGCAACACTGGTTTTGACAGCTGACGTGTGTTTAGTACCTCGTGTCACTGTCAAACAGCTTCAGTTTGGTTTGCAATTTAACCATGGATCGTCTTACAAATGAACAACGCTTGCAAATTATTGAATTTTACTATCAAAATTCGTGCTCGGTTCGAAATGTTCATCGCGCGCTGCTTCCATTTTATGATCGGCATTCTCGACCTTCTGAGCAGTCTATTCGGAAGATTGTGACCAAATTTCGCACCAAATTTACTTTGTTGGACATTAAACCACCAACACGTTTACGTACTGTGCGTAGTGAAGAAAATATTGCGGCCGTATCAGCTAGTGTGACAGAAGACCGCGAAATGTCGATTCGGCGCCGTTCCCAGCAGTTAGGCCTTTGTTACAGCACTACGTGGAAAATTTTGCGGAAGGATTTGGGCGTAAATCCTTTTAAGATACAGCTGGTGCAAGAACTAAAGCCAGCCGACCTACCACAACGCCGAATTTTTGGTGAATGGGCTCTTGGAAAGCTGGCCGAGGATCCGCTTTTTTATCGAAAAATTGTGTTCAGCGATGAGGCTCATTTTTGGTTGAATGGGTACGTAAATAAGCAAAATTGCCGCATTTGGAGTGAAGATCAGCCAGAAGCATTGCAACAGCTACCAATGCATCCCGAAAAAGCCACTGTTTGGTGCGGTTTATGGGCCGGCGGCATTATTGGGCCATATTTCTTCAAAGATGATGCGAATCGCAGCGTTACTGTCAATGGTGAACGCTACCGAGCGATGATAACAAACTTTTTTTTGCCCGAAATGGAAGTTCTTGACTTGCATGATATGTGGTTTCAACAAGACGATGCCACATGCCACACAGCACGCGAAACAATGGCGCAATTGCGAGGCGAGTTTGGTGAACAGTTAATTTCACGTTTCGGGCCGGTCAATTGGCCGCCTAGATCGTGCGATTTGACACCATTAGATTATTTTTTGTGGGGGTATGTCAAGGCTAATGTCTATAGGGACAAGCCCGCTTCGATTGACGCACTGGAAGCCAACATCCATGCATTCATTCGTGAGATACCGGCCGATATGTGTGAAAGAGTATGCCAAAATTGGACTCAGCGGATGGGCTACCTGAGACGCAGCCGCGGTCAACATTTGCATGAAATTATCT
The DNA here is from genome assembly GCA_949775065.1 of Brachyopa scutellaris. NCBI lineage: Eukaryota > Metazoa > Arthropoda > Insecta > Diptera > Syrphidae > Brachyopa > Brachyopa scutellaris. The sequence goes on along the minus strand of OX459113.1, from coordinate 29,152,503 downwards.
TTAAACATTAAATTGCAAGGTTCAAATAAATATTTCATTCATTTTTTCGAATTTTTTGTGTTTTTTTTTTTAAAAAAGTTCTCAACCTCTTAAAAAATCACCCTTTACAATCCACAACTCACAGTTTCGTTCGGAATGCAGAACACCCAGTTCCATTTTTGTTGGTTGAATTCACTAAAAGTGGAATGCAGAACAGGGGGGATTGACATCAATTTACAGAACATCTTGTATGTAATGTTGGAACAAATCGTCAATCAAATCGGGAGTTTTAAATTTGCTACCGAAGATTTTAATGTCAAGATATTTGGAAGACTTGCATTTGATATCTCTTTCATCGAGACTGCAAATTGATATGCATGTCATTTGGTTACCTTTCACATCCAAAAATTACTGCGGGCTCTCGGTTTATACCATTTTAGAACATTTGAACCCGGTTTAATATATGCTGCCGGAGCAGTGCACCAGGGATTCAGAAAACAAGAACACTGCCGACCAGAGTTCGAAAAAAAACCGTACACTAAACGTACCGTACCTAAGAAGAACACATACGCTACGATCATTCAAAATGTTTTCGCATATGTACACATACGCTACGACCAGTCATAATGTTTGCGTATGTGTACACAACCGGTATACACTACGTAGTGAACACGATGAGTAAGAAAGAGCCCTACGATAGTGTTCTGTTCTTCATACGCAAATTCTATTTTTAACATTATGAGAGATCGTAGGGTATGTGTTCTTCTTCCGTACACTACGTTTAGTGTTCTGTTCTCGGAGTGTACCGTACAGAACACTAAGGTACGGTACAGTGTTTTTAGTTAGTTAGTGTTTTTTTCGAACTCTGCTGCCGACATCCAGCATCCAGACAGAATTCATCACATTATCCTTCGTGGCAAAGAAGTCTGCATATCTTTGCAACATATGTAAGTTCGTAGAGTTCTGAACAAGACAAAGGAAAATGGAATGCAATGAGAGCTCTGCATGAGTAGTTTATGTGACAGGCAGACAAGTTTATCATATTCACTATATCAGAAGTATGAACAATTTTGGAGTGGAGAACACAAAACTTCAGTTTATAGATGCACATAAATATTGTTTTAATTATTACAAAAAGTTCAACTGTACGGTTTAAAATAAAATATAAAAAAGATATGAAATAACTCATCAATATTTAAGCAACAAATTCACATAGGTTTTGAAAGCTATTACGAGCGATTGAAATCCTTCGCCTTATCTGAAAGCTATTGGGGAACCAGGCAAACGGTTTTTTTAAGAACGCTCTGCTCTGTAAGTCCGTAAAAATCTATTCAAATAATCGAAATAATTTACGTTCACGTTTTTCTTGTAAAAAATAACTATCAAAATATTGTCTTATTATAGAAAACTATATTTCAAAATTTGGGATAATTGTATCTTCCAGATACAAATTTCAGTGTATGTCTAACATAATTTGTCAATTACCTTGTAACTCAAATTAATTTTAAGTCGGTAGCCAATGCTCATGTGTATTACAGATACATTTACATATAATAAACAAAAAATTTAACAATTACATGTAAACATTAAATTGTTGATTTAACCAATTAATAATAACTATTGTACTTTATTTCGTAATTTATTAAAAAAAAAAAGTTTATTATGTAATACATAGTAATAGATTTTTCTTATAATCTCATTAGCTCTAATACGTAATATGTGTGATAATTTTAAAGACCGTGTGAATTTACAAATAGCTTATGATAATTCCGTATCCGTTATCTCGCCAACAATACGATCTTCATTACAATTAAACTTATTCATATGCAAAATAATTTCTTTAAAATTATGCTTAGGATTACTACTGTTATATTTGTCTGCAAATGAATTTGTGTGCCTGTGAAGACTGTGGGTGTTGGATTCGTTGTCTTCACGATCTTGGCTTAAATAATTTGTTGATTTTTCTTTTCCATCTTTACTTGGTTGAATTTCGATGGTTTTACAATATCGGCGATTTCCAAGAAAACTGTGGTTTCCGCCACGATGGGAAACCATTCGATCTCTAAAGTTTCCAGAGAACTGATCGGTGTTTTGTTCTTTTATATCACTATGGCATACATTTGAAGATGAGGATGGATGTACATAGTTATCAAATTGAGTTGGCTTTTTAGAAACAGCTTCCTCCTGTTTTTTTTCATAATGATAAAAGTCGTCAAAAATTGAAGTCTGGTGTTTATATAAATGCAGAACTCTAAGCACTTGTAAACCTTTACCACTTAAAACTTCTTGTGTATCTCTTGAGTTTGTAACAGATTTATTATCATTGTTTTCCAGACGAATATGCCGTAGTTGACTATTGGGGACATCCTTAACGTAAATCCATTTTACCTTAAACTTTCCCTTCCATTTATCTTGAGACCAAACACTAGATGTCGAGTTATAATCAACTGAAGTCATCATTTGGGCCATTCCACAAAAATGACCTGAACCATTTACTGAAAAGAATAGCATGACATTTCCTCCTTCTTTTACTCTTTCTTTGAATGCCTCATCTAGTCTTTTATTTCCGTGATCTGTAGAGCACCATATTTCATATTTGATGCTTCGATGAATATCATCCTCAGAGTATGATTTGATGACAAAAAATCTAAAATGATAATATAAATAAAATATATTGTAGTTAACATGTTGTTTAATATACATATATTTACATATATTTATATATTAGGAAGCAATATAGATCTTAAAAATAACACTGCACTGCGGCGGTTAGATTAGTTATGACAAAGAAAAAGAGGCAGACGAGTTTGTCAGGCAGGTTCGTCACTAAGTTAGATTAGTATTTTTTTTAATACATAAATAATATGTCGTAAATTACAAGAAGTCTATTACGCTTTCTTTCAGTGAATACTTTTATGTAATTTGAACGTGTTTCGGCCGACAGATATTTGTCAATTAAGAATTAACAAGTTTTTTTCTTGTGTGCTAAGTTCTCAAACATATGGATGGGAGTTCAATGCAAACAAGTTGTCTTTGTGTGGTTTAATGAAAAATCCAAGTTTTTCTTAAGCGTAGAGATAAATACTACTATTTAAAAGGTTTCTTCTTATTTCTTCTTCAGGTGGCGCTACAGTTCGGGGTTAACCTGTTTCTCGCAACCATTTGTCATATTTTTGCACGAATTGAAGTGACCTTCAGTTTTTTGACGACTCTGCACAGCGAGTTGAGGAGATCCTCATAATGCTTGTCAGACATTCGAAAGAGGTGGCACCGTGAAAAAACGTTTAGGTGTTTGCTGGAATGGAGCCGGGGCAGTATTGCTTAGTAGCCCAACGCTCTTACCACTATACGCAGGGTTTAAGAGTTCCGAAGATAGTTTTATATCAATTTTTTTACAACTCCGAGAATATCGAGATTATCAGCCAGGTGTTGAATTTCACTTTCACTCGATATCGAAATTGAAATCGACCAAGATCGATTTTTGGTGTTCCAGGTTTTACTGATATCGAATTCAATTTCACTTCTTTCGAAGAGAATTCAAATCAAGTTACCGTGTTCTAGATTTCGATTTAATTGTTTCGATGTCGAATTGAAATCGTCAGAGAGAAAAAGTGTGAAATTGACAAACTGAAATAAACATTTGTTTTTGCCTTTGAATTTTTTTAATAAAAAGTAAAGTAAATTGCGAATTGAGAATTTGTTTAATATAATTTATTTATTGTGATTTGTGATTAATCTGTGACGATTTAGGGGTAAGCACACACATTTGGAGCAGGCGGATATCATCATCAAATTGATGGAAGAGCACATATACAGATTTTGCCAGGACCATCGTCTTTAAAGAAGTTTCTTCACCAATTTCGGTTTGCACTGTAGATATTGGGGCTTGAACATCGTGAATTTTATAATGAATTTTGTTCAACAATAAAATCGCCAAAACAATTCCACTCATTTTCACTTAAAAAACAAAATGGGGAAAAAAAATCAAAATGTACAATTTCACAAACTACATAGAATGACAGAAGTCAGCTGTTTTGAAATCGTTTCGAAGACGATTTAGAATGCGATCGAATTCATCTAATCGATCGAAATCCAGAACACGAAAATCGATTTCACTCGATTTGATAATTCTACATGGATTTCAATTCATTTGAATTCTGGAACCTGCCTGTACATTTATTTCCATCCTCGCAAGCAAAGATTTCTAAACAATTCTGAACTGCATAATAATTGTCAAGAAGAATAAAAATGGAAGTTACTTTCGCCAAAGTAAAGCCCCAGCTTCTGATTTCTCCAAATGAAACGAACGTGTTTTATTTCTAACTATTTATTCTAACTGACTGGCGATATCGCAAAATAAGAGCGAACCACTTGTCTCATAGACCATGGGCCCATTCATAAATGCAAGTTTTACAAAGAAAAAGCAATGCAAAGCAGCCAAAGCTGCGCAAATGAAAGTTTAAGTTCACTGCTAAGCATGTGCGAATTCAATACGATTATGACAGCTGCATGATTGCGCTCAAAATCACGCAATGAATAGAGCTTTACTACATTTATGAATTCTCTGCTTAACAGTATGCATTTATTGCATTTATGAATTGGCCCCACATTTTGGGACCCTGTATTTTAACCCTGCAGTCCCGAGATATTTTCCTTCAAAGCCGTAATTAACGGCAATCTTTCGCCATTACTTTGTTAGCTCAAACGCTTTCCAAACAACGCTGCGGGAACTGAAGGAGTTTTAGTAGGTATATCTGCACATATCTGCACCATCTCTATGAAAAACAATTGGTCAACTTATACCCCATTAATATGCTAGTTTGGATTTCCCAGGCTAAATTTATTGAATGACTAGAAAAATTCATTCAAGTGATCATTGGAACGAGCAGTTCTCAAAGCAATACAGTCGACTATTAATATAACATTTGTTATTTTAAGAACAAGAAATAATAAAGTTATCAGAGTTTTTAATAATTTTTACTGAGGCCACAGAAGCAGCTTAGGTGTAGGTGTGGAGAGCGGAGGCACACTTGCGGCTTAAGCTCGTCGGACGGGGGTAGTTCTTGCCAGTCCCACCATACACACACCTGGTCATACACGAAAATCTCGTGCCAATAAAAACAAAAACAAAAGAGAGAAAGTTCCGTTACTCAGACCGCAGACGGACTTAAAAAGAAATATCAAAGAACCTATGCTAATGACCCAGGAGAAAGAGAGGAAAGGAAACGCGAATTATAGCGTAGCTAGTCTAACTTAGCCTAAACTAAGCCCACTTCTAAACTAACTTAAATCTACCTTCCACATTAACCCTAGGTCGACACTCCTCCTTTCATTTGTCTCTTCCCGGTGGACGCTCATCAAGAAACCCGAAAAATTCATGACGTTGTTGGCAAAGGTCTGGCCAACCCAATCTTTAAGTCAAGACACAACCGATGACTATCCGTTTGACAAATTTTGATAAGGATAGTCACTTATATGGACCTCCAGACACAAACATTTTAATGTCTTGTAGAGAAAGTTAACCTTTGTCGTCATAGTTTCTAATCGTTTTTTTATGTCATTGTTGTTTATTAAAAATTTAACCATACCTTGATAAGGCAGCTTTTTGCATATCTATCTCAGCCGGATTGTAGTTGTTTTTATCCCTTAGTTTTTTTAAAACCACGTGACTCGAGTCTATTGTTTCGGATTGTGAAGCCTCAACTTTCGAAACTAAATTGAAGTCTTCACAGGTATTCCTGTCATCACATTCACTATCAATGGGTTCTTTATAGTTAGATATGCAGTTTGTATATGCTTGTCTTGAGTTTTGATTCTGTTCTTCATTATGCTTCTGGATATAACGTCGATCTCTGGAAACGTCAGGCGCTCTGCTATTGGCTTTTACATTTTTTACAGTTTTATTACAAAAAAAGTTCGGCTTGCGACTAAAATTAGGCTGCTGTTCAATGGTAGGAGGTCTGCAGCTTTGCTTTGTAGACACGTCATTTTCAATGGGACTTGCATGCTCGCTTATTGGAATGGATTTTGGAATAGATCCACAAATATCAGTCGAAGGGACATTATTAGAAAACTCCCAAGCGTTTATATCCAAATCATGTTTTCCAGGAATCATTGGGGGTGGCGGCATTCCAGGTCCTTTCTTTTTTAAAAGTATGTTATTATTTTTCTGAAAATAAAAAGAGCACAAAAGAGATATGAAATACACATGTATGTACATACTTGTTCAATACAGGCAAAAAATAAACAAGTTATAAAATATAAAGGTAGTATAATACAAGATTGTAATATTACTCCCCTTACTTGCAATATTTCTATAAGATTCAAAATAATAAACACAACACAACAATAAAGAATTCATATCCGGCAAAGCTCTACTTCCAACCAAACAAAAAACCAACGATTTATTTAAAAGCTCAAAAAAAAAATTAGGTTAAAATAAATTTCGACATTATAAGACATTTTTACATTTTTTTTCAGTAATTATTTTCTGCCGCACGGCATATACATACATAAATATACTCGTAAGTCGATTATTCTTATTTTTTTGTGAAAAAAGTTAGGAGCTTTAATTCCTAACTATAAATCAGATCACGGTGCAAAAAAAACTTAATTTCGTTTGAATTTGAGTTAAACGGCTATGCCACAGATACACAGATGTTCTAAAGAATTATTTGTTATTCTGGACGTAATTGACAAAAGGTATATGCGAAGGATGTCTGTTTTCACACTCTGTCCTATTATAGTCGTTTTAATGACTTTAACGATCGATAATGATAACAAAACTATTGGAAAAGTCAACGGAGAGTAAATTAAACATTATAAAATGAAGTAATATGGTAATATTCGTGTGTAGGGAACCAAATACTCAAATGTAATAGTCATGTGATTAGTTTACAGGCTTGTATTCTACTATTTTACAAGGCAATTAAATGTTACATTATATTTTACATATAAATCAGTGTTATTATATTAAAATGTATTAAAAACACTTAAAACGAATACGCTATGTGACTTTTGCAATATTTATTTAAATACATATGATTATTGTTAATACATACTTTGTTTGGTTTTGCTGGTTGAGAAGCTATTGAGGCCCAAGTAATTTGTTTCTTATTTAAATTTGAATCATTTGACATTGATGAATTATCAACAGTATTCGCTGTTCTATGATTTTCATTCCAACCCACAGATGCATCGCCGAAAACTGCCTAAGTAAAGAAGAATAATAGAATAATTATCTTGAATTTAAACAAAGCAGCAGATAAGAAATAAAAAACCAGCAATATTTTTAAGAGATTGTATGAACATTTTTTATGATATCGACAGATTTGGTTTTCTAATTTCCAAAAAAAAAAATTTAACGTTGTTTACTTTTACCAGCCTCTGATTCCGTTTGTGGACCCTCTACGATGTGATAAGACATTGTATAAGATTTGGTGCGCGAGCATTAAGAAAGACAGTTGGTGAATGGGAGGCAACAGCCCGACAGTCGGCCAATTTGATGAAGAGCAATAATTGCATTTGGACACGAACTTCTTTTTTAACCCATGACCGATGTGTGCTTACACAAACAACATAAGTAGAAGCCATTGCTCGAGCTGTGACGGTGCGGACGCAGGTGCACCTGGCCTCTTGTGTTCTGGCGGTGACCCCATTTCAGTAGTTAATATGGTTTGGACCGGAGAATATCGAGGCGTATTTCCACAACAATAAGTCTGACATTTTGACATTTTGGAAAATTGTCAGCAGCCAAGAATGTGTTTTCCTTAAATACCTCCGTTAATTTTTGATACCCCCTCAAAACGGCTTCAACGGATTTGCCACACCCTGTTATGTACGTTACATAAGAACAAATCGGAATTATTTATCTAGATACACGGGTTTAAAAACTAAATCAAAGACAAACATGGCTTAGCCATCTGCTGAAAAGGCAATACAAGACAACAATTATAGCTATTTATCTGTATAAGAAGTGATTGATTATAAGTATATGAATGTCTATACTATGTTCTACGTAATAGATAAATCACGGAATTTGTTTAAACTAAGATGTAGAGACTGAAGAGTAATTTGAGAATGAGTGTTTGAGATCGTATGAGGCTGTACAACTCTTTCAGAGTGAACAACTCGCGAGACTTGGCTACATTTTTTACATGAAATGATTTTGATCATATACCTATTACTATCAAACTGCGCGATCACTAAATTGAATTCCAAACTAAAAAAACTGATAATGGAAGGTAAAAGAACGAAACCTCGGCTATTCTGTTCAAATAACTTAAAAAAAAAATTGCTTCTGATGAAAAGAATAAAGATACATTTCAAAAAAAAAAAAAGATAATTAAAAGTACATACTACAACTCCAAGTTTTCTGCAAATCGAATTTTTATCATGAACACTGCTTTTCCAATGGATTTTTCCATGTAATACAGACGGTTTTTAGGTTTGTTTTTCGAATTGGCAACCCTTTTTCTGGCGAATACCAACTGGACAGCTGATTTGTGATCGGTTTCATTTGCCCTTTGACCATGAATAGACTTACGACAGAACACAGCTGAAAAGTAGGCTCCATGTCAAATCGCCCAAAATGCAAAAATGTCACATTGCCCAACATTTTTGGGCGATTCAACACTATGCCAAATCACCCAAAAATTAAGAAACGTTAAATTGCCCAAGAAAGTTTGGGCAGAACTCATGCTTCCGATCGTCCAAAACCAAATCGCCCAAAATGAAATAAAAAAGTGAAATATTCAACGATGAGTTCGCAACCACCTTTACATTTTGTTTTGTCAATTGCAGGAATCAAATCAATTTATTTTTCAGGTCAGATTCACATAGATGTTTTGATTTCTGGTGTGTGGAACCCATTTAAAAAAGAAAAAAACATACATACAGTCGTCTCTCTCTAAGCCGAATTTTCACGGGATACCAAGATTTGTTTGAGTTAGAGAGAGTTTAGGAAAAATTCGAGTAATAGAGAGAAACATTTATTTTTGATTTAAAACGTTTGTTTAATAAAAAAAAAAAGGTTAAAGTATGTAAATACATACTTACAAAAAAGTTAGCAAAAAAATATAGTTTCTTGCTTGGTTAAACGAATCTAGCAACAAACATGCACATCAAGACTATATCAGCTCTGTTGAACTGTCTTTTTTAGTAAGAATCAAGTGATTTTGAAATTCCAGCTGGAATCTTATTAAAACAAGTTCTTTTTTTTTTATACATATGCAGACAGATCCATTGAAAAACCTGTTTTGAATGCAACCAACAACACAAAGAAAAGGATTACAATGTTTATTTTTTGTTTTTGCCTTGCAATTTTCTAAAAACTGAATCTTTTTATGGAGGTACCAAGAATATGAATGGGAAAAACCATGACGAGCTGACGATGATGGCACACGCGATGCTAGACATATTTAGGGTGTTGAAGTGTGTAGGTACTTGATGGTTAGTAGTTATATACTCAAGAACGAATTTCGAAGGGGTAATGTATTTTTGTTTTGTGTTGTGCTAAACAAAATTCGACTTAAGGGGTGAAAAATATGCTAATAATAATAAAAGAGAGTTCGACCTAGGGAATGGTTTTTGTATTGAAAATTAAAGGGAATTGTTGGCAACCCTGTCTTTATTATACCTATATCCATACTTGTACATAAACCTAATTATCGAATGTTCATATACATATCTATCTTACTCTATTTATCTATCTCACTCTATATTACATATATTAATATTAAGTTAAATATAACCTTTTAAATACTAAATAACTACATGACTACTGTAAATCTGAAATAAAGAGTTAGTTGCTTAAGTACAGTCGATGCGTTCACATTTGCCTCCTAATCCAAAGCACAACAGTGGCGACGAGGATAGTTGTTGAATAAATTACAACATGGAACACGTGGTTGAGGAATTAAAATTAATTGCAGAACAGCAATCTAAATTATTACGTGAGATAGCAAATAAAGTCTTCAAGCAGGAGGCACAAACAAATCAGGATAACTCACAGGCATCACCCGAATATTCTCTCGAAGTTTTGGCTCAGAACATTCAGGAATTCCACTTCGACCCAGAAAATGGTATAACATTTCAAAAATGGTATGTGCGTTATTCCGACCTATTTGAGAACGATGCATCTAAATTAGATGACGCTGCGAAGGTAAGGTTGCTGATGAGGAAACTCGGACCACAAGAACATAGTCGGTATGTAAATTTCATTTTACCTAAAACACCTAAGGATTATAAATTTGAAGATACAGTACAAAAACTAGTCAATATTTTTGGGAGACAAGAATCAATCTTTAGAATGCGATATAGGTGTTTGCAATCAAAAAAATCAGACAGAGAAGACTATGTAGCTTTTGCAAGCGAGGTGAATAGGCAATGTGAAAATTTTGAATTGGGAAAATTATCTGCTGATCAATTTAAATGCTTAATGTTTGTTATAGGACTTCAATCACCCAGTGAAGCCGATGTGAGATCTCGACTCTTAGCACTCTTAGAAAAAGAAAATGATATAACACTGGATAAACTCATATTAGAATGCCATCGAATTGCAAGCATTAAGCAAGACACACAGCTCATCGAGACATCGTCATTATCACCAATATCAATCAATTCAGTCAAACACAAATTGAAATCAGACACATACAAAACAGATCGATACAACCGCAACCAATCGACTTATGTACCAAGAACTCCATGCTGGGGATGCGGAGGCATGCATTTTTCCCAATACTGCAAATACAAAGATTACAAATGCAAACAGTAAGTACTTTACACATATAGATCTGTCAGATGCTTATCTGCAGATTCAGGTGGACGACAGTTCTAAGCATTTACTCACAATTAACACACATAAGGGCCTATACCAATGGAATAGGCTACCACCAGGAATTAAAACAGGGCCCGGATTTTTCCAACAGCTTATGGACACTATGCTGTCAGATTTGGAGAATGTCTCAGCTTATATAGATGACATTTTAATATCAGGTAAAAACCGAGAACAACACGATCGGTGTCTGCATGCTGTTTTAAAACGCTTGGAAGAGTTTGGATTCAAAGTCAAGATAAGTAAATGCAATTTTTTGATGAGTGAAATTCATTATTTAGGTCATATTCTCACCAGCAACGGAACCAAACCGGATCCTAAGAAAACTGAAGCCATTAGGAACATGCCAGCACCGCAAACACTACAGCAGCTTCGCTCATTTTTAGGCGCCATCAATTACTATGGTAAATACATACCAAAAATGAGTCAGCTTCGGGCACCGTTGGATCAACTTTTAAAGAAAGTTGAACAATTTATTTGGTCGGCGAAGTGTGAAAATGCTTTTCGTGAATTTAAACGCATTCTACAATCCGACCTTGCTCTGACACATTTCAATCCTACTTTTCCGATCATTGTTTCCGCCGATGCTTCAAAAGACGGAATTGGAGCCTGCTTGTCACATCGTTTTACAGATGGAAAAATCAAAGCAGTTTACTACGTCTCAAGGTCACTCACCTCCGCAGAAAAAAGTTACAGTCAGATTGAGAAGGAGGGTTTGGCTCTAGTCTTCGCTGTAACTAGATTTCACAGGATGATTCTCGGTCGAAAGATTCTGCTAGAGACGGACCACAAGCCGTTGCTCGCAGTATTTCGGCCAAGCAAAGGTATACCTATACACTCAGCGAATCGTCTTCAAAGATGGGCGTTGGCGTTACAAACATACGATTTCGACATTAAGTATGTACCAACGCAAGAATTTGGTAATGCAGATCTTCTTTCACGATTAATTGGTACTCATCAAATCGATTCAGCAGAAGATTACATCATAGCACAAACGGTATTAGAAAATGAATCAAATTTTTCATCAGAGTTACATGACAATATTAAAAACTTACCAGTTACATACAAAATGATTAAAGCAGCCACAAATCAATCAACAGAACTTCGCAAGATCAAAGAGTTTATAAAAATCGGATGGCCAAACAACATCTCATTGGAGCTGAAAGCATACTTCAATCGAAGGGACTCTCTCATGATAGTAGAAGAATGTCTACTATTCAATGAGCGTGTTATCATTCCAAAAGTATTACAGCAGCGCATCTTGAAACAACTACATAAGGGTCATCCAGGAGAGGAACGAATGAAGTCTCTAGCCCGCAGCTATGTATATTGGCCGGGTTTAGATGATGAAATCAAACGTTTTGTGAAGCAGTGCAATCAATGTCAGTTAGCTGCTAACTCTCCAAATAAAGTAACACTAGCATCTTGGCCTCTATGCACCAAACCGTTTCAGCGGGTGCACATAGACTATGCGGGTCCAATTAACGATACTTGGTTTTTTGTAGTAGTTGATGCCTACTCGAAATGGCCAGAAATTATCGCAACACATTCTACTACGGCATCAGTAACTATTAAGCTATTATCACAGATATTTTCGAGATTTGGATTTGCTGAAACAATAGTCTCAGACAATGGATCTCAATTTAAGAGTCATCAGTTTCATCAATTTTGCTTGGTCAATGGAATCGAGCACATTACAATAGCTCCCTACCATCCCCAATCAAATGGTCAAGCAGAGAGGGTGGTAGGAACATTCAAAAATGCTTTAAAAAAATTAAAAGGGGAGGGAACTATTGAAGAAATCATTAATGTTTTTCTTCTCTCTTATAGGTCCACACCTAGTAAAAGTCTCCAAGGAAAATCACCCGCGGAACTGATGCTAGGACGATCCATACGGACAACATTAGACCTACTAAGACCAACAAAAATTGCAGAGCCGATTCAGAATACCACACAAGATGCACAATTCAACAAGAAACACAACGCAAAGCCGAAATCTTTTAGTAAAGGAGATTCTGTTTTCGTCAAGCAGTACTTCCCATCAAGGTCGATCTGGACAGCTGGTGAGGTTATTGAACGCGTTGGTCGGGTCAACTACAATATTTTAATCTACAATCCGAGGAAGCTGATACGATCACATGCTAACCAGATGAGGATTAGGGAGTCATCCACTGAAGCGACTAATGTTCAACTTCCATTGAAGGTCTTATTGGATGATTTCGACATAACCCAAAATGTACGATCGGAGGTTACGCCTAGAAATTCTTTACCAACAGCAACGTCGGGCGATGTTCAAAAAATTGAACCTCCAGAGAATTCCGCAACATCTCAACCTCTAGCAACAGGGGCAAGACCGTCAAGACATCGGAGACCACCACAGCGCTATAGTCCTTCACATTATAAATAAAAAAAAAAATAATAAAAAAAACAGGGGGAGATGTTGGCAACCCTGTCTTTATTATACCTATATCCATACTTGTACATAAACCTAATTATCGAATGTTCATATACATATCTATCTTACTCTATTTATCTATCTCACTCTATCTTACATATATTAATATTAAGTTAAATATAACCTTTTAAATACTAAATAACTACATGACTACTGTAAATCTGAAATAAAGAGTTAGTTGCTTAAGTACAGTCGATGCGTTCACATTTGCCTCCTAATCCAAAGCACAACAGGAATGATAAAATATGGCGAAAAAATTCGAGTTAGAGAGAAATTCGGCTTAGGGAGAGTCCACTGTATCTGGAACCCAATACATACACAAATAACACAGTACAACCACTAATCTCCGGCCTAAGATTTGAGCATTGATCCTGAAAGTACTTACCAAAACTAGAAACTCTGCATCATTCGTTTTGCCGGATTGGCTGCCTAACATATTTTATAGCCTCATGAATATTTTGGCATAAGCCTTATATTGGACACTTTTTGGTTTTTTGCTCATGGCTATATCTTGGTTAACCGTAGGGATTTTGATTTTCTGTCTTCAGCAAAGAAAGAAAAAAGTGCAAAACAAACTGAGCCAACAAACTGCACCCAGGGCCTCAAAATCGTAAAAATTCCCTCTTTTTTTAACATTATTTCACATTTTTCGAACATTTTTGGCCCATTGTTCGTATTTGCACTAACACCATCTATTGAAAAAAAATCAGCCCAAGCCATTTCTTACATTTAGTTGACAAACAAAAAAACGTATTTACTGTGTGAAATGCATATTGTTACAATATATTTGTGGACAATGTGGCGTATACGTAATTTGGTAACTTATTTTTTCATTGTTCGTTGGCGTTTTTACAATTTTGAGGCCCTAGATGCAATTTTTTTTTGTCGTTTTGTTTTGCACGTTTTTTCTTCTAATCAATACCTATAACTTTGCTGAAGACAGAAAAAAAAATCCCTTAGGTTAACCAAGATATAGCCATGAAAAAAAAAACCAAAAAGTGCTCAAAATAAGGTTTGAGCCAAAATATTCATGAGGCTATAAAATACGTTAGGCAGCCACTCTGTCAAAACGAATGATGCAGAGTTTCTAGTTTTGGTAAGTACTTTCAGGATCAATGCTCGAACTTAAGGCCCGAGACGATGACCTGAAAAATGTTACACAGTGTAATACAACTACTGACCAGCTGGCCAGCTAGAAGAATATGAAAGCAAATGAAACTGGGATACATTAATATATATGTACATTTATACCTTTTGCTGTGATTACCTTGTTGGTCTCTCTAGACGACACTTTTTGGTGTATGTGCACGTTATCCTTTTTGTTGTTATATGACACATTGGGTAGACTTCTCTTATTTTCGGTACAACAATCTTCACTTCTTTTGGAATCGTTACAGTTAAACGGGTTGTAAGATTTTCCTTTAGAATCTTTAAAATAGAAAGTTGTTAAAAGTAATCTATCTCACTACTATAAAAGTGCGGCCCAAAAATATCAATTAAGTAACCAATATTATGTCGGTTCATATGGAATGATAAAGTTGACCGATGGTTTTTAATAAGATTTGTAAATTGCATCAAATAATTTCTTTAGCTATAACAATGCATTTTGGAGTAATCTATAATTGTTACTTTTTTGACCGCCTTTTGTATTACCGTTAGGTTGTGACTTTTTCTGGGTTTCACCTGCGCATGTGTCTGGCCGAACGATAAAGGGTGGGTTTTGGAACTGAATTGATGCGCTGAGCTCTAAATTACAGACGAGTTAGTCGGTATATATTGTTGAAAAACCTCACAAAAATATACGTACCGGAACCTTTACCTTCTGATGGTGAGGATAAGTTATCATAGGCCTCGTCGACTTGCTGACTCCAGGGAATATCATCACACTCTTCCATATGTGTCCCTGTAAAAGTTGTTTTATTAATCCTTGTGACTGAAGCTTACATTTTATATTTTCAATTTCAATTAAATTTTTAGGACTAGTACAATATTAATAATTCATTATATTTTTACATTTAAGTTTAAAATTGCTAATATCAATGTGCATTATACATATGTAAATACAGTGGTGGAAAACTAATTAGAAACAAGTACCTATTCTACAAAAATGCGATAACAGAGCTCTTATTAACTTAAGTTAGTTTGTATTTTCAAACAATTTATGTATCCTATCCTAATCCTTCCTATCCTAGCCTAATCCTATCCTAATCCTAATAATACATAATACATATAGGTGAAAGTTTGGATGTTTGCGACTCAATCACGGTCTAACAGCTCAACATATTTGGAACAGAAGTCTACTTCCTCGATTAGCGAATACGCTACTTTTTATCCCGAAAATATAATTCTTTAATTCAATTAATTCACATTTTCCAGTTAAAGCCCATATTATTTTTTCATTACTTTTTGGGTAAACCATTGTCATTGGTTGTAATTCTGTTGCCAATTGTTGCTCTTTTTCCGCCACGAATTAATTATTTTATATAAAACAACCACCAAAAGTAAAACGAGCTGCGCCCGCCTGCAGCAGAACAAAATCGCGAAATGTCAATTGGAGGAGAGAGTGCAACCACAGCTAACTGGAAGCTGTTGCGCCGGCCGCTCAGCTGGGGTGGGTTCCACGAACGAGTACACTGTGGTTAAAAAAAAATGGGCGCCACCCAATTTTTCGAGAAAAAGGAATTGGGAAACCTTTAAGTGAAAAAGCCGGTGGATTCGGAAATCAAGAAAACCAATAAGAAAAATATAGGAGAACAAAATATTTTTGCACCACGTTATAATAACTGGCCGATTTATTGAAAATGATAGAAGGTCGAAATAGAGTAGAAAACTAAAATTAAATTTAGGAAGGGGCTGGAAAAAATCCACCGGGCGGGGTGGATAAAAAAAAACCAACCCGTGACGAGAACAAACGAACAAAAAAATCGCCGTTGAAAATGGCCCGCTACTGTACGGTCCCGAACAAATAAAATATATGTATATGGATGGGGGTCGCGTGTCCCGCAACTCACCGGGATTTTCGCGTACCGAAGCCTACCGGAGTCTTTTTCCACAAACAAAATCCTAACGAATTCACTATACTATTTTCACACTACTACTTATCTTTTTTTTTTGTTGTATCCTGATTCCCTTTTGGCTCTCCACCTCCTAGGTAAACGTCCTCTCCTGCGATCGGTTCCTTGACTTCACCTCTCCTGTTTTTCTTTCCTTAAAATTTCTCTACTCCTTGCCTTTTTTTTTCTAAGCGTTTGTCTTTTATTTTTCTTTTTCTAACTTCTTTTTCCTTTTGTTGTTTTTGAGCGCTCTCTTTTTTTCTCTCTACACCAGCTCGGTCAACCAAGAAGTGAAGTGACCATTCCAGTGGGTTCCTTTGTCCACCTCGGACACAAAGAACCCCACCCACTTGCACTCACACATTCATACATTCAGCCACAGTGGGATCCATTTGCGGCTTATCAAGCGGTATTATGCTCTTTGGCTAGAATACGCCACCGCTTTTCGTTCCCCACTGTGCTCTCTCACGCATCGCATCCATACTGGAATTCGCAGCACATTGGGACATTTCCAGTGCCTGCGAATCCCATGGTTAAGTTCAGCGATTTTATTTCGCTGACTTTTCGGAGTGAAAAAAAAGCGCTCAACGTTCGTGTTAGTAATCAAATAACCATCCGTGTAGCGGACTCTTTTTCTTCCATTCTTCCCATACACCGCGTGTCCACATTTCAGACATTTTTGATGGCTTGCTCTCTTATATTCTTTTTTTTTCTCTTTCGATAACATCCTCGTGGAGATGCGGTGATACGCGCATTGATGAGTAAACCATTGCCATTTATCGTCAGTCTGTTGCGAAAGGGTTGTTCGTGTTAATATTATTCTTTGTGGCACAAAAAACCATCGCTACAGCTAACTCTTTTCCACCACCGATTTTCGTGGCCTAAGTGTCAATCAGCGTTGCCATAAGTGCAGATTTGTCTGCATATTGCAGATTTTCAACCCAACTGCAGACTTTTACAATCCGAAAATCTGCCCGGCAGATTTTGTTTGCATACGCACTAATATATTTTATTTATTTATTTATTTCATTTCATCAAATGAGTATACATCACTTGTTCTCTTTAGATTACTAGTGCAATTAAAATATAAACTTAGAACTACTGATTAAACCCACCGGCAATGGAGCTTTAAAACTAATTTATTCTTAAATGAACTCCTACTGAGATGAAAATCTAAAAGACTACAATAGTTATTTGAGGCTCGTAGGCATATAGAAATTGGTTCATTGTAACCATAATTTTCTCTATGATACGGTACAGTTGTGCTCATATAATTAAGTCACATAAACACGATTACACTATCTTCGGTAGACCTAAGTTTTATTAACAAATTCAGATTAATTGGTTCAAATAGAATGTTTATACTACTTGTAAGGTTCAATTCTTCTTGGTTTTTTTGTTTAACAAATCATTAAAATATAAATTTTACAGATTATATGCTTATATCGCTTTGAGCTCGGTGACATATAATTAAGTCATTTACTAAAAAAATAATTATTGTGGATATTAATACATATTCTATCTCTTTTAGAGTCAGTACTTTGTTTCTCAACCTTTTTGTTTTATAACTTCGGCGCATCTATCGTCCATAGTCTTGACCAGGGCTGCACATTGAGCGGGTGTGATCTTGTTCCTGTTGAATAACTTGCCACAGACGCCTTTTTGCAGTTTTTTTTTTGTACCAACTACCCATTTTATAACCCCCCCATCAAATTTCTATGGGTTTTTAATCAGGACTTTGAGCTACCCACTGAAGGAGATGGACTCCAACCAATGTTTAACGATCCTGGAGCAATGCTTTGGATCTTTGTATTATCTTTATAATCGGACAAACACCGAATGTGGTAAAGTATCCCCAGGCCATCACCGATGAGCCACCAGGCATGACCATTTTCTTGGTGAACTTATGGTCAAATTCTTTCGGCTGTACTATTAAAAACACATTGTTTTTTTATGTATTTTTATACAAGTAAAAATTATATTACAGTAGACGCTCGATATAGTGAACTAATAAAAACCAGGCCTGTTCACTGAAGCGAGATTGTTCATTGTAACGAGCGTGGACTCCTTGAAGCAAATTTTATCAAAATGTGTATGTTTTTACGTACAATTCATCGAAAATAGAATATAATTACAATTTTTTTTTGCGATTACTAAAAAACAAGCCAATATTTATAAGAAAGAATATCATATTTTTAACAAAAACAACTCTTCCGTTAAAAACATAATACATTCCATGTACTTAAATAAACAAAAATACAACAAACTTAAGCTGTGCTTAAGTGACATGGTCACAAAGAATATCGTTCAAAAAATAACAAAATAAGCAACACGCACTTTGTTTTTGCACTAAAAACAACCACAAGCTGTGAAACAAACAAATATTCTAAAAAGTGAACAAACTTGTTCACTATTTAGAATAGCCTGTATAAAATATTGTGTGTTCACTATATTGGATTGTTCACTATATCAATGTTAACTTTATCGAGCGTCCACTGTATATTATATTATTATCAGTAGTGTGTGTCTGACAAAAGTTTTTTTGTTTGTTACTCGTATTACCAACAAATACAAATACAATCAGTGCTTGCCTTAAAATCATATTCACCAAATCGTCTTGCGAATTCCAGTGCCTTTTCCTTTAATATTCCTCCGGAAATTGTCATATTCTGCTTTCTAGCTGCCGGAAACCAATCGACGACTTCTTTATCAATATTTTCAAACATTGGTTTCTTTATTCTTTTGCTTCCTCCCAACGAACTACCAGACTCGATTGATGTGATAATCAATCGCTTTTTTTTAATATTGTGGAAACCGTATTCGGTGGAACATTTCACAGCAACGTCTTTTTTTTTGGAACCACTTTCTATTTCTTTACTAAGCTTGAATTTTTCTTGAATTGTTAAAGACTTTGACGCGTTTAGTTGCCATTATAATAAAAATCGCTCAATTTAAGACTCGACAAACCAGCAGCATTACGAAATCAAGAATAAAGGCGCGATAGCGATAAACAACAAAACACACCAGCGCGATTGAAGTTTTCTCAGTTTTATTTATGTTGTTTTTTTACTTTTTAAAACATTTTCACTATCCATTTGCAGTATTTACTTACATTCTAGAAAAAAATCTTCAAATCTAATTTAAAAACTACCAAAACTGACATTTTATAATAATAAAAATTACAAAATACTGCACGATAGAGCGATTGAATACTAGAGACGTTCAATCACAGTCTATCGCTACATTATCGCAGTTGGTGTGAATGAACCAACTTGAATACACGTGTTGCGATAGATCGCTATCGTTATCGCTATCGCTATCGCGGCGGTGTGTGTGAGCCTTAAATGTTAAACAAACATATGTACACACATCCAAACTTAGGTATGTATGTACCTTCCAACAACAAAATATTCAACAAAAAAAAAATTCCCCTAACATGAAATATTCGCTTAAATGGGGATTTCCCCGAAAAATTCGGCACGTACAATTTTTTTGTTCGAGTTATAAAGAAATTCGAGTTATGCAAGTTCGAGTTATCAAAAACAAATAATATGGAATTTGCAATCTAAACGCTGCTGCCACACAATTTGGTTCGAGTTATAAGAAATTCGAGTTATTGAAGTTCGACTTAAGGCAGTTTGACTGTAATATAATATTTTTGGACAAAGGAAAATGATTTTCGTTTATTTATCGTCATCAGCTTAAGAACCATCTCAACGCACCGCACCATTTGCAACATCAACACTTACTGAACTTTGCTTTTTGATGAAATTTACTTTAGCCGTAGCCATTTCAAGCCCAGAAAAATAAGGATGAAATTTAAATCCAAGTACGGTGCTTCTAAAAAGCACAGCGCACATTTTGTACCCTGGGTCGTTACGGTTAGAGGGGTTCACATTGAACGATTTGTTGGACAAACTTGTTGGACGGACGACCGACCAAATCGTTCAATTCGAACGGCGTTCAAACAAGTCGTCCAACTTTATTGTATAGTTTTTCAAATTTTTGAACTTTATACCTTGCTTGACAAACAATCGTTCAATGTGAACGCTTGTCATCCAACTTCGGTACATTTTTTATTTGGGAATTCAATAGTAAACATCGAAATTATGGTGTCGAGCGTGGACAAAATATTTTGGAATTTTTGGTATTTCAAAGATTTAAAACTCCAAAAATATCAGGAAACAGAAATGGAAGGATTATCTACTATTGATTTTGAATTCCAAAACGATAATGCTGCAATTAAAGAAGTAAATAAAACACCCGCCCCCATGTTCACAGTTCAACATCTTATCACAAATGAAATGTGTCAAGCATGTCGTAAAATTCGAACGCTTACCCTAATTTGGTCGTCCAACAAATCTTTCAGTGTGAACACCGCTGTTATGGTCGCACTATTGAGGAATATAGATGGAAGTTAGACAGGTAAGAACATACATAGACCGCTCACTGTAGTCGCTACATGAAATTTAACAATAATTGTCTACACACATACATAGGTAGTCGAAAAACCGAACTTGTAATTGAAAGAACACGCATCTCATACATTTTTTTAAAATCTCATACGTTGTAACCGATTGCAAATTAAACGGAGTTTTGCCGGGACTTTGAAAATATGTCGTGACGCGAAGCATTCGGTTCATTAGAACATCAATTGGTGCGATGATAATTAAGTTGGAAATGGATTCGTGTTAAGGGTGATCTTGTGGAGTAGTGCGGCGCAGTCGATATTTCCAGCTTATAACTGCTGAAAGTAGTCCGTTACGTTTTCGCAGTTTTTGGTGTGATGATTTTCGGATTTCTTCGAATTCGAATGAATTAGGGGTGTGCTGAGAATCGGTCGGAATTGAAAAACGCAAATAAATTGACGTTTTCAATGCGTTCGGTTTTGTGTTGGTGAAATTGAATTCGGAAGACTCAAAATGTATGTTTTAGAAGATTTATACATAAAATATTAATTATGTCTACCTAATTTAAGGGAAAACATACAAATATCAACCAAAATCAATCAATCAATGATTGATTTCATGGCAAAATATCCTGATTTGGCAAGAGGTTTTACCAAAACAGCGAGTCGGACACATTTTTTTGTCGGTGAAACAGAATAAGAGATTCTAGTTGAAATTCGTAGGGGAACAATTTCACCTAGCACATCTTAAATGTTTTGTTTACTTTTTAGAGTAGGACAAATCTAATTTTTTTTTTCTTTAGTTTGTAAGGCAGGATTTTTTTTTGCACTCAAATATTATCTTTTCCTCGAGGATGTCTTGCCACGATCCCTTTTTATTTTTTTTTACTACCCTTTTGCGGGAATGCACTTTGTGACAAGCACGCAGAGTTTTATTGCTTGTTTTTTTAAGTTTTACTATTTTACGTATCAATACGCCTGGAAGTTTTCTGGTGCGTATATTGACTGTAAGTTATGAATACTCGCTACTGTTAGTGAATAAAAATTATGCCGCCGCCATTCGGCGACCGCGACGACCGTTCTACGTAGCAATCCTACTGCAACTGAAATCCTTTTATTTGGTGTTGTCTGTTCAACCCTTGTTTTCGCTGACTACGCAAATATGCAGCCGAACGACAATAGGTTTCCCCTATTTCGAATTTGTTTCATTTCGGGCGAATTCCAGCACACCATTTTTCATTTCGTCCGTTTTTGAAATCGGTTTGCGTTTTCAAACCGGTCGGAATTGATCACAGTGGTGAATAGGTTTGTCTTTGTTTTCCACTACAATGAAGATAATGACATTTCTTAAACTGTCAGATGGATTGGTTTGACAGAGTTCAACAGTCCACCCCGAGGAAAAGGTATTGCAGATACTTGCAGATAACTCATCGCAAAGAGAGAGCTAAATGAGAGTAAACAAAAATGAGAGTCATGAAACTGTCAAGCTTCTATGAAATTTTACATAGTATTGCGAAAACTATCGACACACCAAACAGACCTATTATCATCTTTAGATTTTCTATAAAAAAAAAAATATAATTCTTTTTTGCGTAAGTGATTGATATCTGTCAAATAGTAGAATCCTCTCAATGAGAGAGATATCCTCTCCCAGAGAAAAACTTGAACGAAAGACACCAAACGCTTTTGAATCGAATCTTGTCGATTTGTTTTTGTTTTCCACTACAATGAAGATTATGACATTTCTCAAACTGCCAGATGGCTTGGTTTGACAGAGTTCAACAGTCCACTCCGAGGAAAAGGTCTTGCAGATACTTGCAGATAATTCATCGCAAAGAGCGAGCCAAATGAGAGTAAAACAAATTGAGAGCCATGCAACTGTCATGATTCTATGAAAGTTAACATAGTATTGCAGAAACTATCGACACACCGAACAGACCTATCTATTATCATCTTTAGATTTTCTATAAAAAAAAAATAAACAAAATGTAGTCAATATTTTTCAAAACACATGAATTTGTTTACAATTACCTACATTGACCCTATAGTACTGTATAGGAATTGTGTTGAATTTTTATTAAAAATACGTTTTACTCAATTTTTGGTGCTTGTGATCATATGAATTGATTTTAATATGTATGTATTTATAGTATATATTTACATATATGTATCTAAATATATATATACATATGTATGTATATGTAGCCTTATTCAGCTAAAATTCCTCAAAATCCTAAACTTCTGAAAATTGGACTGCTTGCAGTACATAGATACATACATATATAATGGCCATACATAATATATATGTAATGCCAATGACTACAAAGAAATACGTGCAAAAAAAACAACACGGTTCGAAAGATTCATAAACAAATTAATCGAAGACCTTGCAACATTCTGTAAACCGAAACCAAGGAACTTATCATATAAACTAACCACCTATCTAGCTACTACTATATAAACAAGTTTTTCGAACTCGTATGTAAAAAATCCATGTATTTTATTACGACGGTTAATTAAATACTCCTGTTTTGATTTAAATTTCCTGGAACTCTAGGATAAATCAACTTAGTTTTGGATCCCCAATGAAAATTCCTAATAAAACAAATTTATAATACATCATTTCTTTTAGGTAATCGACTTTACATCAGCTGGCACTTTTAGCTGCTTGTCAAAACAAAAGACACATCCACTTTAAATAAACTTATGTATTATAATATTAAAAGAATATTACCTGCAGCAGTCTGCCTCTTTAACTGAAATATAAAACAAATTGGTCAATTAAATGCAAAACAAGCACATATTTATATAAACATGTACAAAGTTAAACATAATCTTATATATGCATATAATATTTATTATGGATCAATTCTATTTGTTAGTCCAAAATTCTAAACGAAAAAGATAACATGTATTATGAACTACGAATCTGCATGTTCCATGTATACTTTATATATTTACATATATGTATTATATACATATAAGTACATATAAACATTTGCATATATATATGATCGACGAGTGTTCAACCATTATGTAGGTAGGCGTAGTAGATATATGCACATATGGAAAATAGTCGGGTAATAATGAAATAAAACATACCCGATCTGACACGCCTGATGACATTTGTTTCCTGAAATTTTAGATTACAAAGCCTGCTAAACTCCAGTGCTTAAAATGCTAACAAGACTTTTGAAGCGCTTTCTTATACTTATATCTAAGTTAACAAATCCACGAAACACACCGCGGCAAATTAAATGGGTACCATTTAATTTTTCCTCCGAACAGATAGCAGTTTAGAAGTATTGGGCTATTAAGTTATTTACTCCATTGTGTTTTATTCGCCGTTAGCTCTTAGCTTTTAGCTCCAAGCACAAAGTTTAGGTAGGGTATGACATGTGAAAATCACATTTTCTCCACGACACACGTTCCCTTTTTGCGTTCACATAAGGCGCAATCCACACGTTCACTTTTGAGTCACGACTTTTGTAATTTCTGTTTTCAACTTTCATTCCATGAGACACTGCGTGAAAGAAATCTGAGGATGTTGGGGGAGCTTGGGTCGGAAAAAAGTGCCTCGAGATGTTTCGCTTTATTGACAGCCAGCGCGACTGTTTAGATCGAAGTGAAAAAGGAAACTAAAAGAAAAAATTTAATATAGGCACTTAGACGCTGATTACACGACTCTTTTTCTTTCGTTTCGTCTTTCGTCTTTTTGACAGATAAAGGGGGATGAAGCAACGAAAGCAGGAATGAAAATTCTGAGACTTTTTTCGGTTGATCTTTGACATTTCTCGTTTGACAACCAAAACATGGCAGAGAATTTTAATGATGAATTTTAAAGTTGATTTTGGAGCTAAATTTAGGGACATTTTACATTTGCTAGTAAACACGCAACTATTATCCTCCATAACAAGTAAATTTAATGCGATTCCAACTGAAATTTTACTATTCCCTTCCTAAATATGATGTGAATTTTAATAAACGTCAGAATCACGTATGCACGTATCCACCAATTATTAAGAACAGTGTAATCAAATCACTATAGTACGTACCTGTCAAAAAGACGAAAGACGAAACGAACGAAAAAAAGAGTCGTGTAATCAGAAGAAATCCAAGAAAGAAAAAGGAAGCGAATTTGGGTACAGGAATGGATGCAAAAGCGATCAACGTTTTCTTCTGTTAATTTGCTAACAGAATTACAGACTGAATTTTCCAGGCGAATATTGGAATTTTTTATACATATTTCCAAAATTCAATGTTACCATACACAGCTATTTTTAATTTAATTCTCCGACAACCACAATGCTTTGAAGTACATTGCAGATATAAAATTTCCTCAAGGTCGGACAGACAAGCGTTCACACTATCAGAAATGTCCGTCCGACCACCAAAATATCAAAAAAAAATATGAAAACCATCCGACATGCATTTGGATAGATAAAGTTTGTCAGATATGTTGGATTGTACGTCCCCTTCTATTCCACAGTCCTCTCGAGTTGACTCACCTCGACTCTTGTTTTCACAATTGTCAGGATTTAGATGAAACGAATTTTCCAGGCACGATTTTCTCAATTCTCTTTTGTTTTCGGATGGATTGTACATACGATAGGAATTTTTCCAGCCGACAAACAACAACACACAGCCATGTCTAGCTCGATTCGAATATGTAACTATGGTAATCAAAATGGGCCTCTATAGGCAGTGTGCTGGTACTTGTTACCGGCAGCCACAGCTACCTAACCTAACTATGGAAACAACACAAGCAAATGCCAAAAAATGGAAAGAAAACAAAAGGGAACAGAGAAATCGTTTGGAATTCCAGCGATCCATCCGACATTTTCATTCCCCGCTTTTTTCAACCCCTTTCTCAACTCGTTTCATATAAATCCTGACATACATTGTGTAGAAGGACTTATACCCGACTCACCTCGTTTTCTCGTTTTCTACCTCATCGTTCTTCTCTTTCGCACTAGTCTATTTTCTAAAGAATCATGACTCAAGTCTGTGTGCCAGTTGCGTTAAAATATTATCCTCTGGCTAATTTTTGATGCTCTGGAGCTGCTTAAAAATCATAAGGTCTGTTCCTTTACTTTCTGCTCCAAAAATAGTAAATTATTGAATTTCAAGGAGTGGGGGTAAAATTCTCTCAGAGTAAGGCAAAATTACGAAAAAGTAAAGGAACGCGTTTACTATAAAAGTTGCAACAAACGAAATGTCAAGAACATATGTGAAGCAAAAGTAAACAAAGTGTTGTTGTATGATTTTGGATTTTACAGAAAAGTCCATCCCTGATGATTTTCCAGAACCAATACAGTATGCAATATATTGCGAAATGCAAATTTCAACATTCAGAACGTTCAACTTTCATCTATGTTCCTTTTCCCTCCATTTGTTTTACTTTTTGAATTAAAATGAAAAAATGCAAATAATTCAAGCAAGTGAAATAGCTGACTTTGACAGATAATTCAATTTCTACTGGAAGAAATTTGTCCTGTAAGAAATAGTAAGATTTTTTAGTGAGAGGACATTTTTACTCTCTCGTTGCCTCTCTCTTTTACTACTTTCAGTAAGAATCAGTAAGAATCAGTAACAATTTTCAAGTAAAGGAACAGACCTATAATAGGTGTGTTTGTTATCTTTTCTGTGTAATGCCCAACATCGCTGTCAAATCCTAAATAATTTGAGAAGTGGGGGAACATACTCTCAGCCAGTGGACATTGGGGGCATTCAAGATCTTAGTTGACTAGATTTGCAGTCAAACTAAGATCTTGAATGCCAAAATTGACTGCATATCTAGTTGACAGTTCAGATGTCGTCAAAAACGTCATCTACTTTCTATTTTCGCTTGGGATTGTTTGGAGAATTGTTATTGCAGCACAACAAATCTGTTTTTTTAAAGAAAAGAAGAGCAAAAACAAACTTAGAAATAAGAATGCACGAATTAGAGGATGACATTTTATGCAAGTAACATGTGTAACACATGTGTTCGGAATGTAAATTAGTTATTTCATAGTCCAAGTTGCATTTTTTGCTGTGAACGATTTGCTGAGTTCGTCGATTGTTCTACATAATCCAACAGTATATGAACTGCATAAAAAATAGAAAAAATAAAAATACTCCTTCATAATTTACTTGGATTTGTATTTTTGTAACAAGCAAACAACAGCCACACAGTATAACCACACCAACCAGTCAGCTGTGGTTGGCGGTTGTTAGTGGGCTAGTCAAGATTTTCTTGACTAAAAATCCAGTCGCCGACCTCAAAAAAATTGACTAGCTGTTCTGTCAATTTTCGGGCTCTCGACCAATCAGAGGCCGTGGAATTGACTGCAAATCTAGTCAACTAAGATCTTGAATGCGCCCATTTTTTTTTGTTTTCCACTAAAATGAGGTTTGACAGTGTTGTTCAAACTTACCCAAAGAAAAAGACAGTGTAGGAATTCGTAAGGTGGGGAATTTTTTTACTCTCTCATTTTCCCCTCACAAGACAAGAAATTCGTAAGAACTTACGAATTCGTACGAATTAAGTGAAAGGGACATTTTTCAATTCTAGTGGGAAATTAATGAAATAAAGTGTTAAAAAATCCTATGTAATCGAATCGATACAGCAATCCAATAAGTTTAAATTTTGTTCACCTCTGTCCAAACGTCGAAAATTAGCCAGGGCAGCGTTGCCAATGAGCTGCAATTGCAGTAGATCTACTGCATTTATTTCGAAATTTGAATCTACTGCCATTAAATTAAATCTACTGCATTTTTGTAGTACCTGCTTGTTATGACTTCAAGATCGATAGTTTTTTCCCTTTTAGCACAAAACATGGGGAAATAAAAGCAAATGAACCAAAAGCGAAAATAATACAATTAAAACAGAAATACAAGTCAATTTGTGTTCAAAATCTTGTTTTTCTGTTGAAATAAAAATCTACCTAATCTATTTAAAATTAAATCTACTGCATTTTTTAGAGAATGTACTGCAAAAAAACAGTTATACAATTTTAACGCAATTCGGCAATTGGCACACGGCCCAAGATTCACCGTGAAATAGCGGACATGACGAATACTTCCTGTTTTAACTGACAGCGGCATGTCGTTTGCAAGTTTTTCTATTTTCACATTGAAAAAAAAAAAAAAAAAAAAAATAGCCGTAGCAATTAGTAAAACAATAAATTATGAATGGATATACACGAGCTTACATTTAATATCCAAGCTCCAAATATTAGATTTATGCTTTAAGTTTTTTCCTAAAATTACACGAAAATGTATGCGGATGGTGGCGGTGAAATATTGAAGCGACTTCCATTAAGTTGGTACGTTGGCTCTCGTGAACCAACTTTATCCAAATCTCGAATCAGGATTACGTCATGTCTGCTGGCACTGGAACGACGCCGAAGTAATCATGTTTTCAATCGATAGCAGGTGGTTTAACAAATAACAGCTATGATTAATAAATAGTACATACAGCGGTTCTGACCATAGTTAAGACAGCAAAAGAAGTTACATGAAAGGTAAAATCGGCGATGAACAAAATGAAAAGCTGGACAAAAAAAAAATTACTGTACATACAATGAGAATTAGCATCAAAACTAAAATAAAGTACCTACTGCTGCACATTGTCAACGCACTATAGTACTTCCGGGATAACGACCGGCATTGGCTATAACGTAGATGTAGGTTACTTACTTTTAGCTGAGTGCTCGTATCGCCTCAAGTCAGTTTTAAGGTTAAATATATTGTAATATTCAGGCGCTTGCTCATAAACCTCGACAACAATCAGAGTTCGGCGTTTTACTTTGGCCTGCGTTTATTAATTTTATTTCTGGCTGTACCCAGGGATGGAGTTTGTAACCAGTAGAATTTAGTATTTAGCAGCGCACATGAAGACTCCGACATCACATAAATGACGAAGTATCTAGACTCCTTACCGAAAACGAGGAAGCTAGAAGAATCTATCGCACGAAGCCACACGACCACGGCCTGTAATGTTGACCTAATGACTCCGGTTCAACAATTTATATTATATCCAAACTACTGGGAGTCTTATTGTCTAGTTGATGTTCATTTACTAAACAATGGTTTCAATAAACAAAACTTTTGAATAATAAATTATCAACTTAGTTGATTCCAACCCGAACCAATTTTTTTATCTGTTAGTTTAACGAGGTACTAGTACTACCCTTCCAAATGATCTCTTTTAATTCCCATCTAAATACATATTGCATATTGCAAGAAGACCTTCATTCAATTATCAAATGTAATTTTTCATTGGTGGTTTATATGAAGTGGGCCTCAGTTTCATATTTTGCTTGGTTGGTACATTTGTCTATATGCAATAGGTCGTGTTCGTTCATGCGAGTACCGAAATAATTCACATTTTACACCACTACTTCTTGTTATAGATATAGAATCAATATTATGTTGTAATCTTTGCGTAGTAATAGCATGTAAAACCTACAAGTTTTTGTTGTATACGGTTGTTTTTGAAACGTTTGTATGTGTTGAAATCTATTGCGAATTGAGAAGTATAGAACAAGAGATTTGTTTACTCTAATCCTACGACAGAGCGATAACAATTTGGCCTCTACTAAACAAATCAATAAAACATTTTTTAAATAAAGCGGCAAACGCTTTGTTCATATGTATAGTTTATTACTTTATTCTTTTCTTGGTACCGAACCAACTCAGTTGGTTTATAATTTTGCCACAGGACGAATTCTTTACTGAAAAGGTTTCAAGAATTTGATGTAATTTGTATGAAAATACAGTACTAATATCTCCTATCTCTGAATCTCTAAAGGCCTCATATATTTTTTGGAAAAGCGGTTGCTTGTTGGAATGAAAGTATCCTCGATTTCCGTGAAGTATTCGAATACCATTACTAATGTTGCAAACATTCATATACATGCAATGATCGGGACGATAATTATATACACAGGGGAAAATATAAAGTTTATCTATAAAGAAAAAGAGAACACTGTGATTATGATTATTAACTTAAAACAGATATAGTGTAGACAATACCGGGGTGATAATAAAAAATTATATTAATCAAATCTTGGTCTCCCCATGTAATTTGTGTTCTGTACTGCTTATGTATCGGAAAAATTCGGTTCTCCCAGTCGAATGATCTCATCCTCGTTAGATTCATAAGCATGACACCAGAATTAACGCCTAATTTGCCAAAATATGGGTGGCGAGCAAATCGGTTGTACCAGCCGATGCTTACATCTTCATGTTCAGGAGATAGTCCGGCAATATGTGATGCATTAAAATATTTAAATTGATTCCATAAGTCAGCAGCAGGGGATAAAAATACCACATCCGTGTCAACATATATGGTGGCGTCAATATTATGAAGAATAGACTGCATAATTATAAAATTATAATCCATTTTGTAACATGCATATATGTATGTACATATCCTTACATATGTATGTATAAATGAATGTACATAATTCAATTTAACAAGTTTACATACCGGTAAAAACAATCTCTGAGCAGCGCAGGGTTTAAATAGAGATCGCCAATCCTTTTCATCTGATTTCGGAAAGTCCAATGCGTATATTTGAAATGAAAATTTATCAGCTAATACACCCTGCCATTGAATAAGTTGATTTTGGAAACTTTCTTTTAAAATGTCTTCAGCAATTATTTTAAAATTTAAAAAAGTAGACAATTCATTGAAAAGAAGTGCAGATTTAATCATTGTTAAAGTTTCTTCCACTCTCGCACCACAGGCAACGACAGTTATATACACTTCATTATTTACAAATCTAAAGAAAAGTAATTCAATTAAAGATAGTAGGTAGGTACCTAATATGTTAATTCTTCCTACCCAGAAATTGTAGCAGCTTGACGAGACGTTTCCCAACTCCTGGGCCTTCCACTGTTTTTGACATATGTTAATATTAAAATAACAAAAATTACAAACGCCGAAACGAGAAGCAAAATAAGTTTTATTCTTGCTCGACCCATTAATAAATTCAGCTAAGCAGAATGCAAATATTACAAAAGAAGCATTGAAATTACAAATAATAATCAATATTACAGCCCTTACGCGTCACATTTGTTTACGTTTTCTAAACAATTCAAAGTATCATTTCGACTTTGTGTCAATCACCCCAGTAAAATTCAAAGCAGAGATAAATAACTATGGTGGTCAGTAATTCACCGCGGCGACCGCTTGGAAACGTGTATTTATACACAGTGTGGTGAATATGGGTAAATAAATTTCCAATAGTTTTCCAAGTGACAGGACGATTACTCAAGCACATCAAGAGTTATCGTGTTAGTATTTTAACAAAGTACTATTTATTGGAGAAATTATACTCAAATTACTACTTGTTTTATTTAAAATATTTTATAGGGGAGTACAATTTTTTTTTTCGTTTTTGTTTGTTTATTTTACCACATACAGTGGACGTCCAGTATAACGAATGATCCGTATAACGAATTTCCAATATAACGAATGAAATCTTTTCCCCCATTAATGGTTCTATATAACGAATGGTTTAAATATTTTACGCTCGATATAACGAATGCCTTGCAAAATTCTGCAAGCGCAAGTTTACTTTTGTCGGATATTGTAATTTTTTGTATGTATCCTTACTTCTGCTACTTACTAATTATTATTAAATAATCAGTTGTGCTAACATATACATACATACATAAATGTAATGTTAAAGGAAAATTAACTGTTTCAGTTTGTTGGGTTTTTAACGTTTTATTTTTACGCCTTTCATTTCGCGAAATATTTCTATTGGCGCACTGATGAAAAAATTAAACATTCAGAAGCAGTGAATTGCTTCAAAAAAGTGCATACAGTGGTTAGTTGAAAACAATATCGACTACTCAAAAACGCTTGTATTAAGGGAAATGCTAGTGAAGGTGGTCCAAAAAAGCTTGGAGGGAACCAAAAGCCAAACTATTATTAAGGACTTCTTTTCCAAATCATAATTGTTTTTTTTACCAAAAACTTATTAACTAATTTCTATTTTCTTATAAATAAATACATAAATTTAATTGTAAAAATCACTTGTTTTTTATATTCTAGTACTAATTAGCAAAACAAAAAGACGTTCGATGTAACGAATTTTTCGTTATAACGAATGGCTGTGCATTATATTTATAATTCGTTATACTGGACGTCCACTGTACTTTTTTTTGTTTTTTTGTTCTAAATAAACATAAGACTAACATAAAATAATAATTTAGAGTAACTGACCTAAAGGTTCTCAATACTTACTATTAGTACAATCATGACGAGGGGAGCACGGGAGTACAGTGCTTAAGAGGGTAGTGCGACTACTCTTCTAGTGCTCACTTTGGTAGCCCAGGCGATAGATCGTATTTATTCCATGCGATTAGTTACTCGGTAAAGCCAGATCAAACATTATGCAGCATGTAGTCATACACTGGAAAGGGCTTAAGGCCCTTATCTGTGATGAGCACGGTTTAAATTATCTAAATTCTGACGTCTACAGTCACATCATGCTTCAGATAACCAGATATAGCTCATTATGTGCAATGGTTGCAGAGGGAATATATTCCTCAACACATTTGAAGTCATCAGAATTCAGAACAGACAAGAAACTAAAATAAAATAAAAAAAAATACTTTCTCAAAAAAGTTAAATACCGTGAATGGGGAATCCGAACATCTATATGATATCCGAAACTAACCCGACGAGCCCGAGAAAAAGAAAAGAAAAGATAAAAGTTAGTTCAAAAGATACATCGCATGATATATGAGTAAGCTGCGGGCACTCGCTAGTCTTTCAGAAAACTCGTCAAAAAGAAGTGAGATGGGATCTCATAATTGTAAAAAAGGCGAGGTTTGAAGTTTCTATAGATACGTTAAATCTATTCTAGGCTACAACTTACTCCTCTATTTTACTTCTATAATAAAGCTCTGCAAGAACTTGGCCGCGGTTATCTCACCACTTTTTTATGGTCTATATTTTTAATAGGAACTTTACCTTTTTTACAATAATATTTTTGATGGGATTAAGATATCATTCTTGAACTCATTGAATTATATTTAACTAGCAGACCCAATTCGTTAATGTAATAATGTGCAGCCCAATCTATTTTCGGACAAATGTATAGAACACCGGATCTTCCCGGATTTCCAATTTACCTCCATAGTGTTCTTTCTTGGGCCAATACGAATCCATCAAGCCCAAAATCTTGAAAATCAAA
The DNA here is from genome assembly GCA_949775065.1 of Brachyopa scutellaris. Taxonomy (NCBI): domain Eukaryota; kingdom Metazoa; phylum Arthropoda; class Insecta; order Diptera; family Syrphidae; genus Brachyopa; species Brachyopa scutellaris. The sequence goes on along the minus strand of OX459113.1, from coordinate 29,119,574 downwards.
TGATCCGTTCTCGAGTTATGAGTGCACACAGGGACGTCAGTCTCTTTTATGTACATCTACAAAGATATATAAGACCTTACATGCAAAATAAAAGCTCTTTTATGTTGTATAAAAATCCCTCGGGCAAATTTATTGTGGTTGTTTTCATTTTCGTCATTTTTCACTGGCTAGTTGTTTTCATCAAGAGGACTTCTTTGTCAAGCAGGAAACAAGTGAAGAGTTGAGAAGATTGTCCACCTACCAGAAGATTAGCCGTCAGCTTAAACAAATGCTAAGACGATTTAAATTGATTTAAAGCTGGTCCTAATGAAATATGCATTGCACTGCAAATGTTTTCAATCTTCTCATGTAGAAGCGTACACCCGTGGACAAAAGAACCGTCGCTTTTGAAATAATTTGTATTCTCTCCTTTCCGATGGGAGCCAATCTATGTACATATGCTGAAATTATTTATAAGCATTTATTTTTTTAGTTATTTGCCAATATTTTAACTATCTGAATATCCTTCTAGAAGACTACTGGTAAGTGCTCTGAATTTTTTTTATTTGGTAATAAGTCACAATGGGTTCATTTTTTCAAAGATTTGAAATGGTGTTGACTCTTGAAGAGAAAGCGTATTTTGTTGCTTTGCGTAAGGAAAAATGTCAAATCTCGAATTCGCTCGTTAAGTAGGGTTTTATGAATAAAGTCTGCGAAACATTTTGAAAAATTGTCAACTAGATAGCTCCATTGCTCGGAAAGCTGGAAGCGGAAAGCCCAGAAAGACATCTCCTGGAGATAAGCGTCTGATCCAGCGAATTTGTTTAAAAAAACCGGTTTGCACATGCTGGGGATATTAGCTGGTCATTCTAGAAGCAAAATGGGAAACAATAAATGCTCGGACAGTATCGAGGTTGCTTAATGGAATGGGAGTTAATGTAAGGCGTCCTGCTGAAAAACCACTGTTAACACCGCGAATGAAAAAACTAAGGCTTGAATGGCGTAAACTTATGAATGAGAACAAATTCAATTTTTTTGGCCCAGACGGGAACGCGGTGGTTCACCGAAGAAAAGGTAAACTATATTCAGATAATTGCATTTTACCCACCGTAAAGCATTCCCCTTATATTATGGTGTGGGAGGCAATAACCAGATTTGGTGCTGGATAAATTATAATCCTTAGGGGCTCAGTAAATGCCCAGATTACAAAAAAATTATGAAAAACGATGTTGTGCCTACTATATAGCAACTTTGAAAACACTGGATAGTGTGATTTTTCAGGACGATTCAGGGTCTTGCACATAGGGCAAGTTCGCTAAGTTTTTCTGCTGCGTATAATCCCTAAGCTAACATACATATTTATAAAATTTTGTTACTTTACTTCAATTTTGGGTACAAAACTACAAGGATTCTTTGGGGATTCGTTCTCTTCCAGGGCCTTGTAGTAGCCTGGATCATAACCCTAGAGAAAACTGTTGGCATTACATGGGGAAGAAATTAGAGAGACAAGGCCAACATTTGTTACTCAACTGGAAAGTATAATGAAATACATCTGGTATAAAGATTTAACAATCTCCCATATAAAAAAATTGTTTGATTCGATGCCAAATAGGATTGATCACGTCATCTATATCTATACATATAATGAAACTGTAGATCAAAATCTGTTTGTTCGCTCATCACGTTAGAACTACTGGACGGATTCTGATGAAACATTGTCATAGTGATTGCTTATGTTCTTGGACCATATCATTTACACTTTTTATCCCGGGAAATGGCATGGTTTTAAGAAAATATTGAAAAAACTGAATATTTGAAAGGAAAATTATAATTATTCAGCCCTAACTCAATAATGGCTTATCGGATTGAAAAAATAAAAAATAGGTGAATTTAGTAAATTCTCCACTGATTCATTTGAGGTATAAAACATCCTTCTGCGTTGTCCTGAAGCTGAGCAATGTTCAAAACAATTATTCAAAGCATCGCCCACAATTTTCTTTCAGCGGAGACCATTGCCAGCAGCCGTGCAGCAGTGGGTATCGTTGCAATAGTGTGTGTGTGCGCGCTCTGACGTGATCATTTGTTTTGCATTCTAATGTGCTACAATCATCGTAAGCATTTGCGGCTCTCATACTCAACCAATTTTAACAAATGAGGTGTAAAGAGAATTTTCTAGAGCAGTGAACTGCATTTCCAGCTTTTAAATATTATTAGCAAATTTAAACAAAAAATACCGAAAACTATCCAAAATTAACACCTGTTTTTTTAAGAGTTAATTTTGGTTCATACCTAATGTGACCATTTATATTTTGGCAAAAAGCGGCGGGTTTTTTTAACCTAAAAGCGGGCGTGTTTTAGCGGGTTTGGCGGGCTTCGTAAAAGTAGATCAGCACAGTCAATACATTGGTGAAATTGGAATACAAACTAGATATTAACATCAATTACGTTCTCCGTACCGCTTTTCCCAATAGTTAAAACTGTACGTTTCACATTTTAACTTCAAATTGTCATCGGTTTTTTTATTAAATTGAAAAGCGGCTTCCAAATCTGGCGTTAGCGTTACATATTTTTTAACTTTTGTATTTTTTGACATTTCGGATGTGGTGTGTATCTCTTTATAAATTGCAGGTCCGTTCTCGTAGATACGTAATTTTTCTGACATTGAGAGAATTTTACCCCCACTCATCGATATTTGACAGAAAACACATATTTGGTGCAAAAAGTACGCGAACGGACCTTGTATCGTCGGATAGCGAATGAATAACGTTGGTTGTTTCTTTGACGCATGATATTTGCAATTTTCGCGCACTGATGCGAACTGAAGTTGTCTACGGCAAATTAGATCTTCCACCTTCAGTATAACAATTTCAATGCAGAAGCATTGACATTGCTAAATTAGACAGCACGAAGAAGCATAAATTCAAAAAAGTTCTGTGGTGAGTACAAAATTCGAAAATTTTCTCAAAAAGAGGGAAAATGGTTGCGGTTTCGGGTGGCGGGTACTTGGATGAAAAAGCGGGTAAAACCCGCCAAAAGCGGGTGAAATGGTCACATTATTCATACCATATATCGCATTAATAACGCAATACTGTGGGTACTCAAAATATGACTTCTTTCTGAACCATCGAAAAACTGAGTATTTATCTCCTGTAACAAATTATAAAAAAAAAAAAGCTTATTAGGATTATTAATAAATATTTTGTTTCTTGCACTATTATAACGACTGCTTATTGACGCGTAAGGAAGTGAATTTTACGTTTGAATATGATGATATCTCAAATCTTATAAATTTTGAGTTACAACAGTATTGTATTATTAGTGCGGTATGTATGAATATATATGTATTTGCTCTATGGAAATGATCTGGGAAGCATTTGTTGTTCATTAGTACGAAGCCAAGGTAAAATTGCCATTGGCTGTGGCGTCGTCAGTAGTTACGATAGTTGTTACGTTACTGCCCGGTCGGTGGTAAAAGTTCTCATGCAGTGTTTAAAATAGCCATGCAATTAGACACCACTAAAAGTCCAGTTTGCAGTATTCCCCGAAGTAGTGAGAAAGCGTGAAGAATAATAGGTGCGCCCACCTTAGTTATATAACGGCACCCGATTTAGAGTTACAAATCTGCAAAGAAATCTGGTGGAAGCGAAAGTGTTGACGGGTTGCGGTGCCATCGAACATGTATTTACACCTCGAATTCCGATCATCCCTAACATTTTCCCGTTCCACTTTAATCGTGTAGTGGGCACCGTAGCGCAAGTGCTTAATGCGTCGGACTACTGAGCCAGCGGTCTTGGGTTCGAATCCCGCCGCAAACACCTAAACGTTTTTCACAGTGCCCACCTCTTTCAAATGTCTGACAAGCATCAAAGAGTATCATTTGTCACGATTGAGCTTCTCAACTCGCCGTTCGGAGTCGGCAAAAAACTGTAGGACCCTTCCATTCGTGCATAAATATAACACGCACACACAAATCGTTGCGAGAAGCAGGTCCAGGTTCACCTCGAGCTGCAGCGCCAACTAAGTAAGTAAGTTTTAGCGTGTACACTATCCCATTAGCGTCCGCTTCGCGATGACGATAAATAAGGCGCAGGGACAAACACTGTGTACCGCGGGCGTGGACCTCACCACCGGCTGCTTCTCACACGGTCAATTATACGTGTTTCTTTCCTATGTCAGCGAAAGTAAAAATGTATTTGATTATCCACCAGGCAACGCTACCTTAAACTTTGTAAAAAAAATGTTTCCATAATTAAATATATCAATTATCAATTATTTATAGTAGATGATGTTTTATAACATTTTAGAGCATGTTGGTTTTTGAGAACTATGGAATCTGCACTTAGGGGCTGAAACACATTGAAACGACATTGATAAAATCCAATTAATCAAAAAAATGTATTACAAAATTTTCTGGACTTGCGCAAATACTTTGATGTTTCTTCGCTACCACTGAATGCGAAGTAAGGCGGACACGGGTTCAGGTAGTTCATTAATAAAATTGTTTGTTATTGTGGATACTTTAGCATAGGCCCGCAGAATAATTTGTGATCGTACCAGTCTATTAGAGCTTCCGATTTCCTGGTATATTAGAAAGTTAAAGAACATATTTTCTTAACACTTCAGCTTTGAAGAATCATTTAGAATATCTAAAAAAATCATTTAAATCGCTCTTGAGGTTTTGCAAATTAGAAAAAAGTTGCAGGCGGGCGAAGCCAGGCGGGCGAAGCGAGGCGGGCACGGGTCAGCTAGTTAAGAATAAAAGTGGAATAACTAAATATTGGGTTAGTTGTACATTAAATGTTCGTAATGAAATTTTGATAAAACTGTTTGACTAAAAGCCTCGTCAAACAGAACGTGTTTTCTAACGCCGTGTAAAGATTATTTTACGCCGCATTAAGATTATTTCTTGTATTGTACTGATATACACAAACCCAGTCAAACAGAGCGCGTTTGATTTCAGCGTTGATTTTCAAACGCGGCGGTGAAAAGCGGAGTTGCATAAAATTAGAGATTATTTATTTTAAAAGCTGCTGCGTTCAAGGGAAAATATGGAAAAATTTGTTGAAAATATGCGAAATAATACATGTATGTACAACACGCGTGATAAAAATAGTAAAAATATCATTTTTGGAATTTTAATGATAAAATCAATATGAGTGGGTACATATTGTTTACCTTAAACTAATTGGTTGTCTCTCTTGTTGAAATGGGTTACCTCCAGTTTGTAACTTGTTTTGAAATGTAGTTTTTCAAAGCAATCTTGAGACATGAAATATAAAATAGAGACCTTCGTCTTCGTGCGACTCCAGCTTTCGAAACACCTGGTTGTGTTTTCCTGCTTTAACTCTCTTTGTACTCGACTATGGCAAAGCCAAAAGGAAGGGTTATGAACTTATGATTTTATGAATCTCACACACTGAGTTTATACATACATATGTAAGGACTCATAGGGCTAAACTACTCAACCGATTTAACAAATAGCATCGTTGGATTCGTCTTGATCCGGAGTGTCTTATGTTATAATTATAATGTCACAGATTATGTGGCAGACGCACAAAGATGGCAAATTAGCGTTATCTTCATGACTTTCTTAATATGGGCATGAAATAAAAGGGTTTGGTAAGTAGAAAAGGGCGGACATTTTTCTTCACAAACCTATTGCAATTGGTATACATACTTATATATAACTGAGCTCATGTGTGAAAAATATACATACATATGTATATATGTACATAAACATACATGAATACATAATCTTGACGCGGCGTAAAAAAATCTTAACGCGGCGTTAGAAAACGCGTTCTATTTGACGAGGCCTTAAATAAAACGTAAAATTCCCTTTTTTCATACAAATGCAAATATATTTATTTATTTATTTATTTATTTATTTATTTATTTTCGTCAATCAAGTTTCATACAACTTTTAAGAGACTACAGAATAAAAAAGAAAAAAAAGAAAAAAATAGCAATCATAACAATTCCCTAATAATATTCTTAAGAGCTAATCTATTAATATTAAAATCTATAGCATAATCGAATTGATTATAGGTAATACAAGCAGATGTAATTGGATTATTTCTCGCATAATTTGTAAAATGGTAAGGAACATGTAAGAAATCAAACTCTCTTGGTCGTAAGCTACGAGATGGTGCATAAATTTTAAACATTGAAAGTAACAGCGGACAATTTATTTGACAATTTAAGACATCAAAGGCAAAAAGTATCAAATATAATTTTCTTCTTGAGACCAACGGTTTCAATCCAATTAATCTACATCTGATCTCATACGTAGGAACATTTGAATTTCTAAAAATCTTTCGCAAAGCAAACTTCGTAAATCTTTTCTGAACTCTTTCAATTCGATAAATACTAGTTTGATGATAGGGATTCCAAATAACGCAGCAATATTCAAGAATAGGCCGAACAAGCGATAAATATAAAGTTTTTAACGTGTACGGATCTTCAAACACCTTAGAATTTCTAATCACAAATCCTAACATTGAGTTTGCCCGGGAAACCATATGGTCAATTTGTAAAGAGAAATTCATTTGAGAGTCAAAAATAACTCCAAGATCCCTTTGGCTAGTTATCCTTTGCAAGACATGATTTTCAATTTTGTATTGGAAGCAAATGGGACTGAAAATCTTTGAGAAGGTTACCACACTACATTTACTAGCATTAAAATGCAAACCGTTGCGATTACACCAATCAACTATAGAGTTCAGATCGGTTTGAACTTTAGTTGCCTCTGATAAAGAACTTATTGAACTGAAAATCTTGAGATCATCAGCATACAGAAGACACTTCGCAAAGGACACCTGAGACGGTAAGTCGTTTATAAAAAGAAGAAAGAGGAGCGGTCCAAGGTGACTGCCTTGGGGTACACCCGAAAAGTTCATAATTTCTTCAGACAAAAAATTTCCAATTTTGACAAACTGTTTGCGTCCAAGTAGATAACTTTTTAGCCAATCAAGAAACTTAGAATGAAATCCAAGCAGCTCAAGCTTTTTTATAAGGATATTATGCTGTACACGATCGAAAGCCTTTGAAAAATCGGTATAAATAGTATCGACTTGTAAGCGATTTTCTAAATTATTAAGACAGTAATTACTGAAAATGGATAAATTAGTAGTGGTAGATCTACCACTTACAAACCCATGTTGGTACTCTGAAATATGATTTTGTACAATATTGTAGAGTTTCTTTTTAACGATTGCCTCAAACACTTTAGGTATTAGCTGGAGCTTAGCTATAGGTCTGTAGTTATCTACAGAACCTTTAGAACCAGATTTGTGCAAAGGAGTTATATACGAATGCTTCCAACAGTCTAAAAATTTGCCTTGTCGTAAAGACATATTAAAGATGAAGCAAAGAGGATTCGCTAAACTCATCTTACAGGATTTAAGAAGCAACGGTGGAATATTATCTGGAGCAATGGAAATATTGTTATCTAGAGATGATAACATAGCCATTACTTCATCCTCATATAATTGAAGGCTACCGACATCCGTTATCGAGTTTACGCCAAAGCAGTTTTCACAATCAATCCTCATATCAATAAAATTTGATTGAAAAAAAGATGCGAAACTGTTACATATTTGGTTTAAATCATTTGTAGAAACTCCATTGTAGGTCATGTTAGATGGAATCCCAAGCGATCTACGTTTTTTATTCAAAAAAGCCCAGAAAGATTTAGAATTATTTTTAATTTTTGATTCAAGAGACCATATGTATTGCCTGTATATAAATTTTTTCAGAAATTCATACTCCTTTCGTAATTGATAAAATTGTTCCCGAAAACAAACCGATAATTTTCTTTTTTTATGAAGCTTATTCATGGCATTTTTAAGTCTGGATAAACTTCTATTAAACCAAACTGGTCTCTTAGAATTCTTAAAAATTTTCGTTGGGACAAAATTAAGAATAGCAGAATCTATAATGTTTCGAAACATTGTAAAAGCTGCATCTAAATTAGTACTATCGAATACATTTTGCCAGTTTACAGATTCAAAAAAACAATTCATAGCAACAAAATCCGCATTTTTAAAATCATAAATTGGAGCTATAATGTTACTAAAAGAGTTTGATTCACTAAGAACAGAAAAGTTGAACATGACTTCAAGTGCCTTATGAAAAATACTATTGCTTAGTAATGGAAAACTTGCTTCATCCAATTGCACCTCAAGATCTTGATCTATAAAAACCAAGTCTAAAATACGACTCATGGAATTACAAACATGATTAACTTGATACATATTCAAAGAAGTAATACCGTCAATTAAATTAACTTCAAAATCATGAGATACATTATAAGGCAAATATACTTGCATTGTGTGGTCAAATTTCGCTTAATATATTTTTTTGTTACTCTAGTCTAAACTAACAAGTTTTTTGATATTAAACCAAAAAATAAAAATTAATCTTATAACTAAAATTGAGGAAAAGTAATGGTGTGAGGGTTTTTTTGTCCACGGGTGTAGGACTAGAATTTTGACTCAATGTTGGGGTTTGTGATAGTTTCGATTTTAGCAGCATTTGCACAAAAAAAACGAACTATTTGTGCAGCAATTAATGAGAACATGAATGAGCAAGAGAACAAAATAATTTTATATTAACGATTCTAACTAACGAACTATGAATAAATAATCAAATTAATTATTTACATACACGAACAAGTGTGCACGATGATGACTGGTGCGAATCCTTGTCTCAACGTTGATATGAATTAGCCAGCTTACCACTGATGGGCGGGATGGCTAATCAATTAGAGCGCTCTAGGTGAGATCGGAAAGGTATAAGTGATTTATTGTCTCATGAACGGGAATATTTACATACAGTTATTGCTGACTATACTAATTGGAACAAACAAGAAAAATGCAAATGTTCTTAATGTGTTAAAATTATGGAAACGTAACAAATGAAAATAACCGCATACTTACTAACCTATAATCAACAACCCTGAACATTGCATGTACTCGTAAGTCCCTAAGGGTCGAATATCAACTACTGCACTTGTTTGGTTGTGGAACTGCATTACGAGTTCAAGGTGAGCGTTGGACATATGTTTCGCATAGTCGGCTTTCTTGTCATGTGTTGTTGCCTTATAAAGTTTGTTGAAACGGATATGTTTTATATGAGAAGCATATGAACAACCCGAATAGACTAGTAGGTACATATATACATAATATTTTGGCATTTATGATGTTGTGCGAATGTGCATGAGTGGAGCGAATTAAATAAAATACTTTCTTTCACTCACTAACTCTAGGTTTAATTTTATTTAATAAAAAGAAAGATTAACACGTTTTGTTGGTGTGTCTTTGACACGTCCGATCGCCGTCGCTGCAGGTATGAAAAAGAGAAAGAGGCCGTGATGATGGCTGGTCGTGGCTCTGTTCGCATGTTACGCCCGTAGCCTGTGGTGAATTCTATGTTGTGGGGGTCGCCACAATGTGTATACATTTACCCTGTTTATGAACAAACATCGCATACATAAATAGCATAGATATCGAAAATTATCTTTCGGTTGCAGCGTTGTTATTGATTTTTCTGATGTGGATTTTAAGACTTCTTTAACGCTTTCGGTATTTTGATGCCATATGGCAACACAGTTTCTTGTAACTCCCAAATCCCAATCTTTCTCTATGGTTTTTTTTTTGTTCCAAATTGTTCCTAAATCCTAACTTCTTGATGTACAGTCGACTCTCGATAAATTGAATCTGTCGGGAACTGGCAAAAAGTTCAAATTATTGAGAGTTTAACTAAACGAATGTTGTAATTATCGAGAGAAAATAAGAAACATTTCAAATTATCGAGGGCATGCACATTTTTTCCGAAATCAAATTCCAAAGAAACGTTTCGGCTTATAGTTAAAGCAAAAAATTGGAAATATCAAATATCGAAATTTTATTTATTTATTCAAGTAGACCAAAAATGTGAGCCCACTAACAAAAACTGGAAGGCCACCTATTGCTACTGATCTGGACAGAAAGACTCTAAGAAAAATTCTTAAAAAAGATCGTCGTGCTACAACGGCAAATGTTACGTAAGAGTTGAAAAAAGTAATTGAAAAGCCAGTCGCGAGACTGGCACTTGCATTCCTGAAATAAAGAAAATGGAATACAAATTCTATAACGGAATTTGTTCAACCTTTTTTTTACTTCAATGTCTTTAGACACTTATTTTTTCTGACAAGCCGTCACTTAGGCAAAAGAAAAACCAATTTTAACTCCTTTGCCAAAAAAAGGAACGCTTAAGGTGGACGCGAGAACATCAAGACTGCATTGTGGCAATGGCGGAGTGTTATATGGAGCGATGAGTCTCGATTCGAGCTTTGCGTTGGAGACTCGCGTTCAGAGATTACTTTCAAAGAAAAACAAAATTCACCACTTCAGTAATGGGCTGGGGATGTATATCAGCTCAAGGAGTGGGCAACCTCTACTTCATCGACGGTACAGTGAATGCCAGTAGCTATCAAGACATCTTAGAGGCACTAACTTGCATCCGCAATTCCAAGGCTGCTAACAGAATGTGGCAGTTTTATATTTCAGCAGTATGGGTATGGCACATCATATTAAAAATCCAAGCAAAATATGAGCTGGCTACGAGAACAGAACACTCCAGTTCTAACGTGGCCTGCAAATAGCCCGGACCTGTCCCCAATTGAGACTTTGTGGGGAAAGATGAAAAAAAAAAGATGAAAACAAATCCGGCTAGTAGCATTATTGATTTAATGGAGAAGATCCAAGAAGTTTTGGATGGGATAACCGCTGAATGCTGCCTGAACCGTGTGGAAACAATCCACAGTCGAATTACTGCCGTTATTAAAAACAAGGGTGACGTCACTCAGTGGTGAGGGTCAGGGGCTGAATTACCGCATCCTTTAACGAGTGAGTGAATGATACTCGATAACGTCAGCGGTAATGCCAAATCGTCATATTTCGATAACGAGTAACTCGTTAACGGATGTGGTAATTTGGCCCGTGTTCTTTGTAATGGGCACACTTTTTTGCGTCGATAACAGAGTAGAGTAAAGTAAGATGAATGTGTATGTCTTACACTTACATAATACACAAATAAAAGTTGAATTAATTTGTTTGACTTGAAGTGTCAATACTTTATTCTAATTCCGTATAAAGAAATGTTAACAAGGCCAACTATTTTGCGTTTAAGGTCGTATAAGGTATATAATAGGAATCGATAAGAGTTGCATTTGGCACCATCAGTTACCACAAAAACAAGTAATTGATTTTTAAAGATTCTGTATTTGTTGTCAATGCTTTTCAGATACTTATTAAACGTAAGAATGATTTTCGAATAAAATAACTGCTAAGAAAATTATGCCTTTGATTCCTGCTCTCCAGTAGTAGCTTGTGACTGTGCGTCACTGGATTTTCCATCTTCTGTTGATCCAAAGACACAACATGGACATTTCTCCTTAAGAGCTACGCGGTACTTCGGATGGCTAGATATTGTATAAATTAATAAAATTAAATATTAATGTATAGATTCGTAATACCTTATACCATAGACTATCGGATTGTAGCAAGCGCTAGTTTTTGCAAACGCTGCACCCCAAATCGTATTGAGTGGTGTAATTCCCTCAAACTTAAAAAGACCCATACAATTTATTACTAAGTAGGGTGTCCACGCCATAAACCAAAGAGAAATTGTTACTAATGCAACTTTGGCGAGTTTCCCCTCAGCGCTCTTTTCGGCATCTTCAGAAGACCGCAGTGATTTAACGTTCATCTTTTTAGCCTGTTCCCGCATTGCTTTCTCGTGAGCTGATACAGCCTTTAAGTTTTAAACTGTGGGAAACTTTTCATTCAAAGACTTTTAATACTTACCGCAATAATGAACCAATAGGAATAACAAATTAAAAATAATGGAATATAGTAAACAAATATGGAATAAAATATTAAGTATGAACGCGGGTTCCAATCCCGTTCGAGGTATTCAATTCCGCATGATGTTAGGTTTCCTTCAGGAACATATCTTTAAAATAATAAGAACGAGGTATCAGAAAATGTTAGATAACACGTATTTAGGTATTTTTTTTACTTGCTCCATCCTACCATGGGCGCAATTGTCCAAAAGGCAGAGAAAATCCATATGGCCGTAATTTTCATTATAGCAAGTTTTATTGTCATTGGACGCCCAGCAACGCCTTTCACGATGACTTGGTATCTGTCGAGAGCGACCATGCACATAGACCAAATCGATCCACATCCAAACATTGAGCCGCACAATCCATATATATCGCACATCAAAGGACCCAGTATCCAAGTTTGGAAAAACAAGTTAATTGTCATCATTGGGCAGTTTGTAGCCATCATACAAAAATCCGAAAACGCCAAATTTAAAACCAACAAATTGGCAGGCGTTCTCAATGATTTGGTCGTTGAAAATATGTACACAACTACACCATTTCCACACCATGAGATCATACCCATCATTGTCAAGAAGCAGCCAAGAATTTTGTACCACATAGGTTCCATTGGTGGGAATTGGTTCCAGTATGGATGAACAAGGTGTACCATGTCGGGTGTGACCTGCAGTAAAATGATGACTTTGTTACCAAAAAAAACGTTATTTTTTCAAACACTACTCACTTTATCAGTAACAGAGCCATTACCGGAAAATGCTGAATAATGCGGTCCAAACGCTAAACCCTGCAAACTTTAATACCACAATAATCGAAAATCTTCACATTGAAAAAAAAAAAAAAAACCTACTTCTCCATATTGCGGTTTTGTTTTTGTTGATTTTAGGTAACTATGTTTTAAAGGCTTGTGTGCATTGCATTCACAAAAAATATTTCCTCTTTTTTTAAAGCCGACGTTCTAACTGGTGCACACTTTGTTCTGATCAACTGGGTCATTTCAGCACTGATTTATATAGTTTTGCATAATTGAATTACATTTCCACACCACAGACTGTTATGATACTTATATTTTTGTTTGCTCATAAATGTCATAACCAATTGTACACCGTTTATGTATATGGACTGCACCTATTGCAATTGCCAATGACAATGCATTGAAATGGCTTCAAGCCATGATAAGTGCATGCATTTTAATTTTGGCATTACATTTCTACTAGTTCGTTGATTCAGAATGTTCATTGTACGTACATACATTTCTATTTCTACATACATGTATCTATCATTTCATCATATTCAATTATTAGTAAAACAGTTAAGAGTCTAAAATCGATTTGATAGTGGTGGGTTTGTAGATTTAATCCCAGTATCCGACTGAGGACGTACTGAATGCATAGTTGAAATCTTTGATGGTTGAGCAAACATTAGGGGAGAGTGGGGTTAGAAGAAATACATTTCACTAAAGTTAATGGTGCTCCTAAAGTTGTGTCCAGACCGAACGAAACATTTCAAAAACATTTCAGAAACATTTCAGAAACATTTCAGAAAGGAAAAACATTTTTTAAATGTTTCTGAAATGTTTCTTTTGGTGTGTACGCTAATGAAACATTTCTGAAATGTTTTCGAAAAGATTCTGAAATGTTTTTTTTTATTTCCCATTCGAAATGGAAAATTATTTTTGTTTCTCATGCGGAAAGTCTGGATTTTTGTGAAGATAAACATGAAAATGTCAAGAAAGGCGTGGAGTAATGAGAATACAATTATTTTAAATAATTTTCGGACACATATTGTACTCTGCTTAGCCAATGTATACAGAAGAAATCGGATATAACAATACATCGATGTTGGCTGTAAAGGCCGTACAGTGTGCTTTGGATGGCTACAATAACCATTTTTACCATTGCTATATTCAGGTTTTTCGACTGTTTGTCGGAACACATGAGTTGTTTAAAATTTGTTTATGTGCACAGATGGACAAATTACTTTTAAATTATGGTAGGAAATGCTCGCGCTGTGGGTTGGATACGAGAAACAAACTAATTTGGAATATTGTTTTATTGATTAACAATATATAATATATAACTTTAAATAATTGCCAAATTAAATATGCTACAAAGAACTAAGCAATAGCATCATAATCTTTGAGAATAGTTTAAAATTGAATTGTAGACATATTTATGAGATTAAATAAATAAAATAACATGAACGTAGCCTTTTTTAACACGAACGAGAAGGACCCAATTGTTTGTGTACATCGAACAACTCATAAAATCGTATAGAAGCTACTGGGCTCAAGCTATTCTGAAGGTACTGCTATATCAGGTATTGTTATAACCGATTTCTACTGTATACAAAGGCAACCAGAGCTCGAAATGTATCAGAAAATTAAATAAAATAATTTGATCCTCATTACTCCACGCATTTCTTGCCATTTTCATTTTTATCTTCACAGAAAAACAAACTTCCTGCCTGAGAAACAAAAATAAATGTCCGTTGCGAATGGGAAAAAAGAACATTTCAGAAACATTTCAAAAACATTTCAGAAATGTTTCATCAGCGTACATACCAAAAGAAACATTTCAGAAACATTTTTCAAATGATTCTGATATGTTTCTGAATCAAATGGGAAACAATCGGGAAACATTTTTTAAGCAATGTTTCTGAAATGTTTCATTCGGTCTGGACAAGCCTTAAGATTTTGCAAATTAGTTAGCTAAACTTGTTTCAAATCGAAGAGCAATATTTCGCCTACAAGGTCCAACAAAGTCTGCTCAGAAGATATCAAAATATCCCATTTAAAAAAGGGCGGCCGGGGTAGCTTGTAACAAAAAAAAAAAAACTATGCGACTGTATCCAACAGTCCCGAGCTATGTGTAAACATCACGCGGATGGGGTGTGTTGCTCCACTTTATTGGAAAGAAAGTAAATTATAACTTACTAGTCTATGTTCGATAAAATTCAAGCCAATCGCATATATACTCATCGAATCCACTCCATTCGTAGCAGTCGACGCAAGGAAACGAACCTGGGACCCCTAAACCCAGTTGTATACTGCACCAAAAGTAGAAAAACCGACGCGCTAACAACTAAACCGCCGCGGTTATAAAAACTTTTCATCCAAGTTCTTATATAAATAATATCAGCTTGTAGGTATGTACTCTGTTCTGTCATCTCATCACGAATAGCGAGGTTCACATTGAACGATTTGTTTGACACACTTGTTGGACGACCAAATTAGGGTAGCGTTCGAATTGAACGATATGTTTGACACACATCATTTCTGATAAGATGTATTACTGTGAACATGGGGCGGGTATTTTATTTACTTCTTTAATTGCAGCATTATCGTCTTTGAATTCCAAATCAGTAGTAAATAATCCTTCCATATCTGTTTCCTGTTTTTTTTTGGAATTTTAAATCTTTGAAATACCAAAAATTTTAAAACATTTTATCCGCGCTCGAAACCATATTTTCGATGTTTACTCATTGAATACACAAAAAAAATAAAAAAATGACCTAAAGTTTGACAACAAGCGTTCACATTGAACGATATGTGTGTCAAGCATGGCAAAAAGTTGAAAAATTTGAAAAACCATACGATAAGTTGGACGACTTGTTTGAACGCCGTTCGAATTGAACGATTTGGTAGGTCGTCAAACAAGTGTGTCAAACAAATCGTTCAATGTGAACCCCGCTAATAAGAAAAATAGAAAAGAAAAAAAAAAAACAACAACAAAACAAAAAAAAAACTATATATGTATGTATGTAATTAAATCGCCAGCGCAAGAGCTTGTGATTCCTCCTGAGAGTTTATTTCTGCACCGATATCACTGATTCTAACACTGATTGAAGGCTTCATCTGTATAAATAATTTTGAAAACAAGCATATGAATGAAGTTTTTATGGAAAGACATTATTTCAACGTACCTACATTCACAAATGAGGTGTCTAAAGAAAATAATGCCTTGGAGCAATGACGAAATGCACTCTGAATTTATAGATACCCATACACAATTATTTTACACTTAATCTTAATATTTATCAGGTTCTCTATCACGTAAACTAGCTCTTATTTTTTGGAACAAGGTGCCACAAGGACACTAGAGGCCAGTAAGTAGCCATTATATTCGCAAATAAGTCCAAATCACTGCACTAGAAAATCCTCTTTCTTTTGACACCTCATTTGTTAAGATTGGTTGAGTGCGAGAGCCGCAAATGGTGATGATAATGATTGCAGAACATTGAAATGCAAGGCATTATGATCATGTTATAGCGCACACATATACTCACACACACAATATTGCAAAATTGTGGGCGATGCTTTGAATAATTGTTTTGGACATTGCTCAGCTTCAGGACAACGCAAGATGTTTTATATCTCAAATGAATCACGGACAAATTTACTAATTTCACCTATTTTTTTATTTTTCAATCCGATAAGCCATTATTAAGTTAGGGCTGTTAGGGCTATAATTTTCTCTCCCAATATGCAATATTTTCACTATTTTCTGAAAACCATGCAATTTTCCGGGATAAAAAGCGTATATATAAAAGATGACCAGGAACATAAGCAATCACTATGTCAATATTTCATCGCGCAGCTATAAAATTTGAGTTACAAATTTCGTAACCGTTCGGTATTCCGTTTTCCGTCCCCGAAATCGCGGAATTATTCCTCGAAATTGCGGAACAACTCCACTAGAAATTTTGCTAACGCGCGCTTAGATGTTTACATATCAATAATGAAAACTTGTATGACTCTTATCATCCCAGTATAGCAAGACTAGACCTGAAGCATGGACTTTATCGATAGCGGATGAAGATATTCGGTCCTGTTTACGTTGACGGGTTCTGGAGGAGAAAATTCAACCACGAGCTGTAGGGGAGACTGGGGCACCTTTGAACACTTTTTGCTTTAAAGGCTTCTCAACACTAATATGTTTGAATTATTGGACTTTAAGTTATTCACACTTTGAGAAGTAAAATTAACCTTCAATTTAAACCAACATTAGTGTAAATTCAATAAAGGCTTATAATTTATTCATTTTATTTTATTTAAAAAAGTCCTAATGTTGAAATGTGCCCCAACCAGTGGCAGCTTTGAACAGGCCTGGGGCTTTTTTGAATTGTAGCTATTTTAATGGTTTATGACAGAAAATTATTTAGCAAAAAGCGGCTACTGGCAGACGACGACTGAGGAAACCCCAGAAAAGTATTGACGACTAAAGATGAGGGTATCGCCATGTGGAAATTTTAGTTAACGCTTTAAAATATTTATTAATTGCGTTGTTATTAGCGATGTTCAAAGCTGCCTCACGTTCAAATGTGCCCCAGTCTCCCCTACAAGCTTTACAGCGACATCAACCTGGTAAAAAAAAACTGCATATTGGGCGTTAAAGATGGCTAGGGCATGTAGAGCGTATGGACATCAATGCTGCGGCTCGGAGAATATTCGATTTTAACCCAGAGGGTCAGCGCAACAGAGGACGACCTCGACTAAGGTGACGCTCACAAATAGAACAAGACCTCAACCAACATGAAGTGCGCAACTGGAAGCGGTTAGCTAAGGACCGGGCTAACTGGAAGAGGTTGTTGGTTGAGGCCTTTGTCCACCCCGGACTGTAGCGCCACCTTAGTAAGTAAGTAAGTAGATCGATAATGAAAATGATGTTGATCCGATCGAATTAGATGATGACGCTGACCTGACATATCATCCAGAAAGTGCTATTCATGTGTCCGATGTCCAAAGCGAAGTGAATGATGAAGAATTCCATGAAGATGACGAGATTTAACAACTAAGTGATGAAGCTGCTACACCTAGTGCTGCCCGTCATAAGGCTGAGACTGATGCTACCTATTTTATTTCCAAAAATGACACGAAATGTCGAATAGTCGCATTTGTCCTCATAATATTGTCGATTACACTAGATGCCAGCCAACATGATTCATGATCTATTTACAATATTTCGTTCTCTAATCACCGAAGATATGGCGCACATCATCGTACGAAAAACGAATAGCAAACCAGATGGGGTTGTTGGTTGAGGCATTGGTCCACCCAGGACTGTAGCGCCACCTAAGTAAGTAAGCAAAACCAAAGAGATAACAGCTACGTGGAATGAAAAAAATTCAACTTAGCAAAAACAATGCAAACTGCTGAGTGCTGACTGAATTAGGTTGAAGGTTTTTTGGTTATATGTCATTTATGATAAAAGCGGTATGAGTCTATTGCATACACAAATAGTTAAAAAAGGCAGTGATCAAAGTAGCTTTACTGTATGGGACATAGTTGATTCATTAAGTTTTTTCCCTCTCCTGAAAAATTGCATTTATTTACTTATACTCCTTCTACCGCGCACCTTAGAATTATTACCTACAAATTCTTATTTTCCTCTACAATGTGCATTTACGCACTTTATAGAACCATAAATTAACAAACGAAAACTACATAATGATAATGCAGTACATTTCTTAAAAATTGTACACAAATGCCTCTAGGTCCCTAAGGACCTTGTAGCTTGTATAACGCTATTGGGACTGTCGCTGATCGGAGAATTAAGTTCCTCAACTCCCTCCAGGCACATCCCCGTTGATAAGTCAGGTGTGAATCGTGTATGGCATTAGCCTAGGCCCAGCTTTAGAATTATCTCCATCTCTTACTAAACTTTGCAGATACGAGGAAAAACTACATACAGTCGAATCTGCCTAAGTCGAATCTTCACGGGATACCAAGATATGTTCGAGTTAGAGAAAGTTTTGGAACAATTCGAGTAATAGAGAGAAACATTTATTTTTGTTTTCAAACGTTTGTTTAATTAAAAAAAAAAAAAAGTTAATGTACTCATAAAAAAGTTAACAAAAAAAATATAGCTTCTTGCTTATTTAAAAAAAAATCTAGAAACAAACATGCACATAAAGACTGCATCAGCTCTGTTGAACTGCATGGAATGAGAATCAACTGATTTTGAAATTCCAGCTGGAATCGTACAAAAACAAGTTCTTTTTATATATTATGTACATACGTTGCATCTTTAAACTGTATCTTTTTATGGAGGTACCAAGAATATGAATAGAAAGAAACACGACGAGCTGACGATGATGGCACACGCGATGCTACACATATTTAGGGTATTGAAGTGACTAGGTACTTGATGGTTAGTAGTTTATACTCAAATACGAATTCCGAAGGGGTAGTGTATTTTTATTTTGTTTTGTGCTAAACAAAATTCGACTTGAGGGGTGAAAAAAGAAGCCAATCATCGAGAGAATGTGTTCGAGTTAGAGAGAGTATCGACATAGAGGGAGTTCGACTTAGAGAATGGTTTTTGTATAGAAAATTGAAGGGAATGACAAAATATGGCGAACAAATTCGAGTTAGAGAGAGTTTGACTTAGGAGAGTCCACTGTACATACATATTATATGAAGGGTGACATTAGACGTGTTTTTTTTTAAATTTATATAGGCTAAACATGTTTCTGCAACATGTTTTCAATGCAAAATACAACAAAACCTTAGCCTGGATAATTATCCAGTCTTATTTTTGTATGGAAAGCTTTTTCGAAATCTAGATTATAAAAGATTTTATCGTTATATCGGGCATCGTTGTACCCGATTGCAAATTAATTTGAGTTAAACCTGCCTGGACTTCATCGCTATATCAGGTATTGTTATAACCGATTTCTACTGTATATACAATATGGTAATAAATGCAGGAAACTCCATCGGGGCAATTTCCACGCAATGCAAATACATATTTTTTTTAAATTCTTTACACAACTTCAATACTAAGCAAAAATAAAAAAAATCCCACCATTTTTTAATTTCCGTTTGATATTCAGTGCACCCTTTAATTCATACCAAAAGAAAGAAAGACACAAAAGTCTCCATCACAAAACTCGAAAACGGAACAATTTCATATTCGAAAAAAGTCCTTTAAGCTTTAGTGTATTCGAAAGCTTCACCTTTCTTCCCAAATATACTCATTTCTCTTATTTAACGAAATGTAGATACATATTAGAACACAATACTCTTGAGAAAAAATTAAGATACAGTAAAATGATATACAGAATAACAATGTTAGCAATATTCCACTTGTTTTAATATACAAATTAATAGTAAATTAGTAAAGGCAATCATGCATAACATAAGTTTTTTTTGTTGTGTGAAATATTTCACTGTTGTTTTCTCGTGTTTCTATTGGGTATGTATCAAGTAGACAACAATATTATTTGCAATGTGAAAAATAGTCTCCCTTTCAAATACAACATTAATTGAAAATAGAAAATCAAAGAAATTAACAATACAAAATGTAAAAATATTAAGTTTTAACAAATTAATGATTATTCGTTGTAGTTTATTGTTGATTTTTTTTCGTAAGTTACCACTGCCAATGTGCAAATAATGTGTAGATAGGAAATAAGCATCCTTCATATCTGCAAGTCAATGCTAAGATTAATAAAACAAGTTCGCCGTGCAAAACAAAAATGACCAAGAACCAGCAAATTGATAACATCCATAATTATGCATGTATGCAATTCCTTCCAATTGCATGGTTTATATAAAGAAAGGTGACGGATAAACGAATAAACGTTTAAAAACGAATTTAAATGTAAATAAATAAAACACATAATGCTAAATTATCTGGTTTTAAGGAATTTTACGATCTTTAGAAGAAAGTTTCCTTCTTGTGCTGCAATTAAAAGAAATATCAAGGGTAGGTACATAAGAGTAGGTGTGAATCTCGCACTGTGAAAACGGGCACAAGAGGGCAAACACCCTTTATTTTAAAGGACAGTCCTTTATTTTTGACTTCTGTCCTGTGTTTTTTCATCTTTATATATAAAAATGAGCTGTTCGTTTGATACCTCAGAACTCATAAGCTAACCCTCCGATTGAGCTGAAACTTACACTATATGTGTGAAGTGAGAAATATTCGTACATCAAAAGTTTTCAAGTTTTCCGATAGAGGGCGCTGGAACACCAACATTTCAAAATCATCCGATTGAGCTGAAACTTACAGAATATATTTGTTATAAATTAAGAAATGTTTGTGAATCAAAATTTTTCAAGTTTTCCGATAGATGGCCATGAACACCAAAACCTCAAAATTATTACTACAGCAATGCAAGGTGAATCGGTGACAGCTAACAGCTAACTTTTGATTTACGTGCACTTCTCGCTTCATAACAAATACATATATTCTTAGGATATTATTGTTTGGACAGTTTTCTTAAATCCAAATAGAGTTGTCGGCATTTAATTCTCCAACAGAGTCCTCTTTATTATTCACAAAAAGTCACTTGAAAAAATGTCATTACATTTATGACATAAACACTGTTTTCAATGGGTGTAGCGAAGCGCACCGGGTAACCACTAGTTTTTAATAAAGAACGGGGTTTGTCCTTTATTTTTGATACTGTCCTTTAATATATCGAGAACAATTTGCTTTCATCAGAAACATCCGATATTTTGTGCAATATTATGTATCTTGATTTGAACCAAAAGATTATCTCAATTCGTACCGACAACACAAATTGCAATTTCGGTGGTGCATCCAGGTGAGGCAAGAACAATGTACAGTGAAACCTTGGTAAGTTGGCCACCTGCGGTGCAAGAATTTTCGGCCAACTTATAAAGGTGACCTACTTACAAGGGTGTGTATTTTTGTACTAAAAAAAAAACACTTTGACCCTTGAAGTTAATCACAAACCGAAAAAAAAGAAAGAAAATCATCCCTATATTGCACACGATAAAAAAAGAACGAACATTTCGATATTTCACCCCAATGTCTAGACGTTTTGTTCAGTGTTTAACCGAAAATATGAAACAAAATCCATCACATATTACCCCTGGGGCCCAACTCCGTAAGCGTGAGTACACGAAAAAATGTGTACACTGCCTTGTTTCGATTCCGCAAGCGTGAGAGTGAGTTTTTTTTTTTTTTTACAAATTTCGTGTAAACAGGTGAAGAATTTATTCACTTTGTTTTCGGCTGTGAGAACGGAAAGTACCACCTACTGTAATTTTTTTTTTTCGAAAAATTCGCAATAAAATCTTAAAAAACAAATGTCAAGCTAATTTCACCTCAGTCTCTCACTCACCTTCAAGTATTTTGCGGAATCGCGCAACTTCGACGGGTGGCCAACTTACAAGGGCAGACAATAGAAAAAATAAATCTTCATCCCGTTAGCTTCAAAAAACATACAGTAAAACTTGTGTATAGGGGAATCTGCTAATAAAGGAATTTTGCGAAACCTGATAGTGGACGTTTTTTGTTTCCAAGTTTTTTTTCTTCATACCAACTCACTATTATATAGTGGAAACCTGCGAAATCTGAATAATGGAACATTTTTCAAAGGATTTTGTTTTGTTCCCTATGCAAATTCACTCTTCAATAGCAGAATCGAGATGTGAATGCGACTAAAATCGGTTACATTTTGTCGGCTTCATTACCCTTTTCCGATAATTTGACATTGCGATTGTTTCTTTCCGTGTGCGTCTCATTTTCTAGCGGCTACATTCAACACGTAGATACACATTCTCAACTCTGATAACAAAATTGATGGAAAAACAATAAAAGAAATAAGGTTGCCGATTGTGGAAGAAACTGCGAATAGTAGAACTGTTGCGAGTAGTAGAAAAAAAGTGCACCGAAGCATTCAACTATTCACAAGATTAACTGTGTTTTTAAATTTGGAAAAGACTATTGATGCTTTTAAAAATATCAAAAGCCTGAATATGTAGTATGTAATGATAAATAGAAAAACAATGACTACCTATGTACATATTTACAATTATGTAATTTACAACTACATATTTAATATATATGCAACATATAAAATATGTATTGCTGCCTTAAATATTTAATGTTATTTTAAACAAGCAAAACAAAGACTTGCTTTTATGTTTTTAAAAAAATATGAACTCTTATATATGTTTTATAGATTGCTTTTTTCTTCATTATTAATAAATACTGGAAGCTTGTGAACAACAAGTTGGGTATATGTAATATGTAGGTGCATACCCTTAAAACGGAAGATGTATGTATATTGGTAAATGAAGATGTTTCCTAAGTTCCCCGGTTGCGGACTTATGGCTCCTCAATGCCGAACTAATATGTGTGGCTGCTCACTAGGAGTTCGCCGATATGAAAGTTGAAACTAGCCGCTCTGGATGAGTTCTTAGAATGTTTTTATTGTCATAAAAAGAGGCCTTATATACTCAACTTATTACAATACTGCAGTTATTCTGCTTAGTCAGTTAAATTCATTCGATAAACAAAATATAAATCATTACCTAATTGTCGGTGGTTCACCTCATAGGTGACCGTGCAGCGAAGAAATAGGTCAAACGTTTTAAAGCAATGCGCGTATCATATTACGAAAGCAATTAAAAGGCGCTTACGAATCGTACATAAATAAATGGAAAATGAAAATGAAAAGTGCTGAATGTCTCAGTTGGTATTTGTTTATCGAATGTTACTTTGGTTTTTTTTACTAATGCTTAAAGGGTGTATCGCACCACTACACCCTCTTCTTACATTGCGCCTAGCAGCCGTGAGATTAACCAGCAATTTCATTTTGTTAAGTTAAAAGAAATCTTTTCTTTTCTTCTTGATTCTCATTACTTTCATGCGCTTTATTTTTTAGGAGATTAACTATAAGGGTTTGACCCTTTTTAGTTTTTTTATTTAGAACTTTACCATTCATCGTTATCGTGATTTTGGAGCCGTCTTCTCAGTTCCGGAATCATCTATCTCTACACCTACATATGTAAGTCCATACTTCGAATGTATCACGGAGCACGTAGCATTTATAATATTTATAAGTACAGTTGAATCTCGATAAGATAAACCAACAAATATTGGGGCAGTTTGTCTTTTCGAGATGTTTATCTTATTGGATAGGAGAAAAAGGGGACCATTTATACATTTTTAAGCAAACTTATTGGTATTTTTTGACAAACGCAATAAGGGTGATTATGATGCTTCGCCTATTAAATACCTATATTAAAGCCAGCATCGCTAGAGCTTTCTGCTAAAATTATTCCGCTAACTGGAGCATTTCTGTATCCATTGATAAAACGCTGATTCCATTTCAGGCATTTTTGATTTTCGCAGAGTTTTTCGCCTGCCGGTGTCGAAATGTAAACTTGGAATGAGTTCTACGATTTTATCTTTTTTCTTCTTAATGATGCTGATGGTTGAAATAGAAATCCCATATTTGCACTACTGCCAAGTTCTACCTAATTTTTTTCAAAATGTAATTTTTCTCTTTTAAAGTAACAAACTTAACCCTTTCAGTGAAACTTTTTTGTTTTAAGGGTTAAACATTATTTTTTTGCTTTTTATTGTCACAGAGGCTTATACTAACAAGAATGAAACACAATTTTTGTTAAATCTTAGCTCTAAAGTGGTTTTTGGGAATGATGTCCTAAAAACACAAAAATGATGTCTAATTTACTAGAATTGACTTATACGATTATTTTAATTTTAAAACTGTGCGCCCATTATCTATCTACAAAATGACATCAGAAATATTAATTAATTATGTAAATAAAAAATAAATGATAAAAGTTGTCTACTGTAAAAAAATCGATATAAGTTTGGAGGATTTTCCTGCACAAGTGCTCAATGCGCCCTGAGAGCTTTTAGGATCGAATTTTATTAGCATCAAATACTTGAATATATACAGCACGAAGTTAGGAAGAAATTTGAAACAAAAAATCATTCTCATAGAGAAAGATTGGGATTTGGGAGTTACAAGAAACCATGTTACCATATGGTATCAAAATACTGAAAGGGTTAACAAACCCTTTTATTTAATAACACGAGGCCATGAAGTTAATGGTAATCCGCCACCTTGGGGCGTCCGCCATATTGGTCGGATATCTGGAAGCGATTGTACAATCGATTGCCATATAAAACAAAATCTGTAAACCGTTTTAAATTAATTAACGAGCAGTCAGCTGGGACTTGCATTAAAATATTGCCGATAATCTATTGTATCTGTTTTGCTGAGCTCAATTGCACTTTAGAAAATCCACCCCTTTGGTTTATACTGCTTGTCCTATTTATATTTCAACATGTATAAAATGTGTTGCATTCTTAACGGTACATTTAAATTTCACTTTAATAAATGTGCACATAAATAATATTTTAAGGTTTGAAGTTGCTTGTATTAAGTTTAGTAAACTAATGTTTTGTATAATTTTTTTTTTTAGCTGTTAGGATCAACAATCATTATCGGATGCATTTGGATGCTTAACGACCCCACATTTTCGTTGATGTTCACACAATCTGGACAATATTTGTATATGATTATATACCCTACCCTGGTTGCTGGTTGCTTCATACTACTGAGTGCATGGTTTGCTTGTTACGGTCTTCTTAGACGATCTAAATGTATACTGGGTTCGGTAAGATGTTATGCATATGCATTTTATATTTATGTCAATAATAATAAATCAGTTTTCAAAACTGGCAATAGATCTGACAACTGTTGCGGGTGTAGGTATTTTAGAAATTGTGTCTGTAATTTTTGATAGACAAAGGCTTTACAACTTTAGGGGTTACACCACCTTGGCGCTCGGACAATCAGACATAGAACATAAAACTATGCAACTTTCAAGTATATACAATTTTTATTATTATCACCAAACAAATTTACCATCAGGTGAATTGTTTGACGCATTGTCAAAGCGTCACTCAAAACGAACTGTGATATAAAAAACAAACTCACTTCAAATTGCTATAACTCAGCTTATTCGGAACATGGCATGATGAAACTGTTAAAATAATCTTAAAAGCATAAACTAGCTAAAAAAAAGTCGATGTTTTGAAAATCTCAAGGTGGCGTAACCCCACCAATGATCAGCCAACTGAAAGCTGTGCGTAACTGTTATGACGGGTTAAACGAATATAAGCCGGTAGCAGACCGGATGAATTGAAATTGAATTTCTGTAATTGTTAAAATTAGCTGTACAATAAGAAATTCTCTAGAAGTGTGTAGTTTAGAAGAAGGTATATACTTACTTTGGGAGACATTTTCAATATATCGAACAAACGAAAGAGAAAAACGTGCCGTTGTAAAATAATGTTTCGTAACGGGGACAAGACGGTCATCAGTTCTACGCATTTAGAGTTCAAAAGACAAAAATAGTGTTGTAATCATGGATCCGTTCGCGTACGCTCCCAAACTACGAAAATCTACGAAAAATAACGAAAAGTAACGAAAACCCCTTCGCGTACGCAAAAATTTCGTAGTTTTTCGTAGAAGAGAGTGCTCACGAGAGAGTAGGAAATTTCCCCATGCTACGAATTTTACCACAGAAATTTCTTTAGGGTAATATATGAAAACTGTCAAATCACATACATTTTTCATTTTTGTGGTGCTGAATGCGTTCGTTTACTTTTTCGTAATTTTTCTCTCTTTGATGCCCGTTTTCACAGTGTGAGCTTAAGTGTTGGATTAGTTAGGTGTAGGATTGAACAAATCCGTCACCTAAGAAGTTTTCGTTCCCACAGTCACCACTTAAGTGTGGTATATTTAAGTCATGGGTTGAGCGTCATTGTGAACCATTAATGGAAAAAAGTAATTGTGAATGAACACAAAATGATAAACGAAATTTAGTTTTCACTTCCTTGTCAAGTGCTTTTTAGAAAAAATACAATGAAAATTAAGAGAAAAGAAGACAAAGAAGCCGCTGCATGTGTGGAAATAGAAAAATAATTTAATTAATTTATTTTTAATTCAAAAAACGACGAAATAGCAGTATGCTGACGAAAACAAAAAAATTGCGAACTCCTCCCTTCCTTCGATGTGCATCCTCATGAAACAGATACACAACTGAAGCCGCGAGCGCAGCGAGCAGGGATATGGCGATATCAGCAGAATCATCCCCCTCCATTTGCATAAAATGAGAGTAGCAATGCCAGCCGCATTACCAGATAAAACATTTCGTTGTTTAGGAAGGTTTTCTGTACTGTATTTGTAGGTTAATATTATTTTGGTACACTTACGGCCACGGTTGCCAGATTGGGCGATTTATCGTATTTTGGGCTATCTTTCTTCAAAAATTACGATGAAAATTCAAAAGTTAGTTGCCCAATGCAATTTGGGCTACAAATATTTTCCATTAACGATCTTGGGCGACTTTTTATTTACAATTAAAATTCTTTAAAAACGATTTACTAATTTGATTTCGTCACACGCATTTGTACACAAGTATCATTGTAAACAATTTGGGATATACTGTGGTGAATTGCTGATCGCCTTTACAGTATCGTTTGATCACCTCGATATTGGCCCCTATAGTTGGTTAATAGGCGTAATTGCCGCAACTTGAGGACTATTGAAAATTCAGGCAGTAACGCCGAAGTTAGTTCAAATAAGTTCTGATATTCTATCTTACTTCTACTCACATAGCATGATATGCATAGCTTATTCTAGTTTTTTATTGGTTACATTATTATTGTTAGGATCTTATTTCTATTGAGTGACGTTCAGTGCAATTGACATGATTCATTCACTCGAATGCACTTCACGTTCACTCGTTTTCGTCACTCTTTGCTTAGTCTGTGTATGTGTGTTTTAAAGTTTACAGTGGTGGCATGGTTGATACACCACAATACGTACTGAACAACGTGAGAACTGCTGCAGGTAACTTGATTTTTAGAGATACTGGTCATTTTGCTATGCAGTTACTATCCCTACAAGTAAGTAATGCTATTGTCGAAAAGGTATTTTCAGTTTTAAATGCCGTAAAAACCAAACCTAGAAATATATTGTCTTTGGCATCTCTTGATGCAATTATACGCATAAATATTGATTTCACCGTTAAAAACATACATAATATGTATGTTGCAATGACTTCGAATCAACACCACATAATGGTAGAAAAATGTGCATCAGAAATTTACAAGAGTGATGATGATACTGACAGTGATTATTAATTATTAATTAATAAATCAAATATTATTATTAAATATTTCTACTATTTTCGGTAAAAAAAAACTAAACATGTTGCCTTCAAAAGTAACTGCCAACACTTAGCTAATTTGTCTACAAACAGTATTTTCAAATAATTATCGATTCAATGCGCATTGAGTTGTTGTTGAAATAAACGGGGTATATATTAAATAATTTATTCATTTATATTTATTCATATGTACATATTTCTGAATATGATATAAAGGAAATTTGAAAAAAAAAAAATTATTTCGTACGATATTTGGGCTATTTATTAGGCAACGATTTTGGGCGAAAAAATTTCTAAAATTGGGCTCTTAAAGCTTTGGAGTTTCTGGCAACCCTGCTTACGGCAACAATTTACTCTCTGGATCGATACTTAAGCCGTGGAAGTCGGTGGCTTAAGTTATGACACTACTTAAGTGCAGGATTACGTTAAGCCTGCACTGTGGGAACGCAATTCGTGGAAATCCTGAGATTATCGTTGGATCGACACTTAAGCTCGCACTGTGAAAACGAGCATGAGAGAATTTTACCCCCACTCTTCGAAAATTGACTGATAACACATATTTAGTGCAAAAAGTGTTGTAATCATCATTAGGTCCGTTCGCGTACGCTCCCAAAATACGAAAATCTTCGAAAAATAACAAAAATTAACGAAAATCCGTTCGCGTACCCAAAAGTTTCGTAGTCTTTCATAGAAGAGAGTGCTCACGAGAGAGTATGAAACCTCCCCATGCTACGAATTTTAGCACAATATTATGTGGCTGGCTACACGATCATTTCCATACCGATTCTTTTCAGTGAGACAGGTACATTTTATGTGAGCTAGGACGAGAAGGGTTTTTTCGTGAAATCTCACAATAAATAACTCACA
Source organism: Brachyopa scutellaris (assembly GCA_949775065.1). Classification (NCBI taxonomy): domain Eukaryota; kingdom Metazoa; phylum Arthropoda; class Insecta; order Diptera; family Syrphidae; genus Brachyopa; species Brachyopa scutellaris. The sequence continues at coordinate 29,090,865 of OX459113.1, read as the reverse complement.
ATAAAATCTACCTGTCTCACTGAAAAGAATCGGAATGGAAATGATCGTGTAGCCAGCCACTTTGATGGTTGTTTTCAAAAGACCTAAGGGTGCGATCGCAAGAATTCCTTGCGCTGTCGTTGAGAGATGGCGCTACTTAAAATGATTTCGTGCTTTAATTGCTATTGATTACGATCTGGAATATAATAGAGATTTTATCGAACGAAAATTAAAAGAATAAACTCGAACTCAAAATATATGTAGTTTATTTCAATTACAAATTAAAATCTCATCAAGACCAAAAGGGACTCGAGCAAAGATGTTTAAGGCGCGGTGGTTGCTATCAAAAAAGAATGAATCGTCACTTGCAAGTCAAGTCGATCCCCCAAAAGAAAGTCCCGTATTACTCACACAGCACACAGCACAAGTGCAAAACAACAAAACAAAAAATGCATTGCATAGGCAGCGACACCAACTCAGCTGCGAACCCGCTAGCTTTTGCATTGCATAGGCAGAGTGCGTGTACCGTGGGCAATAATCTAAATGTGCGTAAACATGTACATACGTCACAAAGGCAAACCGAAATATTAACATCTTTGCTCTTAACAAAAGCGATAAGGAAAAGCTAACATAGGGTAAATTCAATATGTATGATTTGGTTTTAAGTTAAAGCAAAGCAAAAGTTAAGTTGAGCAAAATTAAATATTCATTATAAGCAATTCATAGTTACGTTAATTCAAAGTTACGTTAATTTTAAATAATACAATTCATTTCATAACACGCCGCCACCCCTGAAGGGCACTTCAGGAAATTGGTAACAGAGCCAGTTTGGTTATTGGCCTCTTGAACAACCCGTTCTTGGTGCGAAGAGTAACCACACGAATATGTCCATCTTTGCCTGAGTGTAGCTCTGCAATACGTCCCAAAGCCTACTGGGAAGGAGGCATATTAGGTTCTTTCACCACGACGAGGTCGCCCACTTTGAAGTCACGGTTGGTTTCTCTCCATTTCGGCCGTTGCTGAAGCGAGGTGATGTAATCGGACTGCCATCTTTGCCAGAAGCCTTGCAGCATATTTTGCACCAGTTCCCAACGTCCCAATCGATTTAGTGGAACCTCCAAATAGCTAGGTTCCGGTAGGGCGGTGTATGGTCGACCTATAATGAGATGAGAGGGGGTTAGCGGGTTTAAATCAGCATCGGAAATAGCACATAAAGGTCGAGAATTTAATAACGGTTCTATTTGCGCTAGCAAAGTTCCCATTTCTTCGAACGTAAGAATGTTGTTCCCGACGACCCGATGAAGATGCTGTTTAACACATTTGACACCCGCTTCCCACAGCCCTCCAAAATGAGGAGCATGGGGTGGGATGAACTCCCATCTGATGTTATCCGCCGCCAATGCTGTTGATACCAGCTCGTTGTGCTTCGATGACCGAACCAACTCATACACTTCCGATAGTCGGCGAGCAGCGCCTTGGAAGTTGGTGCCATTATCAGAATGGATGACACTACACTTTCCACGTCTGGCGATGAATCTTCGTAGGGCAGCAAGGAAGGCATCTGTCGAAAGGTCACTAACTACCTCTAAGTGTAGTGCCTTGGTGGCCATGCATACGAATAGTGCGAAGTATCCCTTGATTAGCTTAGCTTTCCGAAGTTTCGATGCTCGAAGCGTAATTGGACCCGCATAGTCACAGCCGGTTTGAGCAAATGCAAATGATGGCGATAGACGCGCTGATTGCAGATTTCCCATCAGCTGAGATGAGGTCGATGTACGCAAGCGAAAGCAGCCAAGACAGTCGAAAGCACCTTACGAATCATGTTTCTGGCTCCAAGTATCCAGAACTCTTGTCGGACCATAGAAAACAGCTCGGACACACCAGCATGAAGAAACTTTTCGTGAGCATCTGAAAGTATAAGCTGCGAAATACGATGACATTTAGGTAAAATAATTGGATGTTTTATACTGAAGGGAACATTTGCAGCATTTGAAATCCTTCCCCCCACTCGCACCAAACCTACTTCATCAATAAAAGGGGATAGCGAAGATAGCTTCGACCGATGGGACACCTGCTTCTGCTGTTTCAACATCTGGATATCTTCGTTGAACTCACGTTGACAAAACCGAAGACAAGTTTCTTTTGAAGAACGAAGCTCAGAAAAGGATAAAAATTGAAAATTACGCTCCTCAAGAGAAAGTTTGCAGTATCGCACAAAACGTAGGACATAGGCAACAATACGAACTAGCTTCGGCCAGGAAGATATCTTACTGAGTAGCGCATTAAACCAATTGTCTTCCGGACGGGTAATCAGGGCAGCAGTTGGGCGTTTTCTTTCCTCAGGAACATTCTCCGCTACGTTGACGGCTAAAGCCGGCCATTGGCTAGGGTCTGCAGAAATCCACGCAGGGCCTTTCCACCATGATTCCAAATCCAGTAACTTACTTGGTTCTACTCCTCTTGAAGCGCTATCAGCTGGATTCTCCTCAGAACGTACATGATTCCAGACGGAACGAGGCAAGTTATCCAAAATTTCTGCTGTGCGATTAGCCACGAACGTGTTCCATTTGCGAGGAAGAGAAGAAAGCCAGGCCAAAACGATGGTCGAATCAGTAAAGGCGAAGAGTTTCCCAGGGGTTACATCCAACGACGAACAAACCAGTTTCATAATACGACTTAGAAGAAGAGCTCCACATAGCTCAAGACGAGGGATGGAAACCAGTTTGACCGGCGCAACACGAGTTTTTGCGGCCACAAGATAAACTTCAGCGCTTTTATTTTCCGTGATACTGCGTGCATAGACCACAGCAGAATAGGCCTTTTCCGAAGCATCGGAGAATCCTACCAAATCAAAACGCTTAGAATTCAAGGTGTACCTACGAGGAATCTTAAGTTGTCCAAAATGTTTCAGCTCTTGGCGATACGAAATCCATTTTTCCGCGATTTCTCGAGGTAATGGGTCATCCCAGTCTATCCTATTCTTATCCAACCAAAGCTCCTGGAACAAAATCTTAAAAAGGATAGTGGAAGGTGCTAAAAACCCCATGGGATCAAATATTTTCGAGACTTCCGACAGTAAATTCCTTTTTGTAGGAGCAGTTGCATCTGCCAAGGCAATTCTAAAAGCGAAAATGTCCTGATACGGGTTCCAAACTAATCCATGCACTTTTTTCCATTCCGTTTCCGGATCCAATGAAACAGTCTCATCCGTTTCCGTAGTACTTAGAATCTCCCAACAGTTGGACACCCATTTGCTTAGCTCTAACCCACCACAAGCCAGCAGCCCTATTAACTGTTCCTTCAACTCCAAAATTCCAGACACTGAATCCGAACCTGCAGCAAAATCATCCACATACGAATTGTGCAGAATCGCATAGGAAGCCTTAGGAAACTGATGCTTGTAGTCCTTAGCCAACTGCCTAAGGACTCTTATGGCCAAAAAGGGTGCAGGTGCAGTACCATAGGTGACCGTGCTAAGGCGAAAATGAGAAATGGGGTCAGCTGGGGATTCCCTCCAAACAATTCGTTGGAAATCGCGATCTTTCGAGCTGACCCAAATTTGCCGAAACATTTTAACAATGTCAGCGCAGAAAACATATCGAAACGACCGAAACTGCATGTACAAATTTAGCAAATTTCTCTGCAGTGGGGGTCCAATGTGGAGCACGGCATTCAAACTAAGCCCTGAGGAATCCTTGTGCGACCCATTGAAAACTACCCTCATTTTGGTTGTCACAACAGCGTGATGAGGCAAATAAAATGTTTGTCCGGACGTAGGCGCAACCTCTTTATCCGAGATTCGCTCCATGTGGCCCAGTGCTTCGTACACTTTCATAAAACTGCAGTATTCTGAACGAAGATTTTCATCCCGAGAAAAATGCCGCTCCAAACTAAACAACCTCGATAGAGCACCAGAAAGAGTATTACCAAACCTCACATCGTCTCGACGAAAGGGCAGTTCAACAATATACTTGTTATCTGGAGCTCGAGAAAAGGTTTTTTTAAAATGCTGATCGGCGATGTCTTCACTACAGTCTTCACTACCAACGGAGGGGAGATGCGAACTGACCTCTTCTATCTCCCAGAACGATTTCAACAGCACGTCTATGTCCACACCCACGTGCATGGAAACAGCATGATCTTGAGGCATGTTGCCCGCAATTACCCAGCCAAAAACAGTGTTATGGGCAATGACATTTCCATTACTATCCGAACGATGACCATCCCGCAAGCTACTCCATACCCAGTCCGAACCAAGCAAAATATCAATAGTACCAGGAGTGTTGAACCCAGGATCCGCTAACTGCAGATCGTTCAAAGGAAGAGGGCCCTCAAAAGCAAAGGAGAGTGGGGGAGTTATTGATGTAATTGTTTTCAATACAAAAGCTTCCACATTCATTGTGGAAGAATCAAAACAAGAATGCAATTTAAGAGTTACGGCTCCCTGCGTAACACCGGCGCTAACAGCAGAAATCCCAGATATATGCAAACGAGCATGGCGACGAGAAAGCCCTAGCATCCTAACAACACGATCGGTTACAAAGGAGACCTGCGAGCCCGTGTCTAGCAGCGCACGACAAAATTGAGGATTTCCAGCAGCATCAAACACCTTCACGACGACAGTTGGTAAAATCCCAGATCGGGGATTTTCAGATTTGATGTTATTACTCACAAGCGAAGGTAGTGGGGGAGGAGCTTGAACGGCTCCATTTGGGGAATCGCTACTGTTATTGGAGTGCGTTGACTCAGCACTGTCCCGATGCACCAACGAATGGTGACGCGCCCGACAATAAGAGCAACGGCTCTTCGCATGACAACGCGACGACGAGTGTTGTGTTCCTAGGCAGTTGTAGCAAAGTCTTTGGTCTCTAGAAAACCCACGACGATCATCAATAGACATAGCGATAAATTCTTTACACTGGTATAGACGATGGCTACCTTTGCATTTTGGACACGGCACATTACTAACGGCTAAGCTTCTTACCCTTCCCGGATGGTTTGTCGAACGCGAGGGGGTTTTAATCACGCGAGATTTGGTTTCACTTGTCTCTAACGCGCTACACCTGTCCTCTAAAAAGTCAATCAATTGACGAATGGTGGAATCTTCCGAATTTTTGTTCTTTAATGCCCAAGCCTTACGCGTATCACTATCAGTTTTGTTAATCAAGAGGTATACTAGCCAAGGATCCCTACCTTCAGACTCCATAGCTGCTAAACCACGAATTACCTCATCCGCATTGTCCACTAATTTACGTAACTGGTTACTATCGACACTATTCACCGGCGGCATATTCATAAACGATTCAATAAATTGGTTGATTATATATAACGGCCTATTGTATCTTCGTTCAAGCTTTTCCCAAGCCTGTTCATAATTAGCATCGGATATATAGATACCGTTCAATAAACTAGCCGGGTCATCACGCAAAAGAGATTTGAGATACCGAAATTTCTGCGAACTAGATAAATGTTTTCTACAGTCTACTACCTAGGAACATATCGCGAAAACACGGCCATTCCCGATAATCACCAGCAAAAGGTGTAATTTTAAACGCGGGCAGCTCAATTTCAGCAGACAATTTTGTTGTCTTTGGATCAGGTGGAGACTTTTCAGAACCCAAACTATGCTTTCGACCCGCATTTATCCTGGGTGCATCATCCGTCGATTCATTGGGAAAATCGCGACCCACAATATTATTTTCTACGGAGGAATCACGACCATGGTTGATTCCAATATTAGAAATACGAGACACATGCGCGGGTAATTTTCCTCGAATGGACTTCAAAAGCAAAGATTTCGCGGTTATAAATTTAATTTCGAGGGCCTCAAACTCCGCTTCCGAATCAATGTATCCCTGCTCTGCATGGTATGGATGAAGGTCAAACTGATTCGCACTAAAATCTTTCCACGCTTCTTCCAAACGATCTAGACGAACCTCTAGTGCCTCGAGCAACGTGTCTTCGGGGATGGATTGTGTGAAACTATATACTCGGTCAATCGAAGTTTTGATGTGACCACGAGATTGCAACAATGTCTCCATAGTAATGGCCTCAGAGTAAAATAAAACAAAACAACGTGCACAACGAATCCTATCCTCAACACAATTTCTAAATTTCTTTAGGGAGCCCCACTATCACTAGACACACTTCCGGAGTAACACCAACCAGCTTAAATACCACCAACGATGATCCGCAGCAAAAAACAGCAACAGCAGCAATTGAATCCAAATAAAGTTACCTATCCTCTTGCAATGAGGATTTTATACGTGGACTGTATCCAAAAAGTGATAGCAACCACCCGTTTAAATGCCAAACGAACGAAAAAATGCTTTAAAATCCGCGACTAGAAGGACCAACTTTGATAGAGATTTTATCGAACTCAAATTATACTATGTTTTATTTCAATGGCAAATTAAATCTCTTCAAGACCAAACGGGACTCGAGCAAAGATGTTTAAGGCGCGGTGGTTGCTATCAAAAAAGAATGAATCGTCACTTGCAAGTCAAGTCGATCCCCCAAAAGAAAGTCCCGTATTACTCACACAGCACACAGCACAAGTGCAAAACAACAAAAAATGCATTGCATAGGCAGCGACACCAACTCAGCTGCGAACCCGCTAGCTTTTGCATTGCATAGGCAGAGTGCGTGTACCGTGGGCAATAATCTAAATGTGCGTAAACATGTACATACGTCACAAAGGCAAACCGAAATATTAACATCTTTGCTCTTAACAAAAGCGATAAGGAAAAGCTAACATAGGGTAAATTCAATATGTATGATTTGGTTTTAAGTTAAAGCAAAGCAAAAGTTAAGTTGAGCAAAATTAAATATTCATTATAAGCAATTCATAGTTACGTTAATTCAAAGTTACGTTAATTTTAAATAATACAATTCATTTCATAAAGCCCGTATGACACTACATTTTTTTTCCAATTTTTAATGCACTTTTTAAGTACGTAAATGTCAGCCGCGCGTAAAAGAGACAGAAATATTTTGCACGAAAAAGGCCAATAGAACTTGTAGCAAAAAAATACACTCCTCGAAAAAAAAGAAGACCAATTTAAGATGAGTGATTGTTTTTTTTTAAATAATGAGAGGGCAACCAATTGTATACATAATATTATATGTGTAACCAGTTATTGTGTTAAAGAACTTAAAAAAAACTTAATTTAAAAGTTGTTTAAAAAAATGTAGTAAAAGACAACTTTTAAACGAACGAAATAATGATAAGATCCAAGGGCATAATACAATAAAAATATATAAAAAAAAAAAAACAAAATCGATAACTTTGGTAGTATTAAAAGCTCGTAGATGATTACTTGTTTATAATAGTTTACTGCAAATGCATTGACATTGAATTTATAAGGTTTTGGATCTCATTTTGATAGATGTTTTCCCGTAAATCTGGATTGCTTCTTTCAGTTGACGAGCGCTTTCCAACTTTTGATCACTTTGGAAAACCCGCTGTGATAATATAGGTACTAATAAGGTTATAAATAAAAACAAATTATTATGTTTCATTAAACACATGTCTGCTAACAGAAAATTTACGGGCCATTAAAATTATTTTATTTAAAGTGCAAAAAACCACGTGTGGTCCATCAATATTTCGCACAGTGATGCTTTTTCTTTCCTTTTAAAAAAATAATGGAAACAGTAAATAAAATAAACAAATAATCAAATACCATTACATAGTGCCAATAAGACCAAATGATGGAATACAATTTACCACGAGCACTTATTTTTACATTAAAACGCTAAACCATCACAAACGTTTCGGTCCTTTTTTTTTGTTTTGCGGAGTGTAAGCAAAATAACAATCTGTCAACAAAAAAAGGGAAAACGTCAAAAAACAAGCTGCCAGCGGCTGGAAAAAGTGAATTGAAATGTATTTTTTTTTGACAGTTTCATATGTTTTTGATTCTTGTGTACGCACTCACACCTATTGGAGCTTTGTATTGAACATCTTTCTTACTGCTCTAAGTTCATTTTTAATGCATTAAAAAAGGGAAAACAAGCTAGTGTCATACGGGCTTAACACTTGTAATTATTAATATGAATATTGAAGTTGAAAAATAAAAAAGCAGTGATTGCTTCTTACGCGAATGTTTCAGTACACGGGCAACAGCTAGTATAAATACATATATATATTTTGCTAGACTCCTGTTCCAAACAAAATATGTAGCAATTGTATAAGTACTCATTAATGGGAATATGAATTAAGGGAATACATACCTGACGCACAGCGTATTTAACTCGCACGGGATCTATCGCCACTTTCGAAAAACATTTTAAATATTCATAAAATTGTTCTATCACTATTCCTTTTTACGGTACATACATAGTTTGTCTTTACTTTACTCATCATCTTGGGTTCTGAGATAGCTGTCGGAGCCTGGATACTGCAAAACAAGGACCGATTTAATGACTTTATAAGAGCTTCGGTCAAGCATTCAATTCAAGAGGAATATGGACAAATAAGTACAACAACTGTTACTTTCGACGTAATACAAAAGCACGTAAGTAAACTTCAGTATACATACTCATACTGATATTTTTACATGAAGCAAAGAAAATTAATTTCAATATTAATTCTAGCTTAAATGTTGCGGCGCTGATGGACCTAATGATTGGATAGCAAGTCGATACAACAATGTAGGCCGAGAGGATGTAATAAATATAGCATTTTCCTCACTTAATGTGTTTTTCAATATACCAGAATCATGTTGCAATCAAGATATGAGTGAAATAATGTGCGAAATAGCAAGAAAACATAAGCTTGATGCTGATTTTCACGCAGCCATATACGAAGAGGTAAGATACGAGACTTGTAATTCGAATTTTTAGGTACAAAGGCAGCACTTTTTTTCTCACTTTTGTAGGGATGCGTCAGTAAATTGGGTCAAATGGCATCTAAGAATTCAGAACTAATATTGGGAGTTTTAATGGGTGCAATTATTTTAGAAATAATGGCATTGTTTTTTTCTATATATTTGTCCTGTAAGATAGTAAAAAAATCTAATAAAAATAAAAATTTTCTGAACTCTTAACAAATCCTTTTTTTAGCACTAAAGTGAGACTTTATTTATACTATCATACAGGTACATTACATTATATATTTCAAGTCTTCAATGACCTGGGGCGGAATTACCGCATCTGTTAACGAGTGAGTTAGTAGGACTCGTTTTCGAATGATCGAGTAAATGATACGTAAAATGATACTCGATAACGTGAGCGGCAACGACAAATCGTCACATTTCGATAACGAGTAACTCGATAACGGACGCCGTCATTCGGCCGCTGGGTTGATAAATAGTAGCATCGGTCAGATAAATATTAAGATAAACCACATGATAATACAATTTAACAATTTTCACAAATTCACAAGTTCAAAAAACATGCCTAAGGTATAAACAACGGTAGGTACAAAAATGCAATTTAAATTGGAAATCTCATGGGTTTACCATGTTTTATGCCCGTTTTCACAGTACAAGCTTAAGTGTCGGATTATTTAAGTGTAGGATTGAACATATCCAACACTTAAGAAGTTTTCGTTTTTACAGTGAACACTTAAGTGTGGTATTTTTAAGTCATGGATTGAGTGTCATTGTGAATCATTTATGGAAAAAAGTAATTGTGAATGAACACAAAATGACAAACGAAATTTGATTTTCACTTCTTTGTCAAGTGCTTTTTAGAAAAAATACAATGAAAATTAAAAGAAAAGAAGACAAAGAAGCCGCTGCATGTGTGGAAATAGAAAAATAATTCAATTAATTCATTTTTAATTCAAAAAACGACGAAATAGCAGTATGCTGACGAAAAAAAAAATTGCGCACCCCTCCTTCCTTCGATGTGAATCCTGATGAAACAGATACACAACTGAAGTCGCAAGCGCAGCGAAAAGTGATATGATATGATATCAGCAGAATCATCCCACTCCACTTGCATAAAATGAGAGTCACAATGCCAGCCGCATTACCAGATAAAACATTTCGTTGTTTAGGTAGGTTTTCTGTACTGAATTTGGAGGTTAATATTTGGTACACTTACGGCAATAATTTACTCTCTGGATCGATACTTAAGCCGTGGAAGTCGGTGGGTTAAGTTATGACACTACTTAAATGCAGGATTACGTTAAGCCTGCACTGTGAAAACGCAATTCGTGGCAATCCTGAGATTTTCGTTGGATCGACACTTAAGCTCGCACTGTGAAAAAGGGCATTAGTATTATTAAGTTGAAACAGAAAACATTATTAATTGGCATACAACCAATTAATGATGTTATAAAATTACAATTTAAAAGGTAGGTATTTTTTATATGTACAGTAGAATCAGGATAGAGTGACAATCAAGGTACTGGTGATATTAGCTTTGTTCAGTGAGAAAACAGGTACATCAGAACAGCACAGATTTGTGAAAATGTCAGATCAAGTCAGCACGGAAAAGTGCAATACAGCTGATTTTGACATTTCTCACAAATCTGTTCTACCTTAAGAGTAGGTGCAGAAAAATTTTTCGGCACAGTCAAAGCAGATCAGTCTCGGACAGACACTTTTCTCATTGAACAAGTAACCTTGTACTTTTCTGTTCTTTTCTGTCCAGCATAGCTTCATTGAACAGACTAATTAAGTCGTTCTAACCGGACGACGCACAAAACGAACTGAAAATTGTATCTTTTTACTTTATTACTAGCTGATCTGCCCGGCTTCGCCCGTGTACGCAAACAGTCGCGTTACTCACATGACAGATAATTGCCAACGCCACCTGTGGGAAGTTTTTGTGACTACACCAAACTGTATTATTACATTTAAATTTAATATTCTTGATATGAAAATTCTACAAACGAAAACCTAATTTTTGTAAATATCTGCACCCCAGCGCCACCTATCGGGTCCAAATTTTGCAAAAGACTTTCTTGTTCTTTAAATATAATATGGTCTGAATTTGAGCCAAATCGATCCATAAATAAGAATTTGGAGAAACGACCTCAACGCCACCTAGGGGGTTCTAACATAAACAAAAACCACACCACAGCTATACTCTGAAAGTCATTGTTTCGTTTCATCTTGTTTCGTACTTTTTAGTTAGTTTTCCCCATTGTCGGGTTTTAGTTTTTTAAACTTAATTTTTTAGTTCCAACTTTATAGTTGCACAAATTATGTAGTGTATATAAGTTACCAATGTCTACTTGTCAAACGCTTTCATTTGATACCAATATGAAGGTGGTCGTAAAGATAACACTAATCCACCATCTTGGTGCGTCCGCCATATTGAATTTTAAATGATGTCACTAAGCTTATCGTATTCTACTTGTCAAACGCTTTCATTTGCTACCCATATTAAGGATGTAGTAAAGATAACGGAAATCAGCCGTCTTGGGGGCGTCCGCCATATTGAGTTTAGAATGATCGTATTGTATTCTACATATAGGCAGTTGTAAGGAAAAAGAAAAAAAAGAAAAAAAGAGGTAATCTGCCATCTTGCTTGGTGCGCCCGCCATATTGAATTTTCATGTTACGTCACATAGCCTGGAACCCGCATCAAGACGAATCCAACGACATCTCACTTGTTGAAATCGATTCCATAGTTTAGGCTGTAGGAGGTGACATCTTTACAAACAAACAAACCCAGCCTGTTAAAATCATAACCCTTCCTCTGCGTAGTCGGGTAAAAGTGATTGTGAACTGATAATAAACGGGTATGTTCAGTGAAATTGATATAAATTCGATTTTTAGTAGCAAAAGCAAACTATGTGATGTTTGGGTTTGTTAAAACATATTTTGTTGAAGAAAATACCTACTAAATTAGCAAATTGTATCAAATTTTATTAAAGTGTATTTGTGTGAAGCAAGGCCAATTGTATCGAAAACAGTACAATTGTATCGACTTGTACAACCCAGGCAGCAGCACGTTCGAAAGTTAAATTTGGCTCAACTTTGGGCTTCAGCATACATATGTGGCTGGCTACACGATCATTTCCATACCGATTCTTTTCAGTGAGACAGGTAGATTTTATTGTGAGTTAAAACGAGAAGGGTTGATTTCACGAAAAAACCCTTCTCGTTTTCACTCACATAAAATGTACCTGTCTCACTGAAAAGAATCGGTATGGAAATGATCGTGTAGCCAGCCACTATGTATATATTCATACTACAGTTGTAACTTCGCACTGTGTTCCTGGTCACGCTATAGGGTTTACGTGTAATCTAACTTTGACAGCGCTGCAAACTTCAACTGCAGCTTCACCATTGTGTTCGGCCAGTTTAATGTATGTATGTGCTGTAGTATGAATGTTTATGCTGAAGCGCAAAGTCGAGCGTGCTGCAGCTGCTTTCCATTGTGTTCGGGCAAAAAGAAGGCAAATTGCAGCAGGAAGTTGCTTCGCAGTTGAAGGTATCAAGGTGCTGGGTTTAGTCTACCATCGAACGTCACTTTATCGGCATTCAGTTATTAAAACAGATTACCAGATGAGTAACGGTATTGTTTGCCTAAACGGGCGAATCACTTTTCTTTTTCGCTGATTCCCAGAGCTTTTTTGGTCAGGTGAATCTTTTTGCTTATTTCCCAAGTCGCAAAATTTTCAAAGTTAAAAAATCTTTAAAACATAGTAACATAGTAAATTTACCAAGCCGATATTAGACGTTGGAGGCCTAGTGCAGATGTGGCTCCTTCAAAGGTTCATCTGATCAAAATACCACAACTTGGAGACATATAATATGTCTTCAGCTCCTGCGCCAGTTGTCTACGGCTCGGAGTTCTCGTACATACTGTGTACGTAGATTTCTTATTTTGCATTTTATGGCATCAATATTGAAACAACTGTTTTCAACCTTTAATTCTCACAAAATTTTATTTCATGAATCTGCCTTTTTTGTTCTATTTATGTAATCCTTATGCCTGCAATTATATAAATTCTCATTTTCTTGTGAATGAAATATTAATTTTTGCACCAGGGTCTTTAAAGCCAGCGCATCCACTCACGATAATTTTTCTGCACAATTAAACGGTAGGTAAATAACAGAGAATAAATATGAAGCCATAATATGAAAAATATACGAAAAGTGTGAAGGAAAACGTCAAAAAAAATCGCCACTAACGCTGACCGGGGAGATGTTTCCTTTTCCCATTTCGACTTCGAGTTTTACCAACAAAATACATTGCTCGCCAAGATCTGTTTCGACAACGTGTAAAAGGGGACTTTCTTGTCTGTTCTACTGTTCGGTACAAATTTTGCAATTGAATTTACACTTAGTCCCAATCCACACGTTGACTCATGAGTCGCAAGCGCCTCACCGAATGACAGTTGAAAATAGAAAATAGAAGAGTCGCGACTCATGAGTCAACGTGTGGATTGCAACTAACTTCCCGATGAGCTAGAGACTTGAAACTTTAAACATAGCTCAAAACTGGATGACAAGTAATATTAACTCGCTTTCTTGACTGACTGTTCGCTAGGGTTCCGTACGGAGCTTCAAACACATATAGAACCTGTAACTACGCAACGTTTTTCTGGTGTTTTTATTTATGTGATTATACATATGTACTTTTAAGCTATAACCACACAGTTACAATAACTAATGGCCATTTTTTGGATTTAGTATTTTAATGTGTGAGTTTTAACGAGACAGGAGTGAATATTTACTTACTAAGTTGCCGCTACAGCTCGAGTTGAACCGGGGCCTGCTTCTCGCAACCATTACCATGTAAGGGACCTACAGTCTTTTGCCGACTCCGAACGGCGAGTTGAGAAGCTCAATCGTAACAAATGATATTCTTTGATGCTTGTCAGACATTCGAAAGAGGTGACACCGTGAAAAACGTTTAGGTGTTAGACCCGGCCAGGAGTTGAACCCGGGTAGCATTGCGTGGTAATCCAACGCACTAACCACCACGGCCATGGTGTCCACAGGAGTGAATAAGATGCTAATTAAAAAAAAAAATTTTTATAGAAATAAATGTTTAATATCCATACCACGATTTTATACGGACTAAAAAGTATAAAATAATTTTTCGTATCCCCCTGTAGATTGCCCTGAAAATGTGTGATTGCAAATTTGGAATAACTATAAAAATACTTCTAAGATTTAAAACGGAAAGCGTGGCCATATTTTTAGCCATGACACAATACAACATGTACGACATATTACATGTACCTATGCAACGGAAAATATTGTGACGTCAGAGTGGCATGCGTATGTGGATTGGATATGTGATATGTGATTTCCATTTTTTTTTTAAATCCGCTGGCATTCGTTCGCAAACATAGGCTCGCCTGTGGATAACAAAGAGTGCGCAAATTGTGTTGTTTTCGTCATTTGTTTTGGTATGAAGTTATTGACATTTATGAAAGTTTGCTCGAATTGTGGTAAGTTTAGGATGAGTCATATGAGGGATGCGCATGCATGCATATTAGTGGATAGCAAAATTGATTTTCGCATTTTTGCATACCTGTGGATACCCACCTTTACACAACCGATTCCAAGTACTTCTGGGAGAACATTCGCAAATACAATTTGTGTTTCCAGATGGAATCGCTCGGTGCACCAAAAGTCTTACGAAAATCCGCTTTTTTTTCTTAAAGCTATAGATTGTTTTTATAAAAATAAGTAAAATAGAAAACAGCCGCTGTGTGTAATTTGTAAAAAAAAATGTATTATCCACAAACAATCATAATTGAAAAGAAAAGTTCACTTCTAGAATAGCTCATTCATTGACATACATATGTCAATGAGCTCATTTGACAGAAAGAGAAGATTATGCTGGAAATACATGTGCAGAATTTATCATGGAGCAAAATTAGAATACACACTATATGGGAGCGAATACATGTGAATTCTGCATGCGGTACAGCCCTGCATGAAGTCTCTATTTCTAAATTTGCCGCGCAGTGCCGGTACTAGATCGCGAAAATAGTACAATTTTGATAATTTGGCATTATTTTTTTTTCATCTGACATTTTTTTGCTGTGTTCGCGACAACCAACTCAATGGAAGTATTGTCAGAAAACTCTGCACATCTATTTCAGCTGCGGCGCCGCGTGCAGACTACCTGCACATGTATTTCAGGCATTATCCAATGGAAATTGCCAATAAAAACTAGTTTGCAGCTGAATAACACTGGAAAGACACTGGAAGAGAAAATGTTTGTCAATTAAATAAGGAAGAGCTGTAAGTTCAAATTCTATTCATATGTTGTGTATATTCTTTGTTTCTTTCATTTTAGTGGATGAAGTTCTACTCTGTATTTTGTTCGGGTTGTATTAGTAATTAATTTTGCAAATTTTGCTCGGAAACAGATAACATGACTAGTTTAGTTTCAATGGATAATAAAATAGAAGTGCTATTTGAAGGCAATAAACTGACGCCACCTTATGGGAATAGGAAAAATTGGATTCCGAGGAATGATTCGGATTTCGGCGATGGAGGAGCATATCCTGAAGTTCACGTTGCTCAGTATCCATTAGGTAAATGTTGAACTTTAAGTAGATATGAAATGAGCCTTTCATTAAACTAGTTGGTTACAGATATGGGTTTATTAGTACAGACGAAAAAAAGCGAGCAATGCCTGGGGATACAATTAGATGAAAATGGTAAAATTAGATATGATGCCATAGCAAGAAATGGACATGGACTAAATAAAATTGTGTACGCCAATATAACCCAACTACTGCCTGGGGAAGTTCTATCTAAAACTGATGATCTTAAAAAACCTGATGACGAGACAAAAGAAGAAACAACGGAAGCAACACGCCGAGCTTTAGAAAAATTAACGAGTCAAAAGATCAATGCTGCAATGCCATGTAGGCAATTGGGTAAAGCAAATACTGCTCAATATCTGAGATATACACCATTGCAACAAGGTGACGAATTTAACTCTGGAGCAAAGCAGCGTGTAATTAAAATGGTAGAAGCTCAAGTTGACCCAATGGAACCACCGAAATTTAAAATAAATAAGAAGATTCCACGAGGTCCACCATCGCCACCAGCACCTGTATTGCACTCTCCATCACGTAAAGTTAGCATGAAAGAACAAAAAGAATGGAAAGTTCCGCCATGTATTTCAAACTGGAAAAACGCTAAGGGTTACACTATTCCATTAGATAAGCGATTAGCTGCCGATGGCCGTGGATTGCAACAACTTCATATCAATGAAAAGTTTGCAAAGATGGCTGAAGCATTGTACATAGCAGACAGAAAAGCACGAGAGGCAGTGGAGGCTCGCGCACAGTTAGAAAAAAAATTAGCTCAAAAAGAGAAAGAAAAGAAAGAAGATATGTTGAGAATCATGGCACAGAGAGCTCGAGAAGAAAGGGCTGGATTACGGTTTTCCGAAGATGTGGAAGGTAATGAAATTCGAGAACGTGATGAACTTAGAGCAGAGCGACATAGAGAACGCATACGAGATAAAAATCTTTCTCGTGCCGCGCCGGATAAGCGTCTCAAATTACAGCGTGAAAGGGAACGGGATATAACTGAGCAGATTGCGCTCGGAAAATCTGCTAAAGTAGCAACAAATAGTGAGGCCCAATTTGATCAACGACTATTTAATACAACTAAAGGAATGGATTCTGGATATGGCGATGATGAAGCATATAATGTTTACGATAAACCCTGGCGTGATGCCACATCTTTAACAACGCATTTACACAGACCTAAAAAAGACGTTGACAATGAGATGTATGGTACAGAATATAACAGAATTTCGATTACCAACAAATTTGTTCCTGATAAAGATTTCTCAGGGGTAGAGCGTACCGCACAAACATTAAGAAGTGGGCCGGTTCAGTTTGAAAAAGAAGATGATCCATTCGGATTGGACCAATTCTTAAACATGGCAAAGAAAGCTACAAAGAGGGGTGATGGTGGCGAAGAACAAATATACTCAGAAAATAAACGACAAAAACTATAACTGATCAGAAGTTATTGCCTAGCCTGTTATAAGTACATATAGCTGTTGAAAGAAAAAAGGCAGCCGTTCCTTTTGTTACCATAAATTATGGTTACAAAAGGAACGGCTTTAGTCAAATGATCGTGACCTGTAAATTGTAATAGAATTTACTTGAATAAAGGTTATTTCCGGCTTTTTAAATGTTTTCCTGTTAATTTCGTAGTTTGTGCAGTGGCACAAACATGCATGTAATAGCTTTCAGAAATGCGCACGTCACAAAAAAGGGGGATCGTTTGCAGCAGGTGCAAAATCACCAAGTGCACTAAACAAAACTATCTTGATCTTGTAATAAATCTGCGATCTGCCAGCTGCTAGGCTAGTCGTTTTTGGAGAGCTAGTTTTATTGGTATGCTATAGATTTTATTCAGTTTTCATACATACAGCCTCTACAGAAGTCGTTTGTGCGGATACCGAATCTTCTAGTTATGGTTTCTGCGGCGCAGTATCCGGTTATAATACCGAAGACCGCATCGATTTGGCTTCTTCGCAGTGAAAGTTGAGCTGTTGATCTTCTCTGGTTGACTGCAGTTTCTGGTACAGTCGCTAGAATTTTTTTCATTTCGCTTTGACTAAATATGTATTATGTTTTTAGCTTTAGTTGATGGCCAGTAAAATCTAAAATCCATCTCATCAGCTAGTGCCATTATCTAATCTATATGTTCTATGCATGCAGTACTTCCGACCGGGTCAGTTCGTCTGCTGTTTCGTTTTTTTCTACTCCTACATGTCCGACCGGCTACACAGCAGAGTAAAACTGGGCGCATTTTATTTTTTAGTCAACCGTCTCTGATTTGTTGAGAGACCTTAAATTGAATAACCATTGGGGTTATTCCCATTTTAGTCAACCGCCCCTGATTGGTCAAGAAAGGTTTAGTCTACTTTTTTGAGGTAGTGGACTGGATTTTTAGGAAAGCAGCAAACACACGATACAATCGTTGTACAACCGCGAGTTGTACTGATATCTGTACAACCGTTGTATGTAGCACACACACTATACAATTTGCGTGCGATTTCCATACAACCAGAATTTCGTTTCATTCATTCTTCAGCTGTCGTTGAGTGATTATGTCAAAAACAAAAAAATGTTTACCATGTAAAAATTTACATATTTTAATTTATCAACAGCCGGGATCAGCTTCAAACACTTTTTCCTTTAATTTTTTCTAATGCATCTTCTCGTAAACATTTGTTACTGTAGGTACTCCTTGCTGTTGACATCCCATACACATTCACCGACAAAATCACAAACGTGAATGAAATTTATACCACGGTTGTACAACGGTTTTACGCAGCACACACACCATACGATTTCCATACAATCGGTCGCATGCAACCGCAGGTTTTCGATTCTAAGCGTACGACCGTGCGATATCGGTAAACCGTCGTAAGCTAGCTAATACACGATACAATCGTCGCATATAACCGCAAATTGCATACAACCGTTGGACAACGATTGTATCGTGTATTTGCTGCTTTAAGAAAAGAAATGGGCGATTTCCGTTTTTAGTGACTAAACATTTAGTCTATTCTGAAAAACGAAATACAAAACTTGACTAACGATTTAGTTGACAGTTCACATGTCACAAACGTCATTGTACTTTTCATTTTCGCTTTAAAAATTTTAAATACGATTTAAACACTGCAATAAGCGCAATTATTTGTTTTGATTTATTATGTTTCTCGAGATCTATTAAAACAGTTTTATGTCAAGCACTTTTTAGTAGGTGTGGGCACCGTAGCGCAAGTGGTTAGTGCGTCGGACTACTAAGCCAGCGGTCTTGGGTTCGAGTCCCGCCGCAAACACCTAAAAGTTTTTCACAGTGCCCACCTCTTTCGATTGTCTGACAAGCATCAAAGAGTATCATTATTCACGATTGAGCTTCTCAACTCGCCGTTCGGAGTCGGCAAAAAACTGTAGGTCCCTTCCATTCGTGCAAAAATATAGCACGCACACACAAATGGTTGCGAGAAGCAGGCCCAGGTTCACCTCGAGCTGTAGCGCCAACTAAGTAAGTACTTTTTAGTAGGTACCTAATACAAACAACGAAAATTAATTTCTTATATTTGACTGCAGCGAATGCGACGAAATGTCAAAAAAAAAAAAACTGCACATCTGATTCTGTAGCACATATGCACGTTACGTTGCATGCAGAATATCTGCACATTTCTTTCCGGCATAAAAGTCACTAAAAAACGGAATGCGCCCATTGAGAGCAAAGTTCCATAGTAACCCGCAACTCTGAATGCACCCATTTTTTTACTAGTGCAAGATTTAGAAATCCTCTATTAATAAGAAAGTCGCTATAGGTACTTGGAAAGAAATGTGGAAAACATTGTTTTAAAAGAATATAATTTGCAAATGAATCAGTCATATAATACGATAACATCAGTTCAAAATCAATGGGTAGCATAGCGAAAGCATATATATCAGGATTTTTGTGCAGGCTGTGCTCTGAAATTCATAAGGTAGTCGTTCACATCTACAGCAATAGTGGAAAGAGATTATCAATAGATGAAAAAATCAATGGATATTTGCCAATTACGGTAAAGAGTTGTTGGAGTTAACTTAAATTATATTAATCAAAAAATACAGATTTCCCCAACAGATCCACTTCCGAAAACGATATGTCGGTCGTGTTTACGTCGAGTTGAAGAACATTATGACCTTTTAATACGGTTGTCAGGAATACGACAAAAACAAATGATTAGTGGGGACATAGTGAGTTGCTAATAACTAATAAGGATTCCAAAAACGAAATTATATGTATATTAAAATCTTCAAGTGATTTTTTCGTTTCCAAAACGTTGATAATAAAATGAAATTTATAAAAAACAACATCTGGAGTTTAGAGGCACATTGCATCCACTAGGTACGAAATTTATAAACCTTTGCCTCTGAGAATTGGCATACATGTACACACATAAATGTACTTTTGTATTTATTTTGTTCGTTGACATTCCAAAATCGGACGCGACTATGAATCATGTAGTGCGTTAGAAGTCTGATAAATTTGTCTTAAAAGCTGAAAACATGCACAAATTTGGGAAAAATAGTAACAAAGTTAAATTTATTTATGATCACGTAATCGAATTTTGTTAATTTGTAAATAAAGAAATGAAGTTGAATTGTACTTTTTATTAACGAAATATGAACTTGATATAGGTAGTTCACTGCCGTCAGGTTTAAAAGGTAACGTATAGAGGACAAAGGTGACTCCGTTGCACGAAAACATTTTCTTATCGGTTAAACGTCTGCTTTCCAATGCCATCAAACAAATTTACATATTCGATAAGCAGAGCGCAAAGGACTTAGGTCATAAAGCTTATAGCTACAACATTCAGTTTAACGCAAGAACTTTTGCCTGCTGTCTTGGAAATGCACGAAATTAATCAAGAATTACAATCATTTTCAGCGAAGAGGCATATTTCTACAGCCCTATTATGGTTAGCGAATCGAACGTTCGATATGAAGCGAACTCTGCGAATCACCCGATTCGCCCGAGCTACTAAGAACCGGATTTTCTCGGATTTCTAATTTTCCTGGAAATTTACCGGGATTTTCCTCCATAGTGTCCTTCCTTGGGCCAATGCGTATCCATGCCAATCCATTAAAAAATGCCGAGCTGCTTTTAACATTTTTCACGATTGGTAGTTCTCCCATCGTATGTGAACACTAGTGCACTACATTTGTCCACCGACAATCGATTGGGAAAATCGAAACAAACACAAAGCTCTCGTCGTCTCTCTCTTATACCTTCATGGGTATGTAAAAATGTCAAAAATTAGCCACGGTATAATTTTTATGCAGCTCCAGAGCCGGCTAATTTTTTAAAGTCTATATTCACCAATCTAGTGTCAAAAATTAGCCAGTGGATAAAATTTTAACGCAATTGGCACACGGCCTAAGCTATGGCATTTCTTACAATAAATTCATTGATCTACAGTCTCCCATAAATTCTATATGGGGTTGAGATCGGGTAATTGTGGAGGCCTCTTGATAACAGTAATATGGTTTTCTTAAAAACAGTCATTCACAAGTTAAGCTCGTTATTATATTGGAAGATGCATTATAAGGGCATAATCTCCTCAGAATGAACAAGCATGACAGTTTGGAGAATCTCGAGGTACATGAAACGATACATTATCCCTTTATTCTTGTGAAGTGCTTCGACTCCTTCACTGGAAGAAAATTCGCAGACCATTTTGTCCCCTCTGCCGTATTTGATTGTACCCTTATTGAAGCGGGGATCTAGTCGTTCACCCTTCGGCCCCCGAACTATCCGAAATCCATCAGATCCATTTAAATTAAACCTGGACTCATCGGAGTAGAGCCCCCTTTTCCATTTTGTTGCAGTTCAGCTAAGATGTTCCTTTGCAAACTCTAGTTTTGCAGGTCGATTTTTTCGAGAAATATATGACTCTTTGATTCATATGGATATGATGAAAGTCCACCATCAACCGCTCTTCGCAGGATCGTCCTACTTGAGATATCTAAGCTTAGCTCGTTTCTGACACTTATTAATAATATGAAAGGGTCAGTTTTACAAACCTCATGATTCTGTTATCTCCGCGACAGGTGGTTTTTCGGGGTCTACCAACAGTATGAATTGCTTGAACGTTTCCACACGGAATCGGCTAATTATGTGGAAAATCACTCTATGGCTTATGCCAAATTTATTGACAACATATGCTACTGTATCACCGTTATCAAAATCGGACAGAATTTACTCTTTTTGCAACGTGGAATACCTATTGGGCGCCATTTGATTACTATCTCAATTCATATTATACTGACCGATCTACAACGCCGATGATGCACAACGACTTTTTATTACCATTTATAAGATCATGTTTATAAAAAACAAATGGTTATATTGTAGCATATTGCAAGCAACCGGTAGTTTTTCTTGATAAAGGGTGTATGTGCTTTAGTTTTGTCCAGGTGGTTTCTTAAGAATTCTGATATTAATTGTTTTTTTTGCTTGTCAATCAATAACTAATATATTTTGTATAAAAAACAATTAAAATAAAAAAATTATCATACGCTTTTCCAGTTTTACTCCGTTACCCGACTTGGCAAAAGGAAGGGTTATAAGGATGTCACCGCCTACAGCCTAAACAAATGAGGTGTCGTTGGATTCGTCTTGATCCGAAGAGCGTCCTAGGCTATGTGACGTCACAGAAAAATTCAATATGACGGATGCACCAAGTAAGATGGCGGAATACCTTTTTTCCCCTTTGCATACCCCTTTATATGGGCATCAAATGAAAGGGCTTAGTGAGTAGAATACGATACGATATGACCTCATTCTAAATTCAATATGGCGGATGCTCCAAGATGGCGGATTACCGTTAACTTTCCTACATTCTCAATATGGGTATCAAATTAAAGGATTTGACAAGTAGAATACGATAAGCTTAGTGACGTCATTAAAAATTCAATATGGCGGACGCACCAAGATGATGGAATAGCGTTATCTGTACGATCTCCTCAATATAAATATTAAATGGAAGGGGTTTGACAAGAATAACACGACATTACTTACGGACTTACAGTACGTATTTCCTGACACTAAAAAGTTGTTAATAAAAATTAAATTAAAAAAACTAAAACCCGACTCCTGTGAAATAAAATTAAAATAAAAAAATATAAAACCCGACTAAAAAAGCACACTTACTAAAAAGTACAAAACAAGACGAAACGAAACGATAATGTTCAAAGTATTGCCATGGTTGCGCCAAAAAAAAAAACATAATTTCGAATATAAAAAAACGAACACTTACCACAGCCGAAGAGGGGCATTGTAGCAGGAATTTAGCGCGGACATATCCTTCCCGACCATCAAACTCCTGCAGATTTTCTCATACTCTATTTGATAGTCGAGTAACGGTAAGTGGTAGCTGGACAAACGAGGAAACTCTATGAGCGAAATGATCCCGTATTTTAACCAAATAATTAAAAATTAGAACAAATATCTCTGAAAATATGATTTTTTTACTCTGGTATGCCGTTAAGAAGGTGTTGTAGGTTTTTTTCTATTCAACCCTTTTGAACTTTATGTGCACTGCAAGCAAACCCGTCGCTTGTCACGCTGAAGGTTCACGGTTCAAATCCAGATGTCACCGAAACATTTATTTCTGATGAAACAAAAAAAAGTTGATCAGTTCAAGAAGTTAGGCCGTGTGCAAATTGCGTTAACATTTTATCCACTGGCTAATTTTTGACAATTGTATAGGGGTGGATACAATTTTAGGTTTTTTCTGTGTCGATTCGATTAAATGGGATTTTTTTGAACACATTATTTCATTAATTTCCCACTAGAATTGACAATTTGCCCTTTCTGTATATATTATACAACTAAAATTACCAAACTGTTTTCAGTTTAAAATAAAAAAAAAAAAACACCTAAAAAAGTATAACTAATAATTATTTTCGGTGTTAACGCTTTTGTTTGTAAATTATTATGTTAATTGTGTATATGATTGAAGAACAAAGTTCGTAATTTGTTAATGAAAAATAAAAAGGTAAACATTTTACCAATCAGCATTTTTCAAACAATCAATTTTACTTGTTTTTGCACGATATTGCTCATGAATTGCTTTTTCTATAAAAAAATGTTTGAACCTTTTTAACATAATTTTCACAATGGGTAGTTCTCCCATCGTATGTGAACACTAGTGCATTAGGTTTGTCCACCGACGATCGATTGGGAGAACCGAAACAATAACAAAGCTCTTGTCGTCTCTCTCATTCCTTTATGAGTATATACAAATGCCAAACAATAGCCACTAGATAAATTTTTATTCAGCTCCAGAGCCGGCTAAGTCTTTTTTCACCAAACTAGTGTCAAAAATTAACCAGTGGATACAATTTTAACGCAATCGGCCTTAATGTCAAAACCTATTGCGGAGGCATAACAGTGGCACTAAGATGGTGGTATGGCTGAATAAATTGATCACACAAATAATAAAAGGACATATCGGGAAAAAACTTCTGAGGATCATAAGCAAGGGCAAAAGTTTCTATAATACACAAAAAAAAAAAACTCCAGTTATCCTGGACACCACCCATAGAGTTGGCTGAAAACTAGCATCTGAGTTTCCTATAATCACGCCGAAATGTCTGTTTCTCGTTCTTGTCCTTCATGTGCTCGCGCTGCGTGTAAACATTATGAGGGTATTTTTATCGTGTGTAGATTATAAAAAAAAAATTAAAAAAAACTATGACTCCTAATAAAATCAAATCAAAAATTTGTTGTTTCTTTTAAATTTATATTTTCTCCTTCTATTTACATACATAGTTTGGTTCCATTTAATGCCTACCTCTGTCTTACCAAGTTCTTTTAGCTTGTACTCGATTTCGATTCATACACAAATTGAGTCCAAGCAAAGATCTCGGTAAGGAAATTTGTACACTGGTCCCTCGCTTTGCGCGACTTCTCTTTGCGCGGTTTCACCTTTGCGCGAAATGCATTTGCCTACCCAAATTCGATTTGCGCGGCCTCGCTTTGCGCGAATTATGATACGTTATGTTCTGTTACCTTGAGTATTTCCGTATTTTATTTGTCTAGACAGATTTATTTTACGTTTCTTTTGCTTTATTCCTATGCATCTTCATTGGCACGGCAGTGCAATCGCTCGAGAACGTTTCAAAGCAACGTAAGGGCCCCCTTGGTACCTTACCGGGAATTACACATTGAAAAGTCTAAAGAAGTCAAGTAATCTGTAGTGGCAGATCTTTTTCAACGTCCACCAAATGTGACATAAGCAATTTTTTAGAATATTTATTTTTCGTAAATGGATTTTGTAATTGTTTTGTTTGAATTACTGATGATATAGTGGAGTGCTCAATTACAACACTTCCAACTGATATAAGGTTCAATTAGAGGATTTACGGCTTCGATCTTTTAGTTTCCAATACTTTTGTGTGTTTTTTTTTTTCTTTTTCTTTGCTTGTTTTTGAAGAGTAAAACACCTCAGAACATCGCCACGGCAAATTAATCCAATGGATTCCATCGATGCTAGGTAAGAGCTTCTATTTCGGATCGACCAAAATAGCCACGAGATTACGCTCATCTTTGAAGAACTTAGACATGCCCAACTGCACATGAAATTCACTCATTTTGCGTCGACGTTCGGTTTTATTGTTTTAAGTTTGGTGTTTTTTTCTTTTTAATCGTTTTTTTTTAAATAAAGTTTTTTGGAAAAACTTATTGCTAGCTATGGTGTCTCGAATGCTTATAGCTCACTTCTCACGAACGCAACCCCCTAAATTACATGAGGTTCATACTTCGCTTTGCGCGGTTTCGCTTTGCGCGAGACTTTTCATTCCCCTAACCACCGCGCAAAGCGAGGGACCAGTGTAATAGCTCAATATCAATTCAATTCATTTGGCCAAAAAAATCATACTTTCACTTTTTAACTGCTGGATTTTTAAGTAAAAACCCGAAAGTCACTTTAGGGCCACGACTCGTACCGAATAGGCATTAGATTAGAATGAACGCGCGAGAACCGCGGAATGATGATGAAATGGAGCAAAGCAGCAGCCTCGTCATTGCCAATGAATCGAATTCGTCGATGTAAACAAATAAAAATTGGATGTTTTTAAAATTTATTTATTTCTCAGCATGTAGGTATAGTTAAGAAAATATTAAGGTCTTGAAATTTGCGTATGTATTGATCATTCATGCAAACATATTTTTGCCAATTCGTTTAACTGCTTTAAAGTTAGGATTTAATATGTGGGTCAACCGCAATAAAATAGGTATACAAAAATGAAAAATTCACATTTTCTTGTAAATAAACAAGATTTAAACAAAAAAACATAGCCTTAGTTACTTTCGTAAAAATGAAGATTAGAGTAAGGGAGGCATATATGGACCATCAATGTTATTTTTGCAAATAAAACACAGATAATGTAAGTTTTAACATTTCATTTTGTATTTGAAAAAACAATGGACCAACAAAATTACATTTTAATGGTAGAAAAAAGAATATCACTTACGCGTAACGAACAATCAGCAACACCAATTTCGAGAAACTGTACAAAACTCACAAACGCGTTCTCGCCGGCCGGCGGCTGAAATGAAACAGAGGTATGTTTAAGGAGCTTGCGCATGAATGTAAACACATTCCACCTCGTTTGCATTTGTGAGTTGGGAGAAAAGTTGGTAGTCCATATTGACCGCGTAGTCCATATTACCCACTCTTACTCTACTATAAAATTTATTACACGTTAATCGGTTCAGTGTTTGCGGAGGTTACCGAGGACATTTTTTTTAAAGTTTCTTCTTTCTATAATTGTAATGATAATGATAATGATGTAGTGTAGGTATGTACATACATTGTACATATTATATGTATAAATAGAAAAAAAAATAATAAATCCAGTTTTGTGAGCGAACTTTCACGAGGACATCTCAATAGGCAAAAGGTGGCGCAGTGTTAAGGGTACCAGGTCCCCTCTTTAAATCAATCTAATTATTTTCGATGGATGTACTATGTACATATACATACATACTTGATTATACACTTTTTTACTAACTGCAAAACTTTTCCTTCTTTCTTGTTTCTTCCAGCTCGTATGATGTACCGCGAGGTCTCCAAAACGTTGGGATCGTGAGATTCCTTTCCTTCCTTCTTTTATAGGTCAATAGAACAGTTTTTTTTAAATTTTTATTTGGATATGTACATACGTATGTACAAGACATTTTGTTTAAAGTATATTTATCCCAATTCTGAAAGTCATATTTGTGAGTCGCATACTCATACCATACTCTTATCTTGCAATGTATTTGCTATTACATTTTAACATTTTCTTCGCAGCTGGTAACGTTTCAAGAAACTTGGTTCCTCCCTCAAATCATGGAAATAATGGTTATAATCATCCGGATCATCCATATCTCGATGTAAAACTCTGCTGGGTCCCTGGTCACAGCCGGATACCAGGCAACGAAGTCGCGGATGAACTGATGAACAAACAGATGGAACGGTGAAACCTTCGCTCTGTAACCTTCGGGCCAAAATCGAACAAAGATCAGTGATCGAGGCAAATAACAGGTGGAGAGCTGGAGATCTCTAGTTACCTGTGTGATATCAAGAGGACTGTGGCCAGAATATGACGAAACAAGAACTAGGAAAATCCTTCAAAAAGACAGGAAGTCGCTGTCAACACTAATAGGAGTACTAATTGGGCACAAAACTCTAAGATACCACATGAAGAAATTACAACTGAACGATGATGACATTTGCAGAGGATGTGGTGATGAAGAGGTACATGAGGATACAACCCACTTCCTCTCTCATTGCTCTAACCTCTGTCAACTAAGAAACAGAACCCTTGGCAAATTCTTCTTCGATAATATCGACAAATTATCTGATGGATCACCATCTAAGCTACTTGAGTTTGCCAACGCGTCGGGTTGGATGAAGCCTGGACATTGATACCACGAGTAGAATCAAGCTATGGGTATCGCAATGGGTCCACATGGACCTAAGTGTGATGAGGATGCAAGCATTCTCATCAGCCCGCAAAAAAAAAAATATTTGGCTTCAGCAGTCCTAGGTATAGAACCAAGCCTAGCTTCCCGCAACCATTTGTGTGTGCGCGTTATATTTTTGCACGAATGGAAGGGACCTACAGTTTTCTGCCGTCTCCGAATGGCGAGTTGGGAAGCTTTACATTACAAAGGATACTCTTGAATGCTTATCAGGCATTCGGAAGAGGTGGGCACTGTGAAAAACATTTTAGGTGTTTGCGGCGGGATTCGAACCCAAGACCGCTGGCACAGTAGTCCGACGCACTAACCACTTGCGCTACGGTGCCCACAAACCTAACCTAAAACTAACCTGAGAATAATTCTTCTGTCTGCTTCTGATGTGGCTCCTGTTTGCCTTTCTTTTATGTTTTTTCCGTAGTTTGTTTTCTGCTACACAAATGACCACACAACTTTAGCACTTCTTGCAATTTTTTCGGCGGTTGAGCATAAGAGGAGTCAATTTTTAGATTATTGTCTTTTCTGCAGTAGAAAATGCATTTGCTCGGCCCATTTTTGCACTAAATGAAAACAAATATTTTCAGTCTGTAGATTTATTACTATTTTTCCTATATTTTCATCGTACCGTATCATAAAGAAATGCAGCCACTACCGTTAAGCGAATGTTTCTATTCAAGTGGAGCAAAAATCAGCTTGACTTAGTCATGGTGAACGCATATATTTTGCTTAAGCGTATCAACAAACCGAATCCAAAGGACGAAGAAAATCAGCTTCCCAACTTTCGTGTACAAATTGCGCAAGTGCTGTGTAAATACCAAACACCACAAACCGCAAAAAGTCCGGGACGCCCCCGTTCATCTGCAGCTTAAAAGCCACTATCAAGCAGACATACCTTCTACCACCGGATGATTTGCGATATGATGGAATCGAACACTTCCCCCTTTCTCTCCCATGTCCTGGAAAGCGAACCTGTAAGTTTCCCGGTTGCAGCTCAGAAACGCAGGTAAAATGCCGAAAATGCGACATTAACCTAGGTATGTTCAACACCACAAAGAGACTGCTTTTATAATTTTCAACATAAGTAATATCTGTTGTAATTATAGTTCTTAAAATATTCTTTTTTTTTTGTCTAAAAAATCTTTTTTTTTTAATATTAAAAGCGAAAGAAATTGAATATTATAAACGAGTAAAATTAAGCTTTTATTAGTTTTTATTGTGGCATTTATGCCCAATACTGCCTTTTGGCGGTCTGTATAATTTCGTCTAAAACAACAATTTGTTCAGTTTTTCTGTTATTTTGAATATCGGATTCGTGTTTTTCACTGCAAAACACATTTATAAAAGTTTTTTCAGCTCAATCAAAGATTTGGGCAGTAGAGGGTTAAGCTTACCAAAGCGCTAAACGGTTAGATCGTAAAAAAATCGTTGTTTCTATTCAAGTGGCGCGTAGTGTATGTATTTGGTTTCATTTCAATACTCGTAATACAAAGAGAAAAGAGTATCCTTTTTTGTTTACAAAACTGCGAAAAGCGAAATGTAAGGCAAGTACATATACATTGTAACACAAGGGAAGGACATTTTCAGACTCCTTTATATTTATTTATCAGGAGCAGGACTTCATTTGAGTACATATTTTTGTTTGCCAAGTTTAAGAAAAAAAATGGTAATCTGATTAAATTAGGAATAAGGTAATCTTATTGAGAGAACTATAAATTCAACAAACTAAATTAACTCGCTGGAATTGTGTGTGCATATACATACATATGTTAATACATACCTATGTTTGTCAAATACTTTTATCCATTCGATTTAAAGTCTCGAGTAAAATACTCGAACAGAAAATAGAGAAAAAAAAACCCAGTTAGAAGTGGACACTTGTTTCAATTTATTGGATTCCTTTTACAACACCATAAAACTAGCTTAAGTGAAACAATAATGATTATCAACTAATGTTACCTAAATCTGCGGTAAGTAAATTTTTTTTTATTGTTTTTGATATCCCACTTATGTATTTCCTGATTTTACCATTAAATATCAATACCCACTTGTATGTATCTACGGGTAGATTTCTTATTTTACATATTTTTTCAAATATTTGGGGATTTATGGCTTTGAGTGCCAATGTGTTGATAGTGTACAATTTTTTCTTTTCTCACTGTTATGAAAAGAAGATTGAGATTTAATTTTAACATGCTCGCAATCCCGGAAAATAATCAAAGGACGCATACAATTGAGTTGAAAAATTCTTACAGCATTGGTAGGTCTGTCACCTCGGGGAGGTGGGCTATGCAATCCCTAGTCCTTAAAGAGAGACAAAATCTGGTTTTTAAATATACAAGAATTATGAAGTTTTTCATATCAATTAAATATTGCAGCGCCAGGCTGATTTTATATAAAAAAGATATCGAATATTTTACCATTAGCAGACATCGTCGAGACTATGCTATACCAAAATGAAACGAAAATTTTATTATAACTAAACTATGTACTTTGATCGTGTTCAGGTTTGAAGTTCGGCTTTCGGGTGAATCCGGACTGACTGCATTTAATTCAGTGCCTATAATACACACATAAATTTATCTGTAGGTACATACATATGTATGTGTATCGGGAGAAGCGAAAATGTTTAAAATTTGTTGTTTGTTTTTTGTATAAAGTAAATGTTTTAACTTTTTTAAGTGATGCATTAAATATTTTACTGCGATAAATATTTTTTTTTAAAAATGCAGCTTGTTTAAAAATTAAACATTTCTATAAGAAATTCTCTTATCTTCTTCTAATATTTGACTGCACCAAGAAAATCCCATACAAATATTCCTCAAAATACTTTTATATGTTGTCCACCTGCCTACCTTGGAAGTTGGACACAAATTTTCATACTTTTTCTTATCTCTCATATTAGGTCTGTTTGGTGTGTCGATAGTTTTTGCAATACTATGTTAACTATCATAGAATCATGACAGTTTCATGGCTCTCAATTTTTTTTACTCTCATTTAGCTCTCTCTTTGCGATGAATCATCTGCAAGTATCCGCAAGACCTTTTCCTCTGGGTGGACTGTGGAACTTTGTCAAACCAAGCCATCTGACAGTTTGAAATATGTCATAATTTTCATTGTAGTGGGAAACAAAAACAAATCGACAGGTTTTGTTTCAAAAGCGTTTGGTGTCTTTTGTTCAAGTTTTTTTTCTGGAAGAGGATATCTCATTGAGAGGATTCAACTATTTGACCTATTAGGTCTGTTTGATGGCTCACTAGTTTTCGCAATTCTATGTAAACTTTCATAGAATCATGGCTCTCAATTTTTTTTACTCTCATTTGGCTCTCTCCTTGCGATGAATTTTCTGCAAGACCTTTTCCTCGGGGTGGACTGTTCAACTCTGTCAAAGCAAGCCATCTGGCAGTTTGAGAAATATCATAATCTGCATTGTGGTGGAAAACAAAAACAAATTGACAAGTTTTGTTTCAAAAGCGTTTGGTGTCTTTTGTTCAAGTTTTGTCTCTTTGAGAGGATATCTCTCTTTGAGAGGATTTTACTATTTGACAGTTCTCAATCACTTACGCAAAAAAAAAAAAACACCATACAGACAGTGGGCACCGTAGCGCAAGTGGCTAGTGCGTCGGACTACTGAGCCAGCGGTCTTGGGTTCGAATCCCGCCGCAAACACCTAAAAGTTTTTCACAGTGCCCACCTCTTTCGAATGTCTGACAAGCATCAAAGAGCATCATTTGTCACGATTGAGCTTCTTAACTCGCCGTTCGGAGTCGGCAAAAAACTGTAGGTCCCTTCCATTCGTGGAAAAATATAACACGCACACACAAATGGTCCAGGTTCACCTCGAGCTGTAGCGCCAACTAAGTAAGTAATGAGGTGTCGTTGGATTCGTCTTGATACGGAAGAGATGGCGTCACAGAAAAATTCAATATGGTGGACGACACAAAATGGCGGATTACCGTTATCTTCACTACCTGCTTATTATGGGTATCAAATTATTTATTTATTTATTTATCTACTGAAGAAAAATTCTTATAGATAACCGAAAAAAAAGTAATTATAAATTAAAGGGTTTGACAAGGAGAATACCATAAGCTAAGTGACGTCATTTAAAATCCCATATGGCGGGCGCCCCATTTTGGTGCATTAATCATTACCGTTTATTGTTGGAATCAAATGAAAGGGTTTGACAAGTAGAACACGATATTGCTTACCTATGTACATATATATATATATATACATATACGTATACTCTAAAATATATATAAATATTATATATACTCTAAGAAGTTGTAAATAAAAAAATTAGTTAAAAAAAACTAAAACTAAACGGGCGGGAAAACTTACTAAAAAGTACGAAACAAGATGAAATGAAATGATGATGTCCAGAGTATAGCCGTGGTCGCATGCCGTTTTGTGTACTTTTCTAAGTACATATGTTATTACAACGGCATGGGACCACGACTGTACTCTAAACATCAGAAAACATTTTGCAGTTCTCTGGTAACAATCGCCTGCGATTTTCTCAAAAGAAAGCCTAGAATGAAGGGATATCTATATATAATAAGGGATATCTCTCAACATAGGCAGAGACTAGTGGAGCCAAGATAAAAGATGTCACGTCGTTGAATATTTGAGTCTAATTTGGGGTTTGTAGCGCAATTTCCTTAATTTGCCGAAAAATCGGCGTACAATATTTTCCTCACATTTTCAGCTACTGGCCCTTTCGCTTGTTGTAATTTCTCTTCGATCCGTTCAAAGTCTTTAACACATTTTCAATAGGTTCTTACCGACGTGTGTTTCGAAAAATGACAGCAATAACAATTTGTACTTTGGAATTGCTTTTTGCTATTTGTATTTCGTCAGATGAAGAACAACAACTACTTTCAGAAAGAAGAACACGCGCATGCCTAAAAGGAGTAGTAGGAGGTAATGGAACTACCAGTTGAAAAGGGTTTCCAAATACCCTTTTTTTTTAATAAATTACAAAGTAGTTTCAACAAGATGACATCCGCAACGCTTAAGCTGTTGTTGTGGATGAGAAATGTCATATTTTCTATCGATAGATTCGATTGTCACCTTTTACATTGGTCGCGAAAGATCGGCCGAGTTACCGTTATTCTCTTTTGGGCTCGGGCCGCACTTAAACACGTCCCGATTCCGACAGCCGACTATTTAATCCTTTTCTCCCTTCATTCTTAACGCGCTGTGTTCGGAAGTTGTTGCTATCAGTATAGAATTAAAAACAAAAGAAGTCTTTTAAATGCATGGAAAAAGTATTGAAATTTTGAATGATTTGATATAGTGTATTTCTGGTTTTATTGTCGTCTTGGATCTAGACGGTAGCAAGGACCAACGAATACTTCTGAATTTACTTAAATGCTGTGAAAAATCATCAGACTTACTTAAGAAAAGGGAGAAAAATCAAAATTCCAGTAATTGAATTTGCTCGCTTAACCCTATTAATATAATCTAGATGAGCTAGATTATAAAGATTTTCGTGCATTTGAAAATGTAAAATCAAATGTTCGATTAAATCATGAGACCACTTAAAACTTTCCATAAAACACAGAACACTCACCCAACACAGTCTCTAAAAATATTCCTCCGGCGACACGAACTCAAATCTGAGAACACAAGAATAAAGCAAGTGAATGAAAATACAAAACGAGATAAAAGAGAACACGCAAAAATCGTCTCGGTTGCGCTACCCAGCCGAGCCGAGCTACCCCTTGTACTTCTCACCTCCCTTTCCGTGACATTCTGGTGTCATTCGAACCTTTTTCACGGTATGTATGATGTGAAACTAATTCACTTTACCGGAAAAGGAATGATTCACTTCAGCGGGGGGAGAGATTCTTTGTAATGTTTAATTTCACATTACGGGAGATTCTACGATAGGGGTGATTTATCTTAACTTGACTTTTTTTATTCGCTTTCTCGTCATCTTTGCAGCTATTTTTACTTTGGAATAAGTAATCATAGAACCAGTTTCACTCTAATTGAACCCATTTTTCGTTACATTAGAAAGTAAATTCTATAATGCCAGCGATTGATCTACATATTCTCAAATTGCACTGGGTTCTGTTAAAGACAAATATCTTAAGATTTTAAGTCAGCTATAAATTGGTATTCTCTATTTCTGTACATATGCATGTATTGCACTTATACCCGTTTTTTTTTTTATAGGTACATAGTTCTTTATTATTTGGTTCGATAAGTCGATCGAGAATAATATTCTCTCATTGATGAAAGTAAATCTAATACATATGGTATGTACATATCAAGTAGTATTAGTAACTTCTATATTTATGGACCAAAAATGCTCATATTCACAATATATCTGGGTTCAATGCCAAAAGAGAACATTATAAAATCTGGACCCGATAGGTGGTACTGGAGTCAAGTTATAAGATCTATGTTATATATGAATATAAAAATGAATGTATGTATGTATGTATGTTTATCTTTTATAGACACGGTAACTACCCAACCAATTTTTTAAAAATTTTAAGAGTACATTTTCTTAGACATACAGATAGATAGATAGAAAGACAGACAGATAGATAGATAGACAGACAGACAGACAGACAGACACACAAACAGACAGATAGACAGACAGACAGACATACAGATAGACATGAGACAGACAGGTAGATAGACAGACCGACCGACAGACAGACAGAAAACAAAATGGAAATTGAAGTTGAGAAATAGAACAGTGATAGCTTCCTACTATGTACTTCCTTTTTATCATACCGGAATGTGCGCGGTCAAATTTTGAAAAGATAGGTGGAGCAAAGCTCACCGGGTAACGGCTAGTAAATAAATAAATATGTGCGTAAAGATACATTTTTGAGAATAACGGTAATTAATCTGTGAAAATTAATTAGCTCTGTAATAATAATTACCTACTTTCATGTGGTTTTATTACTAAAGTCTTAAACTAGATTTTACTAGATTTTTAAACTAAGAAAATCAATTTAACATTTGTATTATTATAGGTGAAGAAATAAGATTTGTGAGACAGCGACAGCAAATCTCAACGAAATTTCCAAAACAGTGCAATGACTTCACCTCCAGATAGTCCTATTGAGGATGTAGTTTATGAATTGGAGACAACACGCGTGCCTAAGCCTATTCCAGTTGCATTAGAGGACCTGTGTAGACAAACTAAATTTTCAAAACAAGAAATTCGTGTTATGTACAGAGGATTTAAAACTGTGAGTACTATGTGAATACTAATTTGTAATGTTTGTGTTATAATATTGAATATTGGTGTACATACCTATAAGTTAAACTTTTATGGAATCTACGAGTAGCTGTGCCTATTGCTTTTAATATTAAGATATTTATACAAAATAAGATTCGAAGATAGTAATCTGCATTTAACTAGGAAACTAAGAAAATGTCTAGTTATGGAAATGTTAAATATAATCTTTAGAGGAAAAGCAATGACATCGCTACATGAAGAGTAACCATCTTCAAGGTGTGAAATAGATTTGGAAATAGTCTCCAAGTCTAAGGCAATATTGATAAACCAAACTTGCAGGACATTTGGAAGATGTTCAACGTATTCATCATCAATTCTTAGCAGTGCATTTCATGCATCTAGCTTATACATATGTATATGCATGTAAAAATAATGGCGCAAATTCATAGTCAGATAAAACCGATTTTAAAAATATTTAATCACCTAGTTAAGCTAAAACCGGTTTTTTGGTATTCATAGTTGTCATAAAGTCCATATTAAACTTAGAAAGCCATTTTAAATTTAAAATGAGTCAAACGTCATTTTAAGTAAATAAAAACAGCTTTTTTCAGCATTCAATAAAGAAAGTTATTAAAATGATTCCGGGGATCGTGATTTCCAAATTTTCGAAGATGTTAAATTGATAACAAAATCAAAAATGTATAAAACCCGGTCGAACCCATTTGAGGAGTTAGATGAAAAAGAATTTTATTCGAGGTATAGGTTCGACAAAACCACTGCTAAATTTTTTATTGATATCCTTGATATGTAAGTAAGATATATAAATATATATTTTCTTATAAGCAAATTACACAAATCCATTGATATTTTCATCTTAAGCTCATTGCCTTTGTTTTCCACCACTTCCAAAATGCCGTTCCACAAATTGCCGTAGAATTTCCCTTTCCATCGATCCCCAATTCTGTCCCCTGTCTCGTTTTATCGGAATACATATACATATATGTATGTACATATGTGCATAAAAACTAATTGTTTTAAATTAAAAATAATAACGGAAATTGCCTTCGTTTCTATTTTTGAATCCATTTTTTATTTATGTGAATTTATTAGATTTCTGTCAGATTGTGTTTACGTTTGGGTTTGTTTGATCAAAAAACATTTAAAATACGTTTTAAAGTAGGAACTCGTTAGATGATAGGAAAAATGTGTCTATGAATAACAAAACTTAAAATATGGTTTTAAATTTAAAACCGGTTTTAAATAGAATCGATTTTATACCCTAATCAAAGGCTGACTATGAATTTGCGCCAATAATACTAAATCTAAATTGAGTGTCCTATTTTGTCATTTACACTATATCTAATATGGGTTAACATTGTTTACTAATTTAACTTCTGACGTTTGCTTTCAGGAGTGCCCTGAAGGTGTTGTCCATGAAGATTGCTTTAAAGATATTTACGCAAAGTTCTTCCCGCATGGCAGTAAGTACTCATTTTAATACACACTATCTACTATTATAACAGTTACTATTTCAATTATTTATCTTTCCTAAGTTACGAGTGTGTATGTAGATACAGATGTATGAATGTTAAAGTGTAACGGTATCTAATGGGATGTTTAATTTTCTCTCAACGTTTGCATGTTTATGATCATTTTTAAACAAATTAGATCAGGAAAATTTAGATAAGGGTTGCTGGCAAAATGGGTTGATGTCTAACGTTGAATGATAGGCTAGTCTTCTAGGTTCTTTCTTCAACTCGCAGAATATTTTCGGTATCTACATGAAATCGGTGGTCAATTAATAAGGTTACAAGATTTTGGAAAGCGATCGTGGGCCACATATCTGAAATTTGTTATTAAAATAACAATGTCAAATCTATTGGATGCCAAACTGCAAAATGTTCAAACACGGATAAACTCAGGATCAGCACAAATTTTGTTTTCACAGTGCACGATAAACCCCACTTATGTAGTGGTTTAAGTTGAGCCACCGACTTCCGTGGCTTATGTCAATTCCCATTGGGCAAAAAAAGCACTTTTTTATCCCGAGCAATTTTTAGCGCTCTATTTCAATTTTCATTTTCCAACCGACCAAAAAAGCACTTTTTTTTTTGCTATAGATCAATTTTCGTGAATCTCGGATTCTACTCGAGATTCATACCTACTTGCATTAACACCAAAACATTTTATACGAAATTGAAACTCAGCACATCAAAATGCTATCAATCAACACAAATATTATCAGAAAAACTTATAAAATATAAAGAAAGTGTATTTAAAAGTGTGTTCATTATTTTTCTTTTTTTTTATTTATTTCCTTTTACGAACAATATGGGCAAATTCGTAAACGCTAGACTTGCAAAGCAAATGTTGCAAATCAGTTGCAACGTCAAAGCATATGCTTGCCTTTGCCTTACACAACAGCAAATGCAGAGTGAAATGAGAAGCATTGATTTGACAGCTGCGCAGATGCTCTTGCTTTTGCGCAAGCTACTACGTTTTAGAACTCTTTGCTTTGCAGTAAATTTTGCTTATGCGTTTGCGAACGTCCTGCTTTGCATATTTTGCGCAATATATGCGTTTACGAATGCGGCCTATGTCAAATGACACACTAATACTATTGCAGACAATTTATTATTATTATTATGCCAGGTTCTGAATTTCACTTTCACTCGATATCTAAATTGAAATCGACCAAAATCGATTTTTGGTGTTCCAGGTTTCAGGGCTATCGAATTCAATTTCACTTTTTGCGAAGTAAATTCAAATCAAGTTACCGGGTTCTAGATTTCGATTTTACTGTTTTGGTTGAAATCGTCAGAAAGAAAGGGTGTGAAATCGACCAACTGAAATAAACATTTGTTTTTGCCTTTGGATTTTGAAACAAAAATGCAAATAAATTGCTGAGAATTTGTTTAAAATTATTTATTTATCGTGAATTGTGATTAATTTGTGAATTTTGCCAGGACCATCGTCTATCAAAGATATTTCTTCACCGAATTCGGTTTGCACTGTAGAGATTGAGGCTTCAATATCGTGAATTTTATAATGAATTACGTTGCACAATAAAATCACTAAAATAATTCCACTGATTATCACTTAACACGTTCGCGGACAAGACGGCATATGCGGTATGCCGTCAATGGTTGAGGAAAGTAGCGGGTCAAATAATTTTAGGTCTTTTAGGACAAGACGGGATTCTCTGAGGAGAATTACAGTATATTTACATATTCCAGCGTTATTTGTCCTACCGAAGACAAATTTTAACTTCACTGTGACCTGCGGAATCATTTTTATCCTTATACAATATTCCCACAAAATAATCTAAAATATCTCTCAAAATTCTAGCGTTCCCAACCGAAAATCATGTGTCCGCGAACGTGTTAAAAAACAAAATTGAAAAAAAATAAATGCACAGTTTTACAAAAACACAGAATGATAGACATCAGCTGATTCGAAATCGTTTCGAAGTCGATTTAAAACTCATCAAATCGATCGAAATCTAGAACACGAAAATCCATTTCACTCGATTTGATAATTCTATATCGATTTGAATTCACTCGAATTCTGGAACCTGCCTGTATAACTTTATTGCTATATAAATAAAATTACATTCTCAATAATGAAACAAGTAGAGCGCTAGCTACCAGGGCTTTCGGCTATGTGAATTAAAAAGGTTAAATTAAATAAATAGTTCTAACTTAAGAATAATTTCATGTAAAAATCTTATGTTACTATCGGAGAACTATTGCAGAAAAACAGATCAATCTCGTTTGAAATCTGAGAGCAAAATCTGAAAAGCCTAATCGAACGACATTAAGCAGCGTTGCTGTGTGGGTGGCTGTGGCGTAGTGGTAGTCGTCGTCGCTTGTCACGCTTAAAGTTCACGGTTCAAATCCAGATGTCTCAGAATCATTTATTTCTTACGAAATAAAAATATTTCTAATATTGGGAAGGTGAACGCATTAGCCGCTTCTCGTTTACGCGGGCTGTATTGTTGGTGGTGTTCGGTTCATAGTTCAAAGGGTTCGACTATTGCTGCCATTCCATACAAATTTGTGCATGGCCATGTTAAGGCCAAAAATTGACACAAATTAGCGTCGTTCGGAGATGGTTGCTAGAAAGTAGGCTTGGGCTAATAGGATTGCTGAGGCAAAATATTTATTTTTTTATTTATTTGTCATTTAGAGTTACAGGCTCCATTAGACAACTTAAAACTATAGATGTACAAAAATATCTTAAATGTTAATTATTACAAAAGAGCATTAACATAAGTTTTCTTTTAAAAGAGTTTCTCGAACAATGTTCAAATATGTCTACTTTATCAATAACTAAGTTTAATTCCCTAATGCAACGCTTAATAGGTTCATTTCTGTCGTAATTTGTCCTGTGGAAATGTCCACGAAGATGAAACCTCATGCGCAGATTCCTTTCTGGAAAATAAAAGTTTATTCGCTCTAATAGGTGTGGGCAATTCACATGATAATTGACTATATCCCTTATCAGCATAATACAGAAATACATGCGTCTGTCTTCGAGAGTTCGCAAATTGAACAGAAGGCATCGTGTTAAATAGGGAGGTGTACCGATGTTCCACCTTAGCTTTTTGAAAGCAAATCTTGTGAATGATTTTTGGACCCTTTCTATTCCCAGCGAGTGATTTGCGTAGTAGGGATTCCAGATTTGGCTGCAATAGTCTAAATTTGATCTAACTAATGCGAAATAAAGAGCCTTAAGTGCATACGGATCAGAGAATTTTTTTGTGTTTCGCCTAGTAAAGCCAAGCATTCTAAAGGCCTTACTCACAATGTAGTCTACATGTAATTTAAAATTGAGTTGTGTATCCAATATAACGCCTAGATCTTTTTTCGAGTTTACTTTTTCTAGTTTGGTACAGTCCATTTGATACTCGAATGATATTGGATTATTGTACCGAGAACAGGAGAGGCTTTGACACTTAGATATGTTTAAGTCCAAGAGGTTGTGTTGGCACCATCTAGCCAGATTGTGTAGGTCTTGTTGAAGGAGCATACAATCATCCTCTATCGTAATGGACCGAAAAAGTTTTAAGTCGTCGGCGAATAATAAACATACATATTTATTCATTTATTTTTTACATAAGTACTAATAAGACGATTTGTTTGTAGCTTTTATAATATATCTATATAACTGTGTCATTTATAAAAGTTAAACTTGTAAAAAGTAACTTATAGCCATTTATAACTTTCTTCAGATTCCAGTCTGTATGCGCACTATGTATTTAAAGCTTTTGATGTAAACTGCAATGGCGCCATAAGTTTTCGGGTAAGAAAAAAATTATATATTGAAATTTACCAACATTTCTGCATTTTTATTGTTTTTTATTT
Organism: Brachyopa scutellaris; assembly: GCA_949775065.1. Lineage (NCBI taxonomy): Eukaryota > Metazoa > Arthropoda > Insecta > Diptera > Syrphidae > Brachyopa > Brachyopa scutellaris. The sequence goes on along the minus strand of OX459113.1, from coordinate 29,050,867 downwards.
TTAGGATCTTTTAGTAACGCTTTCTACATTATTACGCGGCTCCGTTTATGAAAGATTACGGTGGACTTTTAAGTTATATGATCTTAATGGCGATGGAAGAATTAGTCGTTCAGAACTTGGCGAGGTAGTTCTGGCAATACACGAACTTATGGGTAGAAGATCTCATCAAACGGAAGACGATAGAAAAGCTCGAGATCAGGTAAGATATAATGAAACAAAAAAATAAGTATGTACATAGATGTGGAAACTTCGGAACTTCGAATTCGACTGCATTCAGCATTGGAGTTACGACTTACGAGATATAAAGATAAACAAAATGATTTTTATGACATTTCAATTTATTAAGGAGCTATGAGTGTTGCCATAACAGTGCGCCTAACGAGTTTCTATAAGATGCCATTAAAAAGTCATTTTCACTAAAAAGTGGAGTTACCAGGTTTTCTTATTAGGCCGACGATATGCAATACAAATATATACATATGTACATATGTATATGTTGGGTGTGTTAGTAAATTATAAGTACAGTGAACCAAAAAAAAAAGATAGACAGCAGCTATACTGCAATTGTAACTTGAATATTTTTTGCAGTTGGTCAAATAAATTGCAAATGAAGCTAGATTGCTTATATACATATATATTCCAAATAATTTTATATCCTTTTTCTAAACTATTGTAATAATAATTAATAGTAGTCTAGCGCAAACTGTCGAAAATAAAAAAAGGAACTTTCGAAAATAATCGACAATAATAATTCCGGCAGCCACAGAGAAAGGACATATTTATAATAAAGAAATAAAAAGTAAAGAATTAATATAACAAAACAGAGTATTACACTATTTAATGTTATTTTAAAACAAACAATTAACCGAAAATGTAATTTTGTAGAACCAAAAAAAAACCTTGGGTATTTTTCCCCTTATTCTAACAATTGAGACGTTTTTCTTTTTTAACATGTTTTTGTATGTTCTTTTAAGAGTGACTTTCTGTTTGTAGTGATAGGACGTATTTTAAGTACCGATTATTTAAAATAAATGGATAAAAAGCAAACATCCATTGACAGGAAGGAATTGTCAATAAAGTTGTGGAGAAAAAAAAGTGTGACAGAAATTTGATAAAAGTTGAAAAAACCTAGATCTACAGTGTATTATATAGGCTAGTACGGTGGTCACGCTAAACAAAATTTGTCCTTGCTAAACGTAAAGATAAAATTCCGCTAGGAAATTTATCTGAGTGTACGGTGCTCATGCTAAAATGCTTACCAAATAGGTAGTTGCATAAGATATGTCTCCACAGAATTTTAGCCAGCCATTTATTTTCCATGACATTTTCAAGTTTCAAATTTAAATAGAAATTTAAAACAAAAATTAATTATTCGGTTTGAATTTTTCGAGGATTTTTGTGAAAAGATGTAAATTCTGTTTGTTTATTCAAGCACGAGTATGAAAATGAAAAGGCAATTTCGGGGAAGTTAAAGAAAAAATTAAAATAATCTTAGGAGCATACTGGAAAAAGGTTTATGACAAGGGTGGATTTATCAATTTCTACAACCAACTCTACAAACAAATTTTATCTGGTATTTATCTTCGATTTCCATTTGAATTTTTGGAGACCGGCGGAAATTTAGCTTAGCGCGAGCACCGTACTAGCCTTTAATATGGAAAAATTGGTTTGTTTAGAATATTCACAAACTTTTGCATTTGTATCAAAAAAGGGAATTTTAAGTTTAAAAAAAAAACCTAAATATACATACATTGAATATAACTTTAAACTTATAACATAACATTAAATAAGAATTTATTTATGTACATACAAACAATTAACCTAATATTTGGCAATTTCACCTTTTTCTAAATGACGTCATCAATCCTGTTTGACATCGAATCAACTATTTTTCTATATAGGACATTGGTAAATCTGTATACCAGACATCTTTTATTATACTTTCCAGTTCACTAACCTTTTTTGCCAAGTAATGCCACCAGTTTTCTAAGTGGTTAAGATCCGGACTATTACCAGGGCAGTAAAGTAAAAAAAGTTTATAAATATGTTAGTTTACAGATCAAGAGATTCAGAGCAAGAGCTGAATCTTTCTGAAAAATCAAACTATCGCAGTATTGGCAAAGTTGCTGTAAAGTAGGCACAACATAATTTTTTATAATTTTTTGGTATTCCATAGCATTTACTGAGTCCCAAGCATTACAATTTATCCGAAATCAAATCTGGTTATTGCCCTCCACATCATAATATAACGAGAATGCTAAACGGTGTATAAAATGCAATTATCGAAATATCGTTTATATTTTCTTTGGTAAACTACCGCTTTGCCGCCTGAGCCAAATAAATTGAATTTGGACTCATCCGAAAATGCATGTCGTGATTATTCGGTTCAATTTGTATAAGTTTTGGCCCATTCAAACCTTTGTATTTTCATTCGCGGTGTTAACAGTGGTTTTTTTCAGGATACCTTGCATTAATTTCCATTCCATTAAGCAACCTCGATTTTGTCCGATCACTTATTGTTTCCCAGTTTGCTCCTGGAATGGTCGGTATATATTCCCTGCATGTGTAAACTGGTTTTTTTTAAACAAATTGGGCCACCGCACACGAGATCGATTCTACCGGCAGAAAACCATTTTCATACCATCCCAGCAAAAAAATTTATAAGGCATATAAGGCTAAGGGAAAAATAAGGAATAGGAAAACTAGAACCCTTATTCCGAGACTATTAAAAGTCTTAAATAAGACTTATAATAAGGTTTATTATAAGTTACAAATAAGATTCTAGGTATTTTCTCACTCTTTCAAGGTTTAAATAAAGTTATTCTTACTTATGCCTTATATTAAGGCTTATATAAGCGTCACTATAAGGTATACGTAAGATTTCAAATTCTAACCAAAGGCATGTACGCAGGCGCAAATGGGTTTTCTATGGAATCTCTCATTTGAGATGTTTCTTTTCGCTTTCATTTGCCACTGACAGTTTAAATTCGAGTATTGAACCGAGCGCGGTGTATCGAAGTGTATAAAGATATTCTTCGTAAGTTTCAAAAGTGCACAAATTTAATAATTTATTTCATTTCTAATTATTTACTATTCATGAGGCGAACATGTTTGAATCGTTTTGTACAACTTTCCGACCACATTTGGTCACAATGCTTATCAGTTATTATTTCATGAGGCGAACATGTTCGAATCGTTTTGTACAACTTTCCGACCACATTTGGTCACAATGCTTATCAGTTATTATTTCATGAGGCGAACATGTTCGAATCGCTTTGTACAACTTTCCGAGATTATTAATTATTATTTCTTTTTTATAATTAAGACTGTGTTGACAGATTTTATTCTTCGTTCGACGATAATGAAGAAGACTTCAAGAGTGCAATACAGCGAGGAAAAAATGTATTTTTGTTTTTATAGGAAAACAATGACAACTTTGTATAATACTTTTTTTTACGTAATAATAAAAAATGCTCCTGATAATAAAAATAAAAAGAATTATGATTTAATTTAACTAACTTAACCTAAACAGTAATACCTCAGGTGGTCATTTTTTATTACGAGTACCTTATTATATAATGATTCTCGCAAGGAAATAAGCCTTAAATCAGGTTTTATGTATTGCTTATCAAAACCTTAAAATATGGATTAAAAACGACTGAAATAAGCCTTAAATAAGGCTCAAAGTAAGTTTATCATAAGATTAGAATAAGGCTATGTGTAAGGTATAAAAAGTATATACCTGATCGCCTAGGATATGGCCTGTAGAAAAATAAGGCATAAAATAAGGGATATTTATACTCAAAAGCTATTCCTTATGAATAAGAAACCTTATCTGCTAAGGAATAAACTATATGGACATAAGCCTTAAATAAGCCTTACTCTTTTTGCTGGGATAGTTCGAGCGCACACAGGATGATTTCTGCCAGCAGAAAAAACTGTGTACATAAACCCCTTTTCACTGTGGTAGTATTTGTTTGGAGCAAAATATTTTGAAAGTTGTGTATGTATAAGTTTCCTACCTCGTTCAACCGGTCAAACTCGGTAGAAGATTTTCAGCCGGTTCTTACCGCAGACCTCAGTCGCTTAGCCCACACAACCGTTTTTCTGCCGGTCAGACGGATCAGACGCTGATCTCTACGAGATTTCTTTCCGCTTCCAGGTTTTCGAGCGATGGAGCTCTCGAGTTGGACATTTTTTAAAACGTTCTACACATTTCATTCATTAGTCCCTACTCGACGTGCAATATCGCGATTTGACACATTTTCCTTACCCAAAGCGACAATATACGCTCTTTCTTCAAGTGTCAACATCATTTCAAATCTTTGAAAAAACTAACCATTTCTGACATACATATTACAAAATTAAAAAAAATACCGAGCACTTACCAGTAGTCTTGAAGAATATTCAGATAGTAAAAATAATTGACAACTAAAAAAAATATATGCTTATATATTTCACAGCACATAAATTGTTTCCGTCAGAAAGGAGGGAATCCAAATTATTTCGATTGCAAGGGTTTTTTTTGGCCACGAGTGTTTGAATATTAAGAAATTTATACTAATATTTAATTATACTTAATATGTACTATAATTATTCCCATTTAATTAAAATCAATTTATAAATACCGAATGACCAATTTTTTTCTTCACATTTCTTTAGATCGACAGAGTGTTCCGGAAACTAGATTTGAATCAAGATGGTATTATAACAGTGGAAGAATTTCTAGAAGCATGCTTAAAAGACGATTTAGTTACAAGATCATTACAAATGTTTGATTCTGAACTTTGATGTCAACAAAACATTCAGTCAATATACATCCAAAATAATGATTTTTTTATACAGATCAATAAAATTAAAATTAGTCCCTAACAAATGTTAACGCATAGCTAAGATGAAAACAAATAAAAACATTATTATTTTATATTAGGTTGTGAAAACTTGTTGCAAATATTTTTATTTAAAAATCTGTATTGAAATAAAATCAACTTTTCAAAAGTGTAGCTCATAATGTTCGAAAATTAAATATTCTATCTTCATCGTAAGTATTGTAATATTTGAGTGTGTTCATGTGTATAGCCTAACATAGTTACTAATTGGAATTCTGGGATTTCTTAGTTGCAAATAAAAAATGTGGTTGGCTAAATAGCCAATGTTTACTGACTTTATGACTTTTTGTGATAATTTATCACATTTTTATTATAATATTGTATTTACTTAGAATTCAATTACAACACCGCAAATAACGGCACTAGCTTTCAGCGTTCTTGGTTATTCATTTGCATTTCATTCAACATTTTATATAAGGGCGCAGCATAAGTATTGTACAATTACTTACTTACTTAGGTGCCGCAACATTCCGAGATAAACCAAGGAACCAACCAACAACCACTTCCAGTTAGTTCGGTCCTTAGCTAACTGCCTCCAGTTGCGGTCGGTTGAGGTCATTTTCTACTTGTGCGCGCCACTTTAGGCGAGGTCGTCCTCTGCTGCGCTGATCCTCCGGGTTAGAATCGAATATTCTCCAAGCCGGAGCGTTGATGTCCATACGCTCTACATGTCCTAGGCCTAGTCATCTTAAACGCCCAATGCGCAGTTTTTTGACCAGATCGATGTCGCTGTACGGCTCGTATAGTTCGTGGTTAAATCTTCTCCTTCAAAACCCGTCAACGCAAACGGGATCGAATATCTTACGAAGGATTTCCGCTTTCGATAAAATCCATACTCCAGCTCCATATAGTAAGACTGGGATTATTAGGGTCTTATATTGAGTTAATCGGGTAAGGACGTCAGCGTCACTACTCAATTGCCTGCTTAGTCTGCTTTTACACTTAGGCCGGCAATAATCGACATCTCATAAGTTAAGAGCCTTATAAACCTATTCACCAACCGCTATAAGTGCGTATTTATGAGCGCTTATAAGACTTATGAGTGGTCCCAACCACTCCTAAGTTACGGGCAATAATATCAGAGACAATTATTATTGTTCGCAAAAGAGCGCTATTGACTCCGAATGTTCGAAAGAGAACGCATTTGGAAGTCCGAAAATTGAGATCTCTCAAAGTCGAAGTAGCATAGACAGCATAGCCAAAAACCTATTAGTGGTCGGTGAATAGCAACCAGAAATTTTAACTTAAGCTGGAAATACACGATACAATCGGTGTACAACCGCGGGTTGTACCAATATCGGTACAACCGTTGCAAGTAGCACACACACTATACAATCAGCGTGCGATTTCCATACAACGGCGCATCCAACCGTTTTCGAATCAAAGCGTACAACCGTGCGATATCGGTACAACCGTCCCCAGCAAAAAATTTTATAAGGCATATAAGAATAAGGGAAAAATAAGGAAGAGAAAAACTAGAAAACTTATTCTGGGACTATTAAAAGTCTTAAATAAGACTTATAATGAGGTTTTTATAAGATATAAATAAGATCCTAGGTATTTTCTCTCTCTTTCAAGGTTTAAGTAAACCTATTCTAACTTATGCCTTATATTAAGGCTTATCTAAGTGTCTCTATAAGGTATATGTAAGAATTCGAATTCCAATAAGAGGGCATGTACGAAGTCGTAAATGGTTTTTCTATGGAATTTCTCATTGGGATTTTTCGTTTCGCTTTCGTTTTCAACTGACAGTTTAAATTCAAGTGTTGAACAGAGTGCAGTGTATTAAAGTGTATAAAAATATTTTTCGTAAGTTATTAAAGTGCAATAATTATTAATTATTATTTCTTTGTTGACAGATTTTATGAGCCTTTCAACAATGAAGAAGAGGACCAAGAAAAGCATTAAAACGAGGGATTAATTAGTTTCCATTTTGTATATACTACTTTTTATACCTAATAATAAAAAAATGTTTCTAATAGTAAATAATGAGTCTCTACGCATTATACAATTAAATATTATATTGCTTATCAAAAGCTGATAAGAAAGCTTCTTTAAGTAATGAAAAAACAATTTTTTTTATCTTAATATAAGGATTAAGAAGGCCTGAAATAAGCCTTAAATAAGACTTAAAGTAAGCTTATCATAAGGTTAAAATAAGGCTATGTGTAAGGTATAAAAGTATATACCTGATTGCCTAGGACATGGCCTGTAGAAAAATAAGGCATAAAATAAGGGATATTTGTACTCAAAAATATTCCTTATGAATAAGAAGCTTTATCTGCTAAGGAATAAAATATATGGACATAAGCCTTAAATAAGCCTTACTCTTTTTGCTGGGTCGTAAACTAGCTAACACACGATACAATCGTCGCATACAACCGCAAATTGCATACAACCGTTGCACAACGATTGTATCGTGTATTTGCTGCTTTATGAGCCTCTTAACTTTAAGAGGGATTTATGAGCGGTCGGTAATTGCCGGCCTTGGACTTGTGAGTCTAGACTCACATGGGTGCAAAAGAGTAAGAAAGTTCGAAAAGATGAGAAGGAAAATATTTTGCCCTGTGAGTCGAGGGTAAAGTTTCTGGCGGTTCTTTTTGACGTTTTTCTTTTCTCTTCTTCGTTTTATCATTGTGTTGCTTCCCACCTAGTCATCTGCACAATACAAGAACTGCAAAATAAAAGAGGAATGTCAAATTTGAGTCAAGGAAAAAAGTCTGAAGTGTAAAAGCACAAGACTCACGGATGTAAATAACAAAGAGAAATTCGAAAAAAAGTCTAGACTCACAAGTCTTAAGTGTAAAAGCAGACTAATGGATAGCAAAATAAATTTGCGCAAAAATTTAGCAAAAATCTATCTGAAATATTGCAAGATAGACACTTGTCCTTATACATACTTAAGTATTTCGCCTTTTATGCATAGCCAAGGCCAACTCGTTTCGCCTGTTCTTCAATTGTCGTATACGCCTTGTAGAGCTCAAGACGATGCATGCTATCATACGCAGCTTTGAAGTCGATGAAGAGATGGTGAGTCTCGACTTGAAATTCGTTGGTCTTCTCCAGGATCAGCCATGAGCAATAGTGATGCTGACACCTCCTTACTGCCAACGATTAAAACACTGTTCAGCAGAATCGATCATATAATCGAAAAAGAGACAAACGCTCTGTGGCTCAGACGAACCGACTGCAATTCCCACACCAGCTGCACATGCAGACAGCGAATTCCGCATGGAAAGTCTAGGGCAAAGCATCGCCGAATTCGATTTTGTGCCTGACAGTAATATTACATTCGAGGCGTGGTATTCGCGCTATGAAAGCCTTTTTACAGAGGATGCAGTTCATCTCTCGGATCCAGCAAAGACACGGCTGCTGCTGAGGAAGTTAAGTACTCGATGCCATCAACTTTATACGAACTCGATACTTCCAGAAACTTCCAAAGACATTACGTTCAGCAACACAATCAAGCGTCTCATGAGCATTTTTGGAAAAAACGAATCATTGTTTAGCACGCGTTACAAGTGCTTGCAATTGGCTAAGTCAGATTTAGAAGACTTCAATGAGTACGCAGCCAATGTCAACAGACAGTGTGAGGAGTTCAAACTATCAGACCTGTCAGCGGATCAGTTTAAGTGCCTTATGTTTATCTGCGGACTTCAGTCGCACCAGTACGTCGACATCCGAACAAAGCTGCTTTCGAACATCGATAGAGCAAATGCAGCCAGTACGACTCTCCAGAGCCTGGTGACCGAATGTCACCGTGTGTCCAGCCTCAAGAGTGATACCGCGCTCATTGAGATAAACAACGTCAACGCAATCCAGCAAAAACATCGGTTGTCATCGAGACAAAAACAATCTCAGCAACAGCATAAAATCGCACAACAGCAAGACACAGCGATGCAGAAGAATTTCCAAAAGAAGTCAAAGGCAATTCCGAAAAATCCTTGTTGGTTTTGCGGCGAAATGCACTATTCAAGAGACTGCACATACAAAACACACGTGTGTCGCAAGTGCAACAACAAGGGCCATCGGGACGGATTTTGCGATACGTCAAAAGACAACAAGCGAACCAAATTGCCTTCGTACTCCAACGTCATCAGGGGAGTCAATCAGATATACAGAAATAATAGCCGCAAGTACATCAAACACGTATGAATAATATCGAGTGTAATCTTCAGATCGACACCGGTTCCGACATCACTCTGATCAGCGAGAAATTATGGACAATGATTGGCAAACCAAACTGTCAGCCAAGCAGCCAGTCAGTTCGAAATGCATCCGGCAACGTCCTGGAAATCAGCTCTGAGTTCCTGTGTTTTGTTCAGTTTGGCCAGCGCTCATTCACTGGTACATGCTATCTGACACCAGTTAAAAATCTAAATCTTCTCGGCATTGATTGGATAAATCAACTTGGAATCTGGGAGATGCCAATCAACTCGATCTGTAATGCAGTCAATATAGCAGCTGTCCCAGCCAAAAGACAACGAATCACAGACAGTATCATGTCACGATTCCCAGCAGTCTTTTGTGACAGTCCAGGGCTGTGTACAAAGTTCAAAGTCGAACTTCGAGTAAAGTCTGGTTCACAGCCAGTATTTCGACCAAAACGACCAATAGTGTTTGCAGCAGTAACCGACATTGACAAAGAGCTTGGAATCATATACGCCGTTGAATACTCACAGTGGGCTGCACCCATTGTTGCAGTTCGCAAAAGCAATGGTTCAACGCGCATTTGCGCAGATTTTTCAACCGGACTGAAATCTTCTCCAGGTTATCCAATTGTAAATTATTTAGTCTCATTGATCTATCCGATGCTTTTTTCCAGGTCCAGGTACATGCAAATTCCCGGGAGTTCCTGACGATTAACACACACCGAGGATTGTTCCGGTATAATCGACTGCCGTTTGGTGTTAAAGTTGCACCAGGCGCATTCCAGCAGGTCATCCACATGATGATTGCAGGACTTTCGGGGACATCAGCATACCTGGACGACATCCTAGTAACCGGAAAAAGCATCGAAGATCACAACAAGAACCTGACACGTCTGTTTGAGCGCATCCAACTCTTCGGATTTACCATTAAAGCCGAAAAGTGCACCATTACAATGCGCGAACTTGCGTATTTGGGTCACATCATCGACCGCAATGGCATCCGTCCAAATCCAGCGAAAACGCTAGCCATTGCCCAAATGCCAGCACCAACAGATTTGACCACATTGCGAGCGTATCTAGGCGCAATCAACTTCTACGGCAAATATGTAAAGAAGATGCATGAATTACGTCATCCACTTAATGAATTGCTGAAGAAGAACGCTAATTGGGCGTGGACTCCAGAGTGCCAACGATCGTTTGAGATGTTCAAGAAGATTCTCCAGTCAGATCTACTTCTCACATACTACAATCCAGCTCTAGAACTAATCGTCGCTGGTGATGCATCCAACAGCGGCATCGGTGCATGTATACTACACCGATTCAAGGATCGATCAGTCAAGGCGATATACCACGCATCAAGGACACTCACCAGCGCCGAAAAAAATTACAGCCAGATCGAGAAAGAGGGACTCGCCCTCATTTTCGCTGTTACCAAGTTTCATCGGATGGTGTACGGACGGCAGTTTGTACTTCAAACGGACCACAAACCTCTTCTTGCGATCTTCGGCTCTAAAAAGGGCATCCCAGTTTACACAGCCAACCGGCTACAACGGTGGGCTTTAACGTTAAAAGCCTACGACTTCAAAATCGAATATGTCCAGACCGACCATTTCGGACACGCAGACATATTGTCTAGGCTGATCAACACACACGAGACCAGGAAGGAGGACATTGTCGTCGCATCCGTCACACTTGAAGAAGACATCCAATCAACATTAGTCAATGCCATATCCGCACTTCCGTTGACACACGCTGATATAGTTCGTGAAACACAACGATCAACAACACTACAGCTTGTCATCAAATATTTGACAACTGGTTGGCCAAATAAAGCTGAGACCAATGCAGAGATCGCACCATTTTGCGCTCGCAAATCATCACTCTCAGTTTCCAACCAATGTCTTATGTTCGGCGAACGAATTGTTGTTCCAGAATGCTTCCGACAACAGATACTCACACGACTTCATCAAGACCACCCCGGACAGTTCCGTATGAAAAGTCTAGCCAGAAGTTTTGTATATTGGCCCAACATGGATAGCCAAATAGAAGAGTACGTACGACATTGTGCCAAATGCATCGAAGCCAGCAAATCACCCATACGTGTGCCTCTTCCCCCATGGCCAAAACCAGAAGGACCGTGGACACGTATACACGTCGACTTCGCTGGTCCAGTCAAAGGGCGATTTTACATCATCATCGTAGATGCCTTTTCCAAGTGGCCGGAAGTATTCAGTACAAATACTATTACTACTACTTACACCATAGAGATATTATCCAGTTTGTTTTCGCGATTTGGAAATCCTAAAACCATTGTTAGCGACAATGGTACGCAGTTCACAAGCGCACAGTTTAAGCAGTTCTGCACAGAACGTGGGATCCAACATGTCCGTACCGCACCGTACCACCCACAATCAAACGGCCAGGCTGAACGTTTCGTGGACACGTTTAAACGGGCGCTTAAAAAACTCGAAGAGGGAGAAACGCCACAAATACAATTGGACTCCTTCCTTGCAACGTATCGAGTAACACCAAATCGCAGCACAGTTGATGGAAAGTGTCCATCAGAACATTTCATTGGACGATGATTACGTACAACACTTGACCTTCTGCTTCCCTCAAATCGCCCAGCACATGTTGAAGGAACCAGTCAACAATACGCTGAATTACAATATAACCGCAAGCATGGGGTCAAGCGAAAATCGTTCCAGGCTGGTGACACAGTCTATGTCAGAGTTCACCAACTGAACAGAAAACCTGAGTGGACACCTGGCACAGTTATTGAGCGTATAGGCCACGTAATGTACAACATTCGCATCGTAAACCAGACACGACGCCGAAACGAACTGATTCGTGCACATATCGATCAGATGTTATCCAGAGCTACGAATAAACAAAGTACTCCAGATTCTCAAATACCATTTAATACCCTGATTGATATTTTTGAGATCCAACCACACCAGATGCTAACTACACAACCATTGCAGTCCCCATCAGTACCTGCAAAACAAGATATCGATACAATCATTGCAACTCCTTCGACATCCAACACTGCAGCACCACCAGCAGTAAGCAATGAGTCAAGTCCAGTCATCAGACCAGCTTCACGACCACGTAGAGCACCCGCATACCTGAGGGCCTACGAGCTCTTTTGAGGGGGGAGATGTTGGCAACACGGATTTGCCAAGTACATATACCATGGCAGCACTGTTACAAAAACAAATGATATATTTGTATGACATTTTGTGTCGCCATCTTTTCATGACTAATAAAGACTTCATCACTTCTTGTTCCATTCTTTTACGCAAGCGGTTTTATTATTAAATGGCAAATTAACAATATATTAAATATTAAGTAATAATTGTGATGTCCGATTGAGTAGCTCACAAGCCGATCATAAGAGAAAAATAAAAAATTATATATTGTTTAATTTGAAAAACAAACGGAGGAAGATGTTCGGATTTTGCTTGTGAGTGAAATAAACAAAAAAGAGGAAAGGTAAAAAAATATATTTATTTCTTGTTGCACAGTATACAAAAGTATACAAATTAATATTTCAATTCTTTTATATTAGAGCGTAGAAGAATTCTACGGAACTTGCGGGAAAGTAATGATGTTTTCTCATTAAATGATAGCTGTTTCAGAAATTTTTCGTTATTTTATTATTTATTTCCCAATCTTCTATTTCCAACTTGATGTGGAAATGGAAATAAAAATAATGATTGTCAAATAAATAATTTTCTGACATGACAATAAATTCACCACACCGTGGTAACTCTTCTTGGGTGTTTTCTTGTGAGGTGTTGGCCAGAATACCAAACAGTTGATCGCTCACAACAAACCTCACAAGAGACGCATCACAATTTTCGCGTCACTGACATTTGTGAGTTGTGACCACATCACAACCAGAATAAGGGCATAAATATGTGTTATCTATCAATTTTCGAAGAGTGGGGGTGAAATTCTCTCTAAGACAAAAAAATTACGAAAAAGTAAACGAACGCATTAAGCAAAAAAAAAAATTAAAAATGAATGTGATTTGACAGATTTGACAGTTTTTCAATATTACACCAAAGAAATGTCTTGTGGTAAAATTCCTAGCATGGAGAAATTTCTACTCTCTCGTGAACACTCTCTTCTACGAAAAACTACGAAATTTTTGCGTACGCGAACGGGTTTTCGTTGCTTTTCGTTATTTTTCATTTTCGTAACTTTGGGAGCGTACGTGATTGGCCCTAATGCCTGAAATTCACCGTTGATGACATCCCGCAAAAGACAACTAATCAGTTTTTTTAAAATTGAAATTATGTGGCACCCATTACCTCGCTTATTTTACACCAGTGTAAAAGTCCTTGAACCTTCCAGCTGAGTGGCCGACACACGAAGGTAGCTTCCAATTCCAATAAGCTGAAGTCGCACTTCTATCATTTAATTCCCTTGGTCATTTTCGACATCACATCTGTTAAGTATAATTTTCATTTTGACGTTCAGTCAGAAGCAGGAAAAAACACCCAGTCTCAGTTCGATTGTTATTTTGTTAAAAATAGAATTATTGATCATGGACGTGATAAACAAATTTTACTCTTCCGTACAAACCACAGTCTCTCATCTATCAGGAGTGTTACCAGGGAATAATGTTACTAAAGAATATGAAGTCTTACATCAAGTGGCCACCGCCGGCATAGGTATCTTTCTAACTACAATTCTGTTTCTCTTGATTAACTTTTAGAATATGTGATTTATTAAAGGTATGCATTGGAAAGTATACAGTGGATTCAAAAAATCGACTAAACAGGAGGTATCTGTGTTTGTATTTGAAAAAAAGATTTTAGAAAAGTGGACAAAAGAGAATAGAGAGTCCCTTTTACATGCGATGAGACATGGAGTACAGCAACTCACGAAAATCAAGCATCCTCGCATTTTAACTGTACAACATCCCTTGGAAGAAAGCAGAGATAGCTTAGCATTTGCTACTGAACCAGTTATTGCCAGTTTGGACAACATATTGGAAGAATCCTACTCGACAAAATTATTTGACGTTGAAATCATACATGGCTTTCAACAACTAATCGATGGATTGATATTCCTCCATGCAGATGCTAATATTGTACATGGCAATTTATCGCCGGAATCAGTTTTAATTAATAAACAACGAAGTTGGAAAATATTTGGATTGGATTTTTCTGTTGTCAAAAATTCAGACACGGATAAGTTTAGTGGGTTTAACTCAACACATCCTTCCCTCGATTATTTAGCCCCGGAGAAAGTAACAAGTCAAGTAAATGTACCAGAAAGTGATTTGTATTCTTTAGGTATGTATTTTTAGCAGATATACATTTATGTCGAACAAACGCTTTAAGTGACTATCATTTTCTTCAGGAATGTTAATGTATTGTGTTTTTTCTGGAAGGCCGCTTATACAATTCGATAACAGCCCGCATGCTTTTAGACAATTTGCTTCACAATCAAATCAATTGAAATTTCCAAATATGGACAAAGTACCACACGATTTAAGAAATATTTTGAAAAGTATGCTTCATCCTAATCCTTCTTGCCGCCCAAAACTGCACGAACTCATCCAAGTAACTAAGACGTTAATACAATATAAGCGTATACGTTCCTTTATTCATCGCTAAGTTTGTTTGTTTTCACAGCTTCCACCTTTCCAAAATGTTGGAGTGAAAACGCTGAATTATTTAGATACACTTTACCAGTGGGATAATCTACAAAAGTCTAAGTTCTATAAGGGACTCTTGCAAATTGTACCAAATTTTCCACATCCAGTGAATATACATACAGTGATACCGCATTTGGTAAAAGAGTTTGTGAATACACCAATGGTGCCATTTGTGCTACCAAACATTCTGTTAATTGCAAACATGAGCACACAACAAGAATATGCAGACCATATTTTCCCACAACTAAAGTTTGTATTTGGAATAGATGAACCTATACAAGTTCTTTTAATATTAATGCAGAAGATGGATATTTTGTTAAAACTAACAACAGCTGATGATGTTAAATTACATGTACTACCATTGGTCAATAAGTCACTGGAATCCGAGATGAAAGAGCTTCAGGAATTGGGTCTTCAAGTTCTGCCAGCTTTGTCATCATTAGTTGACTACAACGCAATAAAAAATTCCGTCGTACCTAGAGTGAAAAAACTTTGTCTTAAGAGCACTGACATTCCTATTAAAGTGAAATGTTTGATATGCATTGGAAAACTCTTACAACATTTGGATAAATGGATTTTGTTATCAGATATTCTTCCCTTCCTTGAACAGATTCAAAATCGAGAGCCAGCTGTCATAATGGCTATAATAGGTAAATACAGAGATAGGTTTATTTATATTTTATAAATATTTTCAATGACATTAGTATTTTCTAGGTATTCACAGAGTTGCTCTTACTGATCCTAAACTTGGTATAAATGCGGAAATTATCGCAACCAAGTGCATTCCGTTCTTAATGCCACTTTGTATGGAAAACAGTCTTTCGGTTTCGCAGTTTAATTGTCTTACGACAATGGTAAAGGAAATGTTTCAAAAAGTCGAGCAGGAACAACGTATAAAGTTGGAACAATTAAGCACAATTAATCGAGATTTTAGGTAAGATCATAATTCCTTATTTGTTTGTGATATGTATATGTTAATCATGACAACAATACAAAATTAAAAGTTCCCATTTGTTTTCTAACTTTTGGCGTATTCAAAATTCACAATAACTTTAGTCTGTCTTGTGAGTGAACACTCTTCTTTCTTACTTCTTTGCAGTAACCAGAACCAGGAGTCAACATTGGTTTCGTTACCAAACTCTAATCGCGACACAAAAAGTATTTGGACACCTGCGACGCAAGGAGTATCTTGGGAAAATGAATCTACGGGTGTACTTGAAGCTGCGAAATATACGAACCCTCTAGTTCGTAATCATCAATTAACAACACCTACGCTCGAAATGAATTATAATACGGGCAATGAGAACTATACTTCTGTAAATCCACCAATAAATTACATATATCCAACGCACTACACCTTATTAGCAACCAAATCAAGTAAAACGACAAATTCTTCAAATGCTGAGAAAACGAAGAAACAAAATTCTGATAATTCCGAATTGCTTTCACTGACACAGCAAGATATCATAAACTTCTTAAAATAACTTATTTGGAAGGCAACGCAAATAAGACAAGGAATAAGCAAACGGCTTATTCTGGCTCAACAGAACTAATTCTACAAATGTATGTGTTTACATTTAAAAAATATTCTAGTTAAGGTAGTGATTTTAAGTTTGGCGTAGTGAAGATTTTATCATGTATGTATGTATGTATTTATTTTATTTGTTTTTATAATTTAAAAATTCAATAAAAAAATTATCAAAATAAGAAAGTTGTCCTGCGACTAATTACTGGTCCCAATATTCTTGTACAAATATAGACATACATATCTCCGAGCATACGTACATACATATATGTATGTTGTTAAGGTTTAATTTTTTTTCTCATGTATTTACAACTCAAATATAAATAAAATTATTGCAGAACTTGTAATAGTAACCTTATTATAATTTTTAGTTCATTATAGAGGCTCACCCCATTTAAATCACAATTTATCGATAAACTCATTTTGAATTAGAAGAATTGCCTGAGAACAGTGAAAGAACAACACTTTGAAATGATAAAAGTAAAGTACCCGAAACTGTTTTATTACTGAAAAAAGCTATCTAAAGATATTAGGTGTGTTTGGTAACTTGTGATTTTTCATAAAATTTCATAAAATCACATAGATTCTTGTTTGTTAACCCAAAATAATCGCAACAAATCGCAAAAAAGAGAGACAAATGATTGTCAAAAATTGCCTTTCAATTGAGAAAGTTGTGATTTTATGCACCAACTTTTTCTTTGGGTGAGTGTGCCAACGCTGTCAAACCAACCATCCGACAGTTTGTGAATTGCGATAATCTTCATTAGGTCCATACTTTTTGCACCAAATATGTGTTTTTTGTCAAATTTTGAAGAGTGGAAAACTAGGAAAGGTCAACGAACGCGTTAAACAATAAAAAATGCAAAATGTATGTAATTTGACAGATTTCACAGTTTTCATACGAAAACTACGAAATTTTTGCGTACAGAACAGGTTTTCGTATTCGCCTATAACAAACTAGTTAAGGCGGTAACATACATAGGAATGTAAAAATTCATTATACGGAGTAGAATTTGGAATTTTTGCGTTCTAAAAGACGCAAAAAAAATAGCGGTACTCTTAGTGCATTTTAGATCCCTACTTCCTTTCCTTATCTCAAGAATTTGAAGCCATAAGAAATGCTATAGGAACCAAATCCCTGGGGAGGTTCATCTCTTGCATGTATTGCGCTGCGAACCTCCTCGCTCTTTGTCCGATTCTCAGATCGCCCAAAAATTTTATCCATAGCCGTAAGACATCTCCAGCATTTGAGCTGTCATCTTTAGCTACCTTAACTAATTTTAGGTGCCCGTCACCGACATCGATATTAGTTGTGACCAAATATGGTTGGCCGATGACCAAAATGAGCTCATAGGGTAAGCCACCCGTATCAAGTAATTCTTTCTTATGTAGACTTTGTCTTACGAATACTAGTTGTTCTGCACTATTGTATTCAGTGAAAATGTCTTTCGAAATGGAGACGAGTTTGTCTGTCGCCATACTCAGCACAATTCGATTTAAATTCGTTCACGTCCCTATTTTTCCAGAAAAAACTCTGACACCGTTGGGGCAACGTTTATCTGCCTATGCCTTGGTGGAGACTTGGAATCGAGACTCGGTGAAATTCTGCTCGACGAGATTCAAATTTTACCATTGCCAACTTTTGAGAGCACACAATGAAATTCAGCCCTCGCTAGAGGGCTCGCTGGAACTCACAAATCTCCTCCAGAAAAATGTCCTTTCCGCCAAAGTTATCATTGTAATTTCGAGATCGAATTCTATACTTAAATTTAATATTTGTACTACACCTAAATTAAATTCCAGCCCGATATCTCAATTATTCTGTATTTTACTTACCAAGATTGTATATCCTTATTGAAAACCCCCCTTCTGCCATACACCTAAAACTATGCAATAAATTGAATTTTCGTTGCGTATCCGGCAATAAAACAAAACATATTCTTAGGACGCTACTTCCTGTTACGGATTTTCCCGTAACATTTGCTCCTAATCGACGAAATCTGTGCCCCATGATCCAATTCAGAAGTTCGCTTATGTAAAAAAAACCGAGTGTATGCATGAAGTGCGGTTTATTTCAATGGTGCCCCAATTCCAGAGGGTCCCAATAAGGAGGTTTTACTGTAATTCGATTTACATCAAGGAACAGAATCACACGAATTTGGCAATCGTTGAACAAATAAAAACAATTCCGTTGTTTCTTTGCACTTCAGTTTTTCTTTTACAATAGTTGTCTTAAAATACTTCAAACATTAAATCCGGACAAGATAAATAAAAGCAAACAAAGTTGATTGTGCGAAGAAGATGACGAAAGTATTAAACACTTCACCTCTGCGACTGTCCTGCTTTATACTCAATAAGGCATAAATAACTGGGAAGACATATCGGGTGAATTCGTAAACGCAAGACTTGCAAAGCAAAACATCTGCAAAGCAAATGTTGCAAAGCAGTTGCAACGTCAAAAGCATATGTTTGCCTTATACAAGCATTTATTTAATAGCTGCGCAGATGCTCTTGCTTTTGCGTAAACTACTACGTTTTAGAACTTTTTGCTGTGCAGTAAATTTTGCTTATGCGTTTGCGAACCTCCTGTTTTGCATATACAGTGGTGGTCCAATATAACGAATGATATAATGTCCAGTTGCATTCGCTATATCGAGAAATTCGTAATATCGAACACATTTTCCTTGTACGAAACATTAAACAAATGTACAAATACTGTATATAATTCATAACACTTTATTCAATTTATTCATAAAGTCAACAAAACAAGTTAAAAAGTAGAAAAATAGGTAAAATAAACAAAAACAAAATTAATTTCTTTCCTATACTTTTCCAAAGAGAAATCGCCAATAAGGACATGCTTTTGCAAACGTTCACCAGAAATTTGTAGCTATTTCCCGTAGACTTATTAGAACAAGTTTTTCAGAACTTCCAACGTTGTTCTATTTGGCTCAGTTAAGTACACTCTCTACGGCCTCGAGTGGGCTGATACGCGTATCTTCTTAAAGAAAAATTTCAGTATTGTTCCAAGATTCCAAATCCTCCTATTAGCTTAGCTAAGCGAATAGTTGGATCAAGGAGCATGTACAACACCCACATTTTTCCATCGACCGTTTCCTAAATATTGTTGTATTTCTTAGGTAAAGGTCTATGTGAGGCTAAGCCGCCACAATTTGTCTCTTTGTATTTTTTAAAGCATGTACACAGATACTGTAGCAACATTCGTTATAACGAATATAATTGTTTTGCTCGTTCGCTATATAGAGCCGATAATGCATTCGAAAAAAGTGTACGTTATATCGATCATTCGTTATATCGGCATTCGTTATACTGGACCACCACTGTATTGCGCAATATATGCGTTAACACCATCCTACCCGGGCTGACATCGCTTAGATCAATCGATTTCTCGAAAACGCTGGAAACCTTTCCATTTCCTCCACAAAAAATTACCCTTCATTTACACAAATCCCTACCCCTTTCTTTCTCAGCACAGTTCCTGAGAGGAACACAACGGGCCCGACTCGTGGCCCACGTGAAGAGGAGTCTTCTCCCCACCCTCTCAGTATCAAATTTAAAAAAGAAACTAAAACACTTGAATTCAAATAAAATAAATGAATAAAGGGACACTCTTTGTTAGCACAGAGAAAACTCAACCAAGAAAAAAGTAATACGTATTTGCGCTCACTATACAAATATATTTGTATGATTTTATTTAAGCTCACTATACAAATTGTTGTATGATTTTATTTAAATAAACTTAACACAATACACAGCTTGAGTCTTTTTTAAATACAACCAACTCTATTTAGTCAAACGGCAATATTACGCTTACCATGGCGCATATATTTTTTTTTTTTTGTAAAACAGAACTCAAGGAATTAATTGTTAATCTATTTTTCACTGGTTTTAAATTTTTTTTTGGGCCAAAATTGGCCTTAACAAGACTCTTATTCTTCTAATTTTGTATTCTTATTGTATACAAGCTAACATATACTAAATGGGTGCGTTCATGTAGTGTCGCTGCAAAGCAATAAGTCCAAAACTCAGTTTTTTTTTTTTTTAATCTATTTTTAAAATGGTGTTCAAAAGAACTTATTGTGCAAGTATTCGGGCGGAATCCAACAGTACTTCAGTGGTGCAGGCTTTAGCGTGCTAGTTCTCAGGCGCCTATTATATCGTAGTATAGTTGTATTTTTTTGATTTATGGTAATTTTATTAACACCTATTGACTGCTCTCAAAACTTCACCAAAACTGAGTTTGGACTTTATTTTTACACTCTGAACGTGCCCATTGGCTTTGATATTTTGATATTGCATCTCGACCAAATTATTTACAATCATGTTTAAAAGCTTAACACTAAACTTTTTTCGGTACCAACATCTATAAGAATGCGCTAGCGAATCGCTTCGCCACGGATATCGTAATACAGCCATTTAAACATCTTAAAAATGTAGAACTTAAAATAAATAAAAAAGAGTTGCGAATTCCAAGCCAAAAATAATTTAAAAAAAAACAACAATTAATCATCTTTATGTTCTACATTAACTTGTGGTTGCACCGAAGTTGTTGAATGGGGTTCATTTATGTTTGATCGAACATAAGACTGCTGCATCCGTCTTTGACGGTAAGACCCATTAGAACTCGTTTCACACGTTCCAATTAAAATTGACATATGACAATTTGAATCTAGTTTAGAACTATCTCTTGGTAAGAGATATATAGAGCCATCTGAAGCTTGCTGCAAGCTGTATTTAGAAGGTGAGCAAGGATTTCCTTCGGCATCTCTCAAAAACTATGGAAACAAAGATTATTAGATAAGTATAGGTTATGCAATTAAATATTTTAGAACGCTATATTAAGCAATGACTTACTTGAAATATATGTTGATGTAAAGTTGCAAACTTATTTGCAATCCGTTTTTTTTCCGTTGCAATATATGCTCTATCATTAAGCAATTTATCTTTCCTGCGCCGAACTTCTTTAACTTCATCTTCAAGAGAAAGAATCTGATCTAGTTTTCTCTTCCGGCAATTTTGGGCAGCTACTTTGTTCTTTCCCCTTCTCCTTATATCGCGTATAAGGGATAATTGATTTTCGCTGAGATCGTATTTAGAAATGCGTTCATTAAACTCATCCATTGGCAAATTTATTATATCTGTGACTGAAATAGGTACATTCAAGTTGCGAGCACGTTTTTCATCACGTGTCAAGTGTCCATCAGGTAGATCCTTACCTTCTGAATGATCTCGCACAAAGCGAGTATTTAAGGTAGAATTTTGCAACAAAGCATAGGTGTGGTTATGTCGAACTATATTCTCGTGTTCGATTTGAGCGCGTGTTGTGATATTTAAAAATTTATCTCGCTCTGATTTCACATTGGAAGGAGTAAATTTGCTGGTATTCTTAACATTTGAAAGAGACAGCATTTCCTCTGTACAATCATCAAATGCAGAATTATCAATTATATTTTCGATTGCATCGCATTCACTGGTGGAATTTGTTGAGTGCAAGAAATGTATTGTGGAATGAATAATTGAATTTTCTGGTGTTTGCTCCTGAAAATACTTTTTACCAAACATGTGATACTTCTTTTGAGCCACCGGCATTTGTCGTGAAGTGAAATTGCGACTGCTTGAACTGTAGTCATAAGGGCCATAACAGTTGCCCTGATGGTAATCCTGTCCTGAGTCACTTCCTTCGCCCCATTCGCCATCGGAAGTTGATGGGACTCGCTCAGAACCTAGTGAACTAACTGCACTGTCACAAGATAAATCTAATCTTTCCGTAATGTTATTACCGCACACGGTATTGTCTGTATCTATTGATTTATCACCTGGTTGATGTGCCACTGAGTTGGTATTATCCATACGTGAAATTGAATCTTGGTTGCACGCCGGAGACCCTAAAATAAAATTAAATACATTATTGTTTCCATATTAATAGTTAAAGATACATAACAGAACATAACAGAGAATAGCATGCACTGGAATAACCAGCGCGATGAGAACAACGCCAACAGCGGGACTAGAAGCAATTCTTTACCGGGCGGTAAAGAGCGCTCTCAGGGTAGGTCAGTCAAACCACTGGGGGTGGAATGCATATAGACACACCTAAATACTTGGCAATCACCTTAACGGTGACATCAATTCAGACTACATTGTCCCATACCTGGATTTGTGAAAACCCTTCTCGTGGGCATTTTCCAGCAGGGAGCAGTGGGAGAAAAAGAGGTATCTTAATGCAGGCTAATGCTTGTTCCTGCATGGTTCTTGTGACTAAGTTAACATAATATGTACCAGGAAAAGTGTAAACGGCGTTACCGTGGAAATATGGATCCGAGGCAGAGGTGGTTTTAGTTTGGGTTAAAGTCCCACACTCAAGCCTTTGATGCCTTCCACGTTCTTAACAAAAATAGAGATTCGACAATGCCAACTTGAACTCAATGTTAAGATAACTAGTCAAACTACACGCAAATCTTTACGTAGTCAAGTGGAAACAGATTATGCTCGAGCACAGAACCATCGAAGCCAACCTAGGAGATATAGCAGTCAACATCAAAGCCAACAAAGAGGAATTCTATCTTCTCTACATACATACATTGATCTTTCCCTCAATGATTCCCTCTTGATTTATGAATGTTGCTATGTATTTCATATTACTGAAATATATGTATATGTATGTACTTACTTTCGTTCCCACTTATGTCCATCGTCTGAATGCATTCTTCGTTCAAGAATGAGCTCAAAAAACCTTCGGTCTGAACTAAGTCCGTTGAGGTACCCTAGAAAAAAAAAAAACGGTAATTCCAAATAAGTTTAAAAGCAGAAATGATAATTTTTGCGTTCATACTGTAAAATTTTTCATGCAGTGAATTTCACCGTTTGGATACGATGGGTTAAGACTGAAGTGTCCAGTTGATTCAAAATTATGGGCAAAATGTGGCTGAAAGCAGGCATCCTCCTTATGAGAGTTGTGTAGCGAATGTTGTCGAGATAGTATGTGTGGATTATTCTGTGAAAAAGCAGTTGGGCAAAATGCATGAATTTTTAAATGATGAGTATAAAATAAATACACAAACCTTTGACGGATAATTTGTATGATAATGCGTGTATGGCGTAATGTCTGGAGTCATTCCATAAAATCCAGTAACAGGTGTAAACAGATTAGCAATGTCCTGAATCCTTGAATCCATCCTAACAGGACAAGATTGGTCAGCTGGTTTCGTCTGCTCCAAAAGAATAATATTATATTTTGATATCAAAATTGCATTGTATAGAATAGTTAATGCAGACACAATGAAAAAATGAAAAAATTCAAAAAATAGGTGCATTTGTTACCGCCGCCGTAAAGGTTATTTAATATTTGAATGCGTACGTGTTTAACTTCTAAGAGGTTGCTCCACCGATATGCTGCTTTAAATCAAAGGTAAAGGATACGATTACGAGAAGGGCTGACCATAAATGGTCTAACATTGTAGGACGTAGGGTTTCCACGGCACTTTGGCCGGCGCTGGACGGTAAAAGGACCATTGAAATCCTTAGACTAAGCAGAGCACAAATGAGAATAGCTATAGGAATAGTATCCGAGCATTCGCTTCTGGGCAAACACGCCAAGAGCCTCGGACTCATAGGCAAGGAAATTTGCAGATACTGTAATGATATACATAGCTGTATCACACATATTCTGTGTGAATGTCAGGACATAGCACGCAGTCGCAGGAACATTTTAGGCTCCTACTTCTTTAGAAACCTGGAGGATGTAGGCCGAATCAATCATAGACTCGTTCTTAAATTTTGCAGGTTAATAAAAAGCTTTGAGGAAGTTGTGGCGGTTTAGGTAAAATCCTTGGATGGATTCTTGGGGGATCGCTATGGGCCACTCTGGTGCCTAGTGTTTTGGGATAGTTCAGACTATCAACCCCTCTTAACCTAACCTAACCTTACGTCTGATCCTTTAAGGCTGGCATAGTTTTTTTTTTCTATTAGTTTTTGAACATTCTGGCGTCAGTCCAAATTCTAAATTAATTCAAACTGGGACAAAATACGTGTTTGGCTTTTGGCAGCGGGAAAACAATAATAACGCATTTGGCAATATACCGGTAAACAATTCGCGATTGGTTCGGCAAGTTTCGTTTGGGAGATTTTAACGTCGAAGATGAACCATGTAGTAAAACGGAAATCGCAATTGACGACAAAGTCAACGGTAGGTGGAGAACCAACGATATCGTTGCGGGACATTGCAGAGAGTATGGAAATATCCTTGCTATCATATGAAAAGTTTAGTATCTCGAGACAAATGGATAAACGAGTCCCAAAAACTACGACGCCTAGAAATCAGTGCTTGGCATAGCTAAAGACAACAAAGACACCTGATGACTTGCAGACGAAGAACCAAAACACACTCCAAAGTCCGAAAAGAGAATCTATCAAAAATTTAGTATGGGGATATAAGATCAACCACGTAATTGGTGACCATTTAATAACCCGCTATCCGGGCCAAATGCCATCAAACAATAAAATGCCACCTCTTCCGAAGCATTTATTTGTTCCCATAACCGCAAACAAAAAACTGTGAGTCCCTTCCATAACACGAACACGCAAATGATTGCGAGAGGCTAGGCTTGGTTCTTCATAGGACTTTTCATACTATAACACAAAATAAAACCTATTTAACATCTGCATCTTTTGACATCAAATGAACCGATGAAGAACTTTTACCCAAAGTTAGGCGCGACACGTATTAGTATCAAACAAAGTTCGGAATAATAAAAACATCTTGTTTAATAAAATAGGATACTTTATAAAACAGAACAGAAACATAGCTTACCTCTTGTTCGGGGATGCCACATACACCTTGTCTGCAACCATTGTTATGACCTGCATTCACACCAGCCTTTTGATCTTGTGGTGAGGGCCAAAATGACTGCATGATTAACGATATGTCATCTGTAGTAACATCCAATAATTCTGATGGTTTACTATCTTCTCCAGTGGACGTCTTGGGTACTTGGTCTAATTTTGTAGACTGTAATAAAAGACATAAAATAATCACATAACATAACATACAAAACGACGTTTAATATTGGGTAGGCCTAGAGCAAGTGTTAGGTAAGACAATGATTGATTTTGTGTAGGTAGTGCTTTGTGCGTCCAACGTGATGTATAAAAAAAACTGCAAGTGGACGTGATTCTTATTAAAGTACCGGTGCAGGATATTAAATACTGTAGGAACATACAGCACCGAGCAAAAAAAAAAATGCAAACGGTCACATCAATGGCGATTCGTCAACCTTCGTCAACCTCCAGTACATCTGCACCCTATCCTAACACCTCCGCCCCTTCCACATCCTCGGACACTCCCCCTATTTTCGACCTTCTGCTTCCTCCCACCGTTAAACTCACGTCTAAATTAGCAGTGAACAATGACCTCGATGTCAAGACTCCATAATCACCGGCTCTTCGAAAACGTTCGCCTTTACCTTGCACGACAAGCCTGACTCTATCTGCATTGACGGCAAGAATAAAACTAATGTCATGGTCTCGCTTCAAAAAGAAGGCCTCCCAATTGACCCCGTGGCTTTAAGAAATATCTTCACCCGTTTTCATGATAGTTTTAACATTTCCCCCTCCACCGTTGCTAATGACCTCTTAACTTTAGCTTCATAAATTAGCTTCAAACGACTCTCATATCTTCAAAGAACTCGCATCAATTTTAATAATTATTTTCGTCCCTAACTCCAATCCAGTCGCTACCATCTCACTCTACCGGAATTACCCCCACCCGCTCAAATGTACCAGCTGGCTGTTGATGCAATTGAGTCTCTGTCTGACGCAGCAGATCCTGGTGACGATTTTATAATTGTCGGCGACTTTAAACTTCGGCTTTTGCAATGGACACCATCAGAGGACAAATTATTTTTTGGACCTGCCAATTCCTCCTCTGAAAAGGAAACACTCTTACTGGTCGTCTTTTTGGCTCCGGCGTTTTTCAGGTGAGTGGTGTCACTAACATCCTTAGTAGGCAACTAGACCTCATCACCTCATTTCTCATCCGACGTCCCTAATTCTCTTGTTACCACGAGCAACCATCTTCTCTCCACTCTAGACCACTACCACCCTCCTCTCGCTCTTACTTTTTCGTATGAGCACGACAACATTATCGTTGATTCCGAGAACTCCCTTTCTTTCAACTTTCGGAAAGCTGACTTCGTTAAACCCAACAACCTAGTCAATAGCATAAACTTCAATCTATTTCTGAACAATAACACCCCCATTGTCATTGCTCTCGAATTCTTCTACACTGACTGTTTTCTCAAATCCGTCCCTTATGTGCCTCGAAAAAAATGCTAGTCTTCCCCTCGCTGGTGTAGATAATATTGAATTGCGTACTCTTCTCAATATCAGAAATAAACTATGGAAAACTTTCCTGAGATCCAGATATGCTTCTGATTATGCTTACTACCAGCAAGCTTACTCCCGTTTTTCCATCCTTTGCGAATCCCCCTATCTCGAATATCTCGATAGAATGCAATTCGCCTAATCACAGATCCTAGACGTTTCTACCAATTTATTAATGTCACGAGAAAGTCCGATGACTTCCCTTGCACTCTAAAATTATTTAATACCCCATCTTGGGACCCCAAAGCAATATCCAACCTCTTAGTGACCTTCTTTAGCCACGTTTACGAGCCAGACCTTGACTTTTTCAGACACCTGAATAAGTGTCACTAACCCCAGATATCAAGTTCTGGAAATTAACCACGGGAGGGGATTAGGAATGGTGTTGGGAAAAAACTTAAAATATTCACCAAATCAAATTTCTAATCGGGATTTTACTAAGGTTCATTCTCTCGTCTTTGACTGTGTCAATTATTTCAAGTAAGCGGTCGGATGAATACCCAAATGTATCAGAAAATACTGAAAAACCATATGCTTCTACATTTGCGGTCGAATATGCCTGAAGACACTTTATTCCAACATGATAGTGACCAAAAACACCAGTCGGTTGGTTGGTGAGAAGCTTTTTGGAAGAGGAGAATGTCGATGTTTTGAAGTGGCCAGTGCAATCTCCTGATTTCAATTCCATACAAAATTTATGGGATCATGTAGATCGGGAGGTAAGGAAGCGTAAGCCATCGAATTGCACTGAGCTGGTAGAATGAATAAGGTCAGAATGGGACCAAATATGGATGGACGCCGAAGTGACAATGGTTCCGAGAGCAGGAAAATCTACAAATTGCCAAAGGTATATGAACACCGCTTCCAATGCCTAATACCGAACTCGAAAATCAGGTAGTGGAAACCTGATACAACCGAACCTGGTTAAATGGAACCTGTTCCCATGTTCTGTAACTTATGCGACTTTTCGTATCGAGAACAAATGAAAAAAAAAATTCCGGTGTTTCTCGCCTCTGGAAAAAGTGTTTCTGTAACTGAGGTCGAAAACCTGAAAAAATAGTTTCGTATGCCGATGGAAAAATCTATTTGACATAACAAAACAAAACAAATGAAATCGAGTTTTATTCCTTAAATTGTGTCAGTTAGTATATTATTATTATAGATTTGTATGTTCATTCTCAGCTCAAAGGCTGGAAAACACCCAGGACTGGCTCCAGTTGGTGGCCCGCCGACCTCGGGAAGCGGCATTCTTTCTTATCTATTAACATTGTATGTCTCCATGTTTATTTATGGGTGGAGATAATTAGTTACGTTTCATTTCCCCACCTCGATCTGTTTGACATGGGTGGCCCTGAGTCAACATAGCTCTTAGCTTCGCAGAAATAAACATCTGAGCCCCCGTCACCGCGGCAAGGTTTATCTCTGAAGGGGTTATTATTATTATTATTACATATTATTACATATTATTATTATTATTAGTATTCTCGGCCATTCTGTCTTTCTCGCATGCCTTACATTTGGTGAGAACTTTGACAAAAAAATCGAAAAACTTTTTGCATGTGAAAGTTACAGAAACAAGTTTTTTCGCATCTTTCCAGTAATTTTTTTTCCAAATTGTTTCTTGCGAAAAGTTATTCGACATCGAGAGTTACAGAAACAGATGAATGCGAGAAAGCCGTCGAAAAATGTCTCGATGCGAGAGTTACAGAACATGGGTACTGGATAAGTGGAATACCTGTTTCAGTGGGTCAAACTGTGCTGCATTATCAGTTATACCAAAGAGGTTGTCTGACCCTTGTAAGCTGAACTCATGTTAATGAAAAGAACCTCTAGAAGTGGGATGGTGACTATTAGAACCTCTGTAAGTGTGTCAGACTGGTGGGAAAATTTTAATATTTTTTCTCTAAAAATATTTGCATATTCTCTTTTTGGCTCAAGCTCGAGGCCGAGGTACATACAGTTGCTTTTGCGTATATTTTATCGCTCACTTCAATTCGTTTGTTGTCGTGTTAAGTTGTGCATTATTTAAAATGTCAAGTTATTGTAAGTTGAACTGTTTATCAATAACACAATTTATTAAACGAGTTTGTAATGGACAATCGAGAGAACACATTTGTAAGGAGTTTAACGTGCCTTAATCAACTTTTTTTCAAAATTGTAAAAGACGGAGAAAATTGAAGCTGATAGTGTTGAAGGTCATGGCATATTGAAAAAGAAATGGGTAACTGGAATAACTTTCTGGGACTAAAATAAATGGCCCAACAGATTCCACTTAACCGGGTAAGACTGTACTATGTACTATGAGTACACAGTGTCTCAAAAAAACCATCTGGGTGGTAAAAACCTATCTCGAGATGATGATGTTTAGAATGGTCTTGAACATTTCGTTACCTCTGATTCAAAACTGTTTTTCAAGTACGTAATAATAAATCAGGGAAAATACACAGACATCTATTTTTTCTAAGACATGCATACTAGTGCTTCAAGTGCTGAATAAAAATCGAACAGGACTTTTGTTACAACCTGATACCTGATATTATTGACTTATAGACTTGGTTCTACAATTTAATAGTGAGAGACTTGGCTGCATTTCTTACACGAAACGTTTTTGATGAGCCTACAATTCCTTTCGTAGGATTTTATTAAATTCCTTTAATTTGTTTAGGCTAAATTGCCTGAAAGTTAGCAGCTCCTTTCTTTGCAGCTCACTCTCTATCTTTTCTGATAGGTACATAGACAATAGTCGATTAAATTCGGCAATAGCGGATTTTTATTTTTATAATCTACACACGCTAAAGGGCATATGAATACCCTTTTAATGTTTACACACAGCGCGAGCACATGAAGGACGAGAACGAGAGACAGACAGATCGACGTAGTGGTAGGAAACTCAGATGATAGGTTTCAATTTCAACTAACTCTATGGGTGGTGTCCAGGATAACTGGAGTGTTGTATATTATTTTTGTACTTGCTTATGATTCACAGGAGTTTTTTCCAGATGTTTCTTATTATTATAGTTTGTGCGATCAATTTCTTCAGCCATATTCAACATCCTACTGCCAGTGTTATGCCTTCGCAGTAGGTTTCAATATTAACTTCTGAAACTGATCAACTTATTTTTATTTCGTGAGAAATAAATGCTTCGAAGACATCTGGATTCGAACCGTGAACCTTACGCATGACAAGCGACGATGACTACCACTACGCCACGGCCACACACAATTGTCGACCTTTGATGCTACTGAAGTCAGCATAAGTCAGATCAACTCCGCTTAGACTTGTTACCCTCGAAAGTGATACGTAAGCCTGCCCACACGAGAATGTCGATGACTCGATATCAATCAAAGCACTATACAAACTGAGTCCTTGGCTTTTATGGATTGTTTTGGCATATCGTCGGTGAAACCTGAAAAGTGTGTAACTCCATATTAGGAAATTTTCAGGAGAGCATTAAAACAAAATAATGTTTCTTACTAAATACACTCAATATGGAGTCTCACTCTGTTCTTAATCATCGATAGAAGAATAATTTGAGTTTATTAGGAGATTCACACTTAACAAAGTGGTAGAAATCGAATTGAGCTAATAGATGCCATTTAAAGCTCATTTTAACTCAAAATGGAGTTACACACTTTTCAGGTTTCACCGACGATATGCTACTGAAGTTATATTCATTCTAGAACAAAGATGCATTTGTTCCCTATAGATTCGGTACACTCCTCTACGGGGGGTTGGAGGAGGAAAAACACAGAGTCGTTACTTCTACTTACACTAAATCCAGCCTGCATACAAAATGTCAGCTTTCTAGGACTACGGAACGTACTCTAAAGGTTTTTGGTGTTCATCAGTGAGTTAGTGAATGAGTAAGATAGTGAGTGAGTGAGAAATTGAGTAAGGGAGTGAAAGCGTGAGTGAGTCAGTGAGTTGAATGAGTAAATCAATGAACTTTGCATAGTAATACGTTCTAACTACAAAAACGTTTTATCGCAAAATTTTATACAGTTATTCATATCATGAAAGTCTATGGTTTATGGTTAATGAAATGAGCTGTTTCTTGTTTCTATTCTCAAAATGTTTCATTTTTCTAAAAAGGAATGATCGTGAATGATGAATGACACACTTCCAATATTAACAAAAATGTACTCACATTATTTTCAGGGAAATGTAAAATGTCCTGAAATAAGTCATCCAAAGGTAATCGTATGTACTCCCCTAAAAAAAAAAGAAATATTGATTAAAACAAAAACACTAATCTTCGTGTGTAGCAGGTAGGTACTGTAGAAATAAGAAAATGTTAAGTTTTAATGACAAATGGTCCTGATTCCAGTCCGATGGATTTCGTCCATCATACTTGGGTGTTTAATATTCGGTGGTTCGTATAGGTGCATAACTATTATATGTATATTTAAATTTGATGAACCACCCGGCTTCACCCATGTTTTAAAACATTCATGTTAGTTACATACATAGCTCTGGATATGGCCTCCTACTTTTCGAGGACATGTCCTCATTTTTACACAGGCGCGTCGTCTAGAGTTTTTATGAATTGTCCTCGTTTGTCCATAGTTTACCCGTTGACACATTTTCCCAAAAAATATAAAGCAATATTACCCAAGTGTACCTTTTTGATTATAATAGAATTATCTTACTCAGATTTTACAAGAAAACAGACCGAATTTGTGCTTATAGAGAAAATTAAACAAACCGATCTCAATTTGACGTTCAAGTGTGAACAGTCTAGATATTAAGCTTGAAACATTAGCTTAGCTCAATGAGACTGTTTCGAATAGTTCAGAACAGTTCGTTTGTTAAAATTCATAATAAAGTAATTACAGCAAATTATTGTGCTGTATGAAATGTACGATAAATTTGACGGAAAACTGCTGTATGAAATGTATGATAAATTTCTATGAAACAGAATCATACAACATTCCAATACTTCCAGTCAATTCTCCATTTATAAATTTTTGTATGATAGCAGGTCATACATCAATTCTGTGAAACAGAAATCATACAGCAGAGCTGTCATTATCATACAATGTATGTCTTGTATATGATCTATGAAACAGGCTTCAGGTTTTCGTGTTCAATGAGAAAAATGTCTGTGTGAGCACATTTTTCTATCCAGGCTAAGGACCTAAGACTGGATAATTATCCAGATTTCGTAAATCTACACAGGCTTAGTTTTTGTATTTAACATGGAAAACATGTTTCTGAAACATGTTTACCTAGTCTATATAGATTTAAGAACAAAAGCACGCCAAACCCCTGGTCTCCGCTGGCAATAATTCATTGCAAGAAATATGTCAAGCAATTGAAATTTCCAATGGAGACCGCAAATTTCTAGAAATAATTTATTTTATGGAATCAATTTCTACTTTTATTTTTTGCAATCTCTGTGGAAATAAATCTTAAAATAAATTTGACAACGACTGCCAATTTGATTTTATTTCATTCAAACATGACTGGGCGAATTTCGCAAATAAAAACTCTGGAATTAATCAACTGTTTTAAACAAAATGAGTGTTTGTGGAATTACAAAAGCCATTTATATAAACGGAACAATTTAAAAAGAAAGTCCTGGGAAGAATGCAGGCCAATGTGTCGAGGGCGTGAAAAAATTAAATGTTTGCAAACGGCTTTTTGTAAAATGATTTTTGTAAAAAAAAAAATCGGCTAGTGGAACAGATGATGTTTACCAGCCGCATTTGTTCTACTTCACCGAGTTTGCTTTTTTTGATTCCGTCATAGTTTTGAGAAAAACTACCAGCAATTTCGGGCTCATAAGTAACGATTTGAAAAGAAAGTGACTTTTGTAATTCCACAAACACTCATTTTGTTTAAAACAATGAATAAATAAAGATTTATAATTTAATGCAATGAGGGATTTTTTATTTTTATCCACTGAATAAATCATGAGATATGCTTAACCATTCGGTGACGGTAGATGGCATCTAAAAGCAAATTTTTAAATATTTCATCTTCCCACAATACCTCTTTGAGCAAAGTGTTTTCCAAATCATGCAACTGTCTTTTATGGATAAGTTGGATTAACACAAAAACGATGCATTCTTTTTTCCCTAATTTTTCGATTTTCTCTAGTTTTTGCAAAGCCATCACGGCAAGAATTAATAGTCGTTGCTCCCTCGTATACGACATGTTTGCAAATGAAATGTCCTGACAGAATTTGCCCACCCAATGAAAAAATAAAAATTTCTGAAATGATGTCAGACATTATATCGGAAAAAAATATGTCCCGTGGAGACTCGGCGTAATATCACAAGTGAAATAAATAATGTGATGCCTGGCAATACTGATATGCTACATGTTCAAGTTGATCGTTAAGGAAAGTGAGAAAGACAAAGAGACAAAAGCACAAGTACATATTTATGTATATGCTAAAACAAAGGACTAATTCAATTTTGGACGTACAAAGAAGAAAATTTAGATTTATATTGTCTACTTATGTTTCCCTCCTAAAGATTTAGGTGAGTTACAACATTGCATATGTTGCATCATTGGCCAATACACGTCGACCGCTTCTCGCTTATTAAACTGAAAAAGGAGAGATTCAACCACCACTCTTGTAGTTGTAGGTTGTATTCTAGTTTCCTTATAGCAGTACACCCACGCATTTTCAAAGTCCTCGTCACTGCAGAGCTGCCTGTGCGACCGATCACCGATCTACCCACGCTTTGCTTTCGGTACTTTTTATTCCCTTCTGGCGGCAACATTAGTCTGTAGGTTATGTAGCATAAAAGAAAAACGGTTACTGATGGACAATTGGAAAGATTCACCGGAACCAAATATAAAACATAAAAATGCTAAATGGAGAATACGAAGGATAATTATTTCTATTAAAGATGCATAGGTTCGAGTATGTAAAGAATGTCATAATTGATACTCGTAATATGTGTGAGTAAGTGTATTCTGTATTGCTTTAAAATTTAAAGATTTGTAAAAGATTTGATGGTCCTGCTGGTTTGTGATATGAATATCTATATATGTATGTACATATGTAGAACTCAATGCTGTCAGTTCCTTAACATATTCTTATTCATTTAAACAGTTAGATTGGCAAAATAGGTGCTGTACTTTGTGACGAGAATCCTTTGCTTACATAAACGAATAATTAGGTCCATTGTGCGATTTTTGCACTTCTCTAAATATCTCAAAATGGAATAGTGCCTTCACATGGTTCTTGGGATGACTGACTCGTCAGTGCGACGAAGCCTAGGCAGGCAGTGAAATGGAGTCTCTTTAAGTCATTGACTGGGCACAAGGCTCTAGTCATTACATATTAATGAATCTAGAGTTTCGAATTTGATATTTGCGAAATGGTTTAGCAATGAGTTCTTATGTAACATAGTTAAGTTAACATGCGTTTGGACAAAAATAAGTTTTGAAACATGTAAAAGCAGAAACAGCTTTTGAGCGATTATCCGAGTAAATGTGCTTAGTAAATTTGTATATAATATACATAATGTTCAGTAAATGACATTGGTTCCCTTAGTTACTAGTGGTCGCCGTGGCCGTGGTGGTTAGTGCGTTTGACTTCTACGCATGCTGCTCGGGTTCAATCCCAGCCCGGGTCCAACACCTAAAAAAGTTTTTCACGGTTGCCACCTCTTTCGAATGTCTGACAAGCAATCAAAGAGTATCATTTGTCATGAGAAGCTTCTCAACTCGCCGTTCGGAGTCGGCAAAAAAACTGTAGGTCCCTTCCATTCGTGCAAAAAAATCACACGCACGCACAAATCGTTGCGAGAAGTAGCCCCAAGTTCACACCGAGCTGTAGCGCCACCTTAAGTAAGTTACTAAAAATATAACTACCATCCAGGACAACGATTTGATTTGCAACAAATATGGATTGTTCTAGATCTTTGAGTTATGTGTTTCATGTAGGCTATGACAAAACAGTAGTAGGTATAGGGGGGGTATTCATAAGCCTGACAGCAAATGAGTAATTAAAAAAAAGTGTAAATAACAAAATTAATTCATTAAAGATTTAATAACGGCACTAAAACTCTTAAGCCAGCCCTGGTAGAGGCTCTTCCTTAATTTTCCTTTTCTTCGCTTTCGTCACCATGTTCTTTTAGATAAGCTATATGATAGGCGTTGGAAAAGACCAACGAATTTCAAGTCGAAACTCACCATCTCTTCATCGACTTCAAAGCCGCATATATTTAATAGCATTCATCGTCTTGAGCTCTACAAGGCGATGGCCAAATTCGGGATCCCGGCTAAACTGATCCAGCTATGCAGCGTGATGCTGGAAAACATGCGGTGCAACGTTCAATTTGGAAATAGTTCCTCCGAACTATTCCAAACATGCACCGGATTTCGGCAAGGAGATGCGCTGTCATGTGACTTCTTTAATCTTGTACTTGAACAGCAGGGACGTGCCGTGATGTTCTAAGCAGGGTGTTCTACTTTTTATTTGTTTGTTAGATAATAACGTACATATATACTGAGTTTTCTCCAGGACCACGACGCACAGTGGTCCAAAATGCCAATCTAGCCGGACATAATTCAAATTTTTTGTTGCTTCCAAATTAAACAAAAAAAGTTACTAATTTGTTTAGAAATAGTGAATACATAATGCGACAAAGTATTTCGGGCCAGTTTCCAAACGGTACTAGGCGAGCCCTAAGTGGCATAGATTACTTCCCAGCCCCGCAAAGTAATACATAACAGTAGTCCCACGGGGAGCGTGGTCGAAGTGTATTGCGTGTGGGTTAGTACGTAGGCGTATTCCTGTAATCGAGTAATCAAGTCTACGAATCCAGGCTGCCAGGCTACTAATATCTTTCGAAGATTACATTATCCCTTAGCGCAAAAAAAACATACATATCTATGTACATATGTTCATATACCACGTATTTTTCAATACAATGAATATACGAAAAACACGCAATACGAACTTATTAAAGGTACCTACTCATAAATAAAAAATCGCAAAACATTATTTTCACAAGTAGATACATATGTACATAATGTTATGTAGTTATATGTAAATGCACGCAATTTGATGGCATGATTAATGAAAATGTACAGATAAAACATATGTATATATACAGTTGTGCTCATATCACGAATGTAAATATGGAGTTCGACGTTTCATTACAATGGATGGCAATATGTAAGGCGTCCCCCATCGAAAGAATGGGACCATTAGTTCACCAAGAAAATAGTCATGCCTGGTGGCTCATCGGTGATGGCCTGGGGATGCTTCACCTCATCCGGCGTTTGTCCGATTGTCCAAATTAATGGAAAAACGATCGATGAGATGTATAAAGACATC
This sequence comes from Brachyopa scutellaris, assembly GCA_949775065.1. Classification (NCBI taxonomy): domain Eukaryota; kingdom Metazoa; phylum Arthropoda; class Insecta; order Diptera; family Syrphidae; genus Brachyopa; species Brachyopa scutellaris. The sequence continues at coordinate 29,014,922 of OX459113.1, read as the reverse complement.
ATAAGCAATCATTTAAATATAGACTTGGAAGACAATTTGCCACTGGCATGGATCTTTCAACAATATAAAGATCCAAAGCATTGCTCCAGAATCGTTTAACCTTGGTTGGAATCCATCTCCTTCAGTGGGTAGGTCAAAGTCCCACTAAAAAACCCATAGAAATTTGATGGGAAGTTATAAAAAGGGTAGTTGCTACAAAAAAACCTGCAAACAAGGCCTCTGTTGCAAGTTATTCAACAGGAATGGAAAAGATCACCCCCACTCAATGTGCAGCACTTGTCAACGCTATAGACGACAGATGCGCCGAAGTTATGAGACAAAAATGATTGGAAGAAAAGTACAGACTCTAAAAGAGATATTTTAACCAATTAATCTGAATTTGTTAATAAAACTTGGTTCTACCGAAGATAGTATGATCGTGCTTTCGTGACTTATTTATATGAGCACAACTGTATATATATGTACAGACGAAATGTGCTTTTAAGCAAGACTATCAAAATTTATACATACATACATACCTATATACTTCTTTTTCAGTTGTCTGAAATTTGTACGCAACACATCAAGCATAATGGATATGCGCATGTAAAAAATGCCTTCGAACATTCATTCTTTAAAATGCATACATATAGGTATGTACATATTTTGGTATATTATGCTTGAAATATATCAAACGCTGTAAATATAGGTAATGTAATATGTAATCCATACGCTAAATAAATAAAATCAAACGAATGACTTCGATTACATAAACCAGCAATCGAAAAATAAGCAGAACATCCCAAATGGAAGGAGAACATTAAATTTCATATACAGATATGCATATAAATACATAGGTACACATGGTACAGCAATATAACAATTCGAAATTAATTTCTCTAAGAATATCGTTGAAAATGAAGAGCATTGTATCCAGTCAATTTTGTTTTGATACGCCTACATCTTTTCCGAGCACCCTTATATACTCGACGAACTGCAACAGAGAAAATGAAGCAAAAGAAAATCATCAACATGAAAACAGGGGAGTAGCGGTAGATAGGTACATATGTTTTGTATAGAACCATTTATCATTAGGTATGTGCCTTTAAAGGACGTACGATAAATGTTGGACTGCTGTTGATGTTAAAAAAGTAACGCTAGAGATACTGTCATTAGCAGCCTGATATTAGGTATGTGCATGCTCATATGTAGGTAACTACATATATATAGGTACACACATATCTACTGAAATGAAAGTGAAATTGTAACTAACGTTTTGTCTCACTAACGATTTAACCCGCTTAGCAAACAAATTTCATGCAATGAATTATGCACATGAAAGTGAGAATAGAAGTGTGGTCACTTACATCAAAATGATTGGGTGTAAGGACTTATTTCATTTCATCAAGAGTCAGCGCCCACTCTAGCGGTTACGTCGCCCCGGACAAAAAGACAAATTAGCGCCCCTAAATCATATTTATAAACGTAGTACGTATTTAGTTTCATTTTTAAATGCTATTAAAAATGTGTATTATTGAACAGTCAATCAAAATGCTATTATTTTGAAAACGCTCTGCTCGCGTTCTTTACTGATCAGAGAAGTAAAGGGTTTCTCAATAAGGACATAACAATTTTATATTTAAATAAAATACAGATATCAGGCTGAAATTTACTACTGGCATAGTACACATATTAAATTCAAGTATGGAATTCAATCTCGTTCATATGACCACCGCATCACGTTCTCAGCGATCGATTCTTTATAGCCAATTTTCCACACATATCGGCCGGAACGTTGGCAAATTCGGGCTCGATATTGTTCCTGAGTAAAAAGAAATCCAACGGCGTTAAATCGCATGAGCTAGCTGGCCATTCGACCGGACCATCTCTCGAGATTACACGAACTTCCCCTGTGGCACTATCTTGTTGGAACCATAATGTATTTCATTGATATCAAGGCCATCCAATTTTCTTAAACCACATGTGGGTTTGTTGCTGTCTAATAACGCCACTAAACCAAAAATGAGCTAGGTACATCGCTGTAGATGATATTTCGATGAAATTCAGGATTTTCTTTAAATTTTTGCAGAGCCCAATTGGAGAAGTTTTCAAGCTCCAGTATTTGAGTTAATTTGATCTTGTAAGGCTAAGATCTTTACGTTAAATTCGTCACAATGTGCCGACTGAGAGATTCCCAATTTAGCTGATTTTGAACTGAAGCACTTAAGGCTGCGATATTTTCAGTACTTCGACCGGTTTATTCATCAACTATAGCACGTACAGCCTGTCTGGTGGGACGATTATTACGACCGAAAATTGGAGTATGCGCTCTTAAAGCTGTGACCACCGACTCAGAATTTTGATGGTATTTTTTAAAAATTTCCAAACATTGCTCATTCGGTAACTTCAACTTGACTTTGTGCGACCCTTTTGAAAACCCCTTTGTAAAGTAGGAGACAGACTGCTGGTATTGATACCATGGTATACCACCAAAAAATTTCGAATTTCAATACCAGGTATGTTTCATGGTATACTAGCTTTAAACGTGGTATTGTAGTGACAGACATGTGGTATAGAACATAGTATTGCTATACCATGGTATCAATACCAGCAGTCTGTCTCCCACTTAAGCGATAAGTATTCCGCTTTGAAAAAAAAAAACTAAATTAGCAGTGAATTTAAATTTATTTGGTTTAAAGCTTTCTGTGGCTGTATTTGATAGCTTCAATAGAGATATTTTGGTTTCGTACTACTTTCAAAACACATTTATTCCAAAACGAACATTTAAAAAATCATTTATTCCCAACGTGTAACTTACAAAGTCTACTTTGAATTTATTTAACTTTGAATTTATTTAACTAAAAATTCCTCTTTTATGATTGTTTTATTTAAAATCTAGAATTGTACGTATTTTTAGTTTTTGGACATACATAAGTAGCATAAATACACTACACAGTGTAAATTTTTGGTGAACGAAAAAATCGATATGTGAAATTATCTATCAATTGGGTATTATAACAGATCAACTTTTTCTCTCACTTATAGCCAAAATGCCACCCGGACAAATGTCCGGGTTGTCCGCCCTGGAGCGGGCCCTGCAAGAGTGTTTAGTGTTTACACAAAGTGTAACATAACTATATAATCGGGCCAATTATGAATATTCTCGGTGATTTTTTTGCGCCTGTTACCCTACCCTTTCGTGACGTACAAAACAGCTATCTCGTTACTCATAACATTACAAGGCAAACTCGTATGGACGCCCTTGACTCAATGCGCTCATCCACCGAGCTGCAGTTGCAGGGTACACTACCTTCATATCTCTATCCATTATCCTGAAACAGGAGGGCTTTCCCCCAATCTCCTTAACTCTTCCAGACCCATTTGATCCCAATTGACCACTCTCGGTCTCGATCAAGGCGAAATGACAACTACCCCGTTTACATGCAGAGTTGAACTCAGCTTCAACTCGGGCTGAAATGCATATAAACGCGATCGGTGTGTTGAAATGCTCAGGTTGAAATCTAAGAAGCTTAGTTTCAACTCAACCACTTAGCTCTGCATGTAAACGGGGTAAATAGCTTTTAGCTAAATTGTCGCAGAGAACTAGATTTTATTTTATGCGGCTTCTAGAAATAAAGAAAACCAGTGGGGCACTTAAAATAGGAAAAAAAGAAGACAAAGACCTCCGCTGCACGGAAGTGCATAAGGAACATTAATATGTCTTCGTAGTTATTTTTTTTTAAATCATTTATTAATCAATTTTATGGGTAGCTAAGCTATTTACTTGACAAGCAGTATTATTTATTTATTTGTTACCAAAACAGTATGTTCTGTAGTCACGATTAAAAAATAGTAAATAAGCAAACAACAACAACTAAACCAAAGAGGAATAAGTAAAAAAGACACAAAAATTAGAACCGTTGCAAACTTACTTCTATAATTGTTTTCAGAACAGTAAATCCTATGGAAAAAACTTTCTTTTCTATCATCATGATTGAAAATAGAACAAAAAGAAAAAAAAAAAAAAAGTTGCCCCCGTCAGGAAACGAACCGGGAACCTAGGTATGTGATGAGAAGTTGACATACCATACACTGAGCTACCACCCATCTTAAGAAATGAGTATCCAATTTGGTATATATTTCTCTGGTAACACTTTTAAAGCGCACATTTTCAGTACAAACATCAAGCGGTTAGACATATTAATGTCAAAAATATCTGTGCTTATCCCAATAGTAACTCTTAAGCCCTCATTGTCCCGATGGGGCCGAAAGGGCTACCTATCTATTTACACGCGAATCTTATTTTTCTCATCCATTCTAAATCAACGAGGAAAATTTGCACTTCGAATCCGAGAGAAGAAATTTCTCGAGTTTGGAAATTAGCTCTTTAGCTCTTTATGTGAATTAAGTGTTATTTTGCGAATTCTGTTAAAAAATAAATAAAAAGATCTTAGCAAATAATCATTTTTAGTTCTCGAAAGTGTTTCTCTTGAAGTTCATAAAGCATGTCAATTCGGCGATAGGTTGTTTGTGCTTTGGTGGTGTTCTTTTATATTTCCACCTGCTTCCTGCTTCCACAGCTGTGTCTGGATTTGTGTCTCCTCCTTTAAGGCTGACGATTTGTTTTTCTGATTCTAGAAACACCTTATATGGAATGAAATCGAAATTAGCACTTTCCAGACCTGAAAAGTTCTGGTTCTGGCATTCGGCCCGGTTTAATTTTTTTTAATTTTATAGCTTCCTTTTCATGGCATAAATATTGTAAAAATAAAAATGCAGACCATAATTCTACCTTTTTCTATTCGCAAATAGTTTTTGACAGCGGCCTTGCTGAGTTCAGTTCTACTTCTGTCCTCATCCAAAATCGTACAGTACAACTATCTCCTTGCTTGCATTACGAAACCCGCACACAATGTTGCGATGAGCTTCCATAGATTAAGTTTGGTTAGATAGTAGTAACTGCAGGTAATTCGAGACCTGAAGAGGTTCATTGTTACACAGCTCATAGGCACCGATATTTGCAGATACTGTAATTATAATAGTACGTAGCCGCAGGAAAATTTTAGGCTCTTACTTCTTTAGTAACCTGGATGAGGTAGGCTGAATATACCATAGACTCGTTCTAAAATTTTGTAGGGTAATAAAATGCTTTAAGGAAACTGTAGTGGTTTAGGTTCCATGGCCCACTCGGGTGTCTAGTGTTTTGGGATGACTCAGTCTCCCAACTCCTCAGAATTCAATAGATTCTGTTAGTGCGTGGTGGGCGTAGAAAATACGCGCGACAAAAGTAAAGCTTCTTAGCTGTAATCGTAGACCAAAGAGAAGAGTTTGTGTGAAGAGGGAGATATTCATACAATTTCTGAATTTATTGAATTCACCATATCGAACACATTAAGCAATACAGATACAGAAATACTGTAAAGTTTCCAAAACAATATATGTATGTATGTATGTATGTACTCGTATAAATTCACTATGAAACTACCACCATGTTTTGCACAGAAGCGTTCAGTATTGTCGTAGTATGCATGATAAATCGTCGCAAATCGGAGAGCAATATCAGTAGGGTTACCATTTGCTGATTTAAAAACAACACAATTTGTTGAACATAATAAAGATAACTGTGTACAAAGTGTTCCAACCTAATTGTCAGTACAGGCCTTATGGTGGAGTTTTTTTTAAACACTACTGTCTTCACGGCACTTAATTAGAAAAATTGTCACTGAAATAAAAACGAAACCACTGACTTACACAGGTTTTGTTTTTGTAATTTTCCATTCATTCGCATACATCCCATTAGGCCCAGCAACCAAAGCTTTCTAAGAAACATTTTCTATAGTAATTTTTTTCTACCCTTTCCGAATCCGGGAACAGAACTGTTCTATATGCCGCCATTTTCGAAATATGGCAGATTTCTGAGAGCAGAAAAAATGTGAAATTTCAATTGTTTTTTTCCAAACAATCGTTAATTTTAATATAAGCCACCTACGATAGGAGGCTAATGCTTCGTATTTGGTGGCATAATCGATAGGACCGATAAAGTAAGGAAATTCAATATGGCGGATTTAAGATGGCGGGTTAAGATATGAACTAATGATTGTTGCACCAGTTCTTTCATTTAACCGAAAAGTTCATATGTATGTATATCCGTATTCGAGTTAAACTCGGTTAAAAAAGTCGGATATTATTGTTTGGACAGTTTTCTTAAGTCCAAATAGAGTTATCGGCATTTAATTCACAACCATTACTATTTTTTAATGTCGGGAGATTCAGAATTATGCATATTTAAAATATGTATTCAATTCCAAGCACTTCTTGAACAACATTTGCAAATACAATTCGTGCTTCCAGATGACATCGTGGGGTGCATCAAAAGTCACTCGAAAAAATTTCATTACATTTAATGAAATAAACACTGTTCTCAATGGGTGTAGCGAAGCGCCACAGGGTAACCACTAGTATATTAATAAAAACAACATTAAACTGAATATGTTTAAAAAAAAACGACGATTTTGATCCAGAAACTTGAACAATCCAATAATTTGAGCGGCCCGGGTCTCGTACGTATTCAAATTAACGAGAGTCTACTGTATTAGATTTCCATCAACCAACATGTCATAGTGGCATCTACTGAAGAATTGATTGAGAAAGTTTTCGCAATCAATAACAACAATTATGACAGGCTTTGCGATGATAATGCATTTAACAGCAGTATATTTACATTACATTTGTATACCTAACTTTTTTTAAATAAATTTACATTGAAGTTGAAACAAAGAAGAGCAGTGATTTCTTCCTACTACTTCGTTTCTGTCATATCAGTAATACGACTGATTTAGTCGACGGGCAAAAGCTAGTTGCTTTGTTATTTTGATTCGCTTTCTTGTTTTGCTTTTATTTTATTTATTTGTAATAAATAAATTAATTATTTACCATGGAAAAGTGATTTTTTCCTACCACCTTTCTTTTATGCGCTATCTACCACCACTTCTTATTTCCTCAGTCCGATTATTGCACCGCCATGCGAGCACAACAAATGTATTGCGATTGCGGCACTTCCTCGGCAAGGTAGGTAGATACACTACCATCGCTCAAATTTTTACTCATTTGCGATGAGTGTATTTTCTATTTGAGTTACAAGTAAAAAGTTGAGTGTGTGCAAGCAAACGGTTACTTCAGAACGATTCCAGTGAGTAAAAGAAAATGGAAAATTAATAAAGGTAACAAAAAAATCGCTGTTTTGTATTCCTTTTCATGCTTTGTATTTCTTTTCATCCATAAAAGTAGACAGTTCGGGTTTTATTTGAAAGAAAATAAGTAGCTTTTGTAGCAAAGGGTGCGGTTGACATTGCAATTATTTCTAGTTAAGTTCTTAGATACGCGCTTAGACTATTCATATATTAATTAGCATTAATAAAAAATATGTCGGACAATATGTTAACTTTGTGGAATTAGAATATGCACCAGGTTGCACAATAGTCGACTGTATGAAAGAAATACGAATTTTAAAAATGTGAAGAAGAGAGAGTTGATTTTAAACCACGATCGAGGGTGCCGGGTTTTAGTTCTCTAAAACTAAAATAATTGCAACATTCATTAAGCAAAGAGCGCCCTCAGGTTAAGCCAGTCAAAGCACTGGAAGTCGAATGCATATGGACACACCAAAATACTTGGCAATTACCTCAATGCTGAAATCAACTCAGACTACACTGTCCCATACTTGGACTTTGATAAACCCTTCTCGTGGGCTTTTCCAAGCAGAGAGCAATGAGGGCGAAACGAGATACCACAGAACGCCAGGTCCATCTACACCGATGGGTCAAAGATGGACATTGGCATAGGAGCGGGGTGCTTCTCGGAAGAGCTAGGAGTAAGCATCTCCATACGACTCCCAGATCACAGTAGCGTTTTCCAAGCTGAGGTTCTAGCAGTGACAAAGGCCGCCCAATTTGTATCAATGCGGATAATATCACGAGAGGATATCAATATTTACATTGACAGCCAGGCGGCCATAAAAGCAATAGCTGCTACACAAATAACATCGAAGCTTGTTAAGTGTTGCTGCGGAGAGCTAAATTTCTCGGCATGCAGCACAGCGTAAAGCTCTGCTGGGTCCCTGGTCACAGCGAGATACGAGGCAACGAAGCCGCAGATGAACTGGCCAGAAAGGGCTCGGCCCTAGATATAGAACAAGCAGATGGGACGGTTAAACCTCTGTAACTTTCGGGCCAGAATCGAACAAAGATCAGCAATTGAAGCGAACAACAGGTAGAAATCACTAACTACCTGCGAGGTATCAAGAAGATTGTGGCCTGAATACAAGGAAACAAGAACAAGAAAGCTTCTACAAAAAGACAGAAAACCGTTGTCAATTCTTATAGAAGTGCTAACTGGTCACAACGCTCTAAGATACCACATGAAAAAACTACGACTAAGTGACGACGACATTTGCAGGGGATGCGGTGATGAGGAGGTACATGAGGACACAACCCATTTCCTCTGTCTCTGTCCACTCAGAAATAGAACCCTGGGCAAATTCTTCTTAGAAGACATCGACGAATTATCAGATGGATCACCATCTGACCTGCTTCAGTTTGCCAGGGCGTCGGGATGGCTGATACCAAGACATTAGAACCACGGGTGGGAACACTTTATGGGAATCACAATGGGTCCACAAGGACCTAAGTGTGACAGGACCCAAGTGTAACAGTTCTCATCAGCCCGCTAACCTAACCTAACCTAACATTCATTAACTGTGAAACTCAATTATTGTAAAATTAAATAAGCAAAGATTCTTGTAAACGAAAAAAGAAAGCTACAGTGTTTGATTTTAACTGAATCCAATTAAATACTTTTCATAGCATTTTGAAAAAAAGTACCTATCTCAAAGATACGCTAATTGAAAGTATTCGTGACTCTGTATTCGAAAATACTACAATACGAACAAAATAACTTCCGCGAATTCAATTTTTGTCAGACATTGCGAATGTCAGAGCACTTGGTATAGAAAACTGGAAGCAGCGTCCTCAAAACCGAAGAGGATGGAAGAACCCGATAAGTTGGTTGGGAACCCTATAAGAAGGTAAGTTATTCCCAGAATGTTTTATCTCCACCATACCTTCTTCTATTATCAGTGGGCAAGCTGACAAATGACATGACTTAAATAACTCATAGCAAAAAACAGAATATGCTCAAAGGGTCAGTCACATTCAAATTTAAGTGCAAAAAGTACACACAAATGTCTCTATCCGATACACTAAATATTCTTAGGACTCTGTAGCAAGTTTCCGAAAGTAAAACACTTCAAAGCTAAACACAGTCACTTCTTGAAATTGTTTAATTACTTATACACTCTCAAAACATTATCAAAGCTTTTCCATTATTCGTCGACACAAACCCCACATTGACAACAATTTGCATAGTTCCAGGCGCAATTATTGGATTTTTGCACTTACACACACAAAATCTCCTTGTGCATATCCGGTTGATTGTATTGTTTTGTTTTTATAGAAGCTTTGAAAAATTGATTTAGGGACAATTCTACGCATCAGAGGTCATCTGCGTATGCTGTAGTTTTCCAAGTTTCAACTTTTTGCACTTAACTTTGAATGTGAACAACAAAATTAAATGTGAGAAAAAAAGTTAAGAGAGAAAGAATGCTGATTTTTTTTTTTTTTAATAATGTTGTTCAAAGGCCATCCATTTGGTCGCACAAACTGTTGGTAGCGGACTATCGGTCTGCTGGGCCCTGGCTGAGGACTACTGAGAGCTGAAGATGTTTTGTTTCTGGGAACCTTTGCACCCGCGAAAGTATTAAGTTTACTGTTGGCCCGTCGCCTAATCACCGAATATTGTGACGTGAACAAAAATTGCTTTCCCCATGTATGTATATGTATACAAAAAATAAATATGTACTCAAGTACAAACAAAAAAAATATAGCACAGACACCAACCACAACCTTGGGAGTCCTGCAGTCGGAAAAAAGAATAATTATTATTCGCATAATTAGCATACTTTTAGGCACATTTTTAAAACCAATTCTTTGGAATCATTTACACCTGCCTCTACTTCAAAATTAAAAATGGAGCCATGGAAAGCACGTCCCAAATGATTAACGAAAATGTTGCACGAATAAACAAAAAAAAAAAACGATAAACGATGATGTAGCCGTGTCTTCAAACGCAGCATGGGTCTGCCTCTGAAGTCCTCGTAAAATGCGACAACATCAGACTTCAATACTTATACGTAAAGTAGCATGTTTTTAAAACAGAAATGTTTACAATCCTAATTCCTAATGGCTCCGGATTACATACATACGTATGTAATAAAAAACAGTGGAATGGACAAAGTATTTGCGGCTGTAGTGAAAGAAGGCTGCGCTTCAGTCCTTGCACAATATAAAAGAGTCTTGAAGTGCAAAACTGTCCTTCCCTGGACTTTTCAGTTTCCGCAGTAGACACAATCGAAGATGGGGTCAATTTTCCCGGATGTAGGTAGACCAAACAAATGGTTCCCACCATCTGTGGGATACCGCTCAGCAGATCTTGTAGGAGCCAAGAACGCACATCTCCACTTGAAAATCTCCGCGAAGACACGTTAGTTAACTGTACAAAATTAAGAGCTGACTGCCAAGGTAATTCAGTAATAGAGTCACTATGAGCTTTTGGAGAACGGAATCGAATTAATGCAGATTAAGGATCTCGACTAAATTCCTTAAGTGTGCATGCCAAGTGAACATCGATAATATTGAGAAAATCAAGGAAAATATCTTCACTTAAAATCCAGCAATTGGGCTAAGATGCGGCAAGTCGAATTGCTATCATATCCTGAGTAATTCACTCACTTGAGAATGAGTAACTTTACAGTTTGAACAAGATAAACAGTCTGACAACTACAAGAAATACACTAAATAAAGTGCAGAGATTAGCATGTGTATGCATGACTCCATTGCACCTGGTGGTGAATAAAACGAAAATCTGACGTTTCTAAGAATGGCATTTCTTCTGGCATTCTCTAGAGACGATGGCATCAGGACATTTAACTGGTCAAAGAACTTCGACATTAAACTCAGTGATAAGAAAGACTGGAACGAATCTGGAATCAACAGGCTGAGTCCTCATACCATCAAATGGTACATGGATGGTTCAAGAACTGAGGAAGGAACTGGGTGTAGGAGTGTTTGGGCCCGAAATTAAACTATTTGACCCCATGGGCAGCTACACCAGCTGAAATCATTTCTATCGACAGATATGCCCAACTCAATCTTGATAAACTCTACAGTAGACGCGACATATCAATAATGTCAGACAGCCAAGCAGCTATCAAAGCAATCGGGGTTCAGATCATCAAATCTAGAATCGTCTTGGAATGCCAAGATAAACTTAATAGACTGGACGAACGAAACAACGTCACCATCTGGGTACCAGGGCACCTGGGAATAGAAGGTAATAAAGAGGCGCACGTCCTTTGTGGGCCCTGAATCCTTCTGCGGCATAGGGGAACACACCATATAAGAGGAGCTCCGATCACTGGTGAAGACAAACAGGACAAAAACTCAGGATCTACGACATACAGATTTTGCAATGAGTCTATTGAAACTTCAGAATACATACTGGTAGAATGTGGGGCATCAACCCAGAAAAGATTCAAATGCTTGGCCACATACCAAATTACAGCGGATGATGCACTCATAGCACCCAATCTCCTATTGCGATTTTTTAGGGAAATTGATCTGGGTGAGCTGCTATGACAATGACCTATGGAATTCTCTGAGTGTGAGCGAAGCTCTCTCTAACCGATTGAAATAGGAATAATGACGAGAGGGATGTTCCTTCGTTTAGGACAGGACTTGTAGGGGGCACACTAGATCTTAAGGTCGCGGTGCATATAACCCTTCAATAATAAATAGTAATAATAATAATTAAAATTTTTAATCCAAAATAATGGACCAACACCATTACAAGAGAAATTTTCTCAAATGTGTGTGCGTGTTATATTTTTGCACGAATGGAAGGGATCTACAGTTTTTTGCCGACTCCGAACGGCGAGTTGAGAAGTTCATTGACAGATGATACTCTCTGATTGCTTGGCAGACATTCGAAAGAGGTGGCACCGTGAAAAAACTGGGATTGAACTTGGGCAGCATTGCATAGTATTCCAACGCACTTACCACTACACCACGGTGCACCACACTGATTTGGACGTTTAAAAGTTCGATAATTTATTTAAATTGGAAAAGTGATGCGAAATTGGATCATTTTTTGGCTGATTTGTTACTTTGGTCAAGTAAAACATTTTGTGAAATAAGGATTTCTAAAACCAAAGTGGGCACAACACGACTTAAAAGATAGTATCTAGGGATGTAAAGCTAGGATTACAGGATTGACGCAAAAGGATAAATCTAGCGTCAATAGATTTACGCCCGATTGATGTAGTTTTGATAGAAGCGTAAATAGATGTTTCTTCCCATTTACACGATTGACTTAAAAGCGTCAATTTTATCAACGTCAACCAAAATATCGATTGACGCAATTTAAAAAAAACGGTCAACCGTCAACCGTCAACCGTACAATCGGACCGTTTAAACGATTGACTCTTTTTTAATTCAATCGAATTGACTTTTGGTTGACGCTATTTCTTCGATTAGAATCTTAAAAAAATTACGTCACAAAGCGAAAAAAAAACAGCAGCTGCTTTGTACGTCTTTGCAGCATTTTACACTGGTCCCTGGGTTTGCGCGGGGGTTAGGGGAATGAAAAGTCTGGTGAAATACGAAACCGCGCAAAGCGAAGTATGAATTTCATGTATTTAGGGTGTTGGATTCCTGAAAGATGAAGCACCATATTTCAGCCGTGCTAATCGAATTTTGGTAGGCAAATGCATTTCGCGCAAAAGTGAAACCGCGCAAAAAGAAGTCGCGCAAAGCGAGAGACCAGTGTAGTTATAAGCAGCAATCGGAAAAGAAGGCAGCAGAAAATTCTCGCGTTGTACGAAGAGCCTGGATGTTTGAATGGCTAAAAAACCGGCCAATATGTGCAGCACACAACAGTTTGTTGAAGGAATTCCGTGATATCGAGAATCAGAGACATTTGTTTTAAAACTTTCTGCGGATGAATGAAACTACTCCCAATGAATTGTTGCATATGGTAACACCGCTAATTTAGAAACAAGACATAAATATGAGGAGGTCAATTTACGCATCTTGGCGCTTGGCCGTAACTTTAAGATTTTTAGCAACTGGCGACAGCTTCAAATCACTCTCAATACTGTTTCGAATGGCACCATGTATATTGTATAATATCAATCATAGTACCTACCAGAAGTCTGCGAAGCAATATATTCAGACGGCCATGAAATTGCAACTTTGGGCTTTGCTTTGGAATTCGATTTTTTTTACTTTCTGTTCTGTTGTTTCTTGAACTGTTGTTTCATTGTCTTGCATCATCACACCAGAAAATTTAATGCATAATATCGTCGAATAATTCCTCACTCATCATTTTCAAAAACACTAGAAAATAAATATTTAAAAAAAGAACTACATGTTCTTTGAAACGAAAATAAACGGGATGTGTCAATTTGCCTGCGAAATTGATCCAAAATTGACGCCTGTGGTTGACGATCGAGTCGCTCTTTCTTCGCCAGCTTACTTTATCAAAAAAGTAAAAAGAAAATACTTAATTTACATAAATTAGTATGAGGTGTTATTAAGGATATACCAGTCCTTAGTAGTATGCCTTTAATTACTTATTAAAGCTGCGTAAAACCGTTTTACAGAGTCTACAAGATGCTGGCACCTTTCGGATGATATTGATCTCCAAGACTGCTGAACTACCCCTCACAACTCGTTATTTTTTGTTTTTTTTTGTGCAGTACATATCTCTTTTATACAGGCCTATAAATTTTCAATAGAATGGAGATCGGGATATTGAGCAAGCCACTCCATGAACTCAATCAATATATCCTGACACCATTGTTTAACTGTTCACGTCCTGCCTTTCGGGTCGTTGCCCTGCTAGAAAACCCATTTTAGTAACATTTCGCCTTCGGCACAGGACATCATGATGTTTTACAATATATCAACGTATGAGTGCTGGCCCATTATACTTTTATGCCAGTATATGGGACCAATACCATAGTATGAAAAGCATCCCCAAATCATGATATTAGATCCACCGAGTTTTTTAGTTTTTGTTGTGAATCAAGGATCATATTTTGTATTGGGTGGATGCCTGACATACTGCTGAGATAGGTTTCCGCTATACAGGAAGGTTTTGGTCTCATCAGTACACATTATATTACTCCACTTCTTAGCGGGGCAAGACTAATGCTTTTTCGCAAACCTCAGCCTTTTTGATACATCCATTTTCTTGAGAGGTGGGACTTTCGTGGACTTCGAGCACTAAAAAAGTGTTCCCTCATCCGTCCTCTAAAAGTGTGAATACCACATGTTAAGTTAAGCACACCCACAATCTGGGTAGCTGCTGCAGAAAGATGTATCCCAGAGTGCCTTGCAACACGTTTCACCATTGAAGGATGCAAAATTTTGTTCCGGCCGCGAGTTTTAACCTTCATTTTATATTTTACAGCATTTCTTATCATTTAAGCGTTACACCCAGAAGTTCCAGAATTTGTTTGTACGTTTTCCCATCTTTTAAAGGGTGATTTTTTAGCTGGTTTGGTTTTGGCAACACTGGTTATGACAGCTGGCGTGTGTTTAGTACCTTGTGTCACTGTCAAACAGCTTCAGTTTGGTTTGCAATTTAACCATGGATCGTCTTACAAATGAACAACGCTTGCAAATTATTGAATTTTACTATCAAAATTCGTGCTCGGTTCGAAATGTTCATCGCGCGCTGCTTCCATTTTATGATCGGCATTCTCGACCTTCTGAGCAGTCTATTCGGAAGATTGTGACCAAATTTCGCACCAAATTTACTTTGTTGGACATTAAACCACCAACACGTTTACGTACTGTGCGTAGTGAAGAAAATATTGCGGCCGTATCAGCTAGTGTGACAGAAGACCGCGAAATACTGTCACTGTCAATGGTGAACGCTACCGAGCGATGATAACAAACTTTTTTTTGCCCGAAATGGAAGTTCTTGACTTGCATGATATGTGGTTTCAACAAGACGGTGCCACATGCCACACAGCACGCGAAACAATGGCGCAATTGCGAGGCGAGTTTGGTGAACAGTTAATTTCACGTTTCGGGCCGGTCAATTGGCCGCCTAGATCGTGCGATTTGACACCATTAGATTATTTTTTGTGGGGGTATGTCAAGGCTAATGTCTATAGGGACAAGCCCGCTTCGATTGACGCACTGGAAGCCAACATCCATGCATTCATTCGTGAGATACCGGCCGATATGTGTGAAAGAGTATGCCAAAATTGGACTCAGCGGATGGGCTACCTGAGACGCAGCCGCGGTCAACATTTGCATGAAATTATCTTTAAACATTAAATTGCAAGGTTCAAACTATCGATTCAAATAAATATTTCATTCATTTTTTCGAATTTTTTGTTTTTTTTTTAAAAAAAGTTCTCAACCTCTTAAAAAATCACCCTTTATAAGCAATTTAATTAGCCCGCACCTCTCTGGTGTGCAGTGTAGTCCACGACCCACTTTTATCGAAAAAAATTAATCGGTTTTACTACAATTTGATTAAAAATAAAAAGAAGGAACTTTTATCTTACTTTTCTTTAAGTTAGATTCCAAAATCAAGTAAAAACAAAATTTGTATACCGAAATCTAATAAGCACTGCTATTATTTTGCTCGTCTCAAAAAGTATGAGATGCACTACTAATTGATATTTTAAAGCAGAAGTGAGGATTTACCATTGCAATATGACGTCATGTGAACAACATATTGTTGATAAGTATAATATTACAGCAAAAGTCACAAAAAATATTAATTCAAAAAAAATATTAAGGAAAATGTTGCTTTCAAGGTAGCACTGCTATTATTTTGCTCGCCACTGTATGTGGTTAACTTCATTTGTTTTATTTTATTAAGAAGAAACCCAAAATATTGATCCTTTCTATAAGATAAGGAGAGAATTGCAATATTTGGTAGACAGACGCTTTATTTCCTTCAGGTTCTTCTCTTCAGGTTTTGACTTTTTCTTTGTTTATAATCATGCCTTTGAAAAATAACAACAAAATATTAAAACAACACATATATGCAGCACTTTTTAGTGGTGTTCCTATTCCTATACATACACACATACATATGTATTTGTAAACTTTTGTGGCTGACTGTATGTTTGTATATATGAACGTATATATTATAATTCGTACATAATGGCAATGGATAGGGGCCCCAAATAATTGTACACCTGGGCCGAAGCCACACAACTACGCCACTGCATATTATCATCACTGAAATGGAGAAACTGATAATGTGGATAATGCGCAAAAGCTGAGGTAACCGTCACATTTAAGCCGCGTTTTTTTTACGAATATTCCATTATCCAAAAGATTCTTCATATACATGTGTATGAAAAGATTGTCACTTTTTTATTGGCACGATTGCGACCGGCGATCTTCACTTAGAAAGTAAAAATATACACATAGGCTTTGGTACCTACCTTTATATGCTATGAATGCATCTAGTTAATTCAGTTAATTGATTTTCACTTTTTTTTTAAAAACAAACAAATAATACATCTATAGATATAACATAAGTACATGCATACAAATGAACACATGTGTGTATGTATGCTTGTAGGTAAATCACTTTAGAGACGTTCAAAACACTTTTTTCACAAATTGTACCACCCATTATCCTCTCACAATATTAACACTTAATATGTTTTTAATTTAAACAAATTTACACATTTAAGAAGCAGCTAGCGGCACCTACATACCTATGTGTGCTCCAATGTATTTGTAATAGGGATTCTTCTCAAGAATCGAAAGCTCTTACGATTCAAATTACAAACAAAAAAAAAACGAAAAACAAATAAACAAAACTCTTAATTTATGAATTATGTTGTAATTAGGTACCTAGGTTCTAGGTACTTAAATAAAAATATTTTCTATATTCGGAAGTGCATACCGTATATAATTCAACTGTTCTACTGAACGAATGTAATCTTTTACTGAATTAACTTATTGTTACGCCCACATAGCCAAGCATTATATAAAGTAAAAAGTAAAACGAAGAAGGAACAGAGAAAACACGCATGTCAGATTGTCAGTGTTTCAAAGTTACATGTATACGGAGCACAATAAGAACTGTCTTCGAAAGCAGTAAATAAGGGTGGAGTCTGTGCATATAACTCGGTTATGTTGTGCAATAATAAAATGCTTACCACACTCAGAAAAAGGCGGAGCTCATTGCCTATTGGATGAAATTCTCATTTCACCTCGAAACTACACGAGCAGCGAACATACGAGACTATGAAATAGCAAAGTGAAAGCGTATGTGTGTAGGTACATACTCGTATTATTTATAAGTCAAGTCAACTTTGTACGTTTGCTGAAATATGTACAGTACATAATATAACTTTACATTATATCTTCTTTTTTTCTCTGCTTTACATACAAATTTAACGTTGAACAACTCCGCATACAAACCAAGATGAGAAGATGATATTATTTATATACCCATGCATGCGAATGAACGTACAGTCGAACCCCTCCAAATCAGATTTCCATATGGGACATCAAATTATATTAGAGTTAAAGAAATGTTTTAATGAAATTTGTATATATGTAAAACTAGCCGCAACCCGGTGCGCTTCGCTACACCCATCTTTTCAGAATTTGCCCGCCTGGCGTTGCCTGCGCACTCATTGGGGTATGATAGAAAGGAAGTAGTCGAAAGCAATCACTGCTGTCATACATATTTTTCAACTTCAATTTCCATTTTTTTGAAGTGAATATGTACTTCTTTGGCAACGTATTTGTTTTGAAAACGATTACGATTAATGTGTTGCGATAAAGGGGAAATGATTCCATACAGGGGAAATATGTATACAGAAAACATCTATCTCTATCTATCTATCTATCTGTCTATCTACCTGTCTGTCTGTTTATCTATCTGTCTGTCTATCTATCTACATATCTGTCTGTCTATCTATCTATCTATCTATCTGTCTGTTTGTTTGTCTGTCTGTCTCTGTCTACCTATCTGTCTGTCTGTCTCTGTCTACCTATCCGTCTGTCTGTCTTTCTGTCTGTCTGTCTGTCTGTCTGTCTATCTGTCTGTCAATCTATCTGTCTGTCAATCTATCTGTCTGTCTATCTATCTGTCCGTCTATATACAGAAAACATCTATCTCTATCTATCTATCTATCTGTCTATCTACCTGTCTGTCTGTTTATCTATCTGTCTGTCTATCTATCTACATATCTGTCTGTCTATCTATCTATCTATCTATCTGTCTGTTTGTTTGTCTGTCTGTCTCTGTCTACCTATCTGTCTGTCTGTCTCTGTCTACCTATCCGTCTGTCTGTCTATCTGTCTGTCTCTGTCTACCTATCTATCTATCTGTCTGCCTGTCTGTGTGTCTGTCTATCTGTATGTCTATATTAATTGACCAAAATTATTCTTATTCACATTTCACCTGAATTTACGATATTTTGTATGACAGGTACCAAAACCACCAGTTGTTGAGTAAAATCACTGATGCTATGTTGTATTCTATATCAAGAAAAACGTACTCTGAACATTTTACCAAGATCGGTTGGGTAGTTTCCGAGTCTATAAAAGACAAACAAACATACATACATTCATTTTTATATAATAAATAATAAAACAATTGCGACAAATGTTTGATATGGGTGTCTAAGCAGAGCGGGTTTAAAGATCAGTTGAGTTCAGTGAGCACAGTTTGAGCTCAATTTGCGCATTCCACAAGTGGTTCAATCAGAGCTGAACTTACAGTGCCCTATGTTGTATCTGAATGCGAGTGCCGATCAACGATCATCACGACAATTGTCGATTGCGTCGATTGATTTAGTCTTTGGTATTGTGGAACTCGACCGATAGAAGAAAAATGTGAATATTGTGAATACATCATACTTTTGACAATTCTTTAGCCACTGTTTTTATATAGAAGTCTGTAATTTTAAATGAATATTGTGAATACACCATACTTTTGACAGTTCTTTAGCTACTGTTTTCATAGAGAATGTATGTAATTTCAAATGAATATTGTGAATACACCATACTTTTGACAGTTCTCTAGCTACTGTTTTCATAGAGAAGTATGTAATTTCAAATAAAAGAGTTCAATTGAGTTGTGGTTTAGCGATGGGCGAGGAATAAGGGAATGCACCATATTATGGCGAAGAAGTTTCTGGAAATGAAGAAGCGATAGAAATCTGGAATAATATTCTCAAATCCATGTCCTTTCAATTTGCAGAATAAAGCAAATCCATATTCGGATCAGACGAGAAAAGATCTCTGATCACCAAATCAACAGCAAAATTTGCGAAACTAGAAGGAAATATTGGGACAATTATTAAATAAGGCACTAGAATGGGCCAGCATATTTATAACACCACACGTTCAAATCAGTGCTGCGGAGCAGAACTCAATAAGTCCATAATATGCCGCTTTTCATCGACAACAAACCAAAAACCGCGTAACCAAAAACAACTTTTGAAGGACTTGTATAGTTGAAACCATTGCAATACCAGTCCTATTGCAGTCAAATTCAAACAAATCCGAAGAAATGTATAGTATGTACACTGCCTGTATTGTGTAGGGTACAAAAGAAACATAAGATGGTGTCGTAGAAGTGAATAGTAATAATAAAATACATAGTTCATTTAATTTTTTTTTTTTTTTTTTTTTGATTTGTAAATTTGTAACTGGGCTTGTGAGAGGTAATTCCAAATTCTCGTTGATAGTTCCTGTTTCAAAAAAGCGTAGCAAAATTGGGGTATTTAGGGAGAGTGCGTAGCAGAGTAGCAAATTTGACTTTTTTGAAAACCGCGAAGCAGTTTTGCTACGATCGTAGCAAAGTGGCTGCGCTGGTTCCAATACGCTACAGCATGCCACTGTTGTGGCATTATATATGCATGACAATGATCCTAAACACACTTTTAGCCTTCTTAAAAAAGTGCCATAAGTGATGAAAACATAAGCGTTCTACCAAGAGTGGCCAGAACATTCCCAAGAATTTATTAAGTAAATGATATCGAAAGTTAAGCCAAAAAACCCGAATTATAGTATCAAATTCCAGTCGCTTTCCATCAAAAGTTGCCAGGTCCTTGGGGAGTCTTGCCAAAAGCTGTCTAGCTGTTTAAGAATAGTGGTTTCCTGACCAGTTTACGATATTATGTATCCAGAAGGTGAACTGTCAAAAAAAATGTTTGTATTACTTTTTTCGCTCAGAGTATTCAGAGTGTGGAACCTTGTGGAACGTGTGTTTCATTTTTCGCTCAGAGTGTTTTCTATGCGCTCATACTAAATTGACTTAATTATGCGTGAACGGTATTTTAGGTTTTAAATGGAATGAAATGATCTGAACTAAAAAAGAAAAACGCCTAATGGCAATAGAACATAAATATGTTATTTATGTGTCCATGTATTACATACTTTCTTAAAATGCGTACATTTTATTAGTTTCATAAATATCAACTATGTCACTCACAAAATAAAATTACATACCTACCAAAAAAATTAAATTCATTCAACCAACATTGTGTAGATATTAATGTGCTTTTTATATGTCCACTAGTGTAATTCATGTTATGTTTATATAAAAAAAAATTTGTATGCTACCTCATTCTCCGACAGCAGTTGAACGAGAAAATAAAATGATTTACACAGTCATATGGGATTCTATCCCTCTCATGCGCATATAGTATACATGTATCAGTACATAGTTGGAAAACAACCACCGAACGGTGCAACTATGAGCTAAAAAGAGACAGGATAAGGAATTCCTTTACGACTTTGTATCTTTATATGAATTGAAGAAATGAGCTAGTGCTGCCCGGACACCTAAAAATGTGTTAGATCAAAGGATGCTTTTTGTATGAAAAATCCAAGGGCATGCAAAAAGAAAAGTGATGAAAATTTCGAATTAGAGGAAAATTCAAGTTAGAGGAAGTTCGAATTAGAAGAATTGGAGTGCAGTTGTGTAGTTTAATCTGTACATGTATCAATTTCATAACAATGACAATGCATTGTTTGATATTGATATTAAATGATTTTTTCTTATTTTTTGTTCTATTTTAGGAAAATCCTAAGAATCATCTTCAGAAACTTTTATTTTATCCTCATACATGCAAACACATAGGTATACCTCGATTTAAAAACGCACACACGTTTTGATAGCTTCTATGTATGTACCTACATTATATAAAAATTTAAATACATATTTAATTCAGAAAAAATAATTAATCATTTATACAGTTCGAATTATGTTGCCATCATTATCAAGAAGCAAAAAGAAGAGTAAAGAAGAATTCAATCAAATGCCAAGTCCTCACTACTACGGAAACCCGGTTTTCCATATACACATCTACACAAACATAAATATGTATATACCTGTATGTACGAGTGAACATGAAGGTACTACGAGTACCTACAACGTATAGGTTGAATATGTGCAAAAAGATTATAGATACTTGCGTAGGTTAATGTACATAAGTACATATGCAGTAAACATGTATACATACATACATACATACGCGTAGGTTCATACTTTCATGTTTATATTTAATAATTTTCATGAAATAGAGAAGTGAAATCAATAGTTTTGTATTTGAAGCGGTTTAAAATTATAGCGGGAGATGGAACACGAGTAGTCAGCCCGTTAATTTATTGTTTGCTTTAAGCTTGTGTTAACACTTAATTTGGTATTAAATAAAGAGGTACATAGGTGGATAGAGCATAAATATTATGTAGGTACCGACGACTTTTGATCAGTGCCGTTTTGAAGAGCTTAAGCGCCAGGCGCAGAAACGGATACGTTCGCCATTGTTGCAATTCTTTATTTAATTTTAAACAAATTCAACTTGCGTTATTTTAAATGTTATTTTATATTTTTTGTGCTCACGTTTATGAATACCCTTATTACATAGATAATGCACAGTAGAACCTCGATTAACCGAACCTGGGTTAACTGAGTATCGTATTATCCGAGATAAATTGGCTTATCGGATTACCTAACCGAGACCTGAAAACAAACTTGACACCTACCATCCGAGATGAACTTAAATAAATACATATGGTTTTGAAGCTGTGATTCCCCTACTTACTCGTATGTGTATTTCCTGATACTAAATGTATTTCAGTGTATGAAGACTTTTTTTTTCTACACCGTGGTATGCATGTAGGGTAAAGGCACTAGTGGTCGGCCACCTATCTTTTTTTTCACTTTGCTCTTCTTTAGTTACTTAAGTATTTGATGAAAAACGTTTAAACAAAACTCCATTGAATTTCGAAACAAATATTAATCGATAAAAAAGAGAACTTTTAATAAAACCCTCAATGTTCTCTAGAAATTACCAAATTGATGAAAAAAGTCAGGCCAGGTCCAATAAATCAATGAAGCAACATATCCAATGATCATTCAAGGGTTTATTTGAATGCAAAACATTTAATAAATAATATTTTACTATTTTTAATAGCATAGAATAAACAAAAAAAAACACTAAAGGCCTCGTCAAACAGAACGCGTTTTCTAACGCCGCGTAAAGATTATTTTAGACTATTTTCTGTATTGTACTGAAATACACAAACCCAGTCAAACAGAGCGCGTTTGATTTCAGCGTTGATTTTTGAAGGCGGCGGTGAAAAGCGGAGTTGTATAAAAATACAGATGATTTATTTTTAAAGCGGCGTTCAAGGGAAAATATGGAAAAATTTGTTGAAAATATGCGAAATTATACATGTATGAACAATACGCGTGATAAAAATAGTAAAAATATCATTTTTGGAATTTTAATGATAAAATTAATATGAGTAGGTACTGAGTATTGTTTACCTTAAACTAATTGGTTGTCTTTCTCTTATTGAAATGGGTTACCTCCAGTTTGTAACTTGTTTTGAAATGTAGTTTTTCAAAGCAATCTTGAGACATGAAATATAAAAAAGAGACCGGTCTTCGTGCGACTCCAGCTTTCGAAACACCTGGTGGAGCTTTCCTGCTTCAACTCTCTTTGTACTCGACTATGGCAAAGCTAAAAGGAAGGTTTGATTTTATGAATCTCACACACTGAGTTTATACATATGTAAGAACTACTCAACCGATTTAACAAATAGTATCGTTGGATTCGTCTTGATCCGGAGAGTGTCTTATGATATAATTATGATGTCACAGAATATGTGGCAGACGCCCAAAGATGGCAAATTAGCGTTACCTTCACGACCTCCTTAATATGGGCATGAAAAAAAAGGGTTTGGTAAGTATAAAAGGGCGTACATTTTTCTTCACAAACCTATTGAAAATACTTATATATAACCAAGCTCATGTGTGAAAAATATACATACATATACATACTCGTAAATAAACAAATACATACGAGTAATACAAAAATTGCATTTCAATTTCATTTCACATCATAATTTCGGTAATAAATAATCTTTACGCGGCGTAAAATAATCTTAACGCGGCGTTACAAAACGCGTTCTGTTTGACGAGGCCTCAGTTTGTTGAAATCAGTTTTGTTGTATCAAATCATACTAGCCATACTTATTATTATTTTTGCTTGTTTAGAAATAAGTTAAATAATTGCTATTATGTAATCTAAAAAAAAATTATTGAATAGCTTAAGAGATTAAACAAGGTTTAACAACAAAATAACAAAAAATACATAATAAAAATACATAATAAGGAACTTCAAAAATGTTTGCATAGAGCGTATTTATAGCTTCGCTTTTTCGTGCACTTATGTGCATCTACCAGCTGCAGTATTTGCGTAATAATTATTAAGAAAATTCCTAACGGTATTTATATTACAAGAGGAGAAGGGCTAAACTGGCCGCCCACTAGAGAGTGGCCGATCACTAGAGCCTTTACCCTATGTAGGTACATTATATGCACATGTTTTAATGATGAAGTTTTTTGCTTAAGAGAAATGCAGGATAAGATCAAATTAATTAAATGGATATTCATCAAATTGACTTCGCAAGGTTGGTTAATTTAAAAAAAAAAACCTGTAAGATAGGGGCCCTAAAATAAAAGGCTGCCATATACGTATGTACATATATGGTGTTGTGGCTTATGAAAATAAGGAGTTACATTCGTTTCGACAGATCGGATTATCCGCGTTTCTGTTTTGTTTATTTAAGTGTGGCTCAGTCCATATAACTTCGAATATAGGGGTTCTACTCTATTACATTTTTTAATGGATCTTGTTGTACATACTAGTTTTAATAATAAAGGAAAGTTCAGTTTATCACTAATTTGAATACAGTGAACTCTCAACAATTCGACGTTCATCGGACCAAGTACTGAAATTATAAATCTTTTAATACAAACTACCTACACGAAAATATTTGTAAATTTTAGTTGCCTGATGGACAATGTCTTTTTCTTATGCCCAGTTTCACAGCGAGAGTTTAAACTGTTGATCAACTAAACGTGAACGAGAGTTTAAACTTTTCGTTTAACTCGTTCGGTTTCACAGTCTGAATTAATCTTCCAGTTAACTAAACGCAGTTTTGGAAGCTATGTTAGACAAAAATTCGGCGTCATTGTTTTGAAATGTCAAACGATTCTCTTCATTCTCTCTCTGCTTCCACCAATGAAAACGCATAATCTCAATTTGTGAATACATGAACTTCAATATGTGAATGTGTGAACTTAAATGCGAGAATGTGTGTACTGACAACAAAATCGTTGTCAAACGATTGTCAACGGGGATGAGTTTCTCTACATTTTCTCTATGCTTCAACCAATGAAAATGCCTTCTCTCAATTTGTGAATGCGTGAACCTCAGTATGTGACTGTGTGAACTTAAATGCGAGAATGTGTGAAGTGCCTACCTAATATAGGTCATAGGAAAGTTTAAACGGCAGAGTACTGGCGTTTAACTTAAACGACGAGTTAAACTCTACTTTGAGTTTAAACGAGCACTGCGAAACCGAAAAAAATTTAAGCGGCAGTTTAAACCAAAACGAGAGTTTAAACTCTCATTGTGAAACTGGGCATTAGAGATAGATAAACACTTGTATTTCTAAAAAGTAATATAAATTATTTGTGCTATTCTGGCAGCTGTCAAAATATACCTCAAAATAGCTGTTTCAGGAAATTTTAAACGGCAGAGTACAGGTGTTTAAAATAAACGATGAGTTAAACTCTACTTTGAGTTTAAACCAGTACTGTGAAATCGAAAAATGTTAAAAAGAAAAGATTAAACCAAAACGAGAGTTTAAACTCTCACTGTGAAACTGGGCATTAGTCACCGGTAAAAATAAAGATAAGTTGAAAAATTATTTAAATAAAAAGAGATTTTTAATAAACAGTAATATTCGGTTATCGGTGGGCGTTGGCGCTTTGGACTATTACGCATGCTGCTCGGGTTCAATTCCAGCCCGCGTCCAACACCTTAAAGAGTTTTTCACGGTTTCCACCTCTTTCGAATGTCTGACAAGCAATCAAAGAGTATCATTTGTCATGAGAAGCTTCTCAACTCGCCGTTCAGAGTCGGCAAAAAAACTGTAGGTCCCTTCCATTCATGGAAAAAATAACACGCACACACAAATGGTTGCGAGAAGCTAGGCTTGGTTCTGTATAGGACTGCTGACGCCGTATATTTTTAGAAATCGGTTATAACAATGTTGAAGGGACCTCAGAATTTCATCGTTATAACCGGTTCATTGTTATATCCGGTACAATAAATTCTTACACCAATTTCAGTTCTTGAACTAATATCATATTGTTGGCGAAGGAAAATGATTATCATTTATATACATACATATATATTGTCATCATATTACGAAATATCTCCGAGCAGCATTTGTTTAAAAAAAAAATCAACACTTTTTTGGTTTTACTTTAAGCTTTTATTCTGCAATATTTCGCATTCCAATGTCGTGTTTCATTTATTTTATCTATAAAGTTCAACGTTTCTTGTATATATTTACATTTATTTCCATTAAAATCACCACTATCATTAAATCCGCCGGGGGGAATGATTCACGAAAATTCGAAATTCTGTATCATTGAATCCGTTCGAAGGGAATCGTCCACTTGTCGGTAATGTGAACAACTTTTCACTTGATCATTGAAAACGAACGGATCGAATCTCTTCATACAAAGTTTGACGTTTCAGATCCGCGAGAGAATCGTTGCGGATCTGGTTCTTTTGCTGTAGGATTGGCTAGCATTTTTTTTACTGCCAAGAACGTTGAAAGTGAAGAAACAAACAAATGGAATCAGAAATAGTGCGGCATAACATCCACCATTGGATCGGTCTTATTTTCGGACAAAACCAAACGGGATGCAAACGGGACAGAATTCCAATTTTCTCTGGTGTTGTCAAAAATCGGGAATGATAAGTGTGTATACGACTCGACGCGAATCGTCAAAAGCCGCCAAAGTTATGTAAAGGGAATCAAGTTGTATAACTCCGCTTTTCAAGATCAGCCCGAAGAGAAGTTTGAAGATGGAGGATCTAGAATAGGCGGCAGAAGTTCAAAAGAATGGTATTGGCACAGAGTTGACCTGGTCACTGCCAACAACTTTGAACATCGAGAGTACAGAAACAAACAACTGATGAACTAACTTCAGGCATACGTAGAATACAGTAATACACAGATCTTTACACAAAACATGCGACCGAAACAAGGAAATTTTAATGGAAATAAATGTGAATACTAAAAACGTTGAACTTTATAAATAAAATAAATAAAACACGACATTGGAATGCAGAATATTGCAAAGCAAAAGCTTAAAGAAAAACCAAAAAAGTATTTATTTATAATTTTTTATTCCTTAGATTATTGTTTTCACAACACAATCGCCTTTTCAAGTGTCAAATCAGAAAACAGCTGATTTCGAAAACATAAAAAGGGATGTAGATAGAGTAGTGTATCCGGCGGATTTAATGATCACGACGATAGGTGAATGTGAACCGAATGAGTGGAGGGAATCTCAGATCCGTCGGATTTAATGATAGGGGTGGTTATTCAGCTCATTGACAAAATTGGAGGGCTGCATGTTCATGGGATTGAAATTGAAACTTGAAAAACGTGTCCAGCAAAACAGCTTGATTTTAAGTAAGTTGAAAAGAGATGGAATATTAAGGAAAATATGTTTTTGTATGCCACAAAAATGCTTGCTTGAGAAGTCACTAGAAGAAGCACTAGAAATCTGGTGACATGGAAATTTGTTTTGTCACTAAACGAGTGAAAATTCCACTAGATATAGTGACAAAGTCACCAAAACGGCAACATTGGTGGCAACCGTGAACAACCACTACGCCACGCCATTATGATTCTTTGATATTGATATGGATATTTGGTAGTTGATTTGAATGGGTTATTTTATTTTAGAAGGTACGGGTACGGTGTATGTCGCTGTAGGCAGCTTAATTTGGCATGTTCGGAAATAGGAGCATATCGAAAAATGAAATGCTAGGCAGTGGGAGCAGCAGCGAAGAGGAGGAATATTGATTGAACGCCACGCTCCTAACGCAACAACCCCATAGTGGAGCGAGTTAATCGAGTTTTAATATTCGTACGCTCTCACTCTCATGCGCGTTAGCAAAACGATGCTATAGTTAGTATCATTTTCTATACTTATACATATAATCAGGGCCGTCTAAAACCTATTGGGGGCCCTGGGCACTTTAGGATAATGGGGCCCATATCTGCTACACTGAAAACAGTCGCGAACATAGAACAATACAGGTGACCTACGATTTTATTTTCAGCCCCGAACGAAAAGAAAATGCGCGTGAAAGAGGAATCCCAGCCGAACAAATATTCTGTTCGTAGAGAATGTCCCGATTATCGAATCGGCTTACTTGGCTGGGTCGCGTTTACTTTTACATAAAACTGTAAAAATAGTTACAAATAACTTAGAGGAACCACCCTGTATGTAGGTAGGGAGCCAGACATAGTTGCCAGTGTTAAAAAAGCTATCAAGTAATTAGGTATTATAGTAAGTAAATATAGTTTTGTTTTTCGTTTCAAAATTAATATCTTTGTCGGTTATATCGGTTGGTAACCTGGCAGGAACTTTTGGGCGCCACATTAATCGCGGGGCCCTGGGCACATGCCCAGAGTGGCCAATGGAAAAGAGGGGCCTGCATATAATCATATCTATAATTATAAGTGGCAACCCTTATGCTTTTACATTTTGTCATACTTATCCTGTGTACATAGGTATGTATCTCCTATTTCATTATTCTATTCTTCATGTATTCTAGTATTGAGAAAATTTTTGAATATAATTCCGACTCATGTGTCATATGTACATTACCCATTATCTCATTTTTAGGTTTGTTTGAAGCCATTTACACTGATGAATAAATATATTTTTTTCCACTCAAGATACTTTTACAAATACTCGTACATGCATAAACATACATATTTTTTGGATCACTATCCCAGCAAAACACCTAAAAGCTTTTTCACGGTGCCATCTCTTCGAATGTTTGACAAGCACTCAAAGAGTAGCAATTGTCAAGAAACTTCTCAACTCGCCGTTCGGAGTCGGCAAAAAACTGTAGGTCCCTTGTTCCGATTCTAGTGCTTTATTAAAAAGGGTTTTTAAAAAAGGGAACCAATGAGTACTGAAACGAGGAATGTAGTTAAGCGAAATGTAGGGTAGGGCGGGGCTAGTTGGGCCACTCTTTTTCGAAGTCTAATAAGTATCAACTTACTCATAAAGTCATAATACAACTATGAAGCTGGGATCATTGGAAAGAATAGACCTCTTGCTTTATAATGAAATTTAAAAAAAACTGAAAATATGCATGTAAACGCAGAAGAATAATATTGTCTTAAATGCATCAAGTCCATGTGGCCCAACTTACTCTATCCTACTTAAAAGGGGATCTAATAAAACTATCTATTATATAAAAATGAATGTATATTTGTTTGTTTGTCTTTTACGGCCGGGTTTAAATCAAATTTAAATGAATTTTAAATCCGATCTTTAACCCGCATTTTTTAAACCCGAAAATTTAAACGTATGTTCATAATATTCACTCAAAAACGTTTATTAAACCCGACGAACTAAAAATTCATAAAATAACAAATGTCAGTTGAACTTAAATTACAAACTGAGAAATCTCTTTCTATGCCTCAACCAATGAAAATGCATAATCTCAATTTGTGAATGCGTGAACTTCAATATGTGTATGTGTGAACTTAACTGCTTGAATGTGTGTCCTGACAACAGAACAAAACAAAATCGTTGTCAAACGATTGTCGACGGCGATGACAGTTTCTCTACATTTTCTCTATGCTTCCACCAATGAAAATGCATACTCTCAATTTGTGAATGCGTGAACTTCATTATGTGAATGTGTGAAATTAAATGCGTGAATGTGTGAACTGACAACGGAAAAAAGTCAATATTATGAAATTGAGTTTTAACCCGGGCTAAAGTATTTAAACTCGTTGCCGGAGGCAGTTTAAATTTTTTTCGGATTTAAAATTTAATTTGAAAATTTTTCGGGTTAATGTGCGGTTTGAACGAGTTAATGTTATGGAGTTGGGTTTAATTTTCGGTTTAAGTTTACTTTAACCCGGGTGTTAGTTTTAACCCGGGTTAAAGTGAGTGAATAATATGGCCGTTATAGACTCGGAAACTACCCAACCGATGTTTGTAAAATTTTCAGGGTACGTTTTTCTTAATATAGAATACAACATAGCATCATTACAATTACTGAACAAATGGTGGTTTTGTTAGCTGTCATACAAAATTTCGTAGTTTCAGGTGAAATGTGAATATGAATAATTTTGGACAAATGGAACAGACAGACAAACAGAAAGATCGACAAACAGACAGATACACAGACAGAAAGATCGACAGGCAGACAGATAGACAGACAGATAGACAGACATATGGATAGACAGACAGACAGGCAGATAGACAGACAGATCGATAGACGACAGACAGATATATAGATAGACAGACAGACAGATAGACAGTCAGACATACAGACGGATCGACAGACAGATAGACAGACAGATCGATAGACAGACAGACAGACAGACAGATAGACGGGCAGACAGACAGATAGATAGAAAGACCGACAAAAATTCAAACACATTTTCGGTTTAGATTCCCGGGAAACTTCATTCAGGATATAAAAGAACTCTCCAGGGAAAAAACTGCAACCTAACCTGTAGCAGTGCTTGTGCTTGGGTATGTGTATTTCAATTTCAAGTTTGGGTAGGTATAAAATACTATACATCCCGGCAAAGATTTAAATGAATTGAAGATAGGTATTGGGTATTGCCTAGAATATATGTAATACTAGCGGATACCCGGAGTGCGTTGCTACACTTTATTTCAGTGATTCTTTTTACTTCTCGATTTTTTCAATTTCCCGACTTTTGCGGAGGGTTTTCCCATAACCTAAAAAAAAACCTTCTCCTGGGAATTACGAACAACTGAAAAAAAGTTTGAGCCAAATCGGCCCAGCCGTTCTCAATTGATGAATTACTATACATTTTTTACACCATTTTTATATATGTATATAGATACTAGTGGTAACCCGGTGCGCTTCGCTAGCTACACCCCTTGAGAACAGTGAATATGTCATAAAATATTCTGAAATGTTTCCGAGAAACTTTTGGTGCACCGAACGATGTCATCTGGAAGCACGAATTGTATTAGCAAATGTTTTTCAAGAAGTGCTTGGAATTGAATACATATTAACATATTGTACGCAAATATAATTCTGAATCAATTTTCATCGTGCTGTAGTAATAATTTTGAGACCATCGCGCCATCTATCGGAAAACTTGGAAAACTTTTGATTTGCAAACATTTCTCACTTCATAAGAAATATATTCTGCAAGTTTCAGCTCAATCGGATGGTTTTGAAATTTTGGCGTTTCAGCGCCATCTATCGGAAAACTTGAAAACTTTTGATGTACGAACGTTTCTCACTTCATTACAAATATATTGTGTAAGTTTCAGCTAAATCGCACGGTGAATTTGAAATTTTTTGATGTACGAACACTTCAAATATCAGAAAAAGTATATAGTGTAAATTTTAGCTCAATCGGATGGTTAGTTTATGAGTTCTGAGGTATCAAACGAACAGCTAATTTTTATATATAAAGATAAAGATAGATAATATTGGGGTATCGTATACCGACTTTAGAAAAAATAATTTTTTTTTGTAAAATCGACGATATTTTTGCACTTTAAAGGTTATTGACTTGTACAGTTTTTGCTTAATACTTTTTAAACTATAAACATACCTGTTTCGTTGTCAATTTTGAAGGGTATTCCTTCCCACCCATCATTGACATTGTCTGCAAGTTCTTTTGAAATATTCTGAAATACAAAAATGTATTTAAATGTAAATGTACATATGAATTTATAAAAGAACAAGTTTATATTAAAGTAAAAAACTATACAGACGGTAAAACTGAAAAAGTAAACTCAAAAATTAAAATTTGATTGAATGTCGGGAAATCCCTGGTCTCCAAAAATACACCTAAAAAGGTTTGGGAGCTTATAATTACAGTGAAATCTCTCATTAGCAGACACCCTGTTTAGCGGACAACTCGCGCTAACGGACACCTTATTGGTGAACCAATTTCTAATTTCCCATACAAAATGCGTTCTTTTAAACGGACAACTCTCATAAGCGGACGAAAAACTCCGGTCTCGTGGCTGTTCACTTAAGAGAAATTTCACTGTACCTATTGAGTATCTGTGGAGGAATAGTGATGAAGTATGTATGTAGTTAAATTTGTGTAAAGAAGGTTTGAAGGCTATACAATACAATATACATACGAAATCTAGGTATACGAGGGTGGTCCGATAAGTACTTAGCCTACACAAGAAAAACAAAATTTTTGGAAAAGTGGCGATTTATTTCTGAACATAGTCTACTTTTAGCTCGATGCATTTGATCCAGTGATGCTCCAACTTCCTTAACCCATCCAAAAAATAGGTTTTCTCGAGGTAGGCAAAGTAGGCCCCCGTGGCGGCGATGACCTCCTCATTCGAAAATTCGCGGACAAGCTGGCTTCCACACGTGGTCAAAACAAAACTACGAGTCCGATTCGGCTGAAATTTTGACAGTAGCCGTCTAAGAGAATGTACTAGACGAAAGTAAATCTCTCTTGCGATACTGGCACCATCGGGCGGTGAGGCTAAGTACTTATCGGACCGCCCACGTATTAAACAAAATATGATACATTTCAAATATGTACGTATACTTTCTGTAACTTGAATTTGTTCATCCAATTAAATACTTTCGTAATTTTGAAAACAACTACGCTTTACACGCAACGAAAAGAAATTAATCGAAATAGCAAAATAACGAACAAGAGAAAAGAGATATGTCAAAAAAGGCAGCTCGTTTTCTATCTGATCGTTCTTCCTTTTCGCACTAGTGTAATTTTAAAAAGTTGTTCTTGCGCGACGGGCAAATTTCAAATCTCTGAGGCTATTTAACAGTTGCTGGGCGAGAAGGTTCTTCAGGTCAACCAAGAAAACAACAATTAACAATTTCAAGGCCTACGACGTATTGAAAGTCTTCATCTGAAAAAATTACAGCACAGACAGGGCAGGTGGCAGAATAGCGGACTATTCAAAATGTTACTTGTTATTGGAAAGCCCTTTATGCCATAATTTTTCCGATTTCTTCATAAAAGCATGTCCTACCATGTGATATTAATAGCAGAAGTTAATGAAGCAGAACACCGATCAGAGTATAATCACAGTTGCACTACAGCGGTATTTAAAGAAAGCGATGTTGTTCGAATTGGTTTTGATGAGATATGGCGACATTGGCTGTTGTTCTAGGTTTTCAAAGGTTTTTGACTCAGTACATCACCAAATTCTTTTATAATTAGCCTTTGAAGAATCTGTATGTAAACTAATGGGATCATATCTTGTTAATAGTACGCAAGCGGTGTACTACGAAAATAGAATTTCGACGAGTTTGCCGATGCAATCGGGTTTTCCACAAGGATCTGCATTGAGCATTCTACTTTTTACCCTGGTAATAAATGACATCTCCAAGTGCATCAGATATTGCAAAGATCAAATATATATATATATGTATGTACATGCAGATGATGTACAAATTTACTTAAATCTTTTTAAATGTATCTTTGCTTACCTCATTTGATTTCAAAGCTTTGCAATCGGTTATTGTCGTAGTGTCTTCATTCAAGCTTGGTATGACATTCAAAATTGAGGTATCATTTGGACTGGCTGATAAAATGTATCCCAGGTCTATATCTTGCTGATATAATATTTCGGCCAATTCGCTGTCCTGAAAAGAGATTTATTTTAATGTTATGTGCATTTACTTTTCAATAAATATATCTGTAGTCACAATACACATAACCAACCAAATTCAATTCGAATGTAAATGAGTTATTTTAGTTACACTGACCGTTACGTTAGTCGCAATCCACGCGTTGACTTTTTATCTTTTGTTATTTCTGTTTGTGTAATTTGGCAGTTCTCCTTTATTTATTATTTCGCTGTTGAAGTGGTTAAAGCCCTGTATCTGTTTCTATGAAGAAGTAGTTCTTAAGGGGTTACATGGGTTTCACGGCTTCAAATTAAATTCTTGTCCTATTAAATTTTACAACATCTCTAGGATATTGTCCTAAATTGTCAAGTCGATCGGGGTGATAGTTTTGGAGATAGAGCCTTGGGAAGTTGTGCGCTCAACGCCAGTTTAGCTCAGTTTTATTGTCACTCAAAACTTAAAACGCGCCGTAGCGCAAGTGGTTAGTGCGTCGGACTACTGAGCCAGCGGTCTTGGGTTCGTATCCCGCCGCAAACACCTAAAAGTTTTTCACAGTGCTCACCTCTTTCGAATGTCTGACAAGCATCAAAGAGTATCATTTGTCATGATTGAGCTTCTCAACTCGCCGTTCGGAGTCGGCAAAAAACTGTAGGTCCCTTCCATTCGTGCAGAAATATAACACGCACACACAAATGGTTGCGAGAAGCAGGCCTAGGTTCACCTCGAGCTGTAGCGCCAACTAAGGAAGTAAAACTTAAAATGCGTTTTTCTCGAAACTGTATTTTCAAAGTCGGTTTTCAAGATTTCTCAAAAACTACTGATCCAATCTTGATAAAATCTTACCTATTCGAGATATTATTGACAAGGACTTGGAGGAAGGATTTTTTTTTAATGCAACTATTTAAAAAAAAAATGAAGAGCAAATTTTACCGAAATTTTTATTTTTTTCTAAAAAGGTCTGCCAAAAATCCAATTTTCACTTTTTTTTTTCCTTCGTCCAAATTCTAGTTTGAGGTATTAACTGAACCAAATTTTTTTTTTTTTGACTTCAGTTGATCCTGTTACGAGTACTGCTGTCAACGCACAAGCACCTTTTTTCCGAGGGGTCACCGGAAATGAAGTCGCTATGGCAAAGTTTTAAATATTATTCTACAAAAATTTCAGAAATATTTAGAGCCCCCGCACACTACAGATTTTCTATCGGCCGATAGTTTGGTCGGGTTGGGCTGGATAGTGCGCACACTAGGCCGATTAAATAGTCGGGTTGGTAGTGAGTGCGCACACTAGACAAACAGTCGGCCGATAGTTCTCAAACGATTTGCTATTGCTAGTCGTTAAACACATTTTTCAGAGAATAGTCGCTTAATGGTAGTTAGTAAAATAATATTCCAGAGAGGTAATCATTGCTCTACGCCCAAATATGTCCATAATTCTATATTTAAATACAACGAAATATCCAGAACTTAAAGAAAATTAATTTAAAATTCAGAGCAAACTGAGCTATCGAAAAAAATCGGCCGACTTTATAGTCTGTAGTGTGCGCACGTAGAAGAGCGCCGTACTGATTAAGTAGTCGGCCGATAGTTTGCCGATACTTTAGTTTGAAGGCAATCGTGTAGCCTATCAAACTTATTTATCGGCCGATATCGAATCGTTGTAGTGTGCGCACTCTCATATATTTTCATACTGATTAAGAGCCCGACTAAACTGTCGGCCGACAGAAAGTCTGTAGTGTGCGGGGGCTCTTAAGGCAATACAAAGTTTGAATGAAATATCTATTTCATTTTTTATATAAAACAAAAATTTTTAAAAATGATCCGTTTTTAACCCCTTAAGTTGTTTAATTTGCCTAAAATAGTAGCTCTGGCGGGTCTATACTGGCTATTATACATATTTGAATGCGTTGTCTATAACATGTTATCTATAATTAAAGTCTTCTATAATTTTCAAGATAACTGCGGTTTACGCCCAACGAAAAGCAATGAAGCGAAAGAGCGAAATAACGTACAAGAGAAAAGAAAAACGTCAAAATGAATCACGAACACACCGGGCAGCTTGTTTTCTATCTCATCGTTGTTCTCTTTCGCACGAGTGTATTTTCAAAAGAGTCGTGACTCAAAAGTCAGGTTTTACACGACGAATGTTTTCATGTGCATGTTTTACAATTTCTCTTTTAAACAATCTTCTATAAAGTCGCCCGTCTTTACACCAAATTGTTTTCAGTGACTATTGTTTGACATTTGTTTTTTTCGTCGCCTTTTACTTTTTTAGATTTAGGCCGGTAGCTATCAACCTGTTAAGTTTAAAGATTTGACAAAAAAAACACGCCTAATATCAGAGACAATTATAAGGCGCGTGTTCGGAAAAGAGCACAATCGGAAATCCAGAAATCGATTTTCTCATTGTCAAAGTAGCATAGACAAAAACCTATTAGTGGTCGATGAATACCAACCAAACATTTAACCTTAATAGTATCTTAACTTTAAAAGCGCTTTATGAGCGGTTGATAACTACCGGCCTTAGACTTTTACTAGGTGTACGCTCAGTGAATCGAAAACGAAAATAAAGCAAAACACACCACTCAGAACAGCAATAAAAAAAACGTCGAAAAACAGGCAACGAAAATCGACCGGTGACTATCCGACTTATCTTTTTGTCAATTACATTTTAATGGGCAAATTTTTTATAATTTCTTTTATCATATCGAGCTGTAAAATGCTGTCAAATCTGTGCAGATTTCAATCGCATCTAATAAATAATAGGCGTGTTTTTTTGTAACCTATATAGACTTCGAAAAAGCTTTCAGTGAAAAAATAAGACTCGATAATTATCCAGGCTAAGGTTTTGTTGTATTTTACATGGGTAAGCATGCTGCTGACACATGTTTAGCCTATACTACAGGTTACAAAAAAAACACGCCTTATGTTAAATATTACTACCGCCTAAATTAAAAAAAAAAACACAAAGCGCATCCACAGTAGGCCTAGGCAGTAGTTTCACGCAATATTTTTCTTTGCAAAAAATAACCAAAACAGCAGACGCATAGATTAAAATTGCCCTAGCCGCTCGTTGATTAGATCCACAGACGGAGCAAGCACTGACGTAATTCTTTCGAGCATACTCGAAATTATTTAGGGTGATCGTTTAGCGAAAGTTAATCTGCCTATACTTGTTGATTAATGTCGTTATGATACACTTGCTAAATGTATTTAAAAATTTCCGATTGATAATTTAGGAATAAATGGAATAAAACACGCAATATTCGCAGTTTTTGATTTATTTTTTCTTAAACAAATTTAACCAAATAATTTTTAAAATATAATTGTTTTCTATGGATCACTAGCTTTCATAAGACACCAAATGGGGTTGAGTTTTTTTTTTGTTTTAATATAGGAGGGTACTACCAATAATTAACCGAATTATTTAACCATACATTGTACATGTACATACATATGTAAGTATAAAACACAGCATTGGGTCATAACAAACTTCTTTTTTTTGCTCAAACGATAAAAGAAAACAGTTCGAAATTCCAAAAGTCGCCTGCAATGATGCGTGGCCTGTGCGTAATGCTTTCACTGCATATTTGGACTACCTTCATTGAATTTGTTAGCCTCTATTGTTCTGTTCTTAGTTTCTGGTCTGAAGACGACAAAATGTTAAATCCATATAATGTTAAAAAGGAGACCCCTCAGCTGCTCCAATTACAGAGGCATAAGTCTCCTCCATATCGCCTACAAGATCCTGTCTGCCATACTGTGTGAACGCCTGAAGCCTTTCGTTAACAACCTGATTGGCCCCTATCAGTGCGATTTCAGGCCAGGAAAGTCCAACATAGACCAAATGTTCACACTTAGGCAGATCCTGGAAAAAACCCAAGTCCAAATCGATATCCACCACCTGTTCATCGATTTCAAGGCCGCCTATGACAGCATCTGGAGAGATGAACTGTATAGAGCCATGTCTAGTTTTGACATCCTTGCCAAACTCATCAGTCTGTGCAGGATGACGATGGAGAAAGCTCGCTGCTCCATCAAGGTCGGTAATGGCCGCACCGAGACCTTCGATGTGAAAAAAGGATTCAGGCAAGGTGACGCGCTGTCATGCGACTTCTTTAACAACATACTTGAAAGAATTGTTCGAAAATTACAAGCCAACGCACAAGAAACGATCTTTCAAAAGTCCGTTCAACTACTTGCATACGTCGACGATATTGACATCATTGGCAGAACACAGCGAGCTGTCACCGGTGCGTTCGCGAGTATAGAAATGGAAGCGGCTTAAATGGGTTTAGCGGTAAGCGAGGGCAAAATTAAGTATATGCTGTCGGCAAAAAGGGACACCCAACATCGACGGATTGAACTGAAGGTCACAATAGACAGCTACAACTTCGAGGTAGTAAAGGACTTTGTCTACCTCGGCTCTGCCATAACATCAAAAAATGACATCTCGTCCGAAATCAAACGAAGGATTACTCTTGCCAACCGCTGTAATTAAGTAAGTAAGTAAGTAAGTAATAAGTAAGTAATGTTAAAAAATTCTGGTGAGCAAAACCGGAAATAATTCGCTTAATGTACTTTAATTAAGGGGTTATGAATACCCTTAAAATGCCTTGCACAGCGCGTTCCATACGAAAATTCAGGGAGAATGAAAGAGGAGATACCGATGCGCATTGGTCTTAAATGTTTGTAGATCGTAACGGGAGGGAAAAATTGTGTTTGGTAAAGCATTCCACATTCGTGTTCAGCGGTTAAAGAAAGAATCTCTATATTTTACTGTACGTCCGAGGTTGCGCTTAAGGGTAAACAGATGGGCATTCCTTGTGAGATGTGTGTTGCGAGAAAATTGTTGAAGGGGAGGAATGCAACTGGATTACTGTTTGTGGAAAAAGCGATAAAACAGGGAAGTCGATAAACATTACGACGGTGTAAGGGGGAGTCAATTGACTCAATGATGTTTCTATCCCCTATAAGTTTTATCGCGCGTTTTTGTATTATATCGATCAGGTGCAGTGATGTTTTTGGAGCAACCGACTAGATATGAGCATTGTACTCAAGATTGTGGCAAATATATGCCTTATAAATTGTAGCTAGATCAGAGCACCGTCGTGTAGTCGTTAGTGCGTTAAACAAACTATGCAATGCTGCCCTAAACGTTTTTTTCACTGTGCCACCTCTTTCGAATGTCTGACAAGCAATCAAAGAGTATCATTTATCACGATTGAGCTTCTCAACTCGCTGTTCGGAGTCGGCCAAAAACTGTAGATCCCTTCCATTCGTGCAAAAATATAACACGAACACACGACTGGTTGCGAGAAGCAGGCCCAAGTTCACCCCGAGCTGTAGCCCCACCTAAGTAATTAAGATCAGAAGGGGTGAAGAATTTCTAACATCGTTGAAGGAAACCTAGGTATTTGTGGCCTTAACCTATTATTTTCAATTCGTGCAACAAAACCCTACAAACGAACATACTCGTATATTAAGGCCAGCATTCATCAAGCACGCATAAATCGATTTTAAAATTAAGAGGTTCTTAGTTTTAATTTTTTAAAAATCAACAGATATAATTTAAATTTGAAATGACAGCGTGGGCCGAATTACCGCATCCGTTAACGAGTGAGTGAGTAGGACTCGTAATCGAATGATCGAGTAAATTATAAGTAAAATGATACTCGATAACGTGAGCGGTAATGCCAAATCGTCACATTTCAATAACGAGTAACTCCTTAACGTATGAGGTAATTCGGCCACTGATTTCGAATTAGGTATTTCGAAGTTATCTCAGATATTTACCAGAGACAATAATAATTATCTCTGATATTATTACTCGTAACTCGGATCATAAATTCGCACTAATAGCGGTTGGTGAATAGGTTTATGGGGCTCTAAGTTTAAGATTCGTCAGTGAATTTTGGCCTAAGTTTATTGATTAGTTGAACCCTCCAATGATAAGAATATTGCGTTTGTTTTTTCGAGATCTCGTATTTGGTATAAATATCATAGTACAACGAATACAAGGAAACTCTGACAAACAGAGTTTCCTAGTATAGAGGCCAGCGTTGCCGATGTGGCACGACCGTGCCTTTTTGATACTGTAATTTCCTGTAGGCACGCATGCAAGAAAAAATTGATTTTTGGCACGTTTTTCTTATCTGTTATTTGAATGGAACTTAAACTCATGATAATTATTTGAAAGTGTAAACCCAGATTAACGTACATATCTTCAATAGAATTGGACGCGTTCGTTCAAAATTATAGCATGAATACTTTTTTTTAGGCACTGAGTGTACAGAATGGTTTTAAAATTTAGAGATGAAAGATTGCCAACAATTTTATATAAAACAACTCGCGAAAAGAAGTTCTTTTTGCTTAAATGAGAAAAATATTTGAGTTTGAATTTACTGAAATTGTTGAAGAACCAGAATAACTGGTATTTTTTTTTTACTAGGCACGATATTGCCTTAAAATCGATAACCATATAGAAAACGATCTCGACTGTCTGCACATGATGAGGACACAGGCGTTACTTGGACGTTGTATGCACTGCTGAACAAATACCTGTACTCATTTTTAGATTTGAAATACAAAGATGTTTCGCCCCCAAGGGTAAATAACCCTATGAGGTAAATAATGGTATTAGGTTAGATTAGGTTGAGAGGCTAAGCCATCCGAAAACACTAGGCACCAGAGTGGGCCCATCGAGATCCCCTAAGAATACATCCAAGGATGGTACCTAAACCGCCACAATTTCCCCAAAGCATTCTATTACCCTGCAAAAGAACGAGTCCATGGTTGATTTGACCTACATCCTCAAGGTTACTAGAAGAAGTAGGAGCCTACAATACTCCTGCGACTACGTGCTATGGCCTGACATTCACACAAAATATGTGTGATATCCTCTGCTACACCTAGATCATTGCAATATCTGCAAATATCCGTGCCTAAGAGTCTGAGCCTCTTGGCATGTTTGCGTAGAAGGCAATGCCCGGATAGTATTCCTATAACTGAACTCATTTGTGCCCTGCTAAGTCTAGGGATTTCGCTGGTCCTTTTAGGGTCCAACGCTTGCCAAAGTGCCTTGGAAACCCTTTGTCCTGCAATGTTAGACCATCTATGGTCAGCCCTTCTCGTCCTCCTTTACCTCCTTTACCTTTGATTTGATACAGCAAAGTGGTGGAGCTACTTCCACCGCCCCGTGCAAAGGTAGTTCCCCCCCTTTCCTTGCCAACTCATCGGCAAACTCGTTGCCTTCTATCGCGGAGTGACCGTGCACCCAACATAGTCTTACCCGGTTCTGGGTGCATAATGCCCTGAGCATTGTGTGGAAGCTCCTGACTAGTTCCGATTTAATAGTGCACGATTCTAGCGCCTTAAGCGCAGCCTGGCTGTCCATGTAAATATCAATATCCTTACCGGATATTCGTTTCATGTTCAGAAGCTCTGCAGCTCTAAGTACGGCTAGAACTTCTGCCTGACAAATACTGTACGTATTCGGGAGTCTTAAGAACACCTTTAGATCTGGTTCCACACAGTAGATACCAGAACCAGACCATGTGCCGTCCGTGAAGACTGCTGTGTCTATATGCCGAGTAACTGTGTTGTTTGTCCACTCTTCACGCACAGGGTACAAGGTTTTGTACGGTGTGTTAACGTCAAGTGTAAGGAGGGTAT
Organism: Brachyopa scutellaris; assembly: GCA_949775065.1. Classification (NCBI taxonomy): domain Eukaryota; kingdom Metazoa; phylum Arthropoda; class Insecta; order Diptera; family Syrphidae; genus Brachyopa; species Brachyopa scutellaris. The sequence goes on along the minus strand of OX459113.1, from coordinate 28,973,894 downwards.
CATCCGTTCTTATTGAACTAACCATTTGGATTTCTGTAAGAATCGTACAGTGTCCTTTGCCGCTATTATTAAAAAGATCTAAGGTTGGTGAGTCTTAGTGCACTATTACTCGCCAATTGCCTCAAATGCAGATCAAAGGGCAGCAGGTAGATAAATATGCGAAGCGCACCTGTGATGGCAACGCCAGCCGTTCTCTGTACCGGCGCTAATCTTACCACTGTCTTTTTCTTATTTGCCGCCTTCAACCAGACTAGTGCCCAGTACGTGAGTATATTAATGGCCTTAATAGTGTCTTATTTCGCCAAAATTTTGAAGCCAGAATATATTTTATACACTCGTTTTTTAAAAACATATGAATACATCAATGAAATTCGTATTAAGCTGATTAAAAAACAAACAAACTAACACGGCAATCAATTAGCAAGCTGCTATTTTTAAATAAGTAAACAAACGGGAGAATTAATTAGAAAAATTGTACTTCACCTTTAAACTTTGAATGGCTTCCACTTTTTCCGCTTCTTCATTTCTATTTGATTCGATAATCGACGAGATTTTCGATGGTGAATTTAACGAAGATAATGTATATCCCAGGTCAACATCTTGTTTATATATAACATCGGCCATCTCGAACTCCTTGAATAAAAATAATAAGAAATATCAAGATAAATCTTCATTTTAATTATTTTAGGGACTTTCTCCTTACACAATATCGCCTTTAATTAATTCAAATACGTTTAATAAGTACCATAAACTTCTATTAAATTATCCCAAATAGTACATGCATACCAAGAACAACACGAAAATTTCAAGCACTATCAGTTTCACGTTTCATTGAATAAGATAAGCACATTTCAACCATTCACTTAGTAGATAATGATTAACAGCAGTCAAGTAATAGAAAAACAAAACAAGTGCGTAGAAATGATTTCAAACCTGTGTATCGATATTTAAAATGGGGCGCAAACTGGAACGGAAGCGGGCTTAGTGTCAGGATTAAAAAATATTGTTATATTCTGCATATCGAATCGAACACGTTCTACTGAATAATAGCACAGCACAGCTGCAATGTAGGCAGAGGGTTAGTTGAAGAATCCCGCTCTAAGAGATGTCCAAATGCTTGAATAATTTATTATTATTTTTATGCTTATGCCAGGTATTATAGATTACCTAGCGCATAAGATGCTATCCAACAGTATACATATGTATGTGAACATCTCAAATTTTTTGACAACACACTCTTTTAACAATCGTTAGTTTCAATTCAGATTATAGTATCTACACATCTACATACATATATGGTTTTAAATTCTTCACTTTGTATTCTTTAAGTAAATAGAAAGCACAGTGCTGTACAAATTAATTGCGACAACACTTTATTGCGTTGTTTTTGAAAATTTGGTGCTACACGAATAATTAGTTATAACAATTACCAATTTTTGAATGTTCTAAGGCTTAGATCAGACGATTGGCGTAGATGGCATGTAATGTCGGCCCCCTCTGTCGGCCTTTTATGTTTTAGATGAAAAAAGGATAGTAGATACCAATAACAAATCCAACGGCTCCAAAGGGCTGGAAATACATCTAGAATCGGTCCTGGAAACGACAAGGAGACGATTACCGTTTTGTTTGTGTTCAGTGCCCAACGTAAAACGTCATATCCATTAGTCGTTCTTCCATATGTGCCCTTGCGTTAAGCTGTAGTCAAAAACACCACAGACAAATGGATTTTAGAAATGCCAAAGAGTGGCTGGATGCGTTTCAATACGTTTTTTTAGTGCGTGGCCAAACGTTCCAATGACTGGCTAACTGAAAATAACATCAAATGGCCAGTATTGTTTCTGGTCGATGGTCAAAAGTCGCATCTAATTAACGGAACGACTTTTTCAGAAATAATGATAGGGGTATGTAGTTTTATAAATACGACTCAACCAGCCGATGTTGGTGATATTTAAAAGGCCCAAAACAGAATATAAGAAAACCGTACATTTCTGTTAACGCAGGTTAGGCTGTTACAAAGTTAAATATAATATAGATCATATACGCACTACGTTGAAACACATAGGAAGTTATTGAAGTGGCTTTTTTTCGAGTTATTTTGTTGTTTCATTAACTATGGAGTAAGTACATACCTACTTTATATTGTGTTTAATTAATTTTTAATATCAATAAATTTTTTTTTTTACATCAAATTATTCGTAATGGTTTTTATTAATTATTAGATATCAAAAAGTTTCTTAACTTTGATCAATAAAACGAAAACATAAGACTAAAAATAAATGGCAGACTACTGAATACTCAAGTGGCCGACTTCTGGAGCGGAGGGGGCCGACTACTAAAGAAGCTGACTTTGATTTGAACTTTTGTAAATAGTTTTTTTTATGTAGGAAATCCACTAAAAATGCTTAGCATTTTCCATTCTACACATTCCAAATATTCAGATAAACTAAATACTCAATTCATTATTTGAATAACGGAATTTTAAAGACCAGTCAAACGTAAAAAAAAGTTAAAGGGCCGACTACTAGTGCCATTACCCTATACAAATTCTACAGCAGTTTGTATGATTCGTGTATGCCAAAAATATTTGTGGTTCAGACGATTTGTATATTTTGTCACAAAACTACAAATTTCATTTGTATATCCCCACCACACCACGGCATACATAAATTGATTTGTGCATACTAATTTGGGGCGATAGGAACAACATTCGGATGTTTTGTAGGAGAGCCAAGCAACTGGCAGCAGGCTTCAAGCCCGGAACGCAGACTCTTCGAAACAGTGAAGGAAACCTAGTCACCGAAACGCAGGGAATAGTAGATGTGTTTAAGCAGCACTTCCATAGTAGCTACTTAATGGGCATCAGGTAGAGAGAGTGATAGGGCAAGAAGAGAACCCGCATCCAGTCAGTGGAGAATCCACCCCCCCTCCCAGTCCGCAGGTCCGCTCAGCTATCAAAAAGCTGAAGAACAACAAGGCCGCCGGCTCTGATGGTCTACCAGCGGAGCTTTTCAAATATGGTGGTAATGCTTTGTCATCATCAACCAAGTATGGGTGGAGGAAGCCATGCCCGATGACTGGAATATCTGCTCTATATGGCCCATCTTCAAGAAAGGCGATCCTATGCCCTGCAAGAACTACCGAGGCATATCCTTGCTCAATGTCGCATATAAGATCCTATCCAACGTACTGTGTGAACGTCTGAAACCTTTCTGCAGCACACTAATCGGCACGTACCAGTGTGGCTTCCGGCCCGGCAGATCGACGATCGACCAAATTTTCACACTAAGACAGATCCTGGAAAAGACCAACAAATTTCAAGTCGAGACTCACTATCTCTTCATCTATTTCAAAGCCGCATATGATAGCATTCATCGTCTTGAGCTCTACAAGGTGATGGCCTAATTCGGGATCCCGGCTAAACTGATCCAGCTATGCCGCGTGACGCTGGAAAACACGCGGTGCAACGTGCAATTTGGAAACAGTTCCTCCGAACTATTCCAAACATGCACCGGATTTCGGCAAGGAGATGCGCTGTCATGTGACTTCTTCAATCTTGTGCTGGAACAGATAGTGCGCAGGGCAGGTGTAAACACGGAAGGCACTATCTTTTACAAATCCGTCCAGCTACTGGGATACGCGGACGACATCGACATCATCGGTCGCTCCCAGCGCGCCGCCTTAGAGGCTTTTACGACAATAGAAGAACAGGCAAAACGAGTTGGCCTTGAAGTGAATGAGGACAAAACCAAGTACATGTTGTCAACAAACAAAGAAGCATCTGTCCACCGCCTAGGACAAAACGTCACTGTTGGCAACAGTAACTTCGAAGTGGTTAAGGAGTTTACCTACCTCGGAGTAAACATCAACTCCACGAATGACACCTTAGTGGAGATTCGACGAAGACTTACCCTAGGAAACCGCTGCTACTTCGGTTTGGCAAAACAAATGGGTTCAAAACTCCTAACTCGGAAGACAAAATGCATGCTCTACAAAACATTGATCCTGCCAGTTCTGCTGTATGGAGCCGAGTGTTGGACGATAAGCAGGAAAGCAGAGCAAATTTTGAATACTTTCGAGAGAGAAATTCTTCGTCGGATATTCGGTCCCGTGTGCGAGGAGGGCAAATGGAGGAGAAGATACAACCGCGAACTCTATGAGCTGTACCAAGATGTGGATGTAGTTCGAAAAGCCAAAACATGTCGACTACACTGGCTCGGCCACATCGAGCGAATGGACAACAATGCTCCAGCAAAGAGAATCTTCGAATCACAGCCCCCAGGTTCGAGACGACAATGAAGACCGAACCTTCGGTTTAAGGACCAAGCTACCGCGGATGCCAGTGCGCTTGATCTGGAAAACTGGAAGCAGCGTGCCCGGGATCGAAGAGAGTGGAAGGCTGCCGTGTCTCAGGCAGAGACTCTTCACGGGTCGGGAGCCCGCTAAGTAAGTAAGTAAGTAGTAAGTATTTGGGGCTTCAGACGATTTATGTATCTACAAAAAATGGAATTTATGTTCATATTTGTGCATATGCCAGATTGGTTTTAATTCAATCGAGTGTTGACATACATAATATTCAATAAAATGAAATACAAATTTGAAAAAAAAATGTGTCGCGATTATTCTAGCCCCGTATTTACTCGATAGTGAAGAGGAAGACAAAAGCCAACAAAACGTCGTCGAGTTGGCACGCAAGCGCATCATCGCTTCTTTTTGGCATTACATTATGCTTTATTTTAACATTTAACATGGCGGTAACCCCATCGATCCCAGGTTATTGAAAAGTATGGTTGGAATCTATCATTTTAAAACAGGCCATTACCAACTCGCTACCTTGGCAATGCCTAAGCACAGGCCTGAAAAGGGTCATTCACTGAAAAGCGAAGTAATAAAGTATTGAAATTGAAGCTCAAGTTTTAAAGGGGTTGGAATTTTAAAACAAGAGCCACCAGTTCCTATGATTGATTTTGGAAAGGCATTGCTTTTTTCAAAATTTTCATGATGAAATCGCTAAAGATGCCCTACTGAGATATTGGATATTCAACTGAACTCTCAAAACCATTTATGTATGCGCACGAAATTCGTTTATGCACCAGTTTTCAAAGTACAACAACGATGTGACATACAGTAAGTAAGTAAGTAAGTAAATATGTTCATTTATTTGCATTTCAATATAAACATGGATTACGAAATATGAATTTAAGAGCTATGGCTTAGCCGTCAGCCGGGTTGGCAAATTTATAAATATAAATTAAATTTATCTATATATATAAAAATGGTGTAAAAACATGTACATATAGTAATTCATCAATTGAGAACGGCTGGGCCGATTTGGCTCAATTTTTGTTTTCCAGTGGTTCGTAATTGTCAGGAGAAGGTTTTTATGAAAGAAAATTTTGGGAAAACCCTCCGGAAAAGTCGGAGAATTGGAAAAATCGAAATGTATGGAATTTTGTGAGCAATTGTTCCGGAATGGCTTTTCGAATGGAAAAATATAAAAAAGTAAAATATAAAAAAAAAACGCGAAAAGTTTGAATTTTTTTTTCAACGAAATTTTGCATTTTATTGATTTGATGTAAAGGTGGAAAATTCGATGTGAAGCTTGGAAAATTTCAGATAATTGTGAAATTCATTGTGATAAAAGACGTTTTGCGTGACTTTTTGGGTGAAGTTAACGAGATAAATAATAGATGGCGCTGTGCTGCGATCAATGCCACAACTCGATAGATGGCGTAATTCGTTGAATTAGGCTGTGCGCAATTCGATAGGTATCCTTTTTCGCATTGTCATTTTCTATATAGCAAATGTGCTATTTTTCTTGCTGCAATTGATTCGAGTTTTGCGTATTATTACACTGATTCCGAATAGTCGTATATCGCACATCACATCCACAAACGGTACAAACATTACGATCAATTTAAATTCAAAGCGATAAAAGTGAGGTTATCCAATTGGGTTGCGGTTAAAAAATTGAGGTTATCCAATTGGGTTGCGGGCATTTATTGCGAAACATTCATTCCGTAAGTTTTTTTTTTTTTGTTGTTCTTTTTTTGGGGAGAGTTATTTGCTTGACTAATGCCTCCTATTAGACGACCAAACCTTGGACGATGTACACGAGACGATTTGGTGGGGCTATGATATTGCTCTCCGGAGATTTTTATCAAACGCTTCCCGTCATCCCGAAATCTACTGCTGCCGATGAACCTAATGCATGCCTGAAATCGTCGTCTTTGTGGCGGCATGTCAAGAAGTTGAAATCGACCACGAACATGAGAGTCGCATTGCAGAACGACCCATCGGCTGCTGAATTCTCGAGACAACTGCTGGCGCTTGTTAATGGCCAAATTCCTGTTGATGTTTGGACTGGATTGATATCGTTCCCAGCAAATTTTTGCGAGTTCACATCGTCGAAGGAGGAACTCATCAAGTGTTCCCGGCATTGCACATCTCGATTAGATTAGTGAACGGACAGATAGACAGGCAGATAGACAGACAGGTAGATAGATAGACAGATACAGATATTTAGACAGACAGATAGACAGGCAGATAGACGGACAGACAGATAGATAGACAGACAGATAGATAGACAAACAGACAGATATATAGAAAGAGAGATAGATAGATAGACAAACAGACAGACAAACAGACAGACAGACATACAGACAAACATTTCATTTTGATTTTTGTACATTTATGAAATTAATTCACTTTGAGTATTTATTTTACCTTGATAAAAAACTGAATTTAATTCGGCTTATAAGTTGACACAACATTTATTAATTTTGAGGCGGTACGAAGTTCGCCGGGTCAGCTTGTTTTCTATAAATGAAAGAAAGAGCTAACGATTCGTATTCTGCAATTAATAACATTCTATACTTGTAAACGGATTTTAAAAAATTGCTAAGGGTTTTCCAGTCGCACTCGTTTAGAAGTTGGATAGTTTCCTGCATAGTTAATGACTGTTTACCAAAGAAAACTACAATTTGCGGTCTGAATATTGGGCATATACTTATGATATGAAAGCAGTCTGCTTTCGATTTCAGGTTGCAGAGCGTACAGAATTGGTTGAAGCTTCCATTGTAAGGGCTACCATTTCAGGAAAGGAGCTCACACCTTGCTTTGAATATCAGTGATATTTCAACATAACTTAGAGAGTCATGGAAGTATAGTTTCTACTGTTCAGATTAAAGTTAAGCTGTCTGTATAGCAACCTGCTTTCAGACTCCCGAGCCTTTATGATAAACGCATCCGGAATAGAGTCTTGGTTTTTCTGAATAATGCGGTAGAATTGATCCTTTAATCTACGTAGGTTATTCATATCAATATGTAGCGTTTCACCAAACGTGTTACCAATAGTTTGCCATCTTTCATACCACCAGTCCTTATTCCTCAACTCATACAAAAGCAGTTTTTTCGAAAGTCTGAATTCTTCGTAATGGCTGCATATCTTTATTATGAAGTCTGCTTGTGACTTGAGTGTGTTCGTCAGGAGTTTTGTTAGTCCAGTTTCTATCTATATAGCGTAACTAGGCGTATTGAGGGGAAAATTGAAGACTTTTTTAATAAAATTCCTATGAAATTTTTCGATCATGCTGATATGCCCCCCAAACTTGGGAAGCATAGCAAAGAGTTGATTTTACCACTGCATTAAATACTTTATACATACATATTAAGGACTTTTATTGGCGTAAATCGTTAAAATTAGTGTGATATGTAAAAAAAAAATCATTCCCTTCTACGATTTACAGTCAAAATATGATAACAACATATTAGAGCAATTTGGACTTCCTTGAAGGTACAGTGGCTCCAGAGAAAAATCGGATAAAGATCACTTTTCAAAAAAAAAAATCGAGAAACGAGTGAAATTTAAAAAAAAAACTTTGTCTGTCATTTTATCCCTGTTTTCTTCTTTATATAAAATCAATAAATATATAACATGGGGTCTCCCCGAGACATTATTCATGTCTGGCTTGGAAAATGTCTAGTGGAGACCACAATCAGCCAGACAGATTCTCTACCCCGCCATCTATGTCTGGATTTTCTGCCCGACATATAGTATGTCTGGGCATGAGCTGTCACTTTGGTGGAAATTTTTCAATGTCGTTGAAGTTTTCAAGAGAAGTGATATGAAAAGGCGAGGCATGGAATGCCCACCACACAAAAATAGACATTCGTTCCGCCATCTTCTTTTTGTGCTTGCCAGGTTTTTCCGACATGGATTATGACACGTGGAGACGCCATGTCATAAACAAAAATCTCATTGATAACTATATTCGTGTTACTTTACTTTAGGTGGCGCTACAGCTCGGGGTGAACCTAGGCCTGCTTCTCGCAACCATTTGTGCGTGCGTGTTATATTTTTTGCACGAATGGAAGGGCCCTACAGTTTTTTTGTCAACTCCGAACGGCCAGTCGAGAAGCTAATTGACAAATGATACTCCTTGATTGCTTATCAGACATTCGAAAGAGGTGACACTGTTATAAAACTTTTAGGTGTTGGACCCAGGCTGGGATTGAACCCGGGCAGCACTGCGTAGTAGTCCAACGCACTTACCACTACACCACGGTGCTCACCGTGTTACAAACCAAAAAATTTGGAATGTATAGTTTTTGTTATCCCACGTTTTTTGAATTCCTTGTTGTTGCATAGTTTTTTTCTGCACAAATTGCTTTCGTTCAGTACCAAAAACTTAACATGCAACGTGTGTTGTTAGTTATGGCTCTGAGCGAAAATCAAGCCACTTCTGAAACCATGCAATTAATTATTATTGTATTGAATGAGAAGAAAACTAGTTCGAGAAATTGCTGAATTAGTCAGAAAAGTTGTTTAACTGTCCACATTATAAAAAGGCAACATGAGAAATTTTGAACTGTCATATTATGTCTTAAGCAATACACAATTCAATTCAATTGTCAATTGAGTTTACAACTAAATTGATATTCGGCCACACACTGACTATACCAACTGAGTTGAAAGACTTTGTATAAAATGTCACAAATATCTGGAATTTTCTTTATGTGTGCGGTTAAACTCATCTTACTGTTTACGTTTCGCTCACACACACTTTCACAGATTTCACAAGCCTAGTACAAATTCCCCTCAATTTGAGAGCAAATCAAATGACTTCCCCATACACAGTTCAACTGAGTTGAAATCAACTTCCAAAAATCAAAATCCTTTAATTTTACCCCAACCAACTCGTCAACCGTCAAATCGATCACTTGACAGCGCCACACACGGGTTGATTTCACCATGAACCGACTAAGTTGACGGTTGAGTATAATACTGACCATACACCGTTCAACTCTATTCAAGTATGTATAATAAAAGCAGAGAGGGTCATAGCAAAATATAAACTTATAGTAACCTTGTTAGAATTAGAAAAAAATCACTTAAACACAGAATTTTCACTGGAAAACCAAAAGTGTGCTATTTATAGGTCTGTTTGGTGTGTATTTTTCGCATAAGTGATTGATATCTGTCAAATAGTAGAATCCTCTCAATGAGAGAGATGTCCTCTCCCAGAGAAAAAACTTGAACAAAAGACACCAAACGCTTTTGCAACAAAACCTGTCGATTTGTTTTTGTTTTCCACTACAATGAAGATTATGACATTTCTCAAACTGTCAGTTGGCTTGGTTTGACAGAGTTCAACAGTCCTACCCGAGGAAAAGGTCTTGCAGATACTTGCAGATAATTCATCGCAAAGAGAGAGCCAAATGAGAGTAAAAAAAATTGAGAGCCATGAAACTGTCATGATTCTGTGATAGTTAACATAGTATTGCAAAAACTATCGACACACCAAACAGACATTATAGGTCTGTTTGATGTGTCTTTTTCGCGTAAGTGATTGATATCTGCCAAATAGTAGAATCCTCTCAATGAGAGAGATATCCTCTCCCAGAGAAAAACTTGAACAAAAGACACCAAACGCCTTTGAAACGAAACCTGTCGATTTGTTTTTGTTTTCCACTACAATGAAGATTATGACATTTCTCAAACTGTCAGATGGCCTGGTTTGACAGAGTTCAACAGTCCACTCCGAGGAAAAGGTCTTGCAGATACTTGCAGATAATTCATCGCAAAGAGCGAGCCAAATGAGAGTAAAAAAAATTGAGAGCCATGCAACCGTCATGATTCTATGAAAGTTAACATAGTATTGCAGAAACTATCGACACACCAAACAGACCTTATATGAGCACTCAATTGGTAATGATCACCAACTCGAACTCTCCCAAAATAAAGAAATACTAACAAGGTATTCTTTGTCGTGTTTTTTTATGTTTATAACGGTACTATCTTATGATATTGTGGCTTAACTCTTATGCAGCTTGCAAGCACAGTGTGCATTACAAAGAAAGAAACATTTGAATGAGGGTGTGCTATTTATGTGAACACAACTATATGTACATAATGTTGCAAACAATATTTCATAAGAAAGATACAAAAAATCATATCTCTGTACTGTTAAATCTGTGGTAACAAAACCTATTGTAAATTGATATGCGCAGTAAATAAAATTCATTCATTCAAGTAAGGATCTTTCCAAACTGGAAAAGAGTTAAACATTTTTTTGAAAAACAGCACCGGAAAACATGTGTGCACGAACACCATTCAGAACTACAGTAGTAACTCGTTGCATGTTTCGAGGTTGTCGCAAGTACCGAATTTTTATTTTCCATGCAAATTAGAATCCAAGTTCAATATGTTTAATATTTAAGTTCAATACACTTGTATAATAAGTTTTTCATGTGAGCACATATGAATTTCATCTGGAATTAAAGAAATTTACAATTTTGGTTTGTTTTGGTCAGACTCGCTTGTTCAGTGCTACATTGCTTCCAAGTCTCTGGAGCATCATAACATCGTCTTAGGAACGTGATTTTCTTCGTACTAATACCACGTCGTCAAGTTCTTCTCCGCCACTGAGGTCATAGTCGGTACAGTGTTCCTCATTTAGTATGGTGGGCACCAGCATAAAATTGACGGTACTTCCCTGAACTTAATTCAGTCAAAGTCAAACGTAAACGTAAACAAGAACAGAATAAAAGAAGAATACAAAAAATATCGCAAAAAAACGTAAAGAAGAGCAGAATGCAATAACAACACAAAATATGTCGCAAGTATCGAGATCAAAGATTTTGGATGTTGCAAGTACTGGGTACGTTATGAAAAAAAATTGTATGTCGCAAGTATCGAGGTATGCAAGTATCGAATATAAGCAAGAATCAAGTCACAAGCAACGGTAGGCTCTGTAATGGCTTGGGGATACATGTATGTCTAGTTCCGGAGTAGGAAATTGACATTTTTAAAGATGGTAAAATGTATAGATTTGTCTATCTCAATATTCTAAAAGACTACTTTGATTGAACAATAGCTGCCGCAAACTATTACAGACCCTCAGTCACCGGGCTTAAACATGACTAAGCATTATTTTTGTATTGTGCATTGAAAGCTTTTTTTTAATCTTATATAGGCTTGGATATTTATCCAGTCTGAGGTTTTTTTGTATTGTGCATTGAAAGCTTTTTTTTAATACTATAAAGGCTTAAAAAAAACATGCCTGTTATAGTTGTACTTTAACGCGGTTACAGTAAGACTCTGATTTTTGTTTATTGTTTATTTATTGTTGTTTAAAACAGATATAAAATGATATGCAAAGTTTTTCAAAAATCAACTCATTCATCGATCTTTTTAGATGATGTTTGAAAAATGATCTTTGTTCGATTATTTGTTGGAGCCACTGTATATGATAGCGCATTGTCTTTAAGCAGTTAATTCTTATTGTTGGTGATTTATTTACTGCGATATTATTAAGTACATATGTAGTACAGTACCCCGTTTGAATCTTTTTTGCAAAATATGGTACACAATAATGAACTACAACCAGTACGTACGAGTATTTAACACGGGTTTTTTGACTTATTTGCAAAGTGTACAGTCTCCTACATATTACATCTTGATGCAGGATGGCGCTTCCTGCCGCACGCAAATAAACCTTTAAATATAATGAATTCAAGAAATGTTAACATTTTTCCTTGGGCCGGCATTTTCTAGACTTAAACCCTATTGAGAATATGTCGGGCTTACTTAAAATCAAAAGTTTATTCTCGAATTAATTCAACAACACCGTGGGCACCGTAGCGCAAGTGGTTAGTGCGTCGGACTACTGAGCCAGCGGTCTTGGGTTCGAATCCCGCCGCAAACACCTAAAAAAAAAAAAAAAAGTTTTTCACAGTGCCCACCTCTTTCGAATGTCTGACAAGCATCAAAGAGTATCATTTGTCATGATTGAGCTTCTCAACTCGCCGTTCGGAGTCGGCAAAAAACTGTAGGTCCCTTCCATTCGTGCAAAAATATAACACGCACACACAAATGGTTGCGAGAAGCAGGCCCAGGTTCACCTCGAGCTGTAGCGCCAACTAAAGTAAAGTAAAGTAAAATTCAACAACACTAATGCCGAAAGAAAATAATGAGGATGTGTGGAAGAATGACAGTGGCATCAAAGATGTCATGAAAGCATGAATTGCGAGTATGCCTAACGGAGTTCACCATGTCTTAAAAAACTAACGAAATTTGACAAAATATTAAGCTTACTTACATTTTCTAATTGCAAAACAAAATAAAAAACCGCATAAGAGATGTGAAAAAACAACATTGTTTTCATGTGAAAATTATATATATATAATATTTTCTTTGTTTTCATGATTGTTTTCATGATTTCTGTTTTTCAATTACCTACTGTTATTTCAATTTAGGTATTATTACGTATTTACTCAGGCAAGGTATTACTGCAATACATTTGTTATGCTCTCATGGCTTCATACATACATACATATGTACATACATATTTATGTACATACATATTTATGTACACATGTAGGTAGTTAATATTTTCTTTAATCTATTTGGATTCAAACCATTATGATGTTATAAAACTTTTTTTAAACCTAGTTTATTTAGTTTTTTTAGTCATTTTAATCAAAGCGGGTACTAAAAACATATACATACAATAAAGCCTCCTAATTGGGTCACTCCAGAAAATGTGAACCAAATTGGAGGTGCCCCGATTTGAGATGACCTCCAAATTGGGCCAAAATTAATTTTATCCCAATTATGGTCGTTGAATAGCATTTGAAGGTGCATCGTACATACATAGGTATATACATGTTTTTTTTACAAGCGCATTTCCGATATTCCGAGGATTCCCATATTTTTATGCATCATAGTATGAACATACTGTTCGTACATATGTTCATTTATATGTTACACATACACACAATCAGCTCTGATATTTTGAATTTATTCCGCTTTCTTTTTTGACCCAATTTCGAGGTAGTTTTTCAAGCAATTCGTTGCCCCAGATCCAATTCAGAGGTCCTCAGATTTGACTGGTTCGCTTATATGAAAAAACCGAGAGTATGCATGAAGTGTGGTTCGTTTCAGAGGTGCCCCAATTAAAGAGAGTCCCAATTAGGAGGTTTTATTATATCATTTTAGGCTATGAGTACGACACAATTTACGTACTTAATAAAACACTTTTTTGAAATTACATTTTTATATAAAGTTACCTGTCTTTTCTTTGCTGGATTGATATTAGTATAGTTTCCATCGTAAAAATTTGTTTCCTCAGAACTACTATTCAAAATTGGTAAAAATGTATCTTTTTTTATTGCAGATAGGCTCTTTAAAAAATCGAATGATGTATTCACAGCAGTGTTTAAATGCAAATCATAGAAACTGTTATCCAACGGTTTATCTTTTATAAAGACATCTTCTGCGGTCTCTCCAAATTGTATGTGGTCTATGTTTCGATCCCAATCAAATGCCTCATTCGCACTATGATCACCACTATTTTCATTATGCTGCAGACTAAAATACTCGGAGAAACTAGAATTTAAGTTAGGAGAATTACTGGGTTCTTTTTTTATGTCAACTGGATACATTGTTATATTGTGATGATTATTATTATCGAAGCGGGTCAAATCACTGATTAAGCCTTTTAAAATTCTATGACCTTGCGAAGCTTTTTCGGTGGAATTCGGGCGACCATTGTCCACTAGCTCCTTATTTGTATTCAATATTTCTAACTCCAAAGACCATCCGAGAACATGATTCATTGACCTCTGTGTATTTACGTTGGGCTTATAGATTAACTCTTGTTCTCGATTTATTTTAAACAGCGGTTGAAGTGCATTTAAGGCAAAGTAGAGTTGGAATAAACTAATAGAATACTTTTTCACAAAAAACATCTTGCAATAATTGATATATTTAATTACGCGGTACTATTTCTGATATTTATTAGGCAATTGTAAACACAAGTAAAGAATATAAACAACTGCAAATTTTATCAGCTGATTGTCAGACCAGGAAAAAAGTTACGTACAATTCTCTCTTGTCCCGCGCCTGCATCGCTTATTTCGTTTTAGGACCGTGTATCAACTACGTTAAAAGTGTGACTGAATTTATCCACTTGCTAATTCGGGAAGTATACAGAGGTGAATGCAATTTTAGTTATTTCCTGTCAATTGAATTCAATTGGATTTCTAGGCACATATTTTTCTTATATATTTGTCACAAGGATTGAATATTATTTCTGTGTCGTAAGTCTGCTTTTACACTTAGACTTGTGAGTCTAGATCTAGACTCACATGGGTGCAAAAGAGTAAGAAAGTTCGAAAAGATGAGGAGGAAAATATTTTGCCCTGTGAGTCGAGGGTAAAGTTTTTGTCGGCTCTTTTTGACGTTTTTCTTTCCTCTTCTTCGTTTTATCATTGTGTTGCTTCCCACCTAGTCATTTGCACAATACAGGAACTGCAAAATAAATGAGGAATGTCAAATTTGAGTCAACGAAAAAAGTCTGAAGTGTAAAAGCACAAGACTCACGGATATAAATAACAAAGAGAAATTCGAAAAAAGTCTAGACTCACAAGTCTAAGTGTAAAAGCAGACTAATCAGTGCTGCCTTTTTGACATTTCTTTTTCTCCTTCTTCTTTGTTTTTCGTATTTGCTTTATTATATCTTTGGCTATTGTTGTGAGCACAACATTTGAATATAGATGAGTTTAGTTTAAATGGACCAAAGAATTAACAAGCGAACTAATTTTGAATTATGTAATGCACCCGATTTGATATCTATGCAATCAAGAATAATTTCGTCAGAGTGAAATAAATTTTTTAGGTAATTTTTGTTTTTCTAATTAATTTCACTATAAAATTCAATACTGAGCAGATTAAATGAAAAATAGCGCGATTAAATGAAAGATAATGCGCGTGTCACAGAATGATAGTTCAAAAAAAAATAACCAAAACATGCGCGTCAAATTCAGATGCCGTGTAATACCCGTCTACGTTAATACATACTTTAATGAATAGTCGTTTTCCTGATTTAACTGGACGAAATTACAAGGCATGAATTCGGAAAAATCCGTTAATTTCGAATTCTTCCCTTGTAATTCCGTCCGTTTTCAAACCGGTCGGAATTCATCACAGGGGTGTATATATATAAAAACGGCGTGAAAAATGTAATTGAGAAGGGCTGGGCGATTTGGCTCAAATTTTGTTTCAGTTGTTCGTAATTGCCAGGAGGTTTTTAAGAAAGAAAATTTTGCGAAAACCCTCCGAAAAAATCGGGAAATTGGAAAAGTGAAAAGTGAAAAAAATCACTGTGAAATAAAGTGTAGCAACGTACGCCGGATATCCGGTAGCTTATAATATTAATTTAAACTTGTTCCAACTTAACGCCATGCGTAGTTTGTAAGCCCATTTTACTGCAAATCGAATTGACCTTGTTCGAGTCTATTTACCTATTTACCATATTAAATCCAATTATAAATAATTGTTACCAACACACCACTTCGACTTTTTATTGTAAACTCAGTTGGTCTCCGAATGCTGCCGCATTACTCATAAAATAGCTCTGTGTACTGTCAATTTCATTTCTATTTAAAATACACCTTAAACACGCTCATTTCATTTCAAATCTGACAGAAGAAGAAAACGGCAGCAACGGCAGACCAAAGTGAGTAAATTAAAAATTATAATAATTTATGAATTTTAAAACGTTTCTTTTTTTTTAAAAATAAAGTTTTTTAAAGCATTCTCCAAGTGGAACAAAACAGATGTTTCATTTTTCATTTGGATGCTACAATAAGTTGGAAACCCGACCAACATTTCTTTAAAAAATTTGTTGGCAAGCGTTGCTGATTTCAGAAGAGTCCCTGGAAACTTCCACAACTGCGCATTACTCATTTTCAACGCGGATGCAACGAGCAATAATGAGTCAAGCAACAAGTGGTACTGGGGTTGAAGATCCAACCAAGGGAAGTTGCCGAATATGTAAAAAGGAAGATACTATGCGAATGGTTCAGTGCGACAGATGTGATGGGTGGTTTCACTTCGAGTGCGTCCATGTCGACGACGAGATTTCAAAGCAGGACTTTATTTGCGACATGTGTTCCGCTTCAACATCGACAGCAAAACAGAACAAACAGCGATCTACAGCGACAGACGGCGGTAACTTTCAGTCACCAAATGGGGTGACCTCGCAAGAAGGACAAAAGGTACGTACAGAAAATTTGTCTAATTCATCAAATACAAATATGTGCGGCGCCTCCAAACAACGACGTAGTATGAAATTAGAACTAATGCGTCTGGAGGAAGAAAGAAAAATAAACATGCAATACTTAGAGCAAAAGTATTCGGCTATGCAAATGTATAAGGATTCCGATGAATCCGACGAAGATATTGAGATTGATTTGGGGGAGCAGCAGCTTCAGCGAGGCATACATTGGGCGGATGGCAATGGTTCCACGCTGGGTAAGGTAGGCAAGGGTGAAAAAGGTGCTAGGGTTAGTTACGGTTGTCACGAAAACGTACAGGGCATTCAGACAAATAAATTACCAACGTCATTAAATATGAGCGGAGTGCAATCAGGGTCAACTGCTCGAACATTAAATGCAGATCAGGCTTGTGCGCGTCAGGTCGTTCCAAGAGAGCTTCCAGTTTTTAGTGGCAAACCAGAGGAATGGCCACTTTTCATAAGTAGTTTTGAAAATTCAACAAGACTGTGTGGATTCAGTAATGATGAGAATCTACTTCGGCTACAACATGCACTGAAAGGAAAGGCTCTTGAATATGTAGGTAGTAGACTTATGATACCGGCACTAGTACCTGAGATAATTTCTACTTTGCGTATGGTATTTGGAAGGCCAGAACACATTATATATAATTTACTGGCAAAGCTACGTGCGTCACCAGGTGTAAATGCAAACAAGTTAGAAACTCTGGTGAACTTTTCTTTGGAAGTAAAAAATATTACAGCTACTATGGAGGCAGCTGAACTTGAAGCACATTTAAATAATCCTTTGCTTATTCAAGAGCTTCTCGAGAAACTTCCAGCACAGATGCGGCTCAGTTGGGCGATTTTTGCCCAAACAGTTCATGTTGAGAATTTAACAACTTTCAGTAATTGGCTATTTGAACTAGCGGAAGCTGCAAGTAGTGTGATCTCTATCCCGATTACCAAATCTAGTCAACCAGACTTTGAGAAACGTAAAACACATCGTGTCGGTTTTCACGAAGAGGAGGGACAGTCCACGAGAAAAAGAATGGATCACAAGAGCACAGAGGCACTAAGGTGCTTTGCATGCTATGAAGCACATTTAATAGTAAAATGCGAAAAGTTTAAAGGGTTAGAATATGGCGAAAAGTGGAACGTGGTGCACAAGAACAAACTATGCCGCACATGTTTAAAGCGTCACGAGGCCAACTATTGTCCAGATCGCAAAGAATGTGGAATCAATCACTGCACCGCTAAGCACCATCCTCTACTCCACAAATCCCATATCAACAATGATAAAGACAAGCCAGATGTAGTCGCAGTACACCATGTAGAGACCTCCAAAGTATTATACCGAATTGTACCAATTACTGTTCATGGAAAGAAATCATCCATCGATGTATATGCGTTTCTCGACGACGGGTCTGGTCCCACTCTTATCGAGAAAGATATCCTTGCGCAATTAGAAATTCAGGGCTCAAAGTCAGATCTGTGTCTAAAATGGACTGATGGGTCAGTACGTGTAGAGAAGAGTTCGGATAGTCTTGATTTAAAAATATCGCCTAAAGGTAACATCGGAAAAATATATTCATTACGAAACGTGCGGTCAGTAAGTGCACTTGATCTACCTTCGCAGACACTAATGGTATCGGAACTTACTGAAAGATATAAACATCTCAAAGGTCTTCCAGTGGAGTCATATCGAAATGTTGTCCCGAAAGTGATCATTGGTATAAACAACAAAAGCGTAGCCATGCCATTAAAATTCCGAGAAGGAAAGGTAGATGAACCTGCGGCTACTAAAACGCGCCTAGGCTGGACAATATACGGTGAACTGGATCGAGACGCCACAGGAACAAAAGGAAATACGAGTGAGGTCCATAGGCAATTACATGTATGTGAATGCGATGACGATGTGGCTCTGCAGCACCTAATGACAGAGAATATGAGAATTGAAAACGAACTGTCGGGTGCACAGCCAAAGGATAAGTTGGATGCAAGTGAAAATAAAAAACTACGAGAGCACGTAAGGCGAGATGGTGATTGTTTTGTTGCAAGATTGCTGTGGAACTCAAGCAATATAACTATGCCCGACAACTATACAATGGCTATCCGAAGACTAAGCTGTTTCGAAAAGAAGTTAAATAAGGACCCAAATTTAAAGATACTGGTCAACGACCATATTAAAAGCATGGAAATTAAGGGCTATATTCGCAAGTTAAGTGCTGCTGAGATAAATACAGATTTCCCGCGAAAATGGTACCTGCCGATATTTACAGTCAGGAATCCAAACAAACCACATAAGATAAGAGTGGTATGGGATGCCGCCGCGGAATGCAATGGCATATCCCTAAATGGATGCCTTGAGAAGGGCCCAGATCTGCTGACATCGTTAACTGGAGTCCTATTCAATTTTCGAATAGGAAAAATAGGAATATGCGGCGATATTTGTGAAATGTTTCACAGGGTAGCCATCGATGAAGAGGACCAGCAATCACAGCGTTTTATGTGGCGAGACGGGGATTCCAGTCGGCCTCCGGATATCTTCGTGCTTAGAGTTATGAGTTTTGGTGCAACTTGCTCACCGTCGCTTGCACAGTTTGTTAAAAACGAAAACGCCAATGAGTGTATAAAGGACTATCCAAGAGCAGTCAAATCTATTGTCGAGAGGCATTATGTAGACGATATGCTAGACAGTATAAATTCCGTTCAAGAGGCTATTGAGCTTGCAAAGGGTGTCAGAGAAGTCCACAAGCGCGCGAATTTTCATATTCGAAACTGGTTATCAAATTCTATCGAGGTCACCAATGCTCTAGGAGAAATAGGTACTGCGGATAAGTTTTGCCGGGCAGGAAAAGTAGTAGAACAAATCGTAGAAGCAGACAAGGTATTAGGACTGTGGTGGCAAACAGCTAGTGACACATTCACATTCAATTTAAAATTTACAAAGGCCAGTCAGGAAATTCTGCGCGGAGAAAAATTACCGACCAAGAGGGAGCTTCTTAGACTGCTCATGTCCATTTTTGATCCATTAGGATTTCTATCATTTTTTACAATTTATATGAAAATATTGCTCCAAGATGTCTGGCGCAGTGCAATAGGTTGGGACGAAACCATACCGGATGACTTGGCAACTGCATGGAAAAGATGGCTGTCATTTCTCAAGAGAGTGCAAGATGTTCAGGTGCCAAGATGCTACTTTGGCCTATCCGTTAGCAACGAGAGTAAGATGGAATTACATGTATTCGTGGACGCCAGCGAGACCGCATATGCCGCAGTAGCGTACTTGAGAATCCTAAGCGCGAAAGGAATAGAGGTGTCCCTGGTGTGCTCGAAAACGAAGGTGGCCCCATTACGTCCTATCTCTATACCTCGCATGGAACTTCTCGCCGCAGTCATGGGCGCCCGCCTCGGAAATACAGTCATCAAAGCCCACGATTTCAAGATTGAAACAACCATGTATTGGTCGGACTCAAAAACCGTTTTGTTGTGGTTACGTTCCGATCCAAGAAGCTACAAGCAGTTCGTCATGCTACGCATAGGTGAAATTCAAGAAACGACGGAAATAGCGAATTGGTACTATGTCCCAACGAAGCAGAACGTAGCAGATTTAGGCACTAAGTGGAGCCAACAACCAGACTTCGATCCAAGCGGGCCATGGTTTACGGGGCCCGCATTTTTGAAACAAAAAATAGACCGATGGCCCAAGTATCAAATAAACTTCGAAAGCAAATGTGACATAGAACTACGACAATCTTCGGAGCCGCAGCAATTAGCAGTTCAAGTCCATGAACCAATGCCTGTTGTATGTTACAATCGTTTCTCTAGATGGGAACGTCTGCTAAGATGTCTAGCGTATGTTAAGCGTTTTATAACATGTCTGAAAACAACAAAAACCGTAAAAAAGGCTTCAAAGATCGATCCAAGAATAAGTAACATAACTAACTTCACTGCTGACGAATTGCTCTGGAGTCAAGAGTTTTTACTTCGCCTTGCCCAAACCCAAACCTTTAGCCATGAGACCTGCCTGTTGCTAAAGAATCCTGATTGCCTGCTCCCCAAATCAAGTCCACTACGTTGTATGTCGCCCTTTATTGACAAAAATAAGATAATTAAAATGCGAGGTCGCCTTGAGAACGCCAAAGTGATAGGTGACGCAACTAAGAACCCTATCCTTTTACCGAAAGATCATTATATTACGAGGCTGCTGGTCGATTGGTACCATCGCAAGTTTAAGCATGTTAACCACGAATCAGTAATCAACGAGATCTTTCAGAGGTACCACATTCCAAAAGTACGATCACTTCTCAGAACTGTTCGCAGTAACTGCCAGCTATGTAAAATCCGAAGAGCACATCCTAATCCACCAGAGATGGGACCTCTACCAGAAGCGCGTTTGTCGGCTTATACAAGACCTTTTTCGTACGTTGGGCTTGACTTTTTTGGCCCATTTTTGGTCACAGTCGGGAGACGCCAGGAAAAGCGATACGGTGTCGTCTTCACATGCCTAACATGCCGTGCTGTTCATATAGAGGTGGCACATAGCTTATCAACGGATTCGTGTGTGATGGTAATTCGGAACTTCATCGGTCGTAGAGGGACACCGCTTCATATCTTCAGCGACAATGGCACCAACCTAAGAGGGGCAGAAAAGGAGCTTCGAGAAGCCCACCAAATGATCGATTTTAACGCAATCCAAGCTAAATTTACAAGTCCGGACAGCAAGTGGACCTTTATCCCTCCTGCTAGTCCTCATATGGGGGGTGCCTGGGAACGTATGGTTCGTTCAATAAAAACCGTATTGTACCAAATCATCACACGCGACACCAAACTGACCGACGAGACGCTTTGTAATGTGCTGGTGGAGGTCGAAAGTATAATTAATAATCGACCACTGACCTATCTATCCTTGGACACCGCCGAAGAGGAAGCTCTAACTCCTAACCACTATCTTTTGGGCTCATCATCCGGCTGTAAGCCTCCAGGCAAATTCGAAGACACCGACAAATACGCAAGAATGTCATGGCGTCATTCGCAGCTCCTCGCTGACAAGTTCTGGAAGAGATGGGTGGCTGAAGTCTTGCCAACGTTAACTCGGCGAACATCGTGGTTCCAGAAAATTAAGCCCATTGAAGTTGGGGATGTGGTAATTATCGTCGACCCTAATCTGCCCCGGCATTGTTGGCCGAAAGGAGTTGTGACGAGCACGAACGAAGCAAAGGACGGACAAGTAAGGAGCGCAACCGTACGTACCATACATGGTGAATATCTCCGGCCAGCTACCAAGATTGCTGTCTTAGATGTGAAAAAAGATGGTGGCAGTGTTGTTCAATAGTGTAAGGTATGCACTTACGATGATCGTGATACCGGGGGGGAGAATGTTACCAACACACCACTTCGACTTTTTATTGTAAACTCAGTTGGTCTCCGAATGCTGCCGCATTACTCATAAAATAGCTCTGTGTACTGTCAATTTCATTTCTATTTAAAATACACCTTAAACACGCTCATTTCATTTCAAATCTGACAGAAGAAGAAAACGGCAGCAACGGCAGACCAAAGTGAGTAAATTAAAAATTATAATAATTTATGAATTTTAAAACGTTTCTTTTTTTTTAAAAATAAAGTTTTTTAAAGCATTCTCCAAGTGGAACAAAACAGATGTTTCATTTTTCATTTGGATGCTACAATAAGTTGGAAACCCGACCAACAATAATGTTACTTTATAATAACATATTTAAATGTAAAATTAAATGAAAAAAACCTGTCGTTGAGTGTCAGCCATTGTTACTTTGTTATTAGTCGAGTTCCACTTACGAATCCCTCCGATATCTCCGAGCGATCCGTAAGTGGAACACGATTCCTCAACTGAGGAAAGGGAGATTTTTTTGGATTTGCTGAGAATATATTTTTTTGGATTCATTTCCTCACTCTTTTTGTTGAAACCGAGCGTGTGGTTATATTGGACATTTTATGAAAGGAATCCATAGCTCTAAATGCTGTGGAGTGAGAATATTGTCATGTTTCTCGTTTGCGCAATTCAAGTAAATGAACCTGAAAAATTAAGTTATTGAAGAAGAATACTTTTTTTGACAGATACATTTCTCCTCTGCGGAGAATGTTGTTTCACTTAATAGAAAAATCTCTGCTGAGGCAGCGGAGGAGAATCTCTGAGGGATTCGTAAGTGGAACTCGACTATTATTGATCGATGTATTTGCAATAATAAAGAATTTCGATGCTCTCTCTCTTGTACCAGCAGTTAACGAAGACAGACGTGTTGAGTTAATGCAATTTAACCAACTTCTGTTGGGGTCGCACTTATTTTCGCAATCCACGCGTTGACTTTTAAAAGCTAAACCATAATACTCGAAAGTAATCGGAAACTACGTCAAATTTCTATTAAGTTTTCTTCAGTACTGTCAATTGCTGAAGTTTCCCATAATAGGAGTACATGGTCAAAAGCAATTTACTTTTACACAGCTGGTAAAGTCAAATATCAAATTTTCGTATGAAAGAGCGAATGGATTCGGTCCATTCGTAAGGTGAGCGAAACTTAACGAATCGAAACGAAAAGCTATTATGGTCGTACAATATAAATTCCCTGTCTTATCGACATTCACTTGTTCAGACTTCCAGCCGATTTGCTGACACCAGTGCTCGACCATCGCAACCAGACCGACTTCGTTAAAGACCTAGAACACAGACGAGACCCCAACAGACAGCATAGCACACGCAACAGCACCCATTAGTTGACCCCAATCTGAAATCGACAACTCACGCAAGGACTAGTGAAGGTTTCTATAGTTACACGACCACCATATGATGGATCCTACGAGGTTTCAATTGACCGCCTGAAACCAACGTACCTAGAAGCCGAGAAGAACGTCAACACACAACCGCCCTCAACTACGCTAAGCGATCCACTACCGCCACAACGCATAATGACTCAGCCTCCCGGACCCGGACTTATCGCCGAATCCAGACCCCAAAGCGTTTCCTAGTGGATGCGCGAGCCTTCTGGGCGGCCTCTGTGGCGGGTGGTCTAAGTTTTCAATGCAACAGTCGCTGACAACACCGCACACGAGAACGAGAGTTCCTGTCATGATAGAAGCAAATTCAAACAAGGAATCAGCATCGCAAAATCAAACGTAGAGCTCATTTTTCATTTCTCGAGATAAAATGAAGAAAAGAAAAACGCCAAAAAGAGTCGCCGAAAACTTTACCCTCGACTCACACGACAAAATATTTGCCTTATCATCTTTTCGAAATTTCTTACACTTTTGCATTTATGTAAGTCCAGCCTCGAAAGTCTAAGTGTAAAAGTAGACTATGAGTCATTCAAAAAAAGTTCAGCCTCAAAAGTGTATAAAAGCAGACTACTGTCGTTTTCGATTGGGCTTTTTTGGTCGGTTGGAAAATGAAAATTGTACTAAAGCGCAAAATATTGCTCGAGATCAAAAAAAAAGTTATTTTTTTGCCCAATCGAAATCGACATATGTTTACACCGAAACAAAATTCAAAGATTTCATTGCACTTACACATTTTGCGTTCATATATCCTCAAATATATAAAAAAATATAAATCCATAATATATTGACAGCGGCTTAGTGAAAAGTTGTGTTCGATTTGGATCTAACTGCCAAGTGCTCGTGACAAGAAAATAAATAGCGAAATCTCGTCGCGGTGTAAACATACTTTTTTTATACCATTATGTATTTTATTTTTATTATTATGTAGGTACATTACTTGTTTTTAAATGCAAATATAAAACAAGTGACACTTTGTCATCTTTAACTTGCTAGGCGTTCGGAAATTAAGAAGAAAACTAGCTAAGTATACATAACTAGGGCTTCGACGGAACGTGTCCAGTTTCTATAAAAAAATTAAGTTTCGGAACTGGAAAGTTATTGGAAAGTTTGGGACTTTAAATTTTTCATTGGTCTGTTTCTTCTTCTGTCACCAGAACCTATAATTCCATTCGCTAATCGTGTTGTTCTCAGACGAGAGGATAGTAAAAATGGTAATGTTATATAATAACTTATTTGCAGTTATAACCTCTTTTTTATTTGTAGATTTCTTCAAAGCTCCTTTCAAGACGTTCGCAAATCACCGCTCATAGAAGCATTGGAATCTTAGCACCCTTGCTAAACAAAGCATCTGACCCTGTTCAGAAATTATTTTTCGATAAGCTCCAGGAGTATAAGAATAAAAGCAGGTATTTATTTAAACTCTACTCGTAAAAATGTTACTTAATCTCAGTTTAATCCACAAAGGGATGGAAAAATGGTCGATTCTAATCCAGACATTGAACGCGAAATGAAAAATGAATTAGAACGTGTGGCTAAGCAGTACGGTGGTGGAAGTGGTGTGGACATGACACAATTTCCTAGTTTTAAGTTTGAAGATCCGCAAATTGATTCTATAAGTAACTAGCTATATTAAAGCTGCTTATAATCCAATAAAGGCATAGGTGCATCTCGGCTAACACGATTTAAGTTTTGTTTCTTTAGTATAATGTATACTGTCGCAATGCAATTTTTCGGTAAGTTTAAAAATTAATCCTTCGCTTGATTTGTTCTGATTCTCGACTGCCTGTGCAAGAATTTAGATTCTCAGTCTCAGTGCCGGCAGTGGACAATGGAACTTGGCTATGCCCAAGCCCTTAAGAACGTTATCCTTTAAACTTAAATTGGCTTTAACGATAGAAAATTGTTCAGCCCTATTTAAGTAGGTATTCATTCAAAATGGAAAATGTTCTGATTTAATACGAATCGGAGATATCTGCCTGATTCGTTTCCAGTTCGCTGCATAAGTTATAAGCCAACTGGCATGGATGGTGCATGAAAGACATTACCGGAAGTGGCAAATATTTGTTTTGCTTTCCCAGAGCTTGCGTTAAGGTTTTAGCAATAAAGATTTTCAAAAATCCGGGCTGATTTCAGCCAAAGTTGACTTGGGCCTTTGCAATTTTAACGGACTTTAAATTCACGTTTATTTATCTAACAACCAATTTATATATTTTTGGGACAAACTTTATTTTAAAATAATATGTATAAACAGTTATGTCTTAACTAAAATGTGAGTATATAAGTTGTAGTTCTTTATTTCTTTCTCCTGATATAATAGCGAATTTAAGCCATCTGAATTGTAACGAAGGGGTCCAGAACGAAGCACTTTCAGTCGCTCTTTACTTGGTTTCTCTTTCTTATGTTCCATCATAACGTATTCACTGTATGAAGGTTCGAACCGAAATATTTTCAAATTTCTCGATTTAATTCTCTCATAGAAATCGTCGTCCTCACCACCCCAGCCATTGAATAAATTCGACATTCCATTCACATATTGAAACTGCACAGTACGGATACTGACGACACCTCCAAATAATCCCAAATATGGCAAATTGTATCTAAAGACGTCTAGATTTGCGCACATGTGACGAGGATAACTAGAGCACCCATACAACTGACCAAGATTGGAAGGGAGAAGATCAACGTCATGGAAAATAAGACATGGAAACTCGTAACTTGCTGCAATTTCTGAACCTATATTCAACAATTTTGCCCTATTGAAAGGCTTATTATCATACTGCTCGACTATAAATATTCTGTAATGGATACGCTGTTGTCGCAAGAAGTCATGCATGTAAGTTAGAAATTTATTTAGTTGCGATTCTCTATTTCGGTATGGAACGATAATGGCACTACTAAACTTCGCCCGACAATTTTTCGGGTAATATTCTCCACCGGCCAGTATAGGTTTACTTATAGACACGCTTTTAGTCATGGCATTGTTTTGACGTATAATACCTGCATATACACATTCATCTAACTTTTGGGTCGATATATTTCGAGTTGTTTCGGGTACAAGTTCATCCAAAATATTACCGCTTTTTATATATTCATATCTTGTCGCAAATCGAGCGGGCCAAAGGCAGTAAATCAAAATAAGGATTGATAGCACCTTACATAAAACAAAATGTATATTATTACTGTTAGTAGAGACGTTATTAAAACACTTCATTTTCTTAAAACGCAGTGCGATGCGATTACTGGCCGTTTTCTACAATTTTATTCATATAGATTTATAGGATGTTGGGCTTATTTTGCAAAAATTGCATTTCAATCCAGAATTTCTGATTGTTGTTATTTTTCTTGTTTACAACTGACATGTGCTAAATGGATGCGTTCAGTACCGACAAAAAAAGTATTGTCATGCAATAAAGTCCGACAAAATATTTTCTATTTTTAATTGGTTTCACTCAAGAAAATCTGCTTGGTAGGTAACGTGCAAATTTCGTACGAATTTAACTCAAAAATGTAGTTAAGCGGGGTACACATACGCACCATTATACAAGAGTGTCACTCAAAACTGATATCATTTATGCTATGCATTATGAAGTGAGCGTAATATAATCACGTCTACCACAAAATCCGTCGTACTCGGAATTCTGCTACGAACGCCGAAATAACTATCACAGAATCCGTCGTAGTGGAATCCTAATGTGCATTGCCGCACTTAACAACTTACGACTTTCTACGAAATTCGAAATTCGTAGCAAAATTTTTCCACTAGGACGAATTCTGTGAAAGTTCTTTCGGGGTTCGTAGCAAAATTCCGAGTCCGACGGATTCTGTGATAGACGTGAATATGTCAATTGTTTTGTATGTTTTTTTGCAGGCCTTAATTCTCGAGGTAAACCGAAATAAACATTAGGTTTGGCATTCATATTTGTCATCTGCACTATATTTTAATTCCCAATAATTATCTCATATGTAGATAAACTTAAGCAAAATAGCAATTAATAGGTCTGTTCCTGTACCTGTCCAAAACAGTCAAATCCTGTTCCCGTACGAATAGCAGAAGAGTAGTTTTCGGCTGTTTTGAACAGTACGTGAACAGACCTAATAACTCTATATTTTGTTTCAATCGCCAAGATCTATAAGAAACCGTCGTCAAATCCGCGCCATGGATCAAACCGCAGCGAAACCTGGAATTCAAATCGTATTTTTAAAATACATACGTGACTTGGAGATGTTAGTCAAAAAAATCGTTTCTTTTTATAAGTGTTTTAATAAGCTGTTTCACAGAAATAAATTGATTTTTGTTTTTAAGCCATTTTACAAATAATTTTTATTTTTTGTGGTAATGGTACTGGAAAGCGGGCTTAACCACGGTTCTTCATTCGCACTTATTCTTTACTGTTATCATCATTTGATTTGTTTGACGAATTAGGTATAACGCGCTTATAAACACCGCATTTGAACTAAAATGAGAAAGAAAGATATTAATTTTTATACTCTTATAAAATATAATAAAAGGCAAACATACTGGCCTTCCTTAAAGTATTCTTTTAAAGTAGTACTAAATTTCTTTGAATACTTCACAAACTCCTTTTTACGCTGTTCCACTGCCTGCTTTCCTGATAAAGTAGGCAAATAAACGCCAATGTCATTAACGACGTCCAGTAACTTTTTTATAGCACTTGCAATTTCCCTTTAAACGAGAGATAATGTACACATATAAAAGATCTAGGTACAACGTAATCAATCATACAACTTACTTTATCGTTTCCAAAAATGTTTTTCTGTCAGTTATCTCATCGGGAATTCTGCTTAGTATATCTTTCAATGCTGCTGATCTTCTGTTTAGTTCCTGGAATGGTTCTTCACTTCGTAGTAAACAGTGCTCATTGACTGAAATAAGATCCTTAGTTTGCTAAATACGTACGTAAATAATATATTTCTCGTTCTTACTGTCTGTTTCTGTAGTACAACCTTGCAACCGAAGAACCACTTCATTGATGTTAATTTTAAGTTCAGACTTTTCAATAACTTCTATCAATAAATTGTAACAAAATCCCGGATGATATTGCTCCAAGTTAGAAAAAATTGTCTGAAGGGTGTGTGAAGCTACGATGTCACGACATTCCAACTAAATAAAACTTATTTTATTTATTTATTTACAAAATACGATGACTCACCTGTGCAAGAACGGGCTTCAATATAACGCTCAGAGCTAACGAGGATGTCACAACTTCACCCATTTTATACTATACTTTAATAAAACAACTTAAAATGTATTAATATGTATTACTTGCACTAAACAACTTAAACGCTTATCACTTCTTGTCGTGACAAAACATACCAGAGAGCAAGGAAAGAATAGTTATCTAAATCCTATTCCAAATTCCAAAACTTAACTACAAGACAGTATTGCCAGACCGTATTGTTTCCGTTTTTATGAGATTTTTTACACAATTTTTTTTATATCTACAAATTTTAAGAAAATAAATGTTGCAGGTTCTAGTTCATTAATTCTTGAAACTGTACAAAGAAATGTTACATGCGTATAGATCAGGATTTTTACCAGAGTATATCTAATAATATTTTATTAGCTGCTCTTCCTCTGGCGACTGTTATATGTGTTATAATAGGGCTCTTTTGACAGGTTTTCATATCCCTGTTCCGTATTATTTTTTTTTTTTTTGTCCAAAGAAAAATTAAAATTGTGCTAGAGCTCAAAAGAGTGCTCTTGTCAAAAGTAGACTGCTGTTTTTGGTCAACGGCAATCGACAAGAAATCAGTTTTCTTCATTTTGATAAGATATGGGTGTACAAATTCATGTATATGTCTGTAATAAGTGCGCAAACCGAAAATTTGCGCATTCCTGCACGCCTGTGGATGTGGAAGGTGACTTAAGGAGCTCACACACCGGAGCGGTACAACGGTACGAAATCCTATTGCAGTAAGTATAGGTGCACACACTGGGGCGGTATACCGCTTCTAGTACTGGGGTATTGCGTTACAATTTTGTACCGCAGCAAGCTGCGTTGACCGCTGTGGAAATTATGTGGAGTTTGCACAAGAAATAAAAGTCCAACCGCTTACTTGAAAAGGAAAAGGAAAAAGAGAAAGTTTTATTTACGTTTGACATTTAGCATTACATATGTTCAGTGTTGCCACTTTCAATTACAATATCTAGTTATCATTACAATAACCGCGTACCGCCTGTCAAAATTTATTGTGAAAAATTAATTGTGATGTTGATAACCAATTCATTTTATTTGATTTGGTTCATTCAGAGTTCAAATATATAAGGGAAACATAAAATATGGAATAATATAGGGGCGGTGTTAAAAGTTTAAATTCTGTGAATACCGCTTTTCTTTGCACGGACAAGCGGTATACCGCTACCGCGTCTCTACCGGTACCGCTACCGCCACCGCCACCGCGTCTCTTCCGGTACCGCTACCGCTACCGCGTCTCCAACGGTACCGCTACCGCTACCGCGTGCCACAAAGGAAGAGAGGGTCAAAGAACAACAAATACAACGATGATTTGAGTGCCAAATAAAACCAACCTGTACCTAGTGTGCACGCGAGATTCTTCGATCAAAAATGACATCAGTTTTGGTTGTCAGCTTTGATCGATAATGTGTATCATGCTTTAAGGGGGGATACTATCGCCGCTTCTTTTACTTTTGTTGTATTTTACATCTAAATTTGCAAAATAATCGTCTGCGTTGTACGTGTTATCGCTCAAACCTGACTTTCTTGTTCGATGGTGTGTACTCCGTTTTAGGGAACATATGGTAACATTTCGTTTAATTTTGACACAAGCTTAAGTTTTCTTAGTCCGGTCTTACACCTCGACTTTTGAGTCGAAATTTTTTTTCGAATATCTCTTCGTTACTTTCTTCCGTGAATCTCGCGCTTTTACACCTCAGACTTTCTCTTTTGACTCAAATTTGACATTCTTATTTTATTTTGCAGTTGTCTTTTCGAACTTTCTTATTTGTTTGCACTTATATGAATCCAGCCTCAAAAGTCTAAGTGTAAAAGCAAACATATGCGCATTATGGTTAAACCTTTATGCCCAAAACACCTGTGCAGAAATTCTGTATGCAGTACTGCGCGCAACATTGCAGGTTAAACAGACGTGCAGAAATTATTTGATTTTCAGCGAATCGGCTACTGTCAATTACTGCTACTGATTTAAAATCACACTTGCTATTGCGAAAATTATTTTGATATGATTTGAGAAAAATCGAATAGTATTACAAAATACAAAAAAAAATCAGAAAGTGACATTGCTTTTATATGTGTATTAGTCCTATTTGAAATACATTTTCTTTTACAAATTCCATCCATCTCCCATTTTGAAATATAAATAAACAGAGAAACTTCAAACATCGGTGAAACTAAATACCTCAAACTGTTTTTTTTTCTTTTGTGTTGTGTCAACATTGTCGACACACGATACGACCGATCTGACGGACCTGGTCGGATGGATGTCTGACAGACCGATGTCATTAGTGTACACATTGTCCGACATGTTGTCCGACCTCACTTTGCAAGTTGATTTGAAAGATGTCGGACGTACTGAGAGCAGCGCTTATCATTGATAAAATTTTAAAGAAAAAATCTAAGAAAGAAAAAGGAATCGAATTTGGGTACAGGAATGGATGAAAAAGCTAAGAAAGTTTTTTTCATATTAATTTGTTAACAGAATTACAAGATTGAATTCTCCAAACGATTATCAGAATTTTTTATATTTCTATTTTTTTTTTCTCCAAAATTCAAAATTTCCATACACAGCCATTATTAATTCTCCGCCAACAACCACACCGCTTGAAATACATTTCAGAAATGAAAATTGCTCTAGGTCGGACGGACAAGTGTACACAACACATTATCAGATATGTCCGTCCGACCACCAAAATATCAAAAAAATTTGAAAACCATCCGACATGTCCGTCCGGCGGTCGTTTCGAGCGTACACACACGTCAGACTTGGCCGGACAGACCAATTCCGTCAGATCGGTCGTATCGTGTGTACCCCCCTATAGAGACAGCACTGCATACAGAATTTACATGCAGCTTCGCGTATTGAAACATGTGTGTTCTAATTTCTCTGCGCATGTGTTTTGGGCACTATGTTGCGAAAATTGGACGAAACTGAGCTATCGGTCATTACACCACGTCTCCACGAAAAACATGTCTGTGTAGTCGCAATCCACACGTTGACTCGAGTCACGACTCTTTTGTAGTTTCTGTTTTCAACTTCCATTCGGTGAGGCGCTTGCATACACACGTTGACTTTTGAGTCAGAACTCTTTTATAATTTCTGTTTTCGTAATTTGACAGTTCTTTTTTACTTCTTCTTTCGCGGTTGAGGGGGTTAAAGCTCTGTATCTATGAGTTTTTATAAAGAAATAGTGTCTAAATTGTTAAATTTTCCTAAAATGGTAGATTTGGAGGCTATATACTAGGTATTATAAATTTGGATGTATTCCATCAATTATGCGTTCATATTTCATCTGCGACGAGCTTGTCCCCACTGTTTCACAAATGCGCGACTTGGGTGTCCTATGTGTCGCTGCCAGATCGACCAAATTATTAGCAGAGCCAACTCCATGCTTGGCTTCATAAAACGATGGTCTAAGGAATTCTACAATCCTTACGTCACGAAATGTCTTTATGCTACTTTCCTTATGCCTATTCTTGAATATGCTTGCCAAGTATGGTCTCCGAACCAGGTTACCCATTCGTCCAGAATTGAAACGATTCAAAGCAGGTTTATCCGTTTTACTCTACGAGGCCTGTGTAAGCCAATTTTTTAAGTTCGACGTATGTAAATGAAATCTAGAACAATTAGGACTGTTTGGTAACTTTTTTATGCACAAGGAATCGAGATCTGTCAAATAGTTAAATCCTCTTAAGGAGACAGAAATCCTTGAAACTTGAGCAAAACGCTTTTAAAACATCACTTGGTCAAACCATTCACTTTGTTTTCCACTAACAATGAAGATTATGACATTTCACAAACTGTCAGATGGCTGGTTTGAGAGAGTTGAACAGCACACCCCAACGAAAAGGTGTAGCGTACAATACATCGAAAGCTGAGAGCCAAATTGGTCTGTTTGGTAACACGCTACTTTTCGTAATACCAGGCGTGTTTTTTTTTCAAAACTATGAAGGCTTAGCAAATTTTTTCCATGTTAATTACACTAACAACTAGGCCTATAGCTTACGAAACCTGGATATGTCTGCTTTTACACTTAGACTTGTGAGTCTGAAACTTTACCCTCGACTCACAGGGTAATATGTTTTCCTTCTCATAATTTTGGACTTTCTTACTCTTTTGCACCCATGTGAGTCTAGACTCACAAGTCTAAGTGTAAAAGTCGCATTCCACACGTTGACTCATGAGCCGCGACTCTTTTCTATTTTCTGTTTTCAACAGTCATTCGGTGAGGCGCTTGCATCCACACGTTGACTTCTGGGTCACGACTCGTTTATAATTTCTGTTTTCGTAATTTGACAATTCTCTTTTTTTTCGCTTTTGAAATGGTTACAGTTCTATATTTTATTAGTTTCTATGAAGATATCTTGCTTACATTTTTTAATCTTCCTAAAATAGTAGCTATGGAGGCCCTGTGCTAGTTGTTATACAAATTTGGATGTGTTTCATATATGGATAATCATTTAATTTAAAACATCAATTGTTATTCGTCAAATTCAATTCTTTCGTAATTTTCAAGACAATTGCGCTCTACGCGCAACGAAAATAAATGAAGCGAAATAGCAAAATAACGAACAAGAAAAAGTGAAACTTCAAAAAGAGTCTCGGAAAATTCTGCCCGCGATTCACCGGCAGCTTGCTTTCTATTTCATCGTTCTTCTCTTTTGTACTCGTGTGAGTCGCGGATCATGAGTCAACGTGTGGATTGCGACTAATCGCCCAACTGGTTGACTGACTGATTGCAAATAACCCGTGTGTAGGCAAGTCTGACGATAAGTTGAACGATTTCATCAGTCTGCCAAGTCTGCTTTTACACTTAAGACTTGTGAGTCTAGACTTTTTTCGAATTTCTCTTTGTAAGACTGCTTTTACACTTAAGACTTGTGAGTCTAGACTTTTTTCGAATTTCTCTTTGTTATTTAGTCTGCTTTTACACTTAAGACTTGTGAGTCTAGACTGTTTTCGAATTTCTCTTTGTTATTTACATCCGTGAGTCTTGCGCTTTTACACTTCAGACTTTTTCCTTGACTCAAATTTGACATTCCTCTTTTATTTTGCAGTTCTTGTATTGTACAGATGACTAGGTGGGAAGCAACACAATGATAAAACGAAGAAGAGAAAGGAAAAACGTCAAAAAGAGTCGCCAAAAACTTTACCCTCGACTCACAGGGCAAAATATTTTCCCTCTCATATTTTCGAACTTTCTTACTCTTTTGCACCCATGTGAGTCTAGACTCACAAGACTAAGTGTAAAAGCAGACTTACATCTGTGAGTCTTGCGCTTTTACACTTCAGACTTTTTTCCTTGACTTAAATTTGACATTCCTCTTTTATTTTGCAGTTCTTGTATTGTGCAGATGACTAGGTGGGAAGCAACACAATGATAAAACGAAGAAGAGAAAAGGAAAACGTCAAAAAGAGTCGCCAAAAACTTTACCCTCGATTCACAGGGCAAAATATTTTCCTTCTCATCTTTTCGAACTTTCTTACTCTTTTGCACCCATGTGAGTCTAGACTTACCAGTCTAAGTGTAAAAGCAGACTTATTTACATCCGTGAGTCTTGTGCTTTTACACTTCAGACTTTTTTCCTTGACTCAAATTTGACATTCCTTTTTTATTTTGCAGTTCTTGTATTGTGCAGATGACTAGGTGGGAAGCAACACAATGATAAAACGAAGAAGAGAAAAGAAAAACGTCAAAAAGAGTCGCCAAAAATTTTACCCTCGACTCACAGGGCAAAATATTTGCCTTCTCATCTTTCCGAACTTTCTTACTCTTTTTCACCCATGTGAGTCTAGACTCACTAGTCTAAGTGTAAAAGCAGACCAACCAGTCGTTGAAAAATCAAAATGTTTTGATTTTTCGGTTTGTGTTTGGAATGACTACTGAAGTTCGAAGATTGGTCTTTGCGTCTGTAGGGAAATTACAGGCTGGCATGCGTGCGTAAACAAGAATTTGCACAATCTTGCATGCCTGTGGATACCCGGCTTTAGGATTGCTTGAAAAGCAACATCCAATATGAACAGGGTGGCGCAAAATTAATCAGCCAATTTTGTTTTTGAATCACTTTTTTACTACATAAAAAAAAAATGATTTTGAGTGATGGAGATATTTATTTGGACTTTTTCAATATTTTCTGTTAAGTAAAAAAGATAATATCCGTCAAGTGGCTGCCGCCAGTGGTGATACACATTTGTGCCCGTTTTATCGCATTTTCCATGACTCCGCAAGATTTCCGGTGATTATTGTTCGCATTCTTGTCGAATATTCTCCTTAAGGGCTGCGATTGTCTCTAAAGCGTGGTACACATTATCGATCAAAGCTGACAACCAAAACTGGTGTCATTTTTGATCGAAGAGTCTCGTGTACACACTATAGGTTTTGTTTGACACTCAAATCATCGTTGTTGTTGGTGTTTTTCGACCTTCTCTTCCTTTGTTTGCTTTTCGAATGACGAAATTTGTGTACATACAACCGAGCGAAAAGAAAGATGGCCGCTGATCGTCAGTCAGTAGCAAAAAATTTTGCACCTCGTCAGTTTTGATCGACAAACCATCAACCAGTTGTACACACTTTCAGTTTTGATGGACGTCAACCAAAACTGTCAGCTTTAATCGATAGTGTGTACCACGCTTAACGCTTGTTGGCATAAGCCCGCGACTTCAAGTAGCCCCAAAGAAACAAGTCTGTGATGGTTAAATCGGGCGATCTTGCTGGCCATGCCAAATCGCCAAAACGGGAGATTACGCGACCAGGAAACGCTTCCTTCAGAATATCCATTGTGGCTCCATTGTACAACGCTCCATTGCTTGTCTGTTTTATACTGCAGCTGTCTAGTTCACAAATGTCAAATATGATTAAAGTACGACGCCATTTGCAAAAATTATAACATCTTTTGATAGGGTGATTAGTTTTGCGCCATCTTGTATGTGCATGTTTATAATGTATGTGCGTGCCATGATGCATAAAATAGGGGATTCCCCCGGAATATCAGAAAAAAAAACATGTACATATGTATCTTCATATGCTCTTCAACGGCCATAATTGGAACAAAATTCATTTTGGCCCGATTTGGGGGTCATCGCATTTCTCCAGTCCGCTGGAGTGCCCCAATTAGGTTTTACTGTTTTACATTCAATAAGAAACAAAACTTGTAGGAGGAATTGCGCGTTAACTTTCAGTTGTAAAATATTCTCATCCTGAGCATTGGATTTGACTATATACCAGAGATGAACGACCAGTTGAAACAAAGAGTTGCTTCCGGCGAATTGGCGCCGAAGAACTCTGGAAAGGTTATGGCTAATTTTCTGTGATACAAGAGGCATACGCATAATCGATTACCTTGGAAAAGAAAAGTAGTAACTTTCGATTATTATTAAACTTATTGGACCGTTGAAACGAAGATTTGTTAATCATTTGGGCTCCGAATTACTTCCACATCCAGCATGGTCTTCAGTTTAGTTTCCTGCGATTATTTACTGTTTCCGGCAAAAAACGGCTAAATGGAAAAAAATAAAATGAATTTTGTCAAAAACAAATGTTTTTTTTCTTCCCAAGGCAACAAGACATATCAGACATGCATGTCCATATATACAGTGTAATACCGATTAACCGGGGTCCAATTAACCGGTAAGCCCAATCAACCGGGAAGCTTACAAAAACGTTGCTTTCCTATTGAAATTCGATTAACCGGAAAAGACTATTATCCGTGTTGCAAGCAAAAATTCAGTTAACAAGAAAAACGGAACATTTTATGAATTGTTATTTATTTTTCGTTTTTACTAATGAACTTTGCTTATTTTCTTTAGTTTTTGTTTTATTGTTTTCCAATAAATTGTTTTTTGTTAAGTTTTGGTTATTTTTGCTTCATAGAAAAAACATTCGTTCATCCGGGATTCTCGATTTTCCGTGATGAGCTCGGTCCCGACCATCCCGGTTAATCGGTTCTACACTGTATATACATACATTAGTATGTATGTATTAGTAAAACCAAAATATTTGTTTTTCAAATAAAACGTTGGAGTTTCTCGTTTTAACAAAGTCATATTTCTAAATATTTTATTTAAATTGCACAAACTCATATTGATAACTAATGCCGAAAAAGTTCTTAAAATTATTTTCATTAATTTTATTTCACTTTCCTTTAGTTTAAATCAATTTTTATTTTGATAATATGAAAACATAAAATTGTACATTACATTCCCTATAATTTATATTTGAATTCATGTGTCGCGGTAAGCAATAACGCAGTATAGACATCGTTTTTATATTCCTTCTGTGCTTTTATTATTTTCTTTTTGTAACGTGGTTGTATTATTCAAACTCAATGAAATAGTTGTAGACATGTTCAAAGGCAAACATGGCAGCTGGTCCGCTGGGGGTGTAACGAGTGGATGTGTTGACTTTTTAACCTTGAAGAAATAAAAAGAAATTAAAGTGAAACCTGATTTAAATCTTTATTGCTATGAAACACACAATCTTATGAAGCTATACAACAACGGGTTAGTGGGTTGATGCAGGAACAGGAATGGTTCGAATTGCTAATTTATTTCATTTCATAGAGAGCATAAACATTGTAAGATTTACTATTTTATAAGTGAAATGTGGAAATAAGATTAAAAGAGAAAGCTATATAAAAAAAAAGAGATTGGTTGTGTTTGTTTCTCTCGAGGCTGCTGGTGGTTACTCATCCACTTGAATTTTGGACGCACAACATATCACAACCGATAAAATGTTTGTATGACGCACATTTCTTAAGAAAAATAAATGTATGGTGTTATTTTGGATATGCGTTGTTTTAATTTTGTTTGTTATATTTCTTTCTGCTCGAAGCTGTTTTCAAGTTTAGCTTTTATGGTCTTTAATAGTAATTTTCCAGAATAGAAAGAACAAAACGTTACATTTTAAAGAGTGTAACATCTGGTCAAATTTAATTTTATAGAATAAACATCGCCATGTGGCATATAGATATACTATATACAATACACATATGCCATCGTAAGACTAGAGCTCCCGCTGTCCCGCATAATACAAACAGACTTTCCATTGGCCGATAGTTTGGTCGGGCTCTTACTATGTATGAAAACGTATGAAAGTACGCACACTACAACGATTCGGGATCGGCCGATAAATAAGTTTCATGTGCTACACGATTGCCTTCAAACTAAAGTATCGGCAAACTATCGGCCGACTGCTTAATCAGTAAGGCGTTCTTCTACGCCCGCACACTACCGATATTAAAGTCGGCCAATTTTGTCGATAGCTCAATTTTAAATAAGTTTGCTCTAATTTCTAGATATTTCTACGCATAAAACTATGGAACGGGCCAGTTCTCTATCGCTTCTTGTCGAGACGTCAATTATAAATTTGATAGAAGTGGAAAAAAGATCCACGGTTTATAAAAAAAAACTTGAAAGAGTACTCTGATGTGAATACTCTTGGGTTTTCATCTTGGTCCCACTCCTCCGCATCTCTGGATTTTTTTTTATTAATTGCCATTATGCGACTGTTCTCTGCGAAATCTGTTTATCGACTGGCAATAGCAAATCGTTCAAGAACAGTAGGCTGACTGTTGTGTAGTGTGCGCACTCACTACCAACCCGACTATTTAATCGGCCCAGTGTGCGCACTAACCAGCCCAACCCGACCCAACTATCGGCCGATAGACAGTCTGTAGTGTGCGGTAGCTCTAAGGCAATCATGCATTTATGGAAATCAGCCGCAATTTTGTATTCGATAGTTTTAAACTAAAATTTGGTAGGTTAAAATCAACCATTAGAGCCAATAATTAGTTAAAAACTTTTACATTAGTTATTGTAACAAAAAAAGGGCTGTTACTTGAAGAATGAACTGGGGTTTTTATTTTGAATCTACTTACCGCTTTTGGTGACAGTCTAAGTTCATTTAAGTTAGTATATACATTGTTTAGACTGTATACATCGCTCATACTGACATTTTCCTCAATATTCACGTTAGTTAAGGTTTCAGGAATGTCTTCTGCCAGTTCATAGTGTTGCAGTTCCTGAGAACTCGAAGGTGGGTGATCTTTCGCAGAATACGGTGTAACGGTTGCCGTATCTGGATTAACTGCTGTATTTTCCAATACAAACGACTGCGCGATTACGCCATCGCTCTTAATTTCAGTGTCAGACTCATTGGGTTCCTCTTGCTCCTAAAAAGATGAATTAATTTAAGTTTTTCTGCTATATAGAAATATTTGTCTTACCTCCTCTTGGCATAATTCATAAGCCAGAGACCATGTATTTTTCGCGGATTGTGATCTCTCTAACATGTAACCGTTAGTGCTATCATTACTTTGAGCAGGTGGTGACCAAGAGTAGTTATATTGACATCCAATTCCTCTTTGCTTGTCGAGTTCTTCTTGTAACCATTCCACGGCCATTACCCAATGTTTTGCAATATGTTGATTAGAATTTAACATCGCAAGTGCTACCTGGCTCTTATGGAATAGCTGCGTTAAGCATTTAATTATTTGGTATGCTCTTTTTTGATAATGCGTTTTAGTTTTAAGTATAGTCTCAAGGAGCCCTCCACGTTCCTCCGCCACACCCATTAAGGCATTGTGAATTCGGTGATTTTGCCATGTGTCTTCTATCAGTAGAACATGGAGCAACAAATCAGTATGATGTCGCATATCCTGACAGTACGCGAAACCACATTGCCACAGAAGTTCAGTTAATATACATCGTGAAAAATGGGGATTTTCCCAACAGCAATATTGAATTAATTTCAAACCTTCCTCTCCAACATTCGTATCTTCAATTAACTTTTTAATATACCTGGAATTAAAAACATTATTTAGGCGGAATATTACGTATTAGGCGTAGCTTTAAAACATTATATTAATATATAGTATTAATATTAAGCATTAAATAGCTATTTACATAAATTCATTTACAATATTGCTTCATTCATTAGGCGTGTTTTTTTTCAAATCTTTTCATTTCACAAAATCTAGGTGACGCAAAACCTTCGGAGATTATCCCGAACTCGAAGGTGAGACAGAAGGACACAAGGAAAAGGTCAGCGACCACTTGCCGAGTTTAGAAAGGACTGGAGCGTGAGCTAATCGACAAGTCTCACACAACACTGACAACAACTCACAGGCTTTGACTTGCACAACGGTCAGAAAACATATAGTGTGTGACAAAACAAAAGCAGCTCGTAGAATTTTGCATTTTTTTTTTTCATTTAGTTGTCGACAACCGAAAATGAACAAATAAAAAATACATACATGTACATACAAAATATGAAAAATATGCGTAGGTATACATTGGTGTGTATGCATTACAATAACAATACGAGATCTTGCTTTTGATTTGAATCTATTTTCGTGATCCAAAAATTAGTTCGGCTATTTCTCAGTAGGATGCACTTTCGCTTGTGAACTTTGCTTATCTGTGTTTGTGCTAAGAACATGTAAATGTCTGTGTCTGTGCTAAAGATTGTGTAATAAAACGGCAACTTCTCGCTAAATGTCTGTGTATGAGCTTAAAAGGCGTGCAATATAATCCAGTTTGTTTTATTATGCCCGTGATCTGATTCGGATCAGATCAGCATAATACAACACGGCTAATATGTATATGAAAGGCAGACCACAAAGACTAGCCACCCCTGCATTGGGATACCAGGCTCAATAATAAGAATGTGAAGCTGAAAACGAACACATAAAAACTGACTACTTAGATCCGCGGTTAGTTTTCAATAAAAGATTCACCAATAGAATTCCTGACAAAAAAAGATTCAAACTCGTATAATTCACTTACCCAGTTCGAACAAAGAGAAGCTCTGCTGATTCTTGCAATAATGGAACAAGTTCCTCAAACTGCATGTTTGGATCTTTATAAATATTTGGCATTGGCTTTGCATTTTGGTTTGAACTCTGACATCTATCAGAAATATCACTGCATCTTATTAAGTGAGAAACGACTTGATGTAATTTGTTTAACTCTGGATACTGGTATTTTATTTGGGGTACAGGACCCTCATCTAGGGCGGCTTGCATAAATAACGTTGGAACATTTAACTGAAAATAGAAAACAAACATATTTGATAACTGTATAAAATATTGAAATAAGAGTTATTTACTTTTAATAGATGTAGTTTTTCCTTTTTCCCCAGTCCAGCATACATATTAAACAAACTAAAGTAATGAGGTAAATGTTTTCCGTAATCAGCTACTTCGCATTTAAGTAACTTTAAAACACTTATTAAGATTTGTTCGCAAAGGCTTGTTCCCTCAATATTTGGTAATGGTTCATCGTTAATTGCGAAATGGCAGAAAAGTACGACCAATTTCACAAAAACCGTTCGTACTTCTGGTGAAGGAGCAATAAGTATATATTCCGCTAGTCTTCCAGAGGGATTCAATAAGGCATTGTTAGCAAACCATCTTCGTACAGCAGATGAGTGTCTTAGATGAAGCGATAATGTATCATACCTGAAAAAAGAACAGGAATATACAATTGGCAAAAGTGCTAATATGTACACAAACAGATATTTGGTAATAAATTTTATATTATAATCTAAATGTAACCCTCTGCAACTGGCGTGCCCTAGTTGTCACAATTCTACTGACGTTGTGTCCACCAGACACCATCATTTTGACAGCTTGTATTTTGAAAATTCGTTTTATATTACTACTTTTAACAATGGTACAGGTTTTTCGATTTTATGGTGTCTGTCATACTACCACGTCAGTCCCAGAGGGTTAAAGTACATGTACCTACATAGCATCTGAACACAAAGTTGTGTACAACTTTTAAATCAAAACTTATATATATATATCTTTTTGTTAGTATTCATTTTAAAGTGCAAATATCGTTTGTGCAAAAGTTGTTTTGTTAAATCTGAATTCACTCTATGTTTAAATATTTCGCCGTCTACACAAAGAACAACAAACAATAAATAAATTCACTTCGCTTTCAGTATGTCTTAATTTAAAATAAGAAAAATACGAGAAACAAATTAATTGAATATGCACACATAATATATGTATTCTTCAAGTGGTGACAGTGACAGCGGTTACTACTAGAAAAGAGTGGAGACAAACATTATAAATGTGTATTCATATGTTTGATCTTTTAGTTTCAGTTCCAACTTATAACCCAAAAGCCACCATCGTAGGGAAATAATTTGAGTTTTATAGTCTCCCTATCTCCCGGTTCTTCATAACAGTATTACAACCTTAGGCTTATCATAACCGCTTGAACGCGAATGAGTTAACATAAAACAAGTGATTACTATTTTGTACATAAAAATGTTTAAACACATTGGCAGTTGAGCGTTTGAAAACGAAACATAACTTTATTTAATGTTTTTCATTGTAAGTATGTATAAGTAACAAAATATACTGTTTTAAGTTTGTTTACCTTTACTCTGTATGGACTTCCACCTTCGGGGTGTTAATTTTACTTATCGAATTGAATACAAACAACTGTTTGATTTTCATTTAGTTCTTACGGTTGTATGAGTAATCCAATCTACCCGTATTTGTGTATTGTTCGGTAGAAAGGGAATAAGATCTCTTGTAAGCTTTTTATTACTAATAT
Organism: Brachyopa scutellaris; assembly: GCA_949775065.1. Taxonomy (NCBI): domain Eukaryota; kingdom Metazoa; phylum Arthropoda; class Insecta; order Diptera; family Syrphidae; genus Brachyopa; species Brachyopa scutellaris. Next base: position 28,931,739 of record OX459113.1, on the reverse strand, counting down.
ACAACGACTACATTTGCTCTGAGCACTGAGGAACCCATCTGAAATATTAATAATAACAAACTCACCACTCAATTACGGGTCCTCTTAGGATTTTTTTCGTCCTGAATCCAGAATGAAACAGAAAGTGTGCAGCCAACTGCACTCCTAGCAAGGAAAGTTCCTCCGCCGCCAGCGTCTGCAAGATTACAAGATATTAATTCCAATTGTTATTTATTAGTTTGAAAAAAGTTTCTCATTGAAGTTAAGTGAATTATATTAATTTTCTTCACTCGCTTATCGAAGAATGATTTATTTAATTATTTATTTATTTAATTTTGCAATTTACATCATCCAAAAACTTTTTCAATAAAAGAATTCCATTTTACAAATCAAATCGAAGTTTTAAATTTAAATATTTCCAACAAAAAAAAAAAAGGTAATTCTGCAGAAGTGAGTTTCCTGGCGTATAGCCGAGTCTGATTGTTTTTGAATGGTAAACATAGACTTGAGTATTGAAATGAAGGGCAGTTCGAATTTTATTTTACTAATTGCCCGTGTGAGAACTCTCGCAAGAGAAAGTCCAACCCCCAAAATCCAAACTTCCCATATGATTTCCATCTGTCAACTGATGGAAATCCCGTAGAAATCATACGGGAAGTGTTTATTCTTTTGGGAGTGCATTTGGGTAAAATATTTGTTTTGATCGGTTTTCTAATTTGTTGAATTTGTAAAGTGAAATTGCAATTCGTTAGTGCTCCAGTAAATTCTCTTTCTTTTGACACCTCATTTGTTAAGATTAGTTAAGTGTGAGAGCCGCAAAAGGTACATATACTACAGAAATAGTATATATGATGATGATGATGATGATTGAATTTATTTAAGAACACTGAGTAAGTAAACAGTTGAATAGGTGTAGTAGACTTGTTTTTTGGAAACAAGTTTCATGACTTTTAGCGACTCTTGCTCTTAGCAATCACTCCACTTGTTCCAGCGGCAGGTCGGGTCCTAAATCCAGCAGACATAGTCCGTAAATCCTGACTATGGAACACCAAGTAAACTATGGGTAGTAGTTAACTTATTTTTATCATAAAATGTTCCTTTACATACATATACAGTAAACTCCCTCGTAACCGGACACTGACGGTACCGAGAAATTTGTCCGGTTATGAGAGGTGTCCGGTTATGGGAGAGAAAAATAAATTGATGTCCTTTAAAAAAGAAACACAATAGACATGTGGTATTAATTTGACTTTATAATGGAATTAATTTTTATGTGATAAACACAAATTACCGAAAAATATTGATTTCTGTATATGACAATCAGGCGTAAGATTACACATACGTACATATGTACATAATATGTACATACACTTAAGATACAAAATTACAAACCTATTCAAAAATGCAACGGGAGTTAAAAATGCACATAATGTAGTTGTTGTATAACACGTTCGCGGACAATACAGCATATGCCGTCAATGGTTGAGGAAATAAGCGGGTAATGACAATTTTAGGTATGTTCGGACAAAACGGGATACCCTGACGAGAAATACAGTAAACTTCCATATTCCAGCATTATTCGTCCTACCAGGACAAATTCTCACTTCACTGTGACCAGCGGAATCATTTTTATCTTTATACAAAATTCGCACAATATAATATAAAATATCTTTCAAAATGCCGGAGATATGCGTGTGCCATTCTAGCGTTCCCCACCGAAAATTATGTGTCCGCGAACGTGATAATGACGCAAAGGCGCACTCCACAGTTTACATTTTTGATTCGTTTCTTTGAAAAGTGTAAAGAGGAAAAAAAATCAGAAACAAAATAAAGTATGTTAGAAGTTTCCATACGTAAATGTGTTTGGTCCGTTTAAGAGAGAGCGACATTCTATTGCGGTTACGAAAATTGGTGCCCGTGTCCGGTTATGAGAGAGTCCGGTTTTGGGAGAACTTTTTATATGGAAAATCTTGTATTTATTTCCGTTCTTTGAAATATGTCCGGTTATAAGAGGTGTGCGGTTATGAGAGAGTACACTGTACATATATGTAAATAGATAAAGTACTTCCCGATCCAACTTTAAAAAAAAAACATCTAAGGCATTGTAACTTGAGAACATACAGAGTATATCGCATCCGATGTCCTGACTAGCTTATTTACGCCCATCAAATTCCATTTCCAAATTTTTTTATACTGATGAACAAAGTTCAGTTGATAAGCTTTCGATCAGTGTTAGAATCATTGAAATCGGTGCAGAAATAAACTCTCAGGAGGAATCCTGCGCTAGCGATTTAATTATATAGGCAGATAGATATTCAGGAAACAGTTAATTCCCCCCAGAGCTTACTTTTAAACATTTATTTAATATAATAAAATCTTACCATTTTTTCTTGTTTTACAGGTGGAACCACTGAACCAACCAAATTCTTTACGAAATTAAAAAATTCAACTGAAAAAATGCTCTTCGAATGTAGGAAACGTATGTTTTGGGTCCTGTAACAAATCAAAGGTGGTTGAGACCATGTTCATTATACAATTTTAGATAATTTTACTTACCGAACACTAATTTCTATCGCTTTTGGCATAGGTAAAACAAAATTGGTACTTTCTGCCAGAGAAAGTTGTTCAACGCTCTGATTTATTTGAATGGGCTTCTGATCACATCTTGTATAAAACAGCATGTAAGCATTCCACCACCTCTTTTGTCTCCTATATTGCATACGCTTTAGATTGTTGTCGTAGATTTCGCCCATGTATTCGCCACCAAAACATTGAACCTTCATTTCTTCATCTTCGTTCATCTTACATTCTGTTACCTCATTATCATCGAATTTATACCACTGTCCCTTGTCGGTGATGGGATCCCTTGACATTAAATTAGTTTTTTTTTTTATTATTAAAAATAAAACGATAATTTGTGGTAAATACTTTACTTGTATAAAATATAACTGAAATAATGTCCTCCAGAGGCCTGTCCGCTGTGTACAATTATTCCTGTTAGTTCGTATTTGGTGATTTCTGTGTTGTCATAGGAGTTTTCAACGAATTCAACAACCTCTCCATCCAATTTTGCCAATCCAAAAACTTAACGACATTTTTACTTATCTACCATTTTCAAATATATTAAAATATACAAGATGCCAGGCTCAAAATTGTTTATGTTTTAAAAATCAATATTTTGCGACTTAAGACTTATCCAGTTGCCTATATGATGACACTACATACATACATATCGGTTCGCAAAAGAATAAAAAAAAATTAAAGGTAAAGTTTTAAGTCGTAAAGCCAATTCCAATATGAAAACATATTTTTGAGCACTGAACCCTGCACGATAATAGTTTATTATAGTACCAGTATAAGGTTCCATATCCAAAACCCTTGGAAATTCGAAATAGTCATTAAATTTGATGGCACATACACGTTCATAATCGTACTCAAATCGTTTGAGTTGAATTGCTAGTACTGGTGGAAGTTTCCGCACACATAAACGTTTCACTGTCATCACCTTAAAATATAGTAAGATATCAAATTAATTAACTAATACGTATGTACATATATACACCGAATTCTGTTCTTACACGAAGGATATGTCCCAAAAAATAATACCTATATGAGCAAACAAAATATTGGTTCCAGACAAGCATAAAAGTAATATAATAGCTCAATAAAAAAGGTAATTCAAAAAAGATACAAACATTGAGCGGATTTGTAAAAATAATGTTTCATTCGTTCTCATTGTCTGACAAAAATTGTGCAAGATCACTGCTAAGACCAGAAAAATCATGGTCATCGTCTTCTGGATCAGTTTATTGATTTGATCTCTGCGCAAAATCTAGCAATTTCAACACGAGTTTCGGTAGTTTTAGGAAGAAACTCGGTAATCAATGGCTGTGCTCCCATTTTAACTCGAATCTTTAAATCACTTTGAAACATTTCAGCTTGCTCCTCATTAAAATCGTGCATTATAAAATTAGGGGAAAACCCGAAATTTAAAATTATTTGCCGTTTTATCCATGTTATTTTAAAATGCATCGTGTAAAAAGAGAATTTTTTTTTCTGATTCGTGTAAAAGTAAATTCGTGTAAAAACAGAACTGAGTGTACACGTTTATATTTATGTAAATGTATAATATACAATGGGCTCTCGATAATTCGAGCCTCTATAATTCAAAAACCTCTATAAATTGAAGAACCATGAGAGTCCTATAAGAAAACCTCTGTGAATCGAGATAAACCTATGCAATTTGTCACTTTCTTTAACTCGAATTTATTGTTGTGCAAAATAACTTGAAAACCTATCTAATTCCAACGTGATGGCTTTTTTACCTCCATAATTCGAACTCAATTCTATCAAACAATTACATTTTTCGCTAACTATAAATAAGTGAAAATTTTAGCTGTCAATGGTCACAGAAAAATGGTCTCCTGTTGAACCCATCGAAATCAAAATGGTTAGCCATATCTAGAGAGGTACTTGACTTATCATACTTTCCCACTATTATCTTGAACAACGACCCAATTGAATTCGTTGAAACACCACAGAACCTAGGAGTGACTTTCAATAGATATCTAAACTGGGACAAACACATAATCAAAGTAGTTGGAAAAACCTATGGCGTACTTCGTGCATTATGGACCACACAATATTTCACACCTCTAGATACCAGAATACTACTTGCGAAATCTCTAATTATACCTGTTTTAACCTATGGTTGTGAAATATATTCAAATTGTAGCTACGCTAGTAAAAGGAAACTGAATGTTGTCCTCAAGCAAATCATTCGTTATACTTTCGGATTGAGAAGGTACAATAGTCTCTAGTTTTTCTTCTCGTTTGTTAAATATGGCCTTTAAAAAATGTCTCCAGCTGCACACCCTAAGCCTGTTATCAGACCTATTACTTGCAAAAAACCAGCTTACATTAACGACAGAATTCAATTTGCTTCTTCAAACAGATCCGCACAGTTAACTATACCTCGTCACTCTTCACTGATATCCGAGCGTCAATTTTTTATTCACTCCATTCGTCTGTGGAATACTTTCCCAAGACATATCAGAAGAATATGTAATATAAATCAACTTAAGGGAGAATTAAAAATGTACTTTTCTTCTTAAAAATGTTAATATGTAGATCGAATTTATTTTATATGTAGCTTTCTTTCCTAACTTTGTGTTAAAATTAAGATTAGCAATTAATTATAAGATACTAGCCGTAACCCAGTGCGCTTCGCTCGACTTATCTTTTCAAAATTTGCCCGCGCACATAGTTATTTTTCTATCTGTCTATCTGTCTGTCTGTCTCTCTGTCTGTCTGTTTATCAGTCTGTCTGTCTGTCTGTCTATCTGTCTCTCTATTTTAATTGACCAAAATGATTCATATTCACATTTCACCTGAAATTACGAAATTTTGTATGACAGGTACGACCGCAATATTGCTATGTTGTATTCTATATTAAGGAAAACGTATTCCGAAAATTTTACGAAAATCGGTTGGGTAGTTTCCGAGTCTATGAAAGACAAACATATATGTACATACATACATACATACATTCATTTTTATAGATTTAATAGCTTGACTCCAGCGTCATCTATCGGTTCCAGATCTTACAATTTTCTCTTTTGGCATTGAACCAACATATACATAAAAATAAAAGATAGTAATAACTTGACTCCAGCGCCACCTATCGAGTCCAGATTTTATAATTTTCTCTGAATACACTGAACAAACATGTATTGTGAATATGAGCCTTTTTGGTCCATAAATATAGAAGTTGTTAATAACTTGACTCCAGCGCCACCTAGCGAGCGGATTTTTATCCTATCATCTACCATAGTATGCCAAAGTTTCAGCACAATGGGATGAGCCATGCGCCCTCGCATATGGTACAAACAAACATACACACATTAATTTTTATGTAAGAGATTATACCTATCTTACTTTGCTTAAGCACCCGATGAAATTAAATAAATTAAAAAAATTAATGGCATTTCATTCCGCCCGAATGAAGTTTCGGGCGAAACCTACAATAGGGGGAAAGCGAAATGTGTGCCTGAGTATGTATTATATTTAATATACAGTGGACGTCCAGTTTTACGAACACCCGATTTAACGAATTTTCAGTATAACGAATAAGAATTTTTTCCATTGATGGCTCTATATTACGATTGATGCAAAAATTGTCCGCTCGGTTTAACGAATGCTTTACAATTTCTGGTTAGTAACAAAATAATTTGTCATTTTTGTGCATTTATTTCTACTTCCATTATTTTGTCTATGTGAATTGATTTGTCTTTTCTTTTAATAAATACATTGGTGGGGTTAGTAATTAGATAATACAATGAAGGGCTGTGCATTATATAATTCGTTATATTGGACGTCAACTGTATTTAAAAGTATGTAATAACTAAAATCATATAATGATTCATATTTTTAACATTTTTTTACCTTTTTATTACATTTATCGCAATGGTATGCGTCTGCTCCTTCAAGAAGTTCACCTTTGACGTACTGTTCTAATGATTCCGTTAGTGAACTATGATTTCGTATATCTACACTAAATACGCTAAATGGTTCCTCTTTGGAATAACGATGAGGACACTCCTGGCATATTTTTTGATCGCTGAACGATCCGCCAAGTGTGTTAACCATAAATTGGGTATGGCCTAATGCTTTCAGTCCTTCATCTAAGCTTTCGAATAGCGACATAAAGAATTCAACAGCGTCTTGTTGTTCTCTCAAATTAACGGGTTCACCCTGTAATCTAAAAAAGAGGATTAAAAAAATTGCTGGTAATGATGTTCCAAACAGGTTTATACATAAATTGGAGGTTTCAATTTTAACTTTAGATAAAACATTTTGGCGCAAATTATAGTAAGTAAAAGTAGACTATGGAGTATGTTACACAGTCGAAATGTGTGTTTTAATAATAATAGTCGGCATAAAACCCACTTTATGGCATTGTATCGATGCATTGATTCTGATTTTAAGCATAGCAATAATCCATTTGCTCACAAAACCTTCTACATGTATCTTAGTGAGAGACTTGAATAGATTCAGTGTGTACGTTATCGAAAGCACTTTTAATATCTAAAGCTACGTACAGACGAGCAATCATTTGCATCAAAAATTTGCGGCAAGTGTTTGCGTAGTTGATCACACCTATGCAAAATTTGCTTGCAAAAAGTTTGCAGAAAATCATTTTCAGCCTCGTGCAAATTGATTGCACGACCATTTGCCTCAAAATATTGTACGGTTGGTCACACCGCATGAAAGTGCAAACAATAGTAGTTGCTGCAAAATATTTGACACTTGCTGTTGTCTGTTTCTACAATTTAGTTGGAAAGTGTGAATAACATCAACAAAAAGAAAATGTCTTGCAAAAAAAACTAAAATAGCAGCAGCTATGGTGATAATACTTTCATTAAAACGTAAAAATAAAAGCAAAACGAAAAAATGCATCAATAAAAGAAGATGTTGGGTCAAACATTGGATTGTAAAACAATCTGAGCTAGGATTTGAACACCAACTTTTAAATGAGCTGAAAAATAAAGATGAAACCTATTTTTGTAATGAGGCGAAGAAACATCCCATAGTTCGGGAAAAGTGTCATATTTTTCAATCAATTGTACTACTCCTATCTCCGTGCAATATTGCGGCAAATTGCAAACAATGAATGCAAACACGCAAACAAAGTAGGCAAACAAAACTGACATTCACATCACACGCAAAATTATTGCCGCAAAAGTTTTTGTTTGCAGCAAACTGTTTTTTATACCGTTCACACATGCAAATTTGATTGCAGGCAATAATTTGCTGCAAATTTATTGCTTCAAATGAGTTTCAGCAAACTTTTTGCGAGAAAATTTTAGTAGGAGTGATCAGCCACGCAAACACTTGCTGCAAATATTTGCTGCAAATAATTGCTCGTCTGTACGTTGCTAAAGAATGTGGTTATGGTGTATTGGTTGTAGGGTGTAAATAAACGACTTCGTGTAGCGCTGTCTACGTGGACTTTCCTTTAAGGTAGGATTATTCGGATTTCAGCACTAGAGTATGTTTGAGAAATTTGCGAATGTGTATGTCCTGAAAGGAAGCCTGATTTAACAGACAACATACACTTGGCGAATATTTCCTTAAAATTTGTGGCATAAATTTCTGTAACCTCATAAAATTTCTCAATTTCACACGATGGACTTGACCAACACCTCTTCACCACCACACACAGAAAATCAAGTTAATTGACCTGTGGTAACAAAAAGGCGCACGAGCGCAAATTGTGAATGACAACATATTTCATTTTCGTCCCCAAGATAGGCTTACAGCTAGTATCAAAATAACGTACAAAGATACCGATATATGTATTAATCAAGCTTTTGTTCTACTACTTACTTGAAATGTGTCCACAAACCACGAGGCACGTAATACTGCAAGGCACTATGACCTAAGTGAGAAAATATCGCCTGAACGTGTTTTAAAATGCCAACGTGATAATTTTTTTGAGTATTTCCAAAAAACACGTCATCATTATAAGGCGGGGATTCAGCATCTCCGCTAAAATCTTCAGACTCATTCACCGCAGCACCTTCAGCCTTTAGAATACCAACTCGTATCGATGGAACCATATACAATTGTTGCAATACTGAATTCATATAACATGTAGCGCCTGCATTTTTTAAACCACAAAATCCTTTTGGTGGCCTTACTCCAATTGGTGGTAGGTAGTCCCATTCCTTAAGAGGTTCTATTTCTAAAATAGTTTGAACAGTTATTTAAAAAAAATTCAGTTATAAATAAAAAGAAATCAATACCATTGCAAACGTTATTTATAAGTGTTTTGGTAAGCAGCTTCATATTAGGAACACAATTTTGACATAAAGCTACGAGAAGTTCACAGGCAGCCGCTATTGTATGTGGGCTCCTACAAACGGGAGGGGGTGCCAAATGATTGTTTAACTTGCCAGTTTGCCTAAAATGAAGATACTCGCGCGACGCAGGGAATAAAAAAACATCAGTTAGTTCCTCCAACAAACCACTAAGTTGTGCTTTTATTTTAATGTCTATAAAGAACATAAGTTCTTTTGTTAGGCACAAGTGACCTTCCAATAGATCCTCATGCACTTGGGTATTCCCACTTGATATCACATTATTCTTAATTTGTCTAAGCCAATTTATTTCATGTGCCAATAAACCTTCTATTACACTATGCGGCCAGTTCCACGTACAACCATAACTTAAAGTTCTACATAACAGTTGAAAAAGGTCAGCACACGTGCTTGAGTTTAGAGGGATAGAGGTGTGTAGTAACGAAATTAAATGATTGATTATGTATTCAAATGGACGGCTGTTTCCGGAATAGTAGGTGCAACTATAAAATAATTGTTCCGCGGCAATTTGGCGCACAATCCTTGAAGGGTTTTTCAAAATAAGCGATGTTATGAATTCAGACCAAGTTACATCTTGTATTAACACTTCGTTAGCACTTGGATTCAGTACAAGACTTATAATAAGCACTTCAAGTGCTTCTTTGCAAAGAGCGAAGTCTTGAGCACCAGGCATGGCAATATCATCACTAAAATTGTCTTTACTTCCATACATTTGAAATTTTCCACACGAAGATGACCATGCGAGTTGTATAATTGCTTTAATGGTGGCAACATCCGGACATGACCATTGTAAGGCGTCCGAGAACAACTTTCTACTTTTCTGACCTTCGGTACTAGCTGTTAACATTTCCGCAGCTATATTTTCAGCTAGTTTTGTTGCTATAAATCGCAGTGTATTTTCCGAACTATTAGGAATAGATGTTAGAATTTGTTTCAATATGTCTATTTGAGACCTCGTACGAACGTCAAAATTTGAGAGTACTGGCTCATCTCCAACGCGACTTAGAACACAGCTTATAACGTAAAAAAATAATTTAACAAGTCGAAGAATACTTTGAAATGCTGCCCGTTTTGTTTGCATATCCGCATTTGGTAAAAAGTTATTTTTTGTGAGTAATTCTAATAAGAAGTGCGCAACCCCAGACCGTAACCATGCCGATTGCACAATTAGTGATTCTTCACTAAATGGGTCGATTGCAGGTACGAGTATGGTGTTAAGGACCTCCAAATTGTATAATACCTTCGCTGGGGTTGTATACAGGAAGATTTTAAAAGGTGTTGGTTCTTCCAAAGCGTACTTATACTCTTGATCTTCTAAAAGAGGCTTGTCCAAGCACTGAATATTATCCGTGCTTATATTTACATTAGCTGTTTTTATATGACACATTCTTTTTAGTTCATTCACGGTTTCTCTATCCGCTGGTAATAGATTTAAAAGCACCAATGCATTATCTCTCAAATTGCTGCACTTCATGTCTACACCTAATTGATGAAGCTTCAGAAAGAAGTTAGTATAATAAGGCTTTTCCGAAATGATGACACCAGGTAATGTATACTCCGATTCAACTCTTCGTATATCTGCGCTCGGACGTGGTGGTGATCCAGTACTTGAGTCACTGGAGCTGTCTGGACTACTGGCTAGAACTGTTCCCACTGGTGTCAATTTGGCCGTAAGAACCATTTTATCTCTGATGTTGTAGCTAGACAATGGATCAATTTCGTCCAAAATCTCAATAAGTTCTCCATTATTATAGAAAAAGTCTATTTTTATATTCGCTGTTGAAGTTCCCTTTAAACGTTTAAGAATGTTTCGCTTAAAAGATGCCACTGTTTCATTACTATGTGTAATTATTTCAATATCATCAATTGAACGACCAGGATTTTGAAATCTTATATATAAGCTGGTATGTTTTCCCCTTGTTGCACGGCATAATGGCAGTTTGTATCGATCTCCAGTAAATGAACGATCGCATTCTTTTACGTATTCTTGCAATACTCTAAGAATTCTGCACATTTTCTCAGCTTCACTGCACCATAACTTCATTTCTTTATCGTTAGAATTATACTCCACAGCGTTGTTTAGAAATATTATACTATCGTAGAGATTTTTTAATTTATCACAACATTCTCCAATAAACGTTTCATGAAATGATGAAACGTTTGCCAGAAGTGTAGGTCCTAAAGCTGTTGATACTTCCTTTAGCAGTTCAATTCCTTTATTGGCTATATCTATTTCGGCTGTAGTAATCACATGCCATAGATACTCTTTACCAATAAGATCACTGTTCTCGAGAATGTAACCCCGATGTATTGCCTTTAATTTGTCTTCCTTGGAGTTGACCGCTTTGAAAAATCTCTCAAAGCATTTGATTCCGCTCTCAGTCAATAAAGATGGATCCAGTTGCAAGATGTTGTTTTCAAAAAAATCCTTGTTCACACCTGGATCGAGGTCAGGTTCTTCTCCCATGAGCTTACTAAACCATCGAAAACATTCTTCTCGGTCGCTAGGAAAAACTGATTTCACAGCTAGACAATGCCATATTTGTTTTGCTTGATCTGCACAAAGCCAAAGTTGACCATCCTTAAGCAAATATTTTAAGAAGTCTAACCTTTCCTGTATTTGGAGCTCATGTGAAAACCGTCCATCACTGCAATGTTTTGTGGGATCTAGATCAGGGTTTTCTTCCATTAAAGTCCGAATCTTATCCATATAACAAATAAGGCTATTTGTTACAAGAATAACTAGGGAATACTCGTTCTGTAACCTTTCGATAACTTGTTGCCTATTAAACACTTTGTTGGAGTTTTGAACATGATGGGGATTTGACTCGTATAGGCAGCAAATCTCTCGAATTAATCGTAGAGCAGGGAGAACCCAATTGTCGCCTGATTTAAGCTCATCCACACATTTATCTAGCCACACTGTCTTTTGAGCGTCGCGTTCTTGCGAACAGCTATAGTCTAAGATTTTCACATGTGCTATTAATGCTTGATCTAATACTTCAGGTGGTATTTCCACATTATGAGCCAAAGTCCAAAAAAGCTTCAAAACTTTTTGTGCCATGACACCGTTTTTATCATCCTCTGCCAATCGTCTAATCAACTCAAGTAGATGTTCCCTTTGTCTTTTGTTTGCAGTTGTCATACTTGTCTGGAAAAAAGAAATAAAAAAAAATGTGTTAAACTTGGGAAAGTATTATTTTATGCGTTTACAAATTAAAATTGTATGCAACTATTGATTTCTCCCGGTGTACCTATTACAGCGCACGCCGCTTAATACAATCCCGGATAATATTATCATTCGCATAATAATATAACTTTGACACAGACCCAAACAATTATATACAACTAGTGGTTACCCGGTGCGCTTCGCTACACCCATTGAAAACAGTGTTTATGTCATAAATGTAATGAAATTTTTTCGAGTGACTTTTTGAATAGTAATGACTCTAGTGGAGAATTAAATGCCGACAACTCTATTCGGATTTAAGAAACCTGTCCAAACAATAAAAAATAAATAAATATTTGGCTTGAGCAGTCCTAGGTAGAACCAAGCCTAGCTTCCCGCAACCATTTGTGTGTGCGTGTTATATTTTTGCACGAATGGAAGGGACCTACAGTTTTCTGCCGTCTCCGAACGGCGACTTGGGAAGCTTTACATGACAAATGATACTCTTGAATGCTTGTCAGGCGCTCGGAAGAGATGGGCACTGTGAAAAACTTTTAGGTGTTTGCGGCGGAATTGAAAACTTTTGATTTACAAATATTTCTCACTTTATAACAAATATATTCTGTAAGTTTCAGCTCAATCGGATGGTTTTGAAATGTTGGTGTTCCAGCGCCATCTATCGGAAAACTTGAGAACTCTTGATGTAAGAACATTTCTCACTTCACTACAAATATATTGTGTAAGTTTCAGCTTAATCGTACGGTGAGTTTAAAAAAACCGGAAAACTTGACATTTTTTGATGTACGAGCACTTCAAACATCGGAAAAAGTATACATATGGTGTAAGTTTCAGCTCAATCGGATTGGTAGTTTATGAGTTTGTATGTCAACAGTATTTGTGTGTCTCAATACAACGTATTGGGAAACGATGCGACGTATGTATGGGCGCAGGTGGCGCCACAATATCATTGGAAGTTTTAAGAAAAAACGGGGACAAAAGGGTTTCCTTGCATTTCTGTTCTTTGTTCAGCTTATTTCAAATACAGCAAATGGGAATTGGCACGGCAGCGGTGTTGTTTTTATATGCTTGTATTTAAATCTTATTTTTTGTTAAATAAATACATACGTATGAATACATACATACCTATAAAATACACTTTTAATGCGTTTATTTTTTAGTTACCCATTCCCTTCTACATCGGTTATTTTTATCAATTTAACCAGGCCCCAAAGTGATCATATTAAATGGCGTGCACTTTTAACATAATATTAAAGAATATACATATAAGAGCAAGAAGTCGCGGGTCGATTTTATTGCTAATTCTCTCAGAATTTCTTTTACAATAACAAAGCAAGGTGGGAAGGTCTTATCAATTTAGTGCATATGGACAAACTGTACATTATAGTACATATCAGAACATGAACCTTTCAGTATCGTTTAACACAAGGTAGCTTAGTTTTTCGGATGAAGTTCATGCAGATAGTCAGAAAAGCTACAAGTGTTTGGGTAAATACCAACTTACAACAGAAAATCTATCACTTATAGCTACTAATATTCTACTACGATTCTCAGGGAAATTCGTCTGGATGAGGTGCTACACACATGTGCTATGGTTAGCATAAAAAAGTGACTGCAGAGGAAGACATAACAGTTGAAGTTGACTAAAGTTGAATTTTATATGCAATGTAGGTTCAAATTTAAAAAAAAAAAACATAGTATCTTGTATACATTAATTTGATCTTCAGCCGAAATCAAATTAAATATCAAAGATAATATTCAGCCTTATTGTGAGTTTCACCCGGAAAATATTTCACGCGAAGTATTTTTTTTCGCCCGGAATTTTAAAAGCTATTGTGAGTTTCGCCTAAATTAAATGTTACTTCGTTTTGTTCAGATTCAAAAAATATCAATTTCTACTAGAATTCTACTATTCTTGCATTAAAATAAACAAACAAATTACAATTTCCGCCTTGTTGTTCTCTTTTTCGCCTACTAAAAACAAGGGAAAAATTCAGCTGTCATAGCGTTTTATTTCGCACGAATGAAATTTCGCAGACACATGTTCGAGCACGTTGACAATTGAATGAGACGTTCAGCAGATGACGTATAAAAATGGTAATTTAGTTTTTTTTAATTATATTAAAGAAACCTACCCTGGCCAACATAGAAATTATAAACAAAATATTAAACATACATACTTAGAACTAAATTATAATAACACATTTTTACTAAAGAGCCGATAGACTTTTGCTGCTAGTGCTCTTCATTGCCACTATTAATAAAAAATTTTAATTTGTTATTGATAAAAATAAATAAAATAAAAAATGTTGTTCTCCTTCTTCACGTTTTTCGTATTTGTGTGTAGTGTATGAAGAATGAAACTGTGACTCTTTGTCTGTATAGAAGCGAGACAAAATGATTATAAGCAATAGCAGTTTATTTATAAGTTGTTAACAGGTTGCGAATGTGAATTTTCATTAGCAGTGAATGAATAGCAGATTGCGATTTTTTTCTCATCTCTAATTTGAAGTCCATTGATATCTCCTAATAACGAATAATGAAAAATGTTACTATACTCTGTTCCACAAAAATCGTCAGTACAGGGAAGATAGGACGTTTGCCTCTCATTCTGGTTGCAACAGCTTTCATAAATCTGTCCCTCCTTTAAGCTCTCACTGGGTTACCATAGTATGCATGAAAAATCGCCGCAAATCGGAGAGCAATACCCGTAGGATTACCATCTACTGATTTAAAAACAAACTAATTTGTTGAACGAAAAAAGATAATTGTGTACAAAGTGGACACCGCCTCGATTTTGATAAAACTTTGGTATGTTGTAAAGGGCATGTTTTCAAGTATTTTGGTGTATCAATGTTATATATCGGAAACGATTAGCTTACGAGATATAGGCTACAAAAAAGTCACTATTCGTTCCAACACCCAAAACTCAGCTTGCGCAAATAACCTTCATTATAAATCACAAAAATCGAAAAAGCGTTCAACTTCATTTTAACGGTTTCACCAGAAAAAAACAAGAAAGTTGAAAAAACAAAAGCAATGTGGCAATACCCTCACATACTCAAATTAATTATATTGGTTCTCAAAGCACAAAATCCCACAGCTCTGACAAAAACCACAGAAAAAGCATTAACGATTAGCTTTAACTTAATAATGGTAACACTGTTTTGATGTTGATGTTTTCTATATACACAGCGATTGGCAGCCACACATAATCATTCAGCCACCGACTGTGGAACTGGCTGGTCATGCTGGTGGGATGTATGCGAATTTGTGGTAAATTACAAAAACAAAACCTGTGTAAGTCCGTGCTTTGGTTTTTATTTCAGTGGCGATTTCTCTAATTGAGTGCCGTGAAGATATGAACAGGGACCAGTGATTGAAAAAAGCTCCCCCATAAGGCCTGAACTGATAATTTTTGTGGAACAGAGTATAGATATTCTATAAACGTATGTTTTGCAATTTCAAGGCAAAGCAACAAGACAAAATATGAGAATCGTTGGTTTTTTTTCTCTTACAAATCTCAATAGTTTTTTCTCCTGTGTTTGATGCACAATAAAACGGTACATGAAATACGTTGAAGTTTTTTGCTTACACTTCATTGGTATTTTTTGCTGTTGTTGTTTTTTTTATTGCTAGTAAGTTTTTAAATTTATTTCTGGTCAGTTTTTAAATGATCAGTAAATATTGTTTTATTTTTTGGAGGTCGAAAAAACTGGTTTTGATATAACGAATTGGCTGAACATTATATTTTTCGTTATACGTCAGTGTATGAATTAAAACAAAAAATAATTCTAGCAAGAGAAAATCCAACCCCCAAAATCAAAATTTCCCATATAATTTCCATCTGTCAACTCCTTGAAATCCGATGGAAAGGCATAAGTACGATAACTTTGAAAATGCCATTTTGTAGATCTCGGTGAAATAAGCATAAAATATTTTAATACATATGTATATTATAATAATAATAATAATTACAATAAATTATATAAATACTATAATATATTATATAACTTCAATACTCACTTGAAAGCATTTGAATAGATGATCCAATTGCTCTGGAACAAAATCCCATGCTAATTTAGCCAACAGGTCGTGAACGTTCTTAACTATTGCTTCATGTTTACCGGCCTGAGCTTTCCAAACTGCATCCAGATCATCCAAGGTTAATGCGTTCTCCTTTATGAGAAACCTTATAATTTTCTCCAATTTTTCTACATATTGAGGTTGATGTAAAGAGTCCTTCAGTACAATCTCTAAGACATTCGATTTTTTAATCCACACCTAGAAGCGTAGGAAAGTTGTGATTATATTTGTAATTTTTCATACATAATACTATCTTATATCTTACCGCCATTCGCTCAGCAGTCAACCAGTTCATTTCATCATCGGATAAACCTTGTGATAGTTGAGTTCTTTGGGAGCAATATGAAACTGCTGTTATGACTTTATTTATCTCATTTAATGCATTCATTTTGCCATTAAAACTTGAAACTTGGAGCAACCGCAATATCATTTTTAACCGAAATATTTCAATGTCGCGAATAAGGTCGCCCTGATCAGACAGGCGGCTTGCTAGACAACGAGCCGACTTTACAATTTTGTGTATAAGATCACTCCTTCCCTCTGATTTTGCTTCATGTTTCAATTCATTATCTGTAAGGCTATCTAAGAGATCCAAAACTATCATCCAAATAGGCATGAAATACGTTTGTATAGTTAAAGGTGTTAGCAATTCATAGCACTGTCCGAAAGGTCTAATTAAATAGTAGATGAACGAAAGTGATATACTTGAATTGGTATCTCCAGTTGTCGACGAATCCTTTGAAAATGTAAGCGATTGAGTCAGGTTGATCAGATTTTCGGTGGAAGACTGTTTGTTCTTAAGTGATGTCACTCCACTGTTAAAGCGTTGTAATAAATTATCGAATCCACCTAGCTGTCCAAAACGATTGATTAAATCAACAAGCCATCCGCGAGGGCGTTTAGGTTCAAGAGGTGTCGATGCAAACTGTTTATTATCCTCCAAAACACCCCAAATAGCTTCGGGACCAAAACATTCAGGTTGGCGAGCGATATTGAAGGTATTAAATTTATTATTTGGATCTAACACTATTGAAAGAAGATCTAATAAATAAGGGTTATCACGATGCATGTGAATTGCAATTAAGTGCAAAAGTTTCCCGCAAGTCATAAGAATACAATGATGAATATTATATTTCCACGAGTTTACGGCTTCGTCTGTGAGAATTTTTATAAAAGACGTTGTCAAAGCATTTTTGTAAAAATCTAAGCATGACTCGCAATTATGATCGCATCCTGTTAAAGAAATGTGTAAAAGAAACAAAAAAAGAAAATAATTACTGTTTATATTTACCGGCCAATGTTAGAGTTATAGCCGCATTTAGCAAATATTCAAGTTCTTGCTCTGGTAACACAGGAACCACCCATCTTGGATTGGAAATTTTTTGATTTAGAGATCGTAATTTCATCACTGGAAATGATGCTATTAATTTTTCGGGGGTCCTTTAAAAACAAAAGCTTTCAGTACGTCAAGTCAAAAATAAATAAAAATATTTTACATTTCATCTGCGTTATCGGCCAAAGAAGCCGAATCTGATTGAACATCAGTTTTTTCAGCTGTTTGACGTCCGTAAGAATCAAAAGTCATGATCGCTTAGTCAATCCTGGCTATAATTAAATAAATAGTAATCAACGCAATACGGTTAAATATTCTCGACTATAAAATAAGATATTCGAATGTAAGTAACAGCAATATATTAAATGTACTAAAACTGATTCAGTATGCGTTTTAGTATGTACAACTCATGTAATAAAATATGTATTTACATATTATATACTTTTTGCACCACGCCAGAATTTTGAATACATACTTTTATTAATGTTTATTGCGATGTTTATTACATCATTTATATTTACATAATAAAGAAAAACTCAAACTTATCACAAATTCTGTAAAGGCTTAAGAAAAGTTATTGCACATCAAATCAGGAAACAGTCCGTCCAAAAACACTACATACTTAAATTAGGCCATATATAATGGATTGTTTTTCACTAAAATTATGCATTTGTATATCAATACTAAAAACTTATTTAGTAACTTCCATCACATACCACAAATCAAACTATTTATTGAGTAGACAAAGCAATAGATTTGACCGGAGTAAAGTTTTAATTATTATCTATTTTTGTTTTTAACAAATCTTTTGTCGGTTGTGAAAAACAGCCGGTCACAAAATGGCGATCACTTCTGCGTGCTAAAGCTATATGTAAATATAATTCATGATTGTGATTTATCACAACTTATTTGAAAATCCCAATATTTATATATCACAGCGAAATGATTTGACAATTAATATAAAAATATTTTAAGAACTAACACTGGGAACAATGCACACGAATTACAATTCACAAAACCGACCCATTTCGAGCAGTATGTAATTTTCTAAATTTCAGTGAACTGTTTAACCAATTGTCAATCATTTGGGTTCAACCACTGTTACCATATTCAATATTTTTACATGGGATTGGTTTTCGACCATAAGCATAAATAAAATATAGATTATGATTAGAGACTATTATTTTTAAGTCATTCGATTCCAATTCCAATAATTGTAATAATAAGTCTGTTCAATGAAGATGTGAACAGGCTGATCTGCTTTGAGTTACTCTGTGACAACTTTTCTGCACCTACTCTTGAGGTAAGACAGATATGTGACCAATGTCAAAATCAGCTGTGTTGCACTTTTGATTTTTTTGTGTTTCAACGAGATTTCAGTTTACTATATGGAAAAAATTGAAATTTGATCGCAAAAAGGGGCAATCAGTTATTGCATAATGCTATGAATAGGTGTGTTTGGTAACTTTTTGTGACCCAAATCGGACATCTGTCAAATAGTAAATGTGGGGGGAAATCCTCTCTTTTTCTTTTTGAACTATTAAATATTTTCACGAAAAACTAATTTTCTTTTATTTTGTTAAGAAGAAGTGAATGAAATTTCACAAATTGTCAGATTGCTGTTGGACAGATGTCGCTCGCTGACTCCATTAAAAAGATGTAGCACGAGGTCTGTTGCCGTACTTGCCCAAAACAGCGCAAAACTACGAAAAACTACGGAAATCAGTCAAATTATGTTCCCGTACGAAGATTTTTCGTAGATGTGAGTGCTAAGAAATTTCCCCATGCTATGAATTTTAGCCCAATGAATTTCTTTGGGCAGCATTATGCCATTATGAGAATCTATAAATTTTAGTGCAGTAAGTACGGGAACAGGCCTACGATTTCGCAAGAGGGGATATTTTTTGACACTCATTTGGCTCTGCCTTTTCTTGATTTTTGACAGTTGGATGTAAATTTACATATATTTACTAGTTACCAAACAGACCTTATAATTTGGTAAACATAAGTAAAATAATCATTAATGCAGTTGTTATTTCGGACAACATGCATATGTCTGTTTTCAGTACTCATTTGATCTGACATTTTTCACAAATCTGTGCTGTTCTGATCTGAGTTTTTCTCATTGAACAAAGCCAATTTTATTATGACGACGAGATAGTAAAGCATGCTACACACTATCGATTAAAGCTGACAGTTTTGGTTGACGTCTATCAAAACTGAAAGTGTGTTCAACTGATTGATAGTTTGTCGATCAAAACTGACGAAGTGCAAAAATGGTTGCTACTGACTGACGATCAGCGGCCATCTTTGTTTTCGCTCGATTGTATGTACACAAATTATGTCATTCGAAAAGCAAACAAAGGAATAGAGGGTCGAAAAACAACAACAACAACGATGATTTTAGTGTCAAACAAAACCTATAGTGTGTACGCGAGACTCTTCGATCAAAAATTACATCAGTTTTGGTTGTCAGCTTCGATCGATAATGTGTACCACGCTTAAGGAGTGAGCAAGTAGGACTCCTTATCGAATGATCGAGTAAATGATACGTAAAATGATACTCGAGAACACGAGTGGTAATGCCAAATCATTACATTTCGAAAACGAGTAACTCGTTAGCGGATGTGGTAATTCGGCCCCGGAGAATCGAGTCCCTGTGAAATTTGAAATGAACTAGAGCAATGGCGTTCAGAGCACATCGGTTTTACCGAGTTCGCTGAAGACAATAGCGCAAATAATGCCATCGCCAACTTAGGGATATATCCCCCGTTCTTATCGAAGGTACAGCTCCAAGCGATTGTCGAATCATTGAGAAAGAAGAAGTCAGTGGAAATCGATGGAATATCTAACATTGTGCTTAGACATCTCTCTCTAGAAGCGTTAGGCATTTACTGCATTCTGTTTTATAATATGCTAAATAACGCACATTATCCAGTGCATAGGGAAACAGCAGGGGTAAGGACAATTCCAATTCGGCAAATCTCCGGTCAATAAGTCTCCTTCCGAACATCAGCAAAGTATTTGAAAAAGTGAACAATAGAACCCTGAGTAAGTGGGTTGAGGACAAACATATAAGTCCAGATAACCAATTCGGTTTTAAGGCGGGGCATGATATCATACATGCCGCATCTAAACTCGTATCGGATATCCAATGGAACAAAAGCAAGAAACAATGCACGGGTGCCTGCCTGGTTGACTTAGAGAAAGCCTTCGACACCGTTTGGTTAGAGGGATTTTTTTACAAGTTGAGCAGGCTGAGCATAAGTAAACCACTGCTGTACATACTTTATAATATGCTCACAAGTAGGCAGTTCATTGTGACAAATGGCAATGTGACCTCTGCTGGTATGTTTGAAATTAAAAATGGTCTACAACAAAGTGCGGTTAATTCACCGATCCTTTTCAATATTTACACAAGTGATCTCGTAGGGTCTCTTCACCATGCTATTGCTATTACGCAGCTGACTTGGTCGCGTACAGATCAGGACTAAAGATCGAGGTCATTAAAGTTCTCTTGCAGCGTGACTTCGATAAGATTCAGCGATATCGCACCGACGGAAGTTGAAGATCAATTTCCAGAAGTCAGAAACCATCTTGTTTCGGACGCCTCTTGGGACACCAGAAAGAATCGCCGAAAGTTCGCAATCGTTGGACGGCACGGGCGGTCACTTCCATGTCGAAATGTAGTCAGATACCTCGGGCTCTGGCTAGATCAGTATCTGTATTTTAACAAACATATAGATGCTGCTCTGGCCAGAGCCGGAGGCGCTTTTGCTCTTACAAAGAAACTGTTTTATAGCAGCCAACTTGATGCGAGGGAAAAGGTTATCTGCTACATGGCCCATATAAGCCAATGATAGCATATGGTTGTCCCGTGTGGTTCAACGTCGGACCAAGTTCGATGGAAAGGATTCGGTTGTTTGAAAGGGCTTGCCTTTATTTATACAGAACACCAGATTCCGAATACAAAAAATTCTGCCCCAATGAGGTCCTATACAACAAGGCTAACGTAATAAGAGTGGACAATTTCCTGATCAAGATGACTCGAAGGCACATAGCAAAAGCAATGAGTTGTATGAATAGCCTGATCTTCGGGGCTTACTACCCCAATTTCACGTATCATGAAAGAGTGTGCTTTAACGGCTTCGTTCCACCAGAAGCGTTCCTCTATTTTGACGAACAGGGTTTGATCCAGGATAGATTAGCGGTGCCGCTAACTGCTCGCACGACTGTGGATAGGCGACTCAACTACGACAGAGACGTCGCACAGAGCCAAACGGTACGATTTTTAACAGCAATGTCAGAAACTCTGGTGGCTGTTAGAACTCCCTCGTCGGTTTCGATTGATCCGAGGTAGACCCCAAGCAAAGTTGGCCGGCTTTAAGATAGGTTAAGTAGTTGTAAGTTTTATTATTTAAGGTAGTTTTAAGCAAAAAATAATAAAACGTCAATTTACTAAGTTTTTTTTCCAAAACATTTTTCTTAGTATTAAAATTGTAATTGTAATTAAAATTAAATAGTATAAGTTTGATTACGTCGAAAGACATAGTATAAGTATTAAGTTTAGCCTGAGTATACTACTTAAGGTGTGGGTACTGTGCAGTCTGTGCATCGTCTGCATTTACACTTAAACTTTTGAGTTTCGAGGGTGGACTTTTTCTAATTTCTGTTTGTGATTTTCTTTCATGAGTCTCATAGTCCCATAGAATCCGTCGATCCGTTGCTCCTTCATTTTCAAGTGACGGCTCGATAGAATACACACATTCTTAAGGAGATGGCCCATAACCAACGGATGCATGAACTTCGATGGATAAAGTAGTAGGGTAAGTTAAACATCGATAGTACTATCGATAGTATCGATGTTTACATGCTATCGAAAACATCGATGTTTTTTTTTTTGAATATCGATAGTTTTTGAAATAAATACTGCTGAGCAGGGTTGCCGCTGAAAAATTTGAAAAAGTCGCAAAAAAAGGGTCATGGAGCAAAAAAAGTCGCAACAAAACCAAATAATGTAAACATGGTAACGACGTTAGACCTCCATATCTATTTTTATAAGGTCTGTTTGATAACTGCTAATTTTACGTAAAACTACCAAGAATCACTCAAATCGGTGTTTGGTAACCCAAAAAAATTACAAGAAATCAGAGAAGAGAGACCGAAATGAGAGTGTCAAAAAGTGTCCCCTAGAGCTATTTTCTGTGATATCTGAGTACAAATTTTTCTTGGAGTGAGCGAGGGACATCTGTCAAACCCAGCCATCTGACAGTTTGTGAAATATAATAATCTTCATTGTTAGTGGGAAACAAAAACAAATTGACAGGTGTTGACCAAGTGTTACAAAAGCGTTTGGTTATTTTCTTGCAAGTATTGCGCTCTATGAGAAGCTTTTCACCCACTTTTCAAATTATTAACTATTTGACAGATATTCCATTTTGATCACAAAAAAGTAACCAAACAGACCCAATAATTTTCAAAAAAAAAAAAAACAAAACAAAAAAGCCGTGGGTATGTACCAGTACCAGGTATGTATACTCGTGAAATTTGATGTGTTACCATATACAGAGAACGTTGATGTTACTATGCTCTTTCTATTGCTCTGGCTACGCGTGACGGCACGAAACGATGAACTGATTTTTTTTTGTTATGAGGGATTGCTGATGAGCAACTAAATAGAAATTTCATTGGAAATATATTTTTTGTACGAAAAAGTCTCAAAAAGTCACAAAAAAAAACTGAAAAGGGTCAAAAAGAGGTGTTTTTTAAAGAGTCGGGTCAAAAAAGGGTCAAATTGCGACTAAAGTCGCATAGCGGCAACGCTGCTGCTGAGCACATTTTCTTTTGCATCACATTTTTGTCCATGCTCATAAACGGGGAATTCCCGGAAAATATTCCTTGTCTGTTTTGTGAACGTGCAATCCGATTGATTTTTTTTAGTTCTCTATACGTTCTGTGTTGTGTAGGTACTGTGTACTTCTCGTCGGGTGAAGATTCAAAAGGAAGAGCTGCTTACAAGAGCTTGCAGAAACGCAATAATTGGCATACGACAGTTTTTTGGAAAAACTGCCAATTGACAGTGATATGTGTCCCATCGGTTATTGGATAAAATCCAGCTCACAGTTACTGAAGAAATTTTGCACAGTTATATTTGTGCATACCCGCAACTTTTTTTTTTCTAAAGTCGGCATGGTACACAGCGATCTAAGAAACAGATTTTAAAGGCAAGACGCCTTAACGCCTTAAGTTACTTCTCCTAAATCAAAATGTGAAGTTATTTGAAAAAACCAATAGGCGTGTTTTTTTTCAAATCTATATAGGCTTAGGGGAAAATGAGATAAAAAACGCTGAACAGTGACTTGGCAGGACTATGCTAATTGACGTTTGACAGTTTCACATCGGCATTGTTTTGATTGAAAGTAAGGCCGGTAGTTATCAAGCGCTTATTAATAAGTTGGTGGATAGAATTTTTTTCCGTCAAATTTAATTCAATTAAATAGTAAAATAAGGAACATGTTCACTATAATTTTCTTTTCCTCGTCGGATAAATTCGTATTTCTTTCTTTTCTACCCATTTTAAAATGAACAGAAATAATTTAAATTTTTTAATGACAGCAGAGCTCGGTTGATAGCTACCGGCCTTCATATTTCTCCCTTACTATCATGTCATATTTGACATTTCGATAACTATCGACAAAAAACAATTTGGTATCACATTTTTCTATTCAGGCTAAGCACCTAAGACTGGATAATTATCCAGTTTTCGTAAGCCTATATAGGCTTAGTTGTTAGTGCAATTACCAATTAACATGGAAACAATTTTCTAAGCCTATATAGTTTTGAAAAAAAAACACGCCTAATATGTAACGTTTTTGTTTTCAAATAATGATTTCGAAGAAGTTCATTGTTTCATTAAATTTGTTTCGACTATCGATACTGTCGATAGTTTATCGATAGTTTAAGGAAAAATATCGATAGTATCGAAATACTTAACTATCGATGTTTAACGTACCCTATAAGTAGGTCTACTTTCTACTTTTTGCATTCGTCGACACATTCACGCATTCAAATTCACACATTCACATATTGAAGGTCACACATTCACAAATTGTGAGTATGCATTTTCATTGGTGGAAGCATAGAGAAAATGTATAGAAACTGTCATGGCCGTTGACATTCGTTTGACAACAGGTTTGTTCGATGTCAGCCCTAGGACGCTCTAAGGTGCACTGCAAATGCACTGATGCGTTTTATGTCCGCCAGTGCTACACTGAAAACGCACTGAATATGCTGCCCTGCGTTAGTTGTCGATACTGGTTCTTCAATGGATTCACCCCGAGTATTTCGTCAGTGCAAGAAAAAGGGCTGTCAAAACATTAAATCAGCTGATTTGTCATTTGGTTATTTTTCATTGCGTCGGTTTTCCGCATTCGCTTGTTTTCTTGTGTTCAGATAGGTTGCTTAATAAAACAACGAACTAAACAAGTGCAAAAGTATACGAAAATTAACCAAATTTGATTTATGTTAAATTTTCCAATAATACCAGTTGTTAGGGCAAGGTATTTTTGTTCGATAAAACGCGGGTTGCACTGGGTTTTTTGACAACCACGAAAATAATTGACACTGGTCAGTGCATTTCTACGTAGATATGTGATGGATTCTATGGGACTGCTCTATCCGCCAATAGGTCTGTTTGGTGTGCTTTTCGTGATCCAAATGGGACATCTGTCAAATAGTAAATAATTTGGGAAGTGGGGGAAAATCCTCTCAGTAACTTCTAATGACACAAACAAAAATGAAGATTGACATTTCACGAATTGTCAGATGGCTGTTTGGTAGATGTCCCGGGACTACTACATGGATGTGGAGTAGCAACATTTCGTAGAAGGGGAAATTTTTTTGACACTCTCATTTGGCTCTCTATTCTCTTGATTTTTGACAGGTTCAGTATATTTACGTAAATTTACTGCACAGCACACAGACCGAATACTTCAACCTTCAACTTCAACTTCAAAGCACAACAGAACGAAGTCGACGGATTCTATGGGTCGGAGCCTTCACACTCGTACACTTCAGACTTTTCTCTTTTGACTTAAATTTGACATTCCTCTTTTATTTTGCAGTTGTTGTGTTGTGCAGTTGACTAGGTGGGTATACATATGAAGCCAACACAATGAATTATAAGATGAAGAAGAGAAAAGAAAACGTCAAAAAGAGTCGTTCAAAAATTTGCCATTGGGGGCATTCAAGATCTTAGTTGACTAGATTTGCAGTCAAACTAAGATCTTGAATGCCAAAATTGACTGCATATCTAGTTGACAGTTCAGATGTCAAAAACGTCATCTACTTTCTATTTTCGCTTGGGATTGTTTGGAGAATTGTTATTGCAGCACAACAAATCTGTTTTTTTTAAAGAAAAGAAGAGCAAAAACAAACTTAAAAATAAGAATGCACGAATTAAAGGATGACATTTTATGCAAGTAACATGTGTAACACATGTGTTCGGAATGTAAATTAGTTATTTCATAGTCCAAGTTGCATTTTTTGCTGTGAACGATTTGCTGAGTTCGTCGATTGTTCTACATAATCCAACAGTATATGAACTGCATAAAAAATCGAAAAAATAAAAATACTGCTTCATAATTTACTTGGATTTGTATTTTTGTAACAAGCAAACAACAGCCACACAGTATAACCACACCAACCAGTCAGCTGTTGTTGGCGGTTGTTAGTGGGATAGTCAAGATTTTCTTGACTAAAAATCCAATCCCCGACCTCAAAAAAATTGACTAGCTGTTCTGTCAATTTTCGGGCTCTCGACCAATCAGAGGCCGTGGAATTGACTGCAAATCTAGTCAACTAAGATCTTGAATGCGCCCATTGACTCACAGTTCAAAGTATTTTCCTTCTCATTTTTTCGGACTTTCTTACTCTTTTGCACTTATGTCCAGTCTCAAAAGTCAAAGTGTAAAAGCACTTAAAACACATGTCGATTTCGATTGGGCAAAAAAGCACTTTTTTTTTTAACCGAGCAATTTTTATCACTCTAGTACAATTTTCATTTTCCAACCGACCAAAAAAGCACTTTTTTTTTGCTCTAGATCAATTGTTGTGAATCTCGGATTCTGCTCGAGATTTACACCTACTTGCACTAATACCAGCACATTTTATATGAAATGTCAACGCAGTACATCAAAATAAATATCAATCAACAAAATTAAGCAGTTCTTGGCGAACCGGCAACCGGGAACGTCTTGACAGGTTGATACGCTGTCAGGGCCGGTAGATTCTTTTTATTATTAGTTATTTTGAAATTAAAAAAGTGATTAACTTTTCTCTAAAAAAGATAGAGAATAAAGTTTTACAACAGTTTGATTGCATTTCCAAACACACTAACGTTTGGATAAAAAGAGCATGGTAAGGCTAAACCTGGATTTTAATCCATAGACAACACGTGGCAAAAACCACACTACGCAGAAACGCTTCTTTGCTCCGGAAGCGTCACCATAATGTTTTTGAAAAAAAGGAACGAAAGTACCCATAAGCATGAAACAGAAAGCAGGTCAATCCTCGAAAATCTTTACCGTCAACCCAAGAAGGGCTGAAAACAATCGCAACATTAAGGCGGCCACCGCCCGCCATTTGCCCACACTAATCAAGGATAATGCTAAGTCTGCTTTTACACTTAGACTGGTGAGTCTAGACTCACATGGGTGCAGAAGAGTAAGAAAGTTCGAAAAGATGAGAAGGAAAATATTTTGCCCTGTGAGTCGAGGGTAAAGTTTTTGGCGACTCTTTTTGACGTTTTCCTTTTCTCTTCTTCGTTTTATCATTGTGTTGCTTCCCACCTAGTCATCTGCACAATACAAGAACTGCAAAATAAAAGAGGAATGTCAAATTTGAGTCAAGGAAAAAAGTCTGAAGTGTAAAAGCGCAAGACTCACGGATGTAAATAACAAAGAGAAATTCGAAAAAAGTCTAGACTCACAAGTCTTAAGTGTAAAAGCAGTCTAATCAACAAGCGACTGCAATAATACCAGTCACCAACACCACAATAATGTGCAATAGCAAGCAACAGCTTTGCCGAACAATAGTTCCTAGGGACCTGACAGGAGAAACATGGCAACCAACAACTGCCACACAACCGAAAAGGAAACTTCCACATCAATCAGTGAAGTGGACAAATCTAACATCGTGGGAAGCTTTAACACCCACCTTGCAACAACTACAGAGAGTGGTACATACACCAAGCAGCGCTCAACTACGGCAGAAAAACCAGCTTTCAGAACATCTACGCTATCCTGTAAGGGGTTAACTCTACCTGACATTTCCTCGCAAATGTATTTAAAAGAAAAAAAAAAAAAACAAAATTGTTAACTAATTAATCAACTAACGGTTGTATCAAATAATCATTGCAAAATATTTCAGAAATTAACACTGACAAACGTATTCAATACGGTAGTGCATAATATGTAATTTAACTGTTCTCTAATAGCATACAGCGTCCTCGCTCTAAAATGAATCACTTGTTTCATACAGTACTCACAAGAAAACCATTTCGCTTACTAGCGTATCGTTCGTATAATTGCTTTACATGTATAAGTGTTATATGTAAATCTCAATGTATCATAATGTATATATATTTAGAGTCTAGTAGAATGTACATAGTTAGGGTAGTTTTAAGATAACGAAGACATCACAGTCGAAAGTAACAGTTAAATAGCTCCGTGAGCAAGAGCCAAAAGTAAAAAGAAAAAGAAAAAGCAAGCCATGTGGCTTTTAATAATTTAAGAGACAAACCGAAAGAGACGGCCATACATTAAAGCCTCCATACCCAATACAAAAATGTAAATAGAATTAAGATTAAGACACATGTAAGAAAGAGAAAATAGAGACTCAATAAATTTCAATTCAACAAAATTAATTATCATAAACTGTGTAGAATATTTAGAAAATGTAGAGAAAGTGTTTCAAAATTGTATTTATTATTTTTCTTTTTCTTATTTATTTTCTTTTACGGACAAGATGTGAAATGTCATACTAATACAATTGCAGAAAAACAGATAAATCTCGTTGGTTTTCCAACCAGCACGAAGAATCAGAAATCGGAGAGCCAAATCTGAAAAGCCCAATCGAAAACTACATAACACAACATCAATCCGAAAACATCAGTGGAACATGTTCGGGAGTGTATTCTGTACTCGGAATACCCATGCCCAATGAAAAATGACATACAAATCCGAACGCGAACCTTTTTACACACACATAGTCTGCTTTTAAGCTGGAAATACACGATACAATCGTACAACTGCGGGTTGTACCAATATCGGTACAACCGTTGTAAGAAGCACACACACTAAACAATTTGCGTGCAATTTCCATACAACGGCGCATCCAACCGCAGGTTTTCGAATCAAAGCGTACAACGGGTCGATATCGGTACCACCGTCGTAAGCTAGCTACACACGATACAATCGTCGCATACAACCGTTGTACAACGATTGTATCGTGTATATTCTGCTTTACACTTATGTCATTTTCCATTGGCCATCCGGGAGCGTCCAGAATCAAAATGAATTCTTCTGAAATCGTTCCTTTGGTACATAAATTTCTCTTCTTACGATTCTGAGAAGAGAATTTCGCTTCTCGATTTCAAGTCAGAATCCACTCAAGAAGCGAAAACACAAGGAAAAAACTTCAAAATTGAGCAGAAGCGGTTTTGTTGTTCCATTGGATTCAGAATGAGTGGATCCCCGAGTGAAATCAATGGAAAACGACATTAGTCTGCTTTTACACTTAGACTTGTGAGTCTAGACTCACATCTTTTCGAACTTTCTTACTCTTTTGCAGCCATGTGAGTCTAGACTCACAAGTCTAAGTGCAAAAGCAGACATAGGAATGGATGCCATTGACGCTGATTACACGACTCTTTTTTTCGTTCGTTTCGTCTTTCATCTTTTTGACAGGTACGTATGCTAGTGATTTCACGGTTCCTAATAATTGGTGGATACGTGCATACGTGCTTTTGACGTTTATTGAAATTCACATTATATTTAGGAAGCGAATAGTAAAATTTCAGTTGGAATCGCACTAATTTACTTATTATGGAGGATAATAATTGCGTGCTTACTAGCAAATGTAAAATGTCCCTAAATTTAGCTCCAAAATCAACTTTAAGATTCATCATTAAAATTCTCTGCTTTGTTTTGGTTGTCAACCGAGAAATGTCAAAGATAAACCGGAAAAAATCTCAGAATTTTCATTCCTGCTTTCGTTACTTCATTCCTCTCTCGAAGGAAATACGAAACGAACGAAAAAAAGAGTCGTGTAATCAGCGTCATTAATTCCATTTCGTTTAATTTGTTGGAATCTGATAGGTTTACCATTCATTTCCCATGATTTGTTTTGTGTTTTCTCTAAATATGATCTCTGGCTCATGTATTAGAAGTGGTTAGTAAATTTTGTTACAAGTGTTTTTGTAACAAGTGTTTTTGTTTTGTCAGTGCGCGTAATTATGGTATGGTTTTTTTAAAACTTGAAATTATTATTACTTTATCTTTTGGTATAGTACTTTGAGTTTTTTCCATTTTAAAACACATGTAAGCTCTTGGTATGAATCGATCTAAGAACGGGAACCGTTTTTAGCAATTTTGGGTTCGTTGGACTTTGTCAGCTGTACTTTGTATTCGATCTTACTATTCTGCATAGTTCATATGGTGAAGCGTACAAATTTTGTACTGGTGTTGTTTTTTTATTAGATTAAATTCTAAGAAATTGGACAGGAAAATGCTACATTAATCTGTGAGCTCAAAACTGTGGCTGTTGTTAGATTTTGGATTGAAAGCTTCAGCGTTTAATTATTTGTTCGTTTGTGCATATATTAACAAACACTGTCGATTGGTTTTCAGTAGTCATGGTAGGTGGTAGGTGGATTCGGCGGAAAAAAACCGAAATACATATCGCAAAGGGGCGCCGTTTAGATACTACAACCTCAGCTGGCCTGGGGCCGAGTTACCGCATCCGTTAACGAGTTATCGAGTAAATGAAAAGTAAAATGATACTCGATAACGTGACCGGTAATGCCAAACCGTCACATTACTATAAGGAGTAATTCGTTAATGGATGCGGTAATTCAGCCCCCATTTATTTGAGTGTACTCCAACCTGTGGAATTTAAGAAGGATCCTTTTCCCGGATATCTCTTTAAGATCATCGAAGAATGGTTTGCCCAGTATGGCTCTCGCTAGAGACGGTCACTTGCAGAGAAACTGAATAAGCGACTCTTTCCATTTTATCATTGCAGCTTCGGTAAAAAGGTTGCGACTGCCCTGTGCTAACTGCCACTATTCTTGCAATGTCAACGAGAGTTTTTTGTAACAGTCCATTTGTAACTTGGCCATATCTTTCTGGATATGCATATGACACAGTTAGTAAGACTGGTCCACCTGAGAGCAGCTAGTTTTAGGAAGTTTGAGAGTATATTGCTATTAACGGCACTTATAATAACGAACATTTTCAGCTAGTGAGCTGTTAAAGGCTAATCATCGCATGGCTAGTTCGTCGACTCTCATTTCCTTCTATGGCACTATGTTCTGGGACCCAGAGAAGAGTGACTCTAGCCTAATTGCACAAGCGATTAATAACACAGTAAGGGCATCAGTTGGGCATGCCCTTCACGCACTTGTGATGCGTATGCTTATCGTCCCTTGGACTCTTCTGATTTTATTGAAATTGCATTTTCTGTTTAGGGCGGGCCACCACACTATGGCGTTGAAAGCTATGCATGCTTTCTTGATCCGTAGTTCTATATGATTCTTCCGCCGTTAACCTCTGCAGCTAGTGCTTATGAATTTAATATTAGCATTGAAATTATAAATTATTTTGGTAAATAATAAAAATAATAATAAAAAAAATTACAGTGAAGGAATGTTAGCACGGGATAGTGATAGTGTTTGTCCTTTCAGTTTGGGGAGATTAAAGGTTTGCACTTTGTTTTTTTTGGTAAAAAGCATAACTTCAATTTTGCTTGGATAAATGCGAAGGCCGCAGCTTGCCGCCCAAGTACTCATTTTATTTCAGTAGTCATAAAAGAGCTCAAGTTTATAATGTAGGCACATTACGCACTATCGATCTTCCATTTCGGTCTACGCCAGAAGTATTGGTTGCCCATAGCGGATGGCTATCCGTGAAATCGATATACAATTTTTACACTCGAATTCTTGAGTTATTTGTTGTTGGTTTCAAGCTATTTCCTCTCACGACTTTCTTCCTCCTAATGAAATGAGATCCATCTCTTTTAATGTAAAGACAGTTATATTGCTGCACACATTCAAGTTGTCTATATCATCACACATACTTAAATTGGTTGACAAACATTAGGCTCCACCATCAAAATATCCAACGCCAACCATTGAATCCAACACAGAATTTCAGTTGCAAATCTATTCTATTCACAGACGACCAACATAGATGATAACATGGCATGTTGATCGTCTGTAGGCCGCTTATACAAAACAATTAAACAATAATAATGACAAATAAATAAATAAAAAAAACAATAATACTAACATTCCATTTATCATTACAGGCTCTTCATTTTAAGGAACAGGATATTGACGGTAAGGCCAAAATAGATAATGTAACACGTTAAATTTTCAATATGTATATATGTATGAATCATAAATTACAGTGAACTCAAGTCAGGAGATTGGGCTGGCCATTCCAAAATTTGAATTCCATTGTCGCGAAACCAGCGGCCGAATTACCGCATCCATTTACGAGTTTCTCGTTATCGAAATGTGACGATTTGTCATTACCGCTCACGTTATCGAGTATCATTTTACTTATCATTTAGGCTGTGTGCCAATTGCGTTAAAATATTATCCTTTGGCTAATGTTTGACATCTGTATATACCCATGAAGGGATGAGAGAGACGACGAGAGCTTTTGTGTTTGTTTCGGTTTTCCCAGTCGATTGTCGGTGGACACTAGTGTTCACATACGATGGGAAAACTACCCATTATGAAAATTATGTAAAACCAGTTCAACATATTTTTTTATAAAAAAAAGTAATTCATATGAGCAATATCGTGTAAAAACAAGTAAAATTGATACTTTGAATAATGTTGATTGGTGAAATTTGTATCTTTATATTTTCCATTTACAAATGACGAACTTTGTTGTTCAATCATGTACACAAATTAGATATAATTTACAAACAAAAGCCTTAACACCGAAAATAATTTTTATGTTATGGTTTTTATGTTATTTTTTTATTTAAAACTGGGAAAACAGTTTGGTAATTTTAGTTATAATAAAATCTGATGTGAATGAAATTCAAGGAAAATTTTTCAATTCTAGTGGGAAATTAATAAAAAAAATACCACTAAAAAAAATCCAATTTAATCCAATCGACACAGCAAAAAGCTAAAATTTTATCCACCTCTGGTAGAACCGTCAAATATTAGCCAGTGGATAAAAATTTAACGCAATTGGCACACGGCCTTACTCGATCATTCGATAACGAGTCCTACTCGGTCACTCGTTTACGGATGCGCTAATTCGACCCCAGTCTTTCGCTCACCTACAAGTATACTTATTGTCATTAGCTTGCTGTAGGACCTATTTCAACGGCATTTCCCACTCAGCTCGCTGCGCCATATGATTTTTTATTTAGAGAGAAGTGGCTTTTTTGTTGGGCTACATGCTGATAGACTAGCTTCCAGTAATTTTTTCCGTACCGTCAGTGAACTGAAAGGAAGTTGCGTTACGTTTCTTATCTGTATGGCTATTTTCGAAGGATCTTTTTTGCTTAGGATTCTCTTCTTACTCCTCTCTTTTGGTTTGTAGTCGATTACAACAAACAATTCACCTGTTTTTTAAGGTATCTGACTTTTTTTCTGCAAAAAATTGGTATTAAAAAGAAAACGCAACAATCCTATTGTTCTCTCTTGTACCCAACGTTTTCTTTTGCGGATGGTACGTTGATGTTCATTCAGTAGGTCTGTTTGGTATCTTTTTTGTGGACAAATGATTGAGACCTGTCAAATAGTAAATACATTTTTTGAAAAGTCGAAAATCCTCTCAGAGACAGAAAACTTGCACAAAAGTAACCAAACGCTTTTGAAACACTTCTGGTCAAACCTGTCAATTTGTTTCTGTTTTCCACTCACAATGAAGAATATCAGCCCTATTATGGTTAGAGAATCGAACTCTTTTGCGAATCACCAGTATCCTGATATTTTGGTTAGCGAATGTGTCATTCGCCTGTGAAACAACTTCTGCAACGACAAAAAACAAACAAAGTGACAGTTGCGAACATGATGCCACGATACGGGTGATCCGCAAAAAAGTTCGCTTCATATCGAACGTTCGATTCGCTAACCATACTAGGGGTATTAGACATTTCACAAACGGTCAGATGGCTAGTTTGACAGAGTTGACTAACACTCACCGCAAGAAAAGAAGGGTTGGGGATGAATCCCACCACACCACAAAAAAAAAACTAAGAACTTAACACAACACGCATTATAAACCAGGTACAAAAGTCGTTGGGTTGAGTGCACATAATGCACGTAAAATGATATTCATCACAAATACTTATTAGGAATCATAATTATTTTATATTAATGTTTTTTTGCCACTGACAGCCACCTCATCAGCTCACTCACTCACCACCCTGACCCGAATCAAAAAACCGAGGAACTTATCAAAACGCGCACTCTGAAACAGATACAAAAATCTTTTGGTTAAATGCACCGACTGAGAATCACAAAGAACAGTGCTTTTCGATTCTCAACGATTTTGCTAGCAAGTTCGTAGTGTGTTGGTAAACTGCTTGGTTTTTACGTTAAGTGACGTGGTGAGGTGGTGGATGAAAAACGTTATTTTAAGAATGAGAACAAAAAATGATTTAGGGCTATGAAAGATTAAATTTTTGTTTTATAGCCACCGCGAATCGAAAATCCCGAAAAATTCGGGTTTTTTCACTAAAGTTCATTTTACGGGATTTTGTGATTCGGGATTTTTAGAAATGTGTGTTTTTTTTTCGGGATTTTGAGCCGTTCTCGAAGAAGATGTTGCATAAAATTTAAGTCTTTCAAATGAGCGGACATTTTGTACACTCATTTGGCTCTCTGCTTGCGATGTGTTGTGATTTTTTTCGAGTTAACAAAAACTGATTCCTGTGATTCTATGAAATTTTACGTAGTATGACGAAAAATAACAAGTTACCAAGCAGACCTAGTTTGTGATCTATCCTGCAATATGTGAGCTTGCCCTGAATGAATTCATTTAGAAGGATGACTTCAGGTACGAACGCAAAGGAAATTAAAAAATCAATGGTCCAGTTATCCTAATTTTGAAGCATGTAAGATACGATATTATCGGGAGTGCGCCACTCTCCAAATTGATCTCATAAGGCAATCCTCTCGGCTTCGTGTCGTGGGCAGCAATTTCGCGATGTGGACTGTTTGGTTTCTCTGCGTGTTTGCATTTAAACAGGTATTCTCTAAAACAGCCATGTAAAGTCGAAAACTGAGTTAGGTAAAAGTTATGCGTCCATCTTGCTTTTAACGATCCATTCCATTGATGTTGCCAGGTTGTGTGTTCTTTTTATGTTGTCCGGTCATTTCGGCTTCGCTTGCTTTTTAGTCTTTCTATTTCTTCAGCGAGTATGTCGATAGGTATCATTGAAGATACGGCGAGTATAGCATCGTCCTTGACATAGGTCATCTTAAAGCGATGTACACATGTACATATGTATTTAGTTCTTCATTGTTAAAGATAAAGAAGCAGACTCCTTTTAAACCTTTACCAACTTTGGTAACGACGTACACGTACACGTCACAAAAAAGCTAGGCGCTCGCTATACTTACACGTGTGTCAACTATAGCCATGTTATTTTGAAACGTAGCTGCCCAGTAGTTCCTAGCAAAGTCAAATTTCACACGTAAAACAAATACAACAACCAGCTGGTTACAACTCTTGATTTTATCCGCAGCCAAAAGCACCGTAGCGCAAGTGGTTGGTCCGTCGGACTACTGAGCCAGCGGTCTTGGGTTCGAATCCCACCGCAAACACCTAAAAGTTTTTCACCTCACCTCTTTCGAATGTCAAGCATCATGACAAGCATCAAAGAGTATCATTTGTCACGATTGAGCTTCTCAACTCGCCGTTCGGAGTCGGCAAAAAAACTGTAGGTCCCTTCCATTCGTGCAAAAATATAACACGCACACACAAATGGTTGCGAGAAGCAGGCCCAGGTTCACCTCGAGCTGTAGCCTGTAGCGCCAACTAAATATAACATAATCGACTATGTTATGATTTCATAACAGTTTTTGTAAGTTATCCATTGAATAAATTAACGAAATTAATTGTCTTCACAACAAATAACAAAAAATCGATGTCGTTGAATGCCGAATACTATGACAGTTCACACTTAACAGCTGATCGAAATCACACACACCAACTTGGGGGTAAGTCAGCTGGGTTCGACTGGCTGGGAATCGTTTTAATGAACGACTGGCTAGCTACGTTTCAAAAAAACACGGCTTATGTCTACAAAAAATTATTTAATTGATTGCAGTGCCATCTCCGCCAAGCCAAGAACATTTCACCTTGCCCTCGTAGTTAACAACACCGCGTCTCCACGAAACATTTCATATGGCAGGATTCTTAGCACGACATCGAAATGGCTGGTGGAGACGCCATATGACAAGCTAATGGCGATGGCACGCCATCTATAGCAGCATTTTCCGCAAGCCATTGATGGCATGCTATTTTTTGACATTTGAGTGAAAATAAAATGAAGATTGGTTGTATTCGTTGTCGACATTGTAAATGAAATGATCAGCCATAATATTCCCACACACAAATTTGACAGTTCTGTTTTATAGTTTGCCATAAAATCCTGCCATTTGCAATAGCACGTGGAGACGCGGTGTAATAGTTCGGAAATATAACTTATGCGATAGGGAAGGCTGATTTGATGCGCATTCAGGGTGTATGTGTGTATAGGACGCATATTCTAGATCTTCATATGTAGTGATCGCATCTAATTTAATTAAAAACACAATTCAACGATTTTATAACGTATTTTTTTAATATTTACAGCCCGGGAGATAATGCATGCATTTTTTTTTGTATATTTTCAGAGTTTCGTGAATGTTTTTATTTGTTTGTACATTCAAGACAAATAACTAGTTTAGATGAGTTAACACTTATTATGCGGTCGCTGGGATTCTCTCCTACGGTTCAGGAATTAATTGCGTATTTAAAAAAGTACAATGGCAAGATGAGTTTTGCTGACTTTTTGGAAACGATGCATCGTCATTCCAAAGTTGAAAATCTACCGGATGAGGTTATTGCCGCCTTTAAAGCCATGGATACTGAAAACACTGGCACTATTCCAACAAAGCAATTAGCTCATCTAATGCAATCTTGGGGAGAAGGTTTATCCGTACGCGAGGTAATCTATTTAAAAACTTTATTTGCTGGCTGTTAACATTTTATTTTTCCATACAGATTGATAACATTTTTCGAGAGGCGAATGTTAGAAATAAAGGCTTAATTTCCTACTCAGATTTTGTAAAAATTGCTTCCGCTCCTGTTCCAGATTACTATTAATGATGTTTTCAAAGATTTAAAAAAAAAAAAAAGTTTAAATAAAAATGATTTTAAACCAAGTGGTTATCTTCTTAGTATGTATATAAAAGTCACGTGTCACTACCCGAAACTTTATTGGGCGAAATGAACAACATTGACAGCTAAAACTTTCACTGATTTGTAGTAGGCGAAAAAGAGAACAACAAGGCGAAATATGTACAGTAGCGAGCATAGAAACTGCAGCACGAAAAAACCCCCACATCTCTCTTCATATCTACCTTTTTTGTCAATGAAAAAAATCAATAAAATCATAAGTGTTTTCCATAAATTGTTTACTAAATTGTTGGCAATAAAACAACATATAGAAGCATTATGTCCGTTCGCGTACTTTTTGCACTAAATATGGGTTTTCTGTCAAATCTCGAAGAGAGGGGGTAAAATTCTCTCACAGACAGAAAAATCACGAAAAAGTAATCGAACGCATTAAGCAACAACAAATGAAGAATGTATGTGATTTGACAGATTTCATAATACACCCCAAAGAAATTCCTTGGACTAAAATTCGTAGCATGGGGAACTTTCTTACTCTCTCGTGAGCACTCTCTTCTACGAAAAACTACGAAATTTTTGCGTAGGTACGCGAACGGGTTTTCGTTGTTTTTCGTTATTTTTCGTGGATTTTCGTTGTTTTGGGAGAGTACGCGAACGGACCTATTTGTTACAGATACAGAATCCGAGCAGATGAGAATTTCCAGGAAAGTGTTGAAAAAAACATACAGTAGACGCTCGATATAGTGAACTAATAAAAACCAGCCCTGTTCAAACCAGCGAGGTTTTGCATTTTAGCGAGCGTGAACTGGAAGCAAATTTCATCAAAATACGTACAATTCATCGAAAATAGAATATAATTACAGTTTTGCTTTGCAATTACTAAAAAAACAAGCCAATATTTATAAGAAAGAATATTTTACTTTTAAAAAAAACAACTCATCCGTAAAAAAACGTAAAACGCAACGAAAATAATACACTCCATGTTAGGACACCCTGTAAAATATTTTTCGCCACTCAACTCAACTGTCAAAAGAAACACAAAACCAACTTCAGTCACAAAAGAAGAGCCATAGAGAACGCACATGAAATACAATTGCGAAACCACCCCAAGCCTAACTTTGCCATTTTAAATTCATATTATAAATTCGTTTGTTCTTTGAATTCATTTAATTTATATGTTCGCCTAATTCATAATACATACTAATAAATTCATTTTACTTTAAGTGTTTTGAACAATTAATTTTTTTGCCTTACATTCGTTTTCGCAATTTGTGTGTTCTTATACATTCGTTACGTGTGTGTGTGTCCGTCGCCGTAATATTTTGCCACGCATGCGTCAACAGCCAATCAGATTAACGCTTCTATTTTACTTTATTTGTGCGTTATACATTCGTTACGTGTGTGTGTGCCCGTGGCCGTAATATTTTGCCACGCATGCGTCAACAGCCAATCAGATTAGCGCTTCTATTTTTCTTTTTCAATAAAACCGACGCCAAGTTTTAAGAAGAACATTTTGGAAAAAGATAGATGTCGGACGATAATAATTAAAATAAACAGAAATAATAAGTATTGTGCAAGAACATTTTGTTAAAATATAGATGTCGGACGAAAATAACGAAAATAAGGAGAATATACAGAAATTAAGTGTTGTGCAGTTATCATCGAGTGAATCTGACTGTGACATATCAGAATTGGAAGTAACAATTAAAGAATCGTCGCCAGCCATGGACTCGGACCAAGTTAATGCCATACTGGCAAGCATAATTGCGTTGAAGACTTCGGTGGAGCAATTGAGTTCCAGTACAGCTGACAGCCAGAAGGATTTGGAAAGACTACGTCAACAAATTCAGTCAAGTCCACCAAACGGAGACGCAGTCGTCGCTATTGCCCCCATCAGCAATGAACAACTTCGTGCCCGAAGTGATACGACCACAACAGATTCTTCAAGTCAAAACATTGTTTCCATCATGATGAATTCGGCGGGGAAATTGTACGATTTGCCGACATTTTCTGGCAATACTGAGGAGTGGCCATTATTCTGGTCAAATTACAAAGATACGACTGAAGCCTTTAAGTATAATGACCGTCAGAACCTCATGCGTTTGCACAAATGCCTCGTTGGGCCTGCTAAGGAGGCCGTAGCTTCTATGTTAATTTATCCTCAAGATATTTCGAAGGCCATGGAGGAGTTGGAATTTCGCTTTGGGAGACCTGACCTGCTTGTTCGACACCAGCTGATCAAAATTCAACAGTATCCAGCTATAGCCGAGAACAAAATAGAACAGGTGCTCTCGTTTTCAACAAAGGTACGTAACGTAGTTGCTTTCTTGACGTCTGCTAATTGTCAACACCATCTTTCAAACCCATCACTTCTGGAGCAGCTTGTGACAAAACTACCATCAACCAGACAATATGAGTGGGTGAAACATTCAATCACCATCAAGCCATTTCCAACGATTGCCAATTTCTCGGATTGGCTAAGTGATCTCGCCAGAATAGTATGCCTTATGCCACCACCAACAACGCCAGTAAGGAACTCCGCAGTGTTGTCGCAACAGCCACGAAGAGTTCTCCACGTGCAGGAAAACGAGCCAACCCAACAACAAGCTATACAGAAACCATCGCCTAAGTGTTATGAGTGTGGTGGAGGGCATTCTATATCCAATTGTGATACCTTCAATAAATCAATTAGTGTAGACGATCGGTGGCAAAAGGTCAAAGGCCAACGACTGTGTTTCTCGTGTCTAAGAAAGGGACATAATAGTGCAAACTGTCGCTCAAAAAAGATGTGTGGTGTCAATGGCTGCAAACGTTTTCACCACCGTAGTCTGCATGATCAATCTTTAAACCGAACGTTGGTCAAGTGGTTCATGACAACATCAACATCACAAGGATGGTAGTTCCACCATCTGACGATTTAACGCGCAGATCTGCGACGCTTAGAGAACTCGAACGTGAGATCGCGAAACTAAAACCTAGGAAAGCTCCTGGTTATGATTTGATTACCGGAGAAATTCTCAAAGCCTTACCTAGAAAAGCATTAATTAAGCTTCTCCATATTATAAATGCTGCACTCAGATTAAAACACGTGCCGAGCCTCCCAGTGACGCTATTTGGACCGAACGGAAAAATCGATGCCTACGCTATGTTTGACGAAGGTTCTGCCATATCCATCCTGGAAGAAGACATCGCCAATAAATTAGGACTCAAAGGTCAGTCGAAGCCATTAACGCTCCAATGGTATGGCCAGAAGGTCATCACAGAGCCGTCATCAGTGGTTAATCTGGAAATCAAAGGTAAAAGTGAGTCAACCCGTCTTTCAATTAAAAATATTCGAACCGTCCGAAACATAAGCTTGCCGAGTCAAACATTTAAGAAGTCAGACTTCAAACACCTACACTTCGTACCAGTCGACGACTACATCATGGTAAAGCCAATCCTGCTTCTCGGTCTAGACCACATGCATTTGGGGATCTCTTCAACCATTGTGAAAGCTGATGATAGAAATCCTGTAGCTGTCAAAACAAAGTTGGGCTGGGTTGCTTACGGACCGACGAATTCATCAACAACTCCAACGCCCATGGTACTTCATATTCATATGAGGGAAAATCCACTCGACGACTTACATAAACTTGTGGTAGAATATTTCGCAGCAGACGAGTTTGGAGTTAACCCCTCACCTTTACCACTGGAGTCAGAGGAGAATAAAAGAGCGCACCAAATATTAAAACAGACCACACATCGCATTGGACGACGATTTGAAACTGGTTTACTCTGGAAAAGTTTCCCGCCTGCATTGCCGAATAGTTTCAAGATGGCCGAAAACCGCGTTTTCGGAATTGAAAATAAGATGAAGAAAAATACGGATTTTGCTAAAAGGTATAAATTTGAAATGCTTAAATATTTCGATAAAGGATACGCAAGGAAACTCACCGATGAAGAAGTTCGTGACACTAGCCAACCAGTGTGGTACTTACCCCACTTTTCCGTCCAAAATCCACACAAACCCGACAAAATGCGTATAGTTTTCGACGCCGCAGCCACTGTAGATGGGACCTTTCTCAACTCCGTTTTGCTAAAAGGACCTGAGCAAGCTAAGCCGCTTATTGGTATCCTGTTTAAGTTTAGAGAAGTTCTAATAGGAGTAGCAGCCGATATACGGGAGATGTTTTCCCAAATCCACATAAGAAGACATGACCAGCACGCTCAGCGATTCCTATGGAGGAATGAAGAAACAAACCAGCTAGAACATCACGCAATGGTCTCCATGATCTTCGGATATGCTCACCATGCAGTGCTGAGTTTATAAAGAACCGAAACGCCGAAGAACTTTCCGACCAGTATCCCGACGCCGTAGCCGCAATCATCAACAAATTTTACGTTGACGATTTCGTCGCCAGTTTCAAAACCGAGGAAGAAGCCGTTCGAATTTGCACCGAAGTAGTCAAGATCAACGCGGGGGCAGGTTTTGAGCTACGAAACTTTGCCTCAAACTCAACTAGCCTGCAAGCAGCCATGAGCAGAGATGCAGTAGGAGCAGCCAACACAGTGAGTATGGAACACCAAATCAACTCCGAAAAAGTGCTCGGAATGCATTGGAATACTGCAGCCGACGTTTTCGAATTCAAGACCAAATTTCATCGTATTCCTAAAGAAGTTCTGGAAGAAACACGTCCGCCAACCAAGCGAGAACTCTTAGGGATAGTCATGGCCGTTTTTGACCCATATGGATTATTAGCCGATTTTCTATTGTTTTTGAAAATTTTGGTCCGCGACACGTGGAAAGCTAACATTACGTGGAATGACCAACTCCCAGAAGATATGAACAAAAGATGGATCGCCTGGTGGAAGGAGTTTAAGAAGATCGAATGCTTTCAGATTCAGCGCTGCTATTCACAATATTCGTCAGATGAAGTTGAATTACATATATTTATGGATGCCAGCGAAGAAGCGTTTGCCGCTGCGGGTTATTTCCGTATCAAGCGGAACCATGAAGTCCAGGTTGTTTTCGTTTTTGGGAAAACGCGTGGAGCACCGCAGAAACTCATGTCCATTCCAAGGTTGGAGCTTCAGGCCGCCGTGTTGGGTACGCGACTCAGCAAAATTATTGTCCGTAATCACAACGTAAATATCTTTCGAACAATATTTTGGACTGACTCGAGAACATTGCTTTACTGGATCAACTCATCAGAAAGAAAATATAAAGCCTTCGTAGGCCATCGCATTGCTGAAATTCTAACGTCGACTGAAGCATCCCAATGGCATTGGACCCCGACGGACAAAAATAGCGCCGACTTGGTGACCCGCGCAAAAGGGTCTCCAAAATTTAAAACCAACAGCATGTGGCTTACTGGTCCAGAGTTTCTGCTTCTGTCAGAGGAGTGTTGGCCTATCACAGATGTCGAGTCGCCGCCGAACCGTATAGAAGAAGAAGTTAAACCGTGTCTTTTTCTGCAGGCACCGTCAGGTAACACAGTTATTGATTTTAATCGCTTTTCTTCTTATTCAAAACTAAAGAGAACGTTTGCTTGGGTACTACGTGCTATAAGAAAATTCCGATGTCAAAACACTACAATCCTAAAATCATCAAGAAGGGACCCACTGACCGTGTCTGAAATGAACAATGCCGAAAACTGGATAAGTCGAATAGTTCAGGAAGAACAGTACGCCGTTGAAATCGCCACACTAAAATCAGAAAAACCTATTTCGAAAAAAAGCGCAATTTACCCAATGACGCCCTACTTGGACGAAAACGGCCTTTTGAGGGTTCAAGGTCGTATCGACGAAGCCTACTGCCTTCCGTACGAAGCAAGACGTCCAATTTTATTGCCCCAAAAACACATAGTCTCGGAACTCATCATGCGCCATTACCATGAAAAGTTGCATCATCAGAATGTACCAATAGTCCTGAACGAAGTCCGCCAGAAGTTCTGGTTTCCACATGCCAGAGCCGTCGTTAAAGCCGTACAACAGAGTTGCCTGAAATGCA
The DNA here is from genome assembly GCA_949775065.1 of Brachyopa scutellaris. NCBI lineage: Eukaryota > Metazoa > Arthropoda > Insecta > Diptera > Syrphidae > Brachyopa > Brachyopa scutellaris. The sequence goes on along the minus strand of OX459113.1, from coordinate 28,888,628 downwards.
AAATAGAAAGAGCCAAGCCATCACCGCCACTTATGGGTCAGCTCCCTTCTGATCGTGTCACCCCGTACGTCCGTCCATTCACGTATACAGGGGTGGACCTGTTTGGACCCTTCAACGTCGCTATTGGCCGCCGCCGAGAAAAGAGGTGGGGTGTTATTTTCACCTGCTTGACCGTGAGAGCAGCCCACTTGGAGATAGCTGAAAACTTGTCTACGGATGCCTTCATAATTTGTCTTCGTAACTTCATAAACCGCCGAGGTACACCAGTAAGAATAAGATGCGATAACGGCACCAATTTTATCGGTGCCCAAATAGAGTTGAACGAGGAACACCGCCTTTTGGATGTTGATCGACTATACGAGAAAGCCGCAAAACACAACATAGAGTGGATTTTCAACTGCCCTGCGAATCCTAGCTCGGGAGGTTGCTGGGAACGTCTTATACGAATTATTAAACGCCTGCTGAAACAAACACTTCTCGAAGCAGCCCCGAGAGTAGAAACTCTAAGAAGTGTTTTAATCGAACCTGAAAACATCATAAACTCCCGCCCACTCACGGACATTCCACTTACAATGCAAGACGACGAGCCACTGACGCCGAATCACTTCCTGATGGGATGCGTCAATTCTACCCAAACGCCGCATCCAGTTGATGAAAAGATTTGTCTCAGGAAGCAGTGGAGAATAGCACAAAATCTCAAAGATCGCCTGTGGAAAAGATGGACCACAGAGTATTTGCCACAACTTTTACAACGCCCGAAATGGTTCGACAGAGTTCGTCCACTACGAATCAACGATTTGGTTATCATCTGCGATTCCAATCTACCTCGCAGCCAATGGCAGAGAGGTCGTAACACACAAGTTTTCGCGGCCAAAGATGGGCAAATCCGATTCGCCGAAGTAAAAACAGCTAATGGATCTTTTCGCCGTCCAGCAACGAAACTAGGTGTCCTGACTGTTGATGATGAATCCCTGGGTGATTCACGGGGGGAGGAGTGTTAGGACACCCTGTAAAATATTTTTTGCCACTCAACTCAACTGTCAAAAGAAACACTAAACCAACTTCAGTCACAAAAGAAGAGCCATAGAGAACGCACATGAAATACAATTGCGAAACCACCCCAAGCCTAACTTTGCCATTTTAAATTCATATTATAAATTCGTTTGTTCTTTGAATTCATTTAATTTATATGTTCGCCTAATTCATAATACATACTTATAAATTCATTTTACTTTAAGTGTTTTGAACTATTAATTTTTTGCCTTACACTCCATGTACTTAAAAATCAAAAACAAAACAAACTTAACCCTAGGATGGGCAACTATTTTGTGGGCGGTAAGTTATACTACTTGGTCCAGCCAGACCAAATATTTTTTTGGTATGAGATATGGCCTATATAAACTTTTACTGGCTTGCCAGCTGTACTTTTATGCTTCGGAATTACATTGTTGTTTTTATTGGTAACATCTTTAGAAATTACACGATTATTCACGAAAATTAGAGAAAAAAAATTTAAAAAAAATATTTAATGAACGCGATTTTTGTTATTTTTGACTTAGTACAAAATTATGGTTATTCCCGCCAGATAGGGTAGGAAATTGGTAAAATATAAAAAATAATTATTGCATTAATTTTGGCAATCATCACAAAGGTAATTTCTGACATGTCTCTGCCTAAAATATGATCCTTTTATGTTCATATGCCGGAATATGTTCCTAGATAAATTGTTGTGGTCCAACTAGACCAAGTGGTCTATTTAGCAGTTGATTTATTTGAAAAAAAGTTTCTACCACAAAATTATCCGATTTCACCCAACAATGGCTGTATTCGATGAAGAAAACTATGTTTATAGAAATCAAGAAGTTTCAGGGTCTTATATTGGATGGAAAAAAAGTTCTTTCACGACAAAGTCCAATTTGGTCTGGCCAGACCCAGTTGCCCATCCTAGGGTTAAGCTGTGTTTAATGGCATGGTCACAAAGAAGATCGTTCACCCAAAAACAAAATGAGCAACACGCATATTGTATTTTCACTACAAACAACCACAAACTGTGTACTATATACATATGTACATAATCATGCAAGATTTTCACACAACACGATGAGTAGAACCAACGGCAAATTTGGACGATTGTATGGATACTGTTTTAGACGTGTTTTTGCATGCTAAAATGTTCAAAGAAAATAAAAAAACATAGGTGAACTGTAGCGAGATTTTTTTTGTTCACTATTTAGAATAGCCTGTATAAAATATTGTGTGTTCACTATATTGGATTGTTCACTATATCGATATTCACTATATCGAGCGTCCTCTGTATTTTCTTGCAGTAGGCAAAGGCAAAAATGTGTTTATGAATAAAGAAAAGTTATAGCCGGCTTCTTTATTTAGAACCGGCTGTAACTATAGTCGGCTATAGGCACCATACATGGGCTGACTATGAATTTGCGCCTATACCTTATGGATGAGTATGAGAGATGAGATGAATGTATATTGTGTCTGTGTATGAAGGGTGAATGGTGAAGCTGATAGCTGAGTCAAAACTAAAAGAACTACTGAGCTAAAAGAACTACTGAGCTAAAAGAACTACTGAGCTAAATGAGTTACTGAACTACATTGGTGAACTAGTTCTTTTTAGTGAACGAGAGCTACTGAACTACTTCAGTGAAGTGAACAAGTTTGCCCAACTCTAACCGCAGCTGTGTGTGGGTATTATATATTAGGCGCGTTTTTTTTCAAACCTATATAGATTTCGAAAAAGCTTTCCATACAAAAATAAGACTGGATAATTATCCAGGCTAAGGTTTTGTTGTATTTTACATTGAAAACATGTTGCGGAAACATGTTTAGCCTATATAGGTTTGAAAAAAAACACACCTATTATTGCGGGAAATGATTGATCATGAAATGTACCCAATAACGTCGTATGTTTTTTCAAACATAATTTTTGTACACGAGGTACCCGAAAACAATTAATTTATATATATAAACCTCCGTACCGCTGATTTTGTCGAGCAGCAAAGACACGCGAGTGTGTATTAAACAACAGCGTTACCGCTGCGCAAGTGTGCACCGGCACTTAATTTTACGAACAAGATGTCAAATGACATTAACACAATTGCAGAAAAACAGGATCATCAATCATCTCGTTTGTTTTCCATTCATCACGAGAAATCTGAAATCTGAGAACAATCTGAAGAGCCTAATCGAAAACGACATAAAATTTCTATAATTTTCCTTTTACTACGCTCACATTCTGTAAGATGAAAACAAATACCTTGACGGTGTTTTTTTATTTTTTAACATTATGGTTTTTATTAATGGAACAATGATGCTACAGTATAATCCTTAGTTTTATTGTAGTTTATAGACTTCGCCCTGAGTTTTCTCAAGAACTCTTTTGCTTGCTTATCTCCAGTTCTAGATGCCAAAATATTTATTATGTTGGAATCTGCAAATACAAAACAAATAAGAAACTATTTACTTATTATCATATGTATGTAACATGTTAGCATGAATATAAACTAATAATCCCTGTTAAAAAATCTGAGAATTAGCGAGTTGTTTATAAAGTACTAGTGGTTACCCGGTGTGTAGTAGGTGTGTTTGGTATCTTTTTTGGCACACGGAATTGAGATCTGTCAAATAGTAGAATCCTCTCAAAGAGGGAGAACTCCTCTCAAAGACAGAAAACTTGTACAAAAGTAAACAAACGCTTTTCAAACAACACTTGGTCAAACCTATCAAATTGTTTTTGTTTTCCACTAACAATGAAGATTATGACATTTCACAAACTGTCAGATGGCTGGTTTGAAAGAGTTGGTTCGGCCCACCCCGAGGAATCGGTCTTGCAGATAATTCATCGCAAAGAGAGAGCCAAATGAGAGTAAAAAAATTGAGAGCCATGAAACTGTCAGATTCTATGTAGTTTACGTAGAACTTTCGAAAACTAGCATGTTACCAAACAGACCTAGTGTTTATGTCATATATGTAATGAAATTTTTTCGAGTGATTTTTTGTGAATAGTAATGACTCTGGTGGAGAATTAAATGCCGACAACTGTATTTGGATTTAAGAATACTGTCCAAACAATAATATCCTAAAAACTCAAAAACCTACCATCCGAATGAGCTGAAACTTAGACAACATATTTGTTATGAATCGAGAAGTGCACGTAACGTATATCAAAAGTTAGCTGTTAGCTGTCACCGTGCATTGCTGTAGTAATAATTTTGAGATTTTGGCCATCTACGTATATGAAAACTTGAAAATTTTTGATTTACAAATACTTCTCACTTCATAACAAATATATTCTGTAAGTTTAAGATCAATCGGATGGTTTTAAAATTTTGGTGTTCCAGCGCCATCTATCGGAAAACTTGAGAACTTTTGATGTACGAACATTTCTCAATTCATTACAAATATATTGTGTAAGTTTCAGCCTAATCGTACGGTGAATTTAAAAAATTTTGAGTTCCAGTGCCATCTAGCGGAAAACTTGAAATTTTTTGATGTACGAACACTTCAAAAATCAGAAAAACTATATAGTGTAAGTTTCAGCTTAATAGGATAGTTAGTTTATGAGTTCTAAGGTATCAAACGAACAGCTCATTTTTATATATAAAGATTGTTCAGGATTTATTGGAGAAGCTCTAACGCGGTCATAGGATTCCAAGTTACATTGCCAGAACGACAGAACGGAACATAATAAGCCTGCGTTTGTTAAGGATTCACAAGTATGATATACGGATGTATCCAAAGCAGATGAAGGAGTTGAACTAGAACTAATAGAGTTTGCCGCTTCAATGACCTAGTCTGTGCATGATAACTAGCTTGCGACGAGCGTGTCATGCTCATGTTTTGGTTTACATAGATAATAGATTCCAGGAGTTGGTTATTTTGGGGAAAAATCAGAGTAGTACAATGAACCGTAAAATGTCTGAGTGCCCTTGATGGTAATTGACACAGTATTAAAATGCCAATACCATTTTGCTGTGTGTCTTTAGGGTCGGAGTTAGATCCCACCCAAATACTTGTCTTCAATTTGTCTGTTCTGTTTGTCCTCTCTGAGTATATTACTAAGTTGTTATACTTTTTAAAATGTTTTGTTGAACAGAAAACGAGACCGTTGCGTTAAAAAATCGCACCAACAGCTCCGTTCCGTTCCCTTTCTCTGCTTCCACGTTTTTCTTCTTTTTCTCCACTCCGCTACCTTGACCTTCATAGAGCAGTGCTTGTATAAAGTTACTGGGCTTCACACCTGTGATTTCGCTTTCGCAAGCTCTTTGAAGTTGGCAAAGCAGGAACCTCGGACTCAGAACTCCAAAGGATGGACCGTCCCCAACGCACTGAAGACGCCCCATTTGAAAACTCTTTCACCAATCGAAAGGTCTTGAACCCACACTGAATCCTATTGTTTGTTCTTTGGAGTAATAGCAGCAAAATATGAATTGTCAAAACCCAAATAAATGTATAGGCAGTGTTAGGAATAACTCTCGATTCCTGGGCTTTCACTCACTTCTTATATTGTATCTGACAGAAAATTTACTCGACAAGTAGGATTCGCATCCTGGGCTTATCCTTCCTAATCAGTGGTATTTCAATTTAAATTTAAAAACATTAATATCTTGTTATCGAGAGTTGGGGTAATGGTGAGAATCTAAGCAGTCATTATATTTTATAAACAAACAGTACTTATTAGTACACACAAATTAAGAAACTATGGTGAACTTCTTCGTGTGAGAATGACTGAACGCCAAGAAATCGAAATTATTGAGATTGGGCGAAATCAGCCGCACACCACCAAATCTTATCCCACCAAAAGGGAGAGTGCGACGAGAAGACCATAAATTATTTAAAATAGGGGTAAAAGACATTGGATAAAATGCAAAAAATTCAATTAAAGAAAGGTGTGTCATCGTAACGACCATCTGAACCTTCTAAAGTTATAAACATTTTAACAAAAAAAAAAGATGGGTGAATTCGCCCTAGGTGTGAATGGGTGTGTGTGTGTGTGCGTGGGAGTGAAGTCAGCCTCGCAATCGGTTGACTCCACTTCTTGTTTGACCGTGCGAGAGGATAGAAATAAAACGACGGCAAGATAACGATGAGATAAGAAAGAAAAGGAAAAAAAAATAAGTGCAAAATATAGACAACCGTAAGATATCAAATATTAAGAAAAAAAGAAAAGGTTTTGAATTTTTAAGAGTGAAACGAAAGCGAAAAAAAAATGTTCTTGAAAGGTTTCCCCATCCTTTTACTCAAAAATTGAACACACTCCAGCTGATTCGCCGTCGGCGCGGCGAGTGATTTTTTTGTTCGTTTAGGCTGAAAACACACCGGAGCAGTCAAAACGTTCTTTGTGGCTAATGAAACAACAGTACCTTAATTCATATGAGACAACATACACACAAATCAGGCAAAACAAAACACATGTTTATGTTTCGATACGCTTCATGACTGGTTATCGAAAATATATGGCTTTGCATACAGCCAACACACAGCGAATGAAACAAAAACGTTCCAAACCAGCGTCATTGTCGATTGTTACCAGGGTTGTAGACGTATAATAGTTGGCGTATTATACACTTTTACGTGTATAAAAGTGTGTACTATACATCTGAAAAATATTGCTGGTGTATAAAAGTGTAATAGGTATAAAACTGAAAAAAATGTATAAAAGTCATCCCTAAATGCATACACTTTTAGATACTTTTTTACACTTTTATATACTTTAATACACATTTATACACTTTAATACACTTTTATACTCTTTTATAAACTTTTATTCACTTTAATACACTTTTATACCCTTTCTTACGGTATTATGTATAGAAAACCAAAAAGTGTGTCATTTAGCAACCCTGAGTGTTACACATTTACTTATGGCCATAACACACCATAACACCGCATACGGCAAAACGAAATAGAAAAACATGTTTAGTTGTCGATAGCTGGACATTTATTTTTCAGAAACAAAATTCTTTCTTAACACACACCAAAGCCAAACGAAGCAGACAATCATAATGTTTTGTTTTGTTACATTGTGTTTCGGTTGGTGTGTTGAAATAAAAAACATTCTCTTGCCTTATGAACCAAAAACGTTTTGACTGATCCGATGTGTTTTAAGCTTTTGCTAAGTTTTGGTTTGTTTTGCCGGTGCAATTATTGGCCAATAAAAATTATAGATATAGTAAATTCACAAAGTGGCGCCCGAGCGTGGGGCCAAACTTTTATAAAATTGTTTATTGTTTTTTTTTTTACTGGTCGGTGAAGTTAGGGAAATTTAGTGGGAAGTGTCTATGTTTACTTTCTGTTTATTTGATAAGTTTTACTGCCGTATTTTTACTTTCCACAGATAAATTCAATGATCAGTGCAGTCATAATAATCCTCCATTCTTGGTAACCCACCGCCTATTTAATCTTATCTGGGGCGAATTACCGCATCCGTTAAACGATTGAGTGAGTAGGACTCGTTACCGAATGATCGAGTAAAGTATGTAAAATGATACTCGATAACGAGAGCGGTAATGCCAAATCGTCACATTTCGATAACGAGTAACCCGTTAACGGATGCGGTAATTCGGTCCCTGAACTTAATGTTCTGCCGGAAAGGATGGTTAGTTGTTCGAAGCGATCGAACTTATGTACTCGAACTCGTATATCCCCCCCCCCCCCCATATTAAGTACCTGAATATATTGGCTTCTTGAGATTTATGCGCATTTGTTTATTGTTTGCCTTTTCAATGTCTCCAAATGAGAGATAGCACTCGGCAATGCAATGGTTCGATAGTCCAAAGAAGTCCTTGCTTTTCACACAGAACACGAGTATGCTATTCTTACTTTGACGCAGTTCTGGGGTAAGTTTTCTGAAATAGATAAAAAAATCTATATGATTGTTTATTTAAAAGTGTACGTTTCTTAAGAGATAGAGAATATGTAGATATAAATATAATGAAATCAGTTTAGAATAACTAAACAGAAAATGCAGGATTTTTTTTTTAACTTACCATCTACATGTAAAAGTTCTTACTAGCGCATTGCCTTTGAAGGATCAAGTACCAGCAAGCCGGTGGGAAAGTGTATTTTTTTGAAATAAATAGATAAAAAAACGGCTGAAATGCAGAGGACTAAAAAAGGTCCTGTTAGCGGATAGACCGTTGCACAACAAAGCGAAACGCCAGGAGCAGGCAAAAATAACAATATCGGCGACAAAGAAGTCATCTGCATATTTGGGTAATTCCCCAATCATAGAGAGGCAGTAACAATAACAATAACTTAGTCCAGTTACCTAGACTTCGACTCAGATGTCGGTGCCAACATGGCACCGGGAGAATTCAGGGTGGAAATTTATTGTTGACGAAGCCTTAATTGCATTGATTCAGCCGAATGGATCATTTCCTTCGTGTAAACTTCGTTAAATGCACGAGTATATACTTCCCGTGATTATATCAAAGTCCCACGGGCATGGACATTAGAGTAAGCGATTATTGATGTCAAATGGAATGAAGCAATGAAAGAAGAAATTGTATCAATGAATGGAACTTGGGATCTTGTAGACGTTCTGAAAGAAAGGAATGTAGTGGGAAGCAAATGTGTCTTTAAGACGAAACGGAAGGGAATTAAGGTACAAAGCTTAATTTGTGGCTTTTCAGTTTAAGTGGAGATTTTTTAACCGGAGGGGATCTTAATTGTAGACACACAGATCCGGGGCCCTACTCTGTATTTCGTTTCGAATGTGAAATTTTCCGAAAACGAATATTTTGTACTCTCTATTTCGATAGCGGAATGAAATCTACTACTCTTACATTTACAATTCCGAAAGTGGAATTTTGGTACCTGGTAACTCGTTACCTAATGCTAAAAGCATTGAAAATCGGAAAATTTGTTTCTACAACTAATTCGCTAACGCTTACTGTCATTTGGCTCTCTCTTTGCGATGAATTATCTGCAAGACCTTTTCCTCGGGGTGGACTGTTGAACTCTGTCATTTTATTTTATTGATATAACAAATTATTTTTGATTTGCTCTCGTATTCTCTTAGCAATAGGCGTGTTTTTTTTCAAAACTATATAGGCTTAGACATTTTTTTCCATGTTAATTACACCAACAACTAAGCCTATATAGGCTTACGAAAACTGGATAATTATCCAGTCTTAGGTGCTTAGCCTGGATAGAAAAATGTGCTTCCAAACTGTTTTTTGTCGATAGTTATCGAAATTTCTATCGAAATGTCAAATATGACATGAAAGTAAGGGAGAAATATGAAGGCCGGTAGCTATCAACCGAACTCTGCTGTCATTTCAAATTTAAATTATTTCTGTTAATTTTAAAATGGGTAGAAAAGAAAGAAATACGAATTTATCCAACAAGGAAAAGAAAATTATAATGAATTAAGTGAACTTGTTCCTTATTTTACTATTTAATTGAATTAAATTTGACGAAAAAAAATTCTGTCCACCAAATTATTAATGAGCGGTTGATAACTACCGGCCTTACTTTCAATGAAAACAATACCGATGTGAAACTGTCAAACGTCAATTAGCATAGTCCTGCCAAGTCACTGTTCAACGTTTTTTTTCTAAGCCTAAGCCTATATAGATTTGAAAAAAAAAACACGCCTAATGTTGGAGTTGGCATCATAATGTTCTCCATGTTTCTGTTCAATGCTGTTTGATGATGTATGTATCTTCGGGTATTTTAACCTATGAGGGACTCCAGTTGATCCCCAAGAATTCATTTCGTATGCAATTCAAAACATACATAAAAGCATCCTACGAAAGGCGAAAGTTATGAATAAAACTAAAATAATAAATGATAAATAATGGTGATATGAATCCTTGATATCAACCGAGTTTTACTTTTTATCACCTTTTTCAATAATATTTGATTTGTCCCGTATAATTTTCCGCTCAATCCGTGCTTCACTTGTACCACAGATAATATAGTTACATAGATATCGCACGCAGAGTAAAAAAAAAATGACCACATTTTCAACGGCAAAAATTACTCGCAACCGAACGATTTGTTGCATTGATTCAATAAATTGGTTTCAAACCATTTTAAGTTACATGGTCGTGCGAGTCAACCATCCTTCAGTGTGTTGTGACTTCGGTATACACACATTTTTTTCGTATTTCATTTTGCTGCAACCCTTTATTTTGTCTTACTTATGTCAATCGATCTTGCGATCGAATATATACGAACGGCTGGTCTGTTTCTGGATTTTAAAGTCTGGTGTGTTTGGGTGTATATGGTGGGGTGGTCATATTTTGATTTGTGGTTGTGTATATGTATATTCTCCGTCTATGTTGTTTTTGTTTGGTTTTATTTTCGCATTTCTGTGAAATTTGGATGTTCTTTAATTTATGGTTGAGTGAATTTTTTTTCGGCGTGTTTTTTTTTTGTAACCTGTATAGGCTAAACATGTTTCAGCGGCATGTTTACCCATGTAAAATACAACAAAACCTTAGCCTGGATAATTTTCGAGTCTTATTTTTACTCTGAAAGCTTTTTCGAAGTCTATATAGGTTACAAAAAAAACACGCCTATTTTTGAATGTCTTTCAAACGAAAAAATTAGATTTTGAGTAATTTGTGGAAGCATATCTATACATAAGCAGGCCTATCGTGTACAAAGTTTCCCTGGAAATATTTCCCATTCAGCAATTCGCGATAACCCTGAATGTGTAGGTACATAGACATAAATAGTAGTAGTAAAAGCGAGGGCAAATATTCTGTTGGGTTCCTGTAAATGCTTACAAACTTGAAATCAAAACAATGCCTGCCCACCTACTGTTTTCTGAATTCTAACTTTGTATCATTAAGCCAGTCTGTACGCTACGTGTATTGATTTCCAAAACTTCAAAAAAATGCGAATCGGGGAATGCACCACTGCCGTTGTTATGCGACGAAACGATGCTTTCATTTTGCGGATGTTTTAAAAATTTAACTTTTTGGAACTGTTTGCTGTGAATCATTTCATTTTCAAATGTCTAAGATATTCAGTCCATTTTTTCTGAAAATGTTTGAATATGAAGAAAAATGGATTTAATGATCTGTACCAAATAATATGAAATGTATTATGTAGGAACCTATACAAAATAAATTGACAATCTGTCTTAGTCTTAGACTTAGACCAACTGAATTTAAAAAAAAAAAAAAAATAGTTTTCGTTTGGTAGCGGCAACACCATGGGTGGGTAGTGCTTTTCAAGCGACAAAAATATATTAAAGCAGTTCAGGTCAAAAATCCTGCTTATAATGAGGTAAAACAATTTCTGTCTTACAAAAGCAATACATACCTAGTAGGATCTCTACCATATACTAATCCTCCAAGAAACTTTTGTTGAAGGAATAAACAGACAATATTAAGTACAAATACATATCGCACTAATAATACAATATGTACCGTTGTAACTCAATGTATGACTTCTTTGTGAATCATCGAAAAACTGATTACCTACATACATACATATGTTTACTTTCTGTTATAGATTATAAAAATATTAATATGTAGTTTATAAGAGGTATTAATAACTACATATATTTTGTTTCTTGCACTATTTTAACGTAAGTCTTATTGACGCGTAGAGAAGTGATTTTTACGTTTGAATATGATGATATCTCAAATTTTACAAATTGTGAGTTACCGACAACAGTATTGTATTATTAGTGCGATATGTACCTACATAAGTATGTAATGGTTTATTCAAGAAGGTTGACTATTTTATTTACTCTTGGGAAATTTATTTTCTATTATTCTCAGTAAAGGTGTGAATGACCTTGGAATGTATGTATGTATAGGTATAAGACTAACAAACATTGAAAACTCGAACTGGTTTAATAAGCTCTCTGTGTATCTCAAATAACTTTCTTACATACTTTGCACTTCTTGCTCTTTTGCGAAAACATTGTGCCTGCAAAATACAAAAAAGTACCTATTACATACCTACCAGTAAATATCAAAAACAAATCGAAAAACAAAAATGCAAAACAATTACTTAAAACCAACACCCCAAGAAATGACAACTTGCTTGCTATTAAATGTTTTTATCGCTAGATTTACTTTCCTGCGCTAATCCCTTCTCAGTTATCTTGAAAAAATTAAAATAACCTTGACCAAAAAACTCCTTGCATTGAAAGGCAGGGCAGATGACGAAATCACAATCAAAAAAACAAAAACAAACGCACAACAAAATAAAACGAATGAAAGGAAAAGGAAAAATAAAAACATAAGAACAAAGCAAACACACAAAGACCAAAAGCAACTTGTTGAACCAACAACATTTTGGAAGAACATCATGTCTTAGCTTAATTCGAACGAGTTCGATCAAACTGGGACGCAGGAGTAGGTCCCAATCGACTGAAAAGTGGTCTTTTTTTTACACTGCGTGCGATATCTATGTAACTATATTATCTGTGCTTGTACATTTTCCTTTTTTATTATATTAAATTCTTTCTTTAAAATTCAAAGCAATATTATTCCTTCTACTCTCGTTTTTTTTTATTTGACATATCTCATAAGAAATACATATATCGAGACTTGACAAAAAAAAAATACTTTAGTGGAAAAAGCATCTAGTAGTATTTTTTACATTCCGAAAGTGTTACAGAGTACCAACTCAAAAGCGAAACGAAAAGCAATTTCGAATAGGATTGACTTTCGGAACGAAATAGAGAGTAGGGCCCCTGGGGCTGCAACAACAACTAATTCTGTATGGGCTTGGCTAAGCCCGGGTTATTTTCGTGGCTTTACTTTTAGCCCCGATAGAACTGTGCTACCAGACTCCAATTTTCTTTATATTATCGTATGGAAACGTCAAAACTGCCGAATGTGGTTTTTAGTTGAACGATTTATTGTTTTTTTTTCAAAAGATTATTATTGTTGTAAGATAAGTTTATATAAGGATGTATAGTATAAGGCATGTGTGGCCAAGCCGTAGACCGCGGAAGGCATTTACAGTCGACCCGGATGCATATGCTATAAATGAATACATTATAACAAATATGAAATACATACATGAATATCATTCTTAAAAAAATGTAACAACAATGCACTGCACTCCATCCCCCAAAGCGTATGCAATGGAACACTACGCTCTGTGTCTTCTTCCTGATTTGGGCAATTTGGGCAATTTGGGCAAAAAGATGAGCAATCGTGCCTAAAACAATGTAGGTATTTCCGATGCCCACCGTGACGAGACAGGATCGGCGTAAGGTGGTAGTTACAGATCCCGTGCCTTCGGTTTGTTCAAACGTCTATGGTTGCGATAAATCTTAAGGTCCATCTGCCCTTCGTAGTGGTGTCCCACCGAGATTGACACCTGGTCATTGAATTCTCTTTCTCTCTCTTCTTCCTGATATGATGACGATAGCTTTCTCCTTATTTCCTTTGTCGCTAGCGCCCCAACACAAACTGGGGCAGCGTATAACAGGACTGAGCTTACATCCTTAGATATTAAGTTTTTTCTAACGTATCCGGGTTCTCGGATGTTTGGCAGCATTCCAGAAATTACTGCCTGAAGCTTTGACGCCGTTTTGTACGAATAGTCGAAATGAGGCTTAAAGCTACATAAGTCTATTGTCCAGTTAATTCTAGGTATTTTACAGTGACTTTCGATCTGATATTTTGACTTCTTGGCCTTATGTCCATGTATTCCACTTTTTCCGTCTAGTTATTAAAACAGCTTCCGTTTTATGATCTGCTAAATCTAGTCCGGCAGATATAAGCCAATCTTTGATTAGGTTGATTTTTTCGTTCGTAGCTGACTGTATCTTGCAAATGTTCTTTGCAACAGTAACATCGGCGTTGTCGTCGGCGAACCCGATTAGTTTATCTCCTGGTGGTAGTGTTAGTTGCAGAATTACGTCGTACATGATAGTCCAAAGTAGGGGAGCCAGTACTGATCCTTGTGGGACACCCGTGGAGACTTTATAGTAGGTACTTTACTTCTGCTTCGGTTTCATATCTCAACTAGTAGCTGGATACATTCCTTCGCAAGTAGTTTGGCGTATCCATTCTGGCTAGTGACCTTCTTATGGTGTGCACATATCTATGTATATGTTTTTTCTTTCAAGTAAAAATAATAGGTAGGCAGCACGCGTAACCAATTTCAGCAAAAAGTCGAACACATAGCCTGAATGTTTGGCCACCTCTGGTATAAGGTATTGTCTTCCTTTTATTTGGACGTAGAACCACGTTTTTTGCGGTTTGTGTTGATTTATTTGTATTTCCTTTGTTTAACTTACAGAAGAGCCCACACGCAGTGCTGCCAAATTCGGTGATGACGTTGCTAAGATCCATTGCCGTTTTTTTCTTTAAATTGCATACAGGAATGTGTACGCCTAATAGGCAGCACAAATGATTTTGCTTTGGTTTGGTATCACTGCGTAGGAGGAAAGGACAAAGTAACATAGTACAGACTATTTGTACCAAAAATACCCAGTATATAGTAATATGTGTTTGCCCTATTCAATAACTTTAAAATATTTATTTTATTTAAAGCTTCAAAAGGTTCTTACATAAAAAACTGCTCGTCGTAAAGTGGGCAACGTGTTTTATATTGCACTGAAGTTTTCAGACTCTGGATACCAATGAATTTATCTGCTGGGGTGAAATGGACTTTAACATAAGAATTACACGAGTTCTCTGAATCCATTGGCAATAATTGATATGCATTTAAGATATGTAGCTAAAAAAAAGAAGGTTTAAAATGAATCAGTGTCATTAAATGGAAACAAAACTTACATCTAGCAAATCATCCGAGAGGATCGCCTTTATACTTATTTGCCCGTATTTGCTTTGTGTGTTCATGTTTTGGCTTTGATGTTCATCCTCATAGTACTGATGTATAATGCTTTCAGTATCCATGGCATGCAGCTTCAAAATCGTACAAATTTTTTTCAAATTGTCTGCACTGCTCGATTCATTGGGTTCAAAATTTAAAATTTTAAGTATTTCATCAAAGACTGTAACCATATTCGCAAAAAAGTCTGGCTGTCGATATTTCTGGAAAATGTGGAAAACAATTTTAATTTAGTAACATGTTCATTGTTGGCGCAATGCGTATAAATCTTTGTATGGCTGGATAATTATCTAGTCTAAGGTTTTGTTGTATTACATGGAAAACATGTTGCTGAAACATTAATTAATGTTATGTCCTTATTGAAAAAACCTTTGTGTGCATGACGGGGTAAAGTTTTACTTCTGCCACGCACACGATTTTTTGTTTGGCTGTTTCGTTAGTAAGTATTTTCATTGTAAGTATGTATGTACACACACTGCGGTTCGCTAGATTAGAAGCAGGCAATTTCGGGAAATGAAAATGATCTATCTTCCGATATATGGCAGTTCCAGAACAAAAAATGATGGTAAAAGAAAGAGTGGTTTGTGCTGAATGCAACGGTGAATTCCAAAATGCTAGGAAAACAGGCTAACTGTACTTTGGAGACATGTTAGCTGAATCAGTCAGATTCGCATGCATTTAAATCGGTTCATAAGATTAGAAGCAGTCAAATTACTATCGTTGTTTGTGAAGAGATTTAATTTTTTTGGCATAAAAAGTAAAGTTTGTTAATAAGAAATGGTTAGCTTTATTTTTTCCTCAAGAACGGTAAAAAAAATTGTTTGGCATTGTCAGAGGGAGCGAAAATAGACGATTACAATTCGGAAAGCTTATCCAAGCGTGCTATCATTGGCAAGATCAATCGGAGTAATCATGCTGTTGGTTTAAAGGATTTAAAGGACCCAAAAATGTACGGGAAAAAATACAAAGGAAATGTTTCCACAGCCCATACAGCTGCGGAAAAACGAAGAATTGTCCGATTAGCCTTCAATTCAGAGGTTTCGACAGCTAAGATCGGAGATGCAGCTGGTGTTACCTCGCGCTGTGTGTAAGCATTATAAGGGTATTTATATCCCCTTTAGCGTGTGTAGATTATAAAAAAAAAAAAAGTAAATCTACTGTTCGACATGTGATTCGTAGTGCCAAATACCTCAAGCGACTTAAGCAGAAGAAAAAAACACCACTTAATGCTTCGCGAAAAATCCAAAGCTTACTATTCGCGAATGATCACATGACCTGGGATGTGCCACAAGGAGCAAGTTCGAATAGCTGGAAAAAGGAGGTCTTTTCTGACGAAACTAAATTAAATTTAGATGGACCGGATGGCTATAACTATTATTTTCACGATTTAAGAAAAAAGAAGCTCTTTTTAAACCGCCATCATAGCAGAGAAGGCGGCGTAATGATCTTGGGTACAGTATCTTATTATGGCACCGTCGACTTGGTGGTTCAAAGCTCTAAAATGGCAGGAAATAGCTACACAGTGGTGATGAAATCTCCTTTTCCACGATCTCTTCGGACCACTTTCGTAGATATTTCAACACGACAACGCTCCTATACACACATTTCGCATTTTAAAATCGTTTGTTGCCAGTAAAAATGTTGAACTTATTCCATGGTCACAATATTCGCCAGACGTTAACACCATAGAAATTACCTGGGGCTGGCTCATACGAAAATTATACGAAGGTGGAAAGCAATACGATGATAAAGAAGTGCTTTCGAAGCTTTTAAGCCTGTCTGGAATGGGATTTCACTCGACTATTTGAGGCGATCAGCGCCAGAACGGCCTAACCCACATTTTCAAAAAACTTTAACTAAGTAAACAGATCGAACCAACATTTTAAAATTTATTATATACAAAAAAATCTAAACTGTTAATGGAACTGCTTTGTAATTATTAGGGAAAACTTTTTTGCTCTAAGCGAATTTAAAAAAATTTTAGAAGCCAAAATGGCCTAAGCAGCTTAGGCCAAATAAAATTTCAGAAATAAAAAAAATTTGTGTGGGTTAGGCCAAAAGTGCAGCTGAACCTTCAAGCAGAAGAGTTTATTTTAGAAAATTAAAAAATATATATCAAGTTTGCCAGAATATATTCAAATTCTTGTAATAGACAAAACATCCCTGAATAATATAAGATTTCGCTAAAAATAAAAATATGTCGATATTATCGACACATGCTTGTTTTTTTGCAGACAAAATGGCCTATCCCACAGTTGATAGCGATTTAAATCTTTTTAATGGATTCCAAAATGGCCTAAGCAACTTTTTTTTTTTTTTTATCATTTAAAATGGCCTTTCTATTATTAAAGGAGGACCCTATATTAACTTAAGACAAAAAATGTAACTAAAATCCGTTTACTATTAATAGAAAAAAAACTAAAAATATTTTAAAAAAGTGGTTTTCTTTAAACTCATTGTACTCAGTACGAAATTTTTGGGGTTAGGCCGTTTTGGCGCTGAGCGCCTCATTTAGCCTCATTTTATAACTATCTAAAATACCGAATTTTTGAGATTATTTTGAAGAATTACATTATTAAGAATTGCACCTGGACTATGAATTCAAAATAAAAAATTAAATTTTCATAAAAAGAAACCAAAAAACATTATTTTTTCATTCATTTGTAAGGTACTTCTAATCTTATGAACCGATTTAAATGCATGCGAATCTGACTGATTCACCTAACATGTCTCAAAAGTACAGTTAGCCTGTTTTCTTAACATTTTGGAATTCACCGTTGCATTCGGCACAAACCACTCATTCTTTCACCATCATTTTTGTTCTGATACTACCATATATCGGAAGATAGATCATTTTCATTTCCTGAAATTGCCTGCTTCTAATCTAGTGAGCCGCAGTGTATGTATGTATATGAAACAATAGTTCTACAATGTGTATTTTAGTATCAATAAAATATACATTGTACATTAAATATCAGTATATCAGCTTGTAATCTTAGTTCTATTACTTACATCCAATTCTCTTCGTATAAGAACGTGCATTAAAAGAGAGAGCTCGTTACAAACAATTCCAGTTAGTTTCTTGAAATTATCATCTTGTAGTTCAGTTTGGATAATTTCCAAAGATTTTTGAAAAAAATTTAACAGCAAATCCATGCGATCAGAGGTTTTATACTCA
This sequence comes from Brachyopa scutellaris, assembly GCA_949775065.1. Taxonomy (NCBI): domain Eukaryota; kingdom Metazoa; phylum Arthropoda; class Insecta; order Diptera; family Syrphidae; genus Brachyopa; species Brachyopa scutellaris. Next base: position 28,870,648 of record OX459113.1, on the reverse strand, counting down.
ACGTCACAGCCCTCCTCCAATATCTTTTGGATCATAGGCATAAATGTTTGAGCCATGACTTCAATCAGTTCGAACATTTTGCTCTCCATTATATCGACTGTATTGCTAATAATATTACTGATTGTGGCCGAACATCTCTTTGCTTCCATGGTACTTCTTAATTCCGCCAATTTATTTAAGATATCCTGTACTTTTAGTTCCTGGAATTATAAACTAAATACAGATTACACGAATCTAGAAATAACTGAATATTAAATATGCCAACAATTTTGTATGCAACTGTAAATGTAAAACGCAATAACGAACGATGAAAAGTACGGTCTTAACATTTATTGGAAAACTAGATACACAAACAGTGATTTGACAAAAAGAAAAAACACACAACAGTAATAATATTTTGAATGATTTACCTGCAAAAAGAGTGGCAAACTTTCCTTAATGTAATTAATGTCATTAATTGCATAACAAAATTCTTTTGAGCCCTGTGTACTCTGTTTAATGAAGTCCTCTCCTTTCAGTTTATCTATACGCGTGCACAATTTGTTTGCATAAAATGTGCAGCAGCGACACACATCCTGAAATTAATAAAAATAGGCCGGTAATAATAAAACTAATAACAATACGGTTGGTGATAGATAGCAGCAGTAATATTAAGATATAACAAATTTAAACCTTCGCATACATTTGAACATCAAGTTTTAATATAGTGTAAGTCCCCTCCTCTAAGAAACAAAACGAGATTCTGTTTAAAGCGCATTTTCCACTGTGTACACACATACTATATCCAACAGAAGATATTCTTCCCACTCAATCTTATTTTAAGCACGCTCTGGAAAATTGACATACATTTTTTGGAAACCCTTAACTGCATCTTATTGAGACTGGGCTAGCTTATCCTGCACTGTAGAGAGCAGCCCAGTGTTGACTGTCTAATGGAAACCATAACAGCAGTTCTCCTTGGAAGGGTGACTCTCACTGAAGGCTGTCGACGGAGATGTTGATAAGTCACTTTCCGATTAACTCTTTACTTGACACCGAAAAAAATAAATAAATATTTGGCATCAGCAGTCCTAGGTAGAACCAAGCCTAGCTTCCCGCAACCATTTGTGTGTGCGCGTTATATTTTTGCACGAATGGAAGGGACCTACAGTTTTCTGCCGACTCCGAACGGCGAGTTGGGAAGCTTTACATGACAAATGATACTCTTGAACGCTTGTCAGGCATTCGGCAGAGGTGGGCACTGTGAAAAACTTTCTAGGTGCTTGCGGCGGGATTCGAACCCAAGACCGCTGGCTCAGTAGTCCGATGCACTAACCACTTGCGCTACGGTGCCCACTATTTGACACAAAAAAGCTAAAGCCTATTGAAGTGCAAAACGCTGATCTGCTTGAAGCTAGATTTTATAATCCTACCTACATAAATCAGGGCACTGCTTGAAAATCCACCTAAAAGTAAAAAGCTCTCCGGATCACATCTCCTCTCGAAACCCCCTACAACAAAGTAAAATTTCTTAACAGAAATGTTTGACAGTTCTGAAATTTTGCCAAATGCTTTAGCTCGTGGAGTGAGTACAACAAACTTCTTAAGATCTACAACACCGTAATAATCAAAAATAGAATGCTCGAGATTATTATGCGAAAGCAACAAACCACTAAGTGGATTTGCTCCACGCTACGCAGAAGTATTGTTTCTATAAATTTTGCTCAAATTGAAAACACCATACCAAATCTATTAAACGTTGTCAACAATGAAGTGCACTATAACTCCTTTTGTGGTCTATCGCAGTTGATCAAATTCTCAATGACCTACATATGTACATATATAACCCTAAGTTTCTTATTTTTCAGGTCATCGACCGATCCAAAAAACTGCATCCAGTGCCTCAAAATCGTAAAAATGCACAGAGAAAGAAAAAGCGTCAGAAAAAAAACAAAAATGAAAAAAGAAGAAAAAAAAAAACGTGGTATACGTCCACAAATATATTGTAACAATTATGTTTCATTTCATTTTACATAGAAAATACGTTTTTTACTAAATGTAAGAAAAGGCTTGGGCTGATTTTTTTTCATAGATGGTGTTAGTGCAAATACGTACGAGTTATTGGCCAAAAATGGTCGAAACATGTGAAAAAATGGTAAAAAAGGGACATTTTTACGATTTTAAGGCCCTGTATGCAGTTTTATTGGTTCAGTTTGTTTTGCACTTTTTTTCTCCTAATCAATACCTATAACTTTGCTGAAGACAGAAAAAAAAAAACCCTACGGTTAACCAAGATATCGCCATGAGAAAAAAACCAAAAAGTGCTCAAAATAAGGTTTGGGCCAAAATATTCATGAAGCTATAAAATACGTTAGGCAGACAATCTGGCAAAACGAATCATGCAGAGTTTGTTGTTTTGGTAAGTACTTTCAGGATCAGTGCACAAATCTTAGGCCCGAGATTAAGGGTTTCACTGCGATATAGAATTCCGTCATATATGCCATAAAATCAACGTGTGTTAACACGAAGCGATTTTTTAAGGATTAAAAGAACCACAGCGCAAACAATTCTGGCGATCGCAACCCAAGGTTTTTTAAAAACAACCATCAAATAAATCCCACCAAATAAGTGTGGATTGTATTTGTATTTTGAATGAGTGACATTTCGTCACAAAGTGTCATTCGTTTGTGTTTTTATTGTATAATTAATATAAATACGTGTAAATTTATTTAAACATCGGCTTATACTCCGCACAGGATGTTCAAGAATCCGTATACGAAGTTTAACTTAATTGTCTCAATTAGTTTTGGGGTTTGTCTCTGTAGAAGTTTGACAGGTAAAAGCGTGACATTAAGATTATGATTATGATTGATGTAGTCGATTACTTGCTCTGCACACAATTATTCCATTTCGAAGAAATGTCCCGCAGGGTTGGACATTTTCCCATAAAATTAAAAACATATTCCCTCTCGGAATTATTATTTTCGTCAGTTCCCTACAACAAATATAGTTTTACTGCAGATGCAGCTTTAGAGAACTGACTTTCAGTTTTGATGTGCCTCCGGATTGAGATTCAGCTACATTCCGCAATTTGGTGCCAACTTTATCCAGTCCTTGTACCAGCTAGACCTGCCTCCGATTGACTTGAGTGCGACTTTTTTGGGTAGACGATTAAGAAGCTTCAGAGCTTAGCCAATTTATAGTTTCAGAGGAGACTGTTTCGATTGTAAGCAAGTAGTTTCGTACACTGGGAGGAAGGTGGAACGTCGTTTAATGCACGTAATATATCAGCACTCTTTCGATTCAGTTGATAAACGCTACTACAGACGCTACATAGAAATAATGTCAGATAACCAAGCAGCTATCAGGGCAATCGGGGCTCAGATCATAAGACCTAAAATTGTCTGGGAATGTCTAGAGATAAACTTAATAGGCGGGGCGAACGAAAACGCCACCATTTAATGGGTACCAGGACACCTTGGAATAGAAGGGAATGATGCGGCAGACAAACTTGCTAGGAAAGGAGCCACCACATTCTTCGTGGGTCCTGAGCCTTATGAGAACACACTGTAAAGAATGAACTTCGATCATTGGAGAAGGCAAACAGGACTTAGTCCTGGACAGAAACTCAGGGCCTAAGACAAGCAAAGAAACTTTTGGGTAATAACAATCTAAAAAGATTCAAAGCTTGCATTAGCCTGGACAAAAACAAAATCCGCAGGGACTGCATTTCTCACGGGGCATTGTAAACATAAGGGACATCTCAGGAATCTAGGTCTATCAGATTGAGACTCATGCACATTTTGCAATGAGTCCAGTGAAACACCAGAACACATACTGGTGGAATATGGGGCATTAACCCAGAAAAGATTCAAATGCTTGGGTAAATACCAAATTACATCAGGGGATCTACTTGGATAGCATCCAATCTCTTACTGCGATTTCTCAGGGAAATTAGTCTAGAGGAGGAGCTATGACCTATGGAACTATCACCTGGGCTAGGTGTGAGCAACTCTCACTCTAACCTATTCCAATAGGAATAATGACGGGGGGAATGTTTCGTCGTCTATGACTTGTACAGAGTTACCTCTGAAAAAGTCCACAAAGGGTCCTAAAAGGGGTACCTGGCGAAATGGGGTCCCATATAAAATTCAAGAATAAGGCGGGAGAAGGATTAGTCTACTCTTACTAATTTTTTTTTTATCTGTAATTCAGTTGCTTAACAAATACTTAAAGCTAATACAAACATATATTACATATGTACATTTATGTAGAAATGTAAATGCGATGAAGTATGAGAGACGAAACGCACTGAATTTTTCTGCTTATAGGGAAAATTTACATTATTTGGCGTTGGTAAGCACATAGCATAGTAACCAGATAGCAATCGGGTAAATGCAAAAGTGAGACTGCTGTCGATGGCGATGTCAGTTAAAAATAGTGAAGGGATTTTCGGTTGAATGTTGCAATTGTTTTCCAATTTACAGAAAGGGTCCAAAAGGGTCCGATTTCGATGATTTTCAACAAGGCGGGTCCTGGGGTTCGTGCCATCAAAAAAGATTCTATTAAGCCCCGAAGGGTCCCAAGGGTAACCCTGGACTAATAATAAATCCACGATGATTACAAATTATAGTCATTTATCGGCTATGAGGCTGTTACCAGGGCCGCTTTACGGGTTAAATTTTGAAATGGATTGGCGAGGATAGGACAAGTTACTCTATATGTGTACATACACATGGAAAACTTATGTTAAATCTAAAATGAATGGCAACACCAAGCTTTAACAAATTAATGCGTATTTTATGATTTCTGCCTAAATTCATGTGGCATAGATTTCTGATACATACTTACATTCACTATTTTTTCCACAAATAGGTATGATTCTTCTATGTTTGGCCAGTCTAATTGTTCCCAAAAATATTTTATTTGATAAAATAAAGATAAAGTATCTAATGCTGAAGAGGTATATTTCATCACATTGTTATATGGACGGAATTCATCAAGTTCAATGGCCCTTTCAATTCTGGTTAATGTTTTAATAACCGATATGTTGAGCCAATTCGCCACTGCCGGGTAAAAATATTCGTAAAACTTATTGTTTAGCAAGTTATCTGCTGGCAGGCATAAAGCAGCACCTGTGAAGAATCAAAATATCATAATTGTTATTTGCTTATAATATTAATAGGATCTAAATACCTAAATTTGTAAATCGTTTGAAACCCAAATAGAGATCGAAGAGTAGCGTCCCACTCTTAAAGTCGTTAACATCAGAAACCGTTATTATTTCTTCATCCAGAACATTTAGTTGGTTTAAATTATTGCATGAGTTGGCGATTTTCGGAAAAAATATATCCTTCACATTTTCCTGATACAAATTGTATATAAGTGCCGCGTACTTTATATTACTCTTTCTAAAAAATATAAGGTTTTACTAAAACGAAAGCTATTATATAAATTATGCTATATATAGTATATATTTCTTACAAATTAAAATGTGTATCGTAGAACTCAACAGCTGTCTGAACGTCGAATATTATGGAACGCATAACAATAATTAGGTGCTGCAAAGTGTTCTCCGGCGGTACCTTGCAGTTCTCAGAGACTTTGTTTAAAAATTGTAATGCACTCAATCTTATTGTTTCCTTAAGGACAACATCGGCATTTAATTTTATGTGCTTTTCTTTTTTACCAAGCCACCCATATATGTATTGTGGAAAAAGATCAACATCGTCAGGTACTGCAGGTGGTTCAGCCTTCTTAATAATTTCCAAAGCCGCGCATAAATTATCACTTCCATATGTTTCCTCGAACTTTTCTGATCTAATGGAACGTATAATTACAAAGCAAGACGGTAATATTCGTTTGTATCCTTCCCAAAATTGTTTTGTACTCAGCCATTCAGCACTCTCTGTCACTGCCTGCACGTCGAGCATCAGTTTTTTCAGAAGCGAGTTAAACATTTTTAGAGATAAGAATTGAGTTTCATGAGCTTTTGTATAGACCTCCCATTGACATAAGGCACAATCTATTTCTGACAGATGACTTTGTATGGTGTGCCGTCTCATTATGGATTCAGCTTTGGGATTAAATTTGCCACACCACGTGTAGGGTGCACCATTGTTGGACTTAAATTCGTGTAAAAGAAATATTCTAAGTAAATTTCGATGCTCATTTAATGATATCACTTTGTTCTTTTCCGTGGAGAAGTTTAACTGCAATAAAATGGATCCTCTGCATTTATTACCCGATTTTTTTCTCAATGTGTACCAGGTTTTGATTCCTTCTGCTGGAATGGACTGAAAGGGATCAAAGTTGGTAAAAAATATGTATATAATTTCTGTCTGTTTTTGTACTATGAGTATATAACTATGTATGTATGTTACATGTATAAAACAACGATGGCATACATAAGACTGCACGTAATTCGAGACCGGATCGTCCGATTTGAGCGGTATTTTTTTGTTGTATTCGTCTCAGCCCAAGGAAACGAAGACAAAATTTGGAAAAATTTAAAGGAAAATTCGGAAAGTCGAATTTCCATACAGCTTGTATGAGGGAATTTCCTTTTTTTTCATTTTGATCGTAATGCATATTACAGTTTAAATGGTTGCAAAAATTCAAAATTGGGAAATGTTTCCCGGAAAATAATTTTGTTGCATTTTGACGTTATAATACAGTGAAAATATTTGCCAGAGTTCCAAATTTGGAAATTTTTTAACGAAATCACTTTGGAAATTCATACAAACTTTTGTTAAATTTTCTGTATAAAAAGGTAGGACGGTAATAACTCAAGAATTTTAATATTCAAATTGTGCCAAAATTTGCAAATCAAATAATAGGTCTGTTCCCGTACTGTCCAAAACAGTCGAAAACAGCCGAAATCAGTCGAATCCTGTTCCCGTACGAAGATTTTTCATAGTTTTCGACAGAAGAGCGCTAACAAGAGAGTAAGAAATTTCCCCATGCTGCCGAATTTAGCCCAAGGAATTTCTTTGAGCTGCTTTGGACAGCATTAAGCCAACTGTCAATTCTGTCAAATGTCATACATTTTCCATTTTTTTGTGTTAAATCCGTTCCTGTACTTTTGCACACTTTTTCCTCTCTCTGACAGATTTTTACCCCCACTCCTTGAAAGAACGGGAACAGACAAAAGACCTAATAGGTCTCTTTGGTGACTGGTAATTTTACGTAAAATTACTTAAAACTGGCAAAAAATCAAGAGAAGAGAGAACCAAATAAAGTGTCAAAAAATGTCCCCTACTACGAAATCGTGCTACATATTTTCCATGTATTAAACGAGGGACATCTATCAAACAGCAATCTGACAATTTGTAAAATGTCAATCACTATTCGTTAGCGAAATAAAAGAAAATTAGTTTTTCTTCGACAGTGTACTTTCATTGTTCGGGAGACATTATGCCACCGATCGGAAGATTAAACTGGCTCACGCAGTCATTGGCGATTCGCCAAACAAATTAAGCCTCTGAGCAACGCGCCGAAGATATCGCTCGTCATACAGTCGCCTTTGGTGCATTTAAACTAGGACCTCGCTTGATAGCATTGCAGCTTTTCATTGAATTTAACGCCGCTGTTGACATTCGACGAATATCTCGGTCCATTAGTTTCTTTGGACGTCCAGAGGTCTTCTTTGTGCAGTAGTTTTATTTACTTACTTACTTACATAGTTGGCGCTACAGCTCGAGGTGAACCTGAGCCTGCTTCTCGCAACCATTTATGTGTGCGTGTTATATTTTTGCAGGAATGGAAGGGACCTGAATTATACACAAAAATCTGCACAATTTACGACCAATTCTCGTCAAACTAAGGTTTTCTGTCAAAACGTGTCCTCCTGCCCTTGCTCAAATCTTAATAAAGCGTTTAGTCTTACCATTATTCTGGATTTTAATAATTAAATTAAATCACTGCAGAAAGTTTCAGAAAAATGCTAACATTTTTAGTCTTTGTCCACTGACCTTATATAATTTTGAAACGCTGCAATTTAAGTAGAAATACATTTTTCGTCCTTTCACGTAGAGCTCTTGACACAAAAGCGACAATAGCATGTGCAATTTTGCAGTCGGCCTTATCATTTTGAAACGCATTGTAATTACACAACAAGATTATTTCAACAACAATCGCGAGAAACAAATCGGAACCCAACGTGTTAGTAATGACAATGAGCTATTTTTTTCCAGTTAAGTGTTTAAAACATACCTTCAGTGGAATATCGGCCCTTCCAATCAATTCATTATCATGTTTTCCAGTGGAAGCAGTTAGAGCTATTTCCTTAAGTAGTTTTTTAAATCCTCGAATTCCTTTAATTTCATTTATCTTATTCATTTTTTCACCAACACTTTCAGCAGCATCAAAGTCCCTTGAAGAATGAAAAAAAAATTGAAATTATATAAGCAACTTTTTCTTATTTGTGTCTTTTCAACTGTGGCCAGGACAACGATTGTGGGGGCCACCAGCCATACACACACGCCCCTGGTTTGAGCACCTAAAATCGCTCTCCGATCGCTGGGAAGCAACATCGTTGCGTTTGTTTACTTCCCCTAATCCGGTTCAGACAACCCCTCACAGCCCCCAACGGGAAAGTTTCGCCAGAAGTTACCCTCTCAAACCATAAATTAGTTTTTCACCGTTATACTCACCATACTTCTATTATCAATATTTCAGTAACAGGATTTCGTTCAATTGGACTAAAAAAATGAATATTTAAAATTTATACTTCAATATAAATTCCATTTTAATTTTAAAAACAAATTACACTAAGAAGCGTTCTCTCCATAGAGGATTCAGTGTCGACGGTACTACTGCAGTATTGTAGCGGTTTGTTGCATTTGAATCTAGGTAAACCGTTACGAAAGGGTCAGACAATCCATTCGAATCCATTGCGGTAAGATTTTCAGCTCTGTCGACATCAATACTTAAGGCCTTTTTGGGCTGCCTTTTAGTTTGAGCATTCCTCAGAAATTCCGAATGCTTTACCTTGGATACATCGAAAACTTCTCGCATATATTCAACCAATGCTCTGGAATCATCATCTGAATCAGCTTCGTTACTGTTACTTAATATAATAAATAACATTTCTTCATAAAATTCATTAACCTGAAAGGACGATGTGAAAATAAATCGATTTATTGTTTTGATATAGTAAATTGAAATATTGAAATAGGAAATATTCAGCAACAATAAATGGGCTTGAAGTAGACTCGAATAAATATGGATAAGTTGTGGTGATTATCTTAGTAACAGTCTACTCTCGATTAACCGGCATTCGATTTGGGAAATTTCCAAATCTGATAAAAGAGTGAAATCTGAATACTTCACTCTTTTATCCGTGATCGTGTTCATCGGTGAATTGCATTGTACTTTGGTTTATGTTGTTTATTTATTTTAAATCTTTTTATGCAAAATAAATATATAATAAATCATTTTATGAATTGCTCATTCGTTTAACCGGAATTTTTGATCATTCGAGATGAGCTCGGTCCCGATCCCGAGCAATCCGTTTAATCCAGAGTCAACTGTATTTTACAAACTGAAATAGCGGTATTTTATATTTAATTTGAACTTTTATTATCATAACAATTAAACATGTATTTAACATATATATTTGGGGCAATCAGACATAGTGCAGTGAAATCTCTTATTAGCGGACATCCTGTTTAGCAGACGATTCGCATTAACGGACACCTTTTCGGGGAATCAATTTTTTATTTCCCATAAAAAATAAATAAATCAATAAATTCATTGATGAACTGCGAATTTGCTGACATTTTCTGCACCCGTATATTTATTTAGCTGTGAACACAACACTACCTAATCCCTTCAAAATTAAAATAAAATTGAAAACTGAAGCCTGACAGATTTCTCCACACACGGACAGTTGATTGTCTCGTCCGACTTGCTAAGCTCCGTCCCAAAATATCAAACACTTGTTTGATTTCACTGGTCTTCAAAATTTAACTTTTAGTGTGCCTTTCAATTTAATACTATATTTTTATAAATACTACTTCGAGGTTCCTGAATACGAAAACACAAATATATTTTTTTAATTAGCTTTTATTTTAAAAATATACCTTATATACAAAATTTGACTTAAAGTAAGATGTTAAAGTACAAAACAATTAATTTAAAAAAAACTTTATTTATCTACATATATATTAGGGTGGGTCACTGTTGTATGGAAAAAAAATTTTCTTTCTTATTTGGATTGGAATAGTGATAAAAGATTGACCCATACCTGAGAGATTCTAAAAAGCGTAAAAAAACATTTCTACGTACCTTCCTTCTACCCGCGCATTGGTTTTGAAAATTTCGATATTTTTCGTAAAATGCCATTTTAATTTCACTCTAAAAGAAAGTTTGAAATTTTTTAGGAAGATAAGAGATAAGGATAACAATGAACATAAACCTTTTTTTTATGAAAAGAACGCACAAGTCTAAATAAAAATATTTAAAAATTAGTTAGCGAGAACTTTAAAATCTATCTTGCTCAATAATTTTAGCATAAATCTTCTTGAACTCATTTTTGCTTTGATGAGACCTTCTCTGGAGTTTTTCTTGCAAAACTGCATCGAAGACTCTGTTACCGTTTTAAGAGAACGTTCTACAGCCTGAGTGTGACATTGGAAGTCTTAAGAAAGGTATTATGTCATCACCTCCTGATTCCACTAGGGAAAACAGTTTTTATCTATTATATCTCGAAAAACAGGAAGCCGTTGATATTCTTGTTAACAATCGATGAATTTGTTTTAAGATATGTATGTCCAGGATAGTAAAAACACGAGGATGCTGATCAAAATTATTCTTTCGCCTTGCCTTTAAAAATCTCCTGCCAGGAAGTACTCGAATGTGTTTCTAAGGATCTAAATCATTGATAGTAAAATATTTTCAGGATGTACAAAAAAATTGTTGCGCTTAGTAACTGGATCTACTACTTTCTTTAGATGAGCTGGAAGATATCGAGAACTAGAAACTTTCTCATGTAACGACCGTGTGGCATCTTTCCTGGAGATCTGTTTGCCAGGTCGGAAGAGTATTTGCCATTTATGACAGCCGATGTTATCTGATAAAGGTAGCTGTGATCTCTGTTAAAGTATTTCTTATATATGTTCATCAAACCTGACAGCATACAACCGTATACCCAATGGTCTATCCTTTAGCATATAAAATGTAATGTGATGTATCTGATGTCAACAACATTCTAACTTTTGAAACTGCACAATAGGTTTTATTTCACCGTCTTCAAGAAGGTTTCCAATACTCTCTGCATAAAAATTGGTCCAGCACTAGTACCATCTAAGTGTAGAATCAGGTGTCAGGCAGTTCACTCATACATATGTAGCAAAAATATGTTCCATTGTAGGGTTTTATTATACCGCCCTTCTTTCTAGTATTTATCGCTGTTCCATCGTAGCGCACAGCTTTTGTGTCTTCCAGATAAATATTTTGAGAAGAAAGCAATTGAAATATAGCGAGTTCGATGGCCTGAGACGTCCCGTCATTTGTAACAGCGTAGCCGATATAATTTGAGCCTGGTTCATTGCTGACGTTTATATGCCCTTTGATGATAGCTTGGCGATATTTTTGCAGTCTAATAGTATATTATGTGTTGTTCTTCTTGCCATCAAAATATAATGCTGAAATGTTTAGACAACTGTCCTTAACACAGAGTTCACAGAGCTACTCTTTCACGACGTTATTTCGATTTATCTATCACTTCAACAGCTGACTGTGACTGGGTGTCTTAAAGAGCAGCAGATGCATGTATGGAATTTTGTGTGCAATTATTCTGGTATGGCTTTTCAAATGGAAAAATATAAAATTCTTAGTGGAAAACTCGGAAAATCCCGGAAAAACGCGAAAAGTTTGAATTTTTTTTCAACGAAATTTTGCATTTTATCGCATGATTTGATGTAAAGGCGGAAAATGCGTTGTGAACAGTGGCGTACGCAGGATTTTTTTTTGGGGGGGGGGGGGGAGGGGGCTTAGCCCTGATTTTAATGAGCTGTTTTGGGTTTTCACTATGACTCGGTTTTAATGATTTACCTGTGCCATATTTCTTTTAACAGACAAAATATAAGACATTTTGATTGTTTTGTTTTTTTAACCTAAAATGAATAAGCCTTATTTTTGCAACGTTAGGTACGGAAAGAAAATTTCAGTTAGTGAAAAAACTGAAATAAAAAAAGTAAATATTCGGCGTCAGCAGTCCCATATAGGAACCAAGTCTACCTTCTAACAGTCAGCCATATGTGTGTTCGTGTTATATTTCTGCACTAATGGAAGGGACCTACAGTTTTTTGTCATCTCCAAACGGGGAGTAGCTTCTCACGATAAATGATTCTCTTGAATGCTTGCCAGACATTCGGAAGCGGTGGGCACCGTGGAAAAACGTTTAAGTGTTTTCAGGAATCGAACACAGACAGCAGCGCCCTCAGTAGTCTGATGCACTAGCCACTGAGCCACAGCCGGCGCGGCGCCCAGTTAGTAAAAACCCAACAAGAACTCAAAAAAAGCATTGAGCTGTCTTACTGAAAATGAAAAAAAAAACAGGCCTTGGTTTATGAAGTAGTAGGTAGTATTTATCAAAAATACTTTTCAAAATGTCAAGTTTGTTTTGTTTAAAAAATTAAGTCCATCCTCCGTTTTCCTCGATTTGCAATAAGGAAAGGCTAGCTGAGGTTATGGAAAAAAAATAGTCAGAGGTGAAAATGGAAAATAGTGTTCATATGCCACGACATATAAATTTGTACCCAACCCACTGAGAGTTTGGGGTGGGCTGGGACTGGGGGGGGGGGCGCTAGCCCCTTTAGCCACCCCCGGGGAAGGCCACTGGTTGTGAAGCTTGGAAAATTTCGGATAATTGTGAAATTCATTGTGATAAAACACGTTTTGAGTTCATTTTGGGTATAGAAGTTAACGAGATAAATAATAGATGGCGCTGTGCTGCGATCAATGCCACAACTCGATAGATGGCGTTATTCGTTGACTTAGGCTGTGCGCAATTTGACAGGTATCCTTTTCGCATTATCATTTTCTATTGAGCAAATGTCTTATTTTTCTTGCTGCAATTGGTACGAGTTTTGCGTATTATTACACTGATTCCGGATAGTCGTATATCGTCAAACGCTTCCCTTCATCCCGAAATCTACTACTGCTGATGAACTTAATGCATCGTCTTTGTGGCGGCATGTCAAGAAGTTGAAATTGACCACGAACATGAGAGTCGCATTGCAGAATGGTTTGCTGAATTCTCGAGATAACTGCTGGCGCTTGGCAATTTTCAAATTCCTGTTGATGTTTCGACTCGTTCCCGGCAAATTTTTGCGAGTTCACATCGTCGAAGGAGGAACTCATCACCAAAGTGTTCCCCGGCATTGCACAAAATTATAAAAATCTCGATTGGATTAGTGAACGGGCAATACTAGCAGCGAAGAATAAGGACGTCGATAGCTCGAATTTCATTATTCAAAGTCAAATTGCTGGAGAACTGCTTTGTGCCAGGAACTCCGCCGCATAATTTACAGCTGAAGGTGGGATTGATCGCGGAATCTGAATCATCCGAAATTGTGCAACGGTTCGCGGTTGTCCGTCAAGAAACTGATGAACAATGTGATTCAAGCGACGATCATCAAAGGCAAATTCAAAGGAGAGGATGTCCTTATCCCACGAATTCCGACTATTCCAACTGATCTTCCATTCCAATTCAAGCGGATTCAGTTCCCCGTTTGATTGGCTCTTGCGATCAATAAATCGCATTTTTGATGTAAAAGGTTTTCATCTGACGTCTGACAGACTGTTGAACAGATTATCCAGCAATGCCATCCACTGTTAGATTAGTCTGACAGACTTCAATATTGGACAGATTTGTCGGACTGTGTATGGGGGCTATTACTTTACGGTACCAATGCTCCTCAACTCAGCAACATCAACTTTGACAGTCACAAGCCACAGCACACGTCTTAGGGCCAATGGGTTTTATTGGAGAGCAACGCAACTGCAACATTAGACCTAAATACTAACGTTTCAGTATTCCCAGCCCTAATGGTTTTACTATCACTGTATTTGGTTCGAATTTAAACGTGGAAGTTCTTGCTACTGTCAAAGTTGTTGTGAATGTTTCTGTGTTGATTTGTTTCTACAACATAAACAACGGTAGGAACAAGTACTTTTCTACCAAGATCAAATTGGGGCTTAGGGCTTCTTCTCTGGTCGCAGTATTGTTTGATTTTGCCCTACAGTCGTTGTCCACGTTCTTTGGCCAGTTTGAAGATGCGTTAATGACTTCAGTTGAGGTGTAAGTTAAGGAATGAAGTTTTCGGATTCTATGATTCCTTGCAAGTCCCACCACTAAATGTTTGCTTTCATATACACAAATTAGGCTGGACGTATCTGCTTTTACGTGATTGTGTTTTGTTTTTTTACATTCTGCACTTACTTACTTAGATGGCGCTACAGCTCGAGGTGAACCTGGGCCTGCTTCTCGCAACCATTTGTGTGTGCGTGTTATATTTTTGCACGAATGGAAGGGACCTACAGTTTTTTGCCGACTCCGAACGGCGAGTTGAGAAGCTCAATCGTGACAAATGATACTCTTTGATGCTTGTCAGACATTCGAAAGAGGTGGGCACTGTGAAAAAACTTTTAGGTGTTTGCGGCGGGATTCGAACATTCTGCACTTAACTTAGAATATATTGTAGGGCGGTCTAGTATCTCATGAAATGCGGTTGGGTTGGCTACATCTCATAAATTGTGGTGTTCTTAACTCCTTATTACAAGTGGTGCAATCGAGTATATTGTAGTTAGCTAGAAATGGGGAAAGGAGTGTTTGGGCCCGGAACTTAACTATTCGAACCCATGGACAGCTACACCAGCATTTTTCAAGCCGATATCTGTGCTTCGAATTTTACCAACAAAATACATTGCTCGCCGCGATTTTTTTCAACGTGGAAAGGGGACTAGCAAAGCTCCAGGATACGACTTGATCACAAGCGAAATTTTGAAGGAGCTACCAAAAAAAAGTTCTAATTAAGTTCTTTTACACTATAAATGCTCCATTGGGAATTCTATATGTGCCAAGACAATGGCAAGTCGCCCAAGTCATTATGGTTCAGAAACCGGGGAAATGTGCAAATGACAAGAAATCATGTAGACACATTTCGCTTCTGCCGATAAATGTCTAAGGTCTTAGAGAAACTTTTTCTAAAACGATTGCAACCAATAATTGACGAAAGACGCTTGATCCCGGACCATCAATTCGGCTTTCGGATCAAACATTCTTCAATCGATCAGGTATATCGAATTGCAAATGAAATTGAAAAAGCCCTAGAAGGAAAAAAGATATGCTCTAGCGCTTTTCTCGATGTATCACGATGTGGCACGAAGGCCTAAAGTACAAGCTAAGATTAACCTCACCGGAAAAATTGTACAGACTATTGGAATCTTATCTTGATAACAGAATCTTTCGTTTTAGACACGGGACTAAATACTCGGAATTCAATGAAATCTACGCCGGTGTCCCGAAAGGAAGTGTTCTAGGCCCAATCCTGTCCCTGCTCTGCACAAGAGATATACCACAGGATAAAGAAACCATTGTAGCAATGTTCCCAGATGATACGGCAATCCTCGCAACGGGTGTATCAGCCGAATCATCAACGAAAAAACTCCAAAGGGCTTTAAACAAAGTATGCGCATGGACAAAGACGTGGCGAATCGTCCTTAATTCGACCAAGTCAACGCATGTAAACTTTACGTACAAAAAGATAAACAACTTACCTACTTTCATTAACTCGGTACAAATACCGTACGCAAATGGGCAAAATACCTGAGAATGACTCTAGACACAAAACTTAGGTGGAAGTCACACGTTGAAAAGAAGCGCGACGAGCCCGAAATCAGACTTAGAGAAATGTATTGGCTACTTGGAAGACACTCTAAAATCTAAGTTAAGCGTAAATAACAAACTGCTTCTGTTCAAGCAAATGCTA
Source organism: Brachyopa scutellaris (assembly GCA_949775065.1). NCBI lineage: Eukaryota > Metazoa > Arthropoda > Insecta > Diptera > Syrphidae > Brachyopa > Brachyopa scutellaris. Next base: position 28,854,671 of record OX459113.1, on the reverse strand, counting down.
AAACATTCTTGGACGTACGGTATACAACTTCGGGGATGTAATAAATCAAGCAACATGGCTCTATTGCAAACATTTCAAAATAAAACGCTAAGAGTAATCGCGAAAGCTCCATGGTATATAAGCAATACTGATATTCACAGAAATCTAGGAATTGCTACCGTGAGGGACGAAGTAACAAACTTCGCTCGCAAACTTCACACTCGCCTTCATGTTCATTGCAATAATGTAATAATCCGTACTCTGGACGTGACAAACCTCGAGCGCCGGCTACAGAATAAGACCGATCGAACTGGCGCCGCAAAGAAAAACCGCATGCAATGACGCTATTACTGAAGCGTAAACTACTTATTAAGGTAACTTAATCGTAGTCAACAAAAAAAAAACAAATGAAAATATGAGAGGAACAAATTTTCCTTCCACTATGAGCACGCGCGGCCGGCTAAATTTCCTACAATTTTGTTCCTTATCAATTTTTCCCTAAGATCGATATTTTATTTAATTTAACAAAAATGTACCCTCAAATTGAAGATGACAGATGACGCAACAGCGTTGGTATCCCGAATACCGAAATGTAGACTGCAAGTGAGCCCCCCCAACGATTTCCGAAGGAAAATTGCTGCGCGGAATTCAATCTAATTCTAATTCGACTGGGCTAAATGAAAAAAATACAAAACAGAACAAAAGTATTGGCACACTGCATTGGCAATGTGTAAATCTCCCGTTGATTTCATTCGATGAAAAAAACGATGAATAATTGGAAAAGTGCTGTTACTTTCTTTAAACAAATGTTTGCATAGTTTCTGATTTGAATATTTCTTATCGGGTGCGGTTTGTCGTAAAATAATCCGAAATGGGTCGAAAAGGAAAAGAAACGACAAAAAGTGAAAGAAAAATTATTTTAAATTTACACGAAAAGAAAATATGCAGAAATTGTAAAAAAAAAAGTGTGGTGTAAAGATTAAGGAACAGCATAAACGTGAAAAATCGCGCCACAAAGGGTCGATCCCGTAATCTAACCAAGAAGGATGTACGAAAAATTGTACGAATAATCAATTTTTATTTTTTATTTATTTTAAGTATTACATCGGATCGGATATAATGTAAGAGTGGCAGAAAGAAAACCCTTTATATCGAAAAAAATAGAAATAGAAGAATAGAATTTACCATGGAGTTCATTCATAAGGACAATGGCGCAAAGTCAGATAAAGCCGACAATAAAAGAATGTATTCACCTACATAACCTAAAATATACTTTTTGCTATTCATAGTCACCTTATTTTAAATTCCGAGCCGACCATAAGTTTAAAGTCCATAACTTATAGCCGGCTCGAAATTTTAAATGAGCCAAACGTCACTTTAAATAATTAGAGTCGGCTCTAAATTGCTCATATAATATTTTGACGTTTGGGTTTGTTCGTTCCAATCACTTTACAAAAACATACCAAAGTCTATACTAACTAATACACAGGCAAAAATGTGTTTATGGATATTGAAAAATTATAGCCGGCTTATTTATTTAGTGCCGGCAGTAACTAAAGTCGGCTATAGGCACTATTCACGGATAGACTATGAATTTGCGCCAATGACTTTTGGCGTCAAATTTTATTCTCAGACGAGAGCAAATTTAATGTTTATCGTTCTGATGGCAGAATTTCGGTTTGGAGGAGGCCTAATACGTAGATGGAACCCATTAACCTGCGGAGCAATGTAAAACATGGGGCGGTGGGGTCATAGTGTAGGGTTGTATGGCCGCCTCAGATGTCGGAGGGTTGCTATTTATTGCGGAAATATGGATAGGATGAAATATGATATATGGACATTTTGAAAAATGATTTAAAAAAAGCAGAAAATCTTGGTCCTGGAAATAGCTACAACTTTCAACAAGATAATGACCTTAAGCACACTGCTTTTATCGTTCGTCAGGGTCTTTTTTTCAATGCTCCCACCTGAAGGAAGTTATATTATTATTTAAAGTCTATAAGTTATGTGTGACAATACTTTTGCTCAGGTAAATTAAGATGTACCGAATTGTTTGGTATTTTCATTCATCACGTTATAAATACATGTTTTCCTTGTTTTTGTACGAATTAGTTATAAGTATAGTGCTGAATTAAATTATTGAAGAAGGAAATATATTGTTTTATTTTAATTCACAACAACAAGGAGTTGAATTAAAAAAACACTACTGTCCCAATACATATGTTTAGCACTGTATATAAAAGAACTGATCGATCAAGTTTTTTTCTTTTAATCAAAAACTCTCTTTTATATAATCAAATTATGGGCGAATGTTTTAACGAAAATCGGACGTCTCAGTTTGAACGGCCATTTTGCCAACACTTTTTTTCAAAATCCACCGATTAAACAGAGGAACTATTAGACTAACGGAATATTCTTGATGTTTTGATTTCGGATAGCCCATTCACGAACCGGATTGTTCAACGCAACATCACTTTTGAAAAACATACTCTACAAGAATGAAGGTGTATGTTTCTTTTGCGATTGTTGTTTCTGTTGAAATGGTGGCCTTGTGGCTGCCCCTAACCCTTAAGACAACATGCACGGATATTGTTTATTTTATAAATCAAGAAAACACGTTTTCTCACCCCATACACACTGAACTAGGCGTGGAAGTACGATTTTTTTTTGTTTTTTTGAATACTCTCGTTTTCAATCAGCGAAATCTGAATTTGATTTCCGTTGGTTGAAATTAACCAATTAATTTATTTTAATGAATTTTTATTAATGTTTCGAAAACAATCAATTTTGTGTTTTATTTGTTCTTTTGCGAAATAATAACTTTTCAGCTAACGATACATCAAAAGAATTCTAAACAGCGTCAGTATACGTACATATGTATTTATGTTCTAACTACATTTAAACTAAATTAACTATATGACTATAACTTGAGATATGTATTAAGCTCGTGTACGCTATAATATTTTTTTTTAAATATGAACTTACAGTCATTGGCTTACAGAGCGGTTTTCTTTTCATCCTAAGAGATGCATTATAAACATCTTCAACACTTTTCATTTCAATTACATCACTCTTCTCCTTTATATTGCTAACACAATGATCACTAGTTGCTGATTTATTGGCCAGCATTTTATTTCTAATTTCTTCCTTACATGTACTCATTTTATGTATATCGAATTGAAAGTGAACTGATTTCGAAATCACTGAGAATGCCTCTATATGTCCGATTTATCAGAATATTTTACATTTAGAATATTGTTTTAACATTTATTCTATCGTCGCGTTTTAATATTTTTCAATAAATAGATTTATCACATTTTTTTATACGAATATGTTCGAAAAAACTTTACTTTACATCGCTCAAAAGCTAACAGCCGACACTGAACCACTTTCCAAAGTTTGTTTCATTCAGATATTTTGTTTGGAATATATATTTAGTAATGACCATGATCTATTTTTTAAAGTGATACCAAACCAATTTCACTCGTCGGTCACATATGTAAACATACAAACACATGTGTACATAATGTATGTATGTATGTGCAAAAAGTACAATGAACTGAGAACCAAAGTTTAAAAAATGTATTTATTCTCAGTTTCAAGTTCAGTGAATAAATTATAAGTTGAATACTTAAAAGTTACCGTGCTGAGCACTGTAAAAATAACTCGTAAATCAAACAAGTACAATATACTTCAAATATGTGCACACGTACATCCAGCTGGTGAAGCTATGTATATACACAGTAAATCGACATGTAATTACAAATAAAAGGGATCCACATGTAAACCGAATCAACAGACGGAATCAAGTGTAAGTTAGTGGACCGTTAATTCTGAAAATTTGAAAGATCATCAATTTGTTAACACAGCCCTAGTGGGGCATTTTGAGCGATCGCAGCAAGCTCAAAATTGTTGTTTCTTCGCGGTTTTCGAAATTCGTAAACCTTGTCAGATATGTAAGAATTAAACTGTCGGAAAAGGTAAGCTTATTTTAATTTTTAGTTTCTGAATTTTAATAAAAATACCGTTGGGAAAACTACACCACAGAAGAAGACTCTATTTTGAACGCTATCCTAGGAAGGTGCCTTATGCACCCAAACAAAGTTTGAAGCTCACGAAAGTACATTTCAATTTAAAAATGATTTTCGAAATAATGACGAAATTAACAGTAAAAGCTGGATGTCAAATGAAAATTTAAAAAAAAAATGGCTTCCATGGACATGTTGAAGTAAAAAACAAAAAATTCGGGTGAATTCGTAATTGTAAGCACAAGATTTGCAAAGCAAATGTTGCAAAATAGTTGCATCGTCAAAAGCATATGTTTGCCTTATACAAAAGCAAGTGCAGAGTGAAATGAACAGCATTTATTCAACAGCTGCGCAGATGCGCTCGCTTTTGCGCAAACTACTACGTTTTAGAACTTTTTGGTTTGCAGTAAATTCTGCTTATGCGTTTGCGAACCTCTGGCTTTGCATATATTGCGCAATATATGAGTTTATGAATTCGGCCTTATCCACCTCTGCACACGAATACAATCAGAACATAGCCATTCTCGATGAAGGATTACATGAAAGTTTGGAAAGGACTTTAAGGATTTGTTTGCTTGGAACAGTACTGCAAAGACTATGGTAAGTACAGGATACTCATAAGGGTAATGCAGGGGAAAAGAGATATACAGACCTTTTTTAACTCATAAATTTATTGATTTCCTTAAGCAACATACAGTCCTCTGTAAAAAACTAAGACCAGTAAGATAATTAATAACTTTTGTTCGTATTTTTTTCAGATGAAGGATTTGTACTCAAGTAGAAAACAGTATTTAAATCTATGCAGCCGAATATAAGTCTACAATCTAATTACTTTTTTTTGAGTTTGAACAAGAATTAAAAATATGTTAACGTTGAAAGTCCATATTTTATAAAAATATCCTACTGGTCTTAACTTATTACATATGACTGTATATATGTACAATACATACATTCTGTACGTACTAGTATATGTTCCAAATTATTATTGTCATCATTTGATAGATTCACAAATTTAAACATAAGTATCTCCGAAGAAATAAATTAAAATTGATTTTAAAAATATATATGTATAATATGTGTATATAGATAGATTAGAACAACCTCACAGCTAAACAATACATATATTCTGATGATATAAAGTATGTACTCAATTATATTTTTAGATGTTTATTTAGATTTAAACAATGCACAATTATCTTGGCATCACTTGTTTTTCAATTGCGATTTTGCAATACAAAGCATGCGCAATTTAATAAAGCTAAAAGGATTTATTTATAGAATTAAGAAAAAGCACTAAGTTAATGCGGTTAAAGTAGATTTACTTTCATTTCCAGATATCAATTCATCATCGTGGCATTTTGTAGAATTTATTATACTAAGTAACTTAGTGCATAGAGTGTACGGAAATACATTCACGCCTAAGTTGTTTGTATTTACATTGTCCAAATATAGAAAATTCTATGTATGCAGGTAATTAATTAATTTATTAAATAAAACATCGTTTGTTATTCATGTGTTCTTAAGAACGAAACCATTCATTACCCGCAATATGTTTAAAATATGTAGGTTGCAGTTCTTCACACCTATGTACATATGTACGTATGTATGTAGGTGTATCGACGGTCCTTAGCATTGATCTAATTTACACTTTGTTTGACCTAGATCATACTTTGTTCATGTCACTCTTCTGTGAAATAAAAAATAAACGCCAATTTAAAAATGACTTTCAAAAAACCATTTTTTTGTTTTATAATAAACTAGTTGGCCCGGGGGCATACGTTGTCCTACCCTTTCCTGTATGTTGCGCGATGAGTTTGATTTCTTAATTACATTTAGTGTCTTAGTTAAGGTTAAGAAATATGAATTTGATCTTACTTTGATTGATGAATTAGGGAAACAAAAACAAACATTGTATTTAATTACTAAACTTTAAATACAATGTAATATAATAAATATTGATTAATATCAATGATACATAGTGTGTCTCAGTTATTTTATGGACACAAATTAAATGTTATAAATCAGGTAAACAACAGTCAATTCTTAAGTCTAAACAATATTCTTGTTTTAAATTATGGTAATGAATTTAAATTTATAGTGCGATAGGGTGAACAATATTTGTTGTCAATGCGTCTTTTGCCAATATGAATAGATTCGATGATTTACCCACATGTGAGCATGCAACGTATAATTAACCACAGGAGAAACATGGATTTTCTAAGTCCAGGCCACAAATGGATAATGTCTGCCGTTTTGATTTGTTCACTGTCATTGCGAATGCCAAACGAATCGGAAATTGAAGTCGTTTGAATAGGATTTCTCCCTTAAACTTTCCATTGAAAATGGTTGCTTCAATAACATTTTCGGTGATCCGTTTGATTACAAAACGTGTGCCATTGCATCATCTGGGTGGGTTTAAATTACGAAACAGAATTCAATCTTCAATCGAAGATTGTGTGATGGCATTCCTGGCGAGCCTGGGCCTGCTTCTCGCAACCATTTGTGTGTTCACGAATTGAAGGGACCTACAGTTATTTGCCGATTCCGAACGGCGAATTGAGAAGCCCCCGTGATAAACGATACTCATTGAATGCTTGTCAGAAATTCGAAAGAGGTAGCATCGTGAAAAACTTTATGTGTTGAACCCTGGTTGGGATTGAACCCGGGCATCATGCCGTAGTAGACCAAACAAAATCGAAACACAAAAAAGATAAACAAATAAAGTTTTTCTCTCCATAAAACGAAAAAAAATTAGCTCAATAGGTATTTTCGGAGTTTAGAATTTGTTAATAACTTCACTCCAGCGCCATATATCAGGTCCGAAGTGTAATTTTCTCCGTTGGCACTAACCAGCAGATATTGTAAATATGAGTCATTTTTTTTCAACAAAAATTTAAAAATTGTTAATAACTTGACTATAACGCCACCTGTCGAGTCCAGATTTTGTAAAATTCTCTTTTGGCATGAAACCAACATATGTTGTGAATATGGCTCATTTTAGTTAATAAATATAGAATTTCTTAATAATAACTTGACTCCAGCGCCACCTATCGGGTCTAGAACTATCATATCTTTTAAGTTGGAGCCAACCGCACATATTTACCAAATTTCATCGAAATAGGTTAGGCGGTTTCGGAGATTAGCGTGTAGGTACGTACACAGTGACACGTGATTTTTATATACTATAAAGACTACATTGCCGAGTTAACGACCACCTTCTTAGATACAAGAAGAAGGCGCTTCCAAATCGAAAGCCATATCCGAAAACCTATAAATCTAAAGGCTGAGAGCAGGCTAGCAAGTTGATTAATTTACTACAAATTTATCAACACCAAGCTGGGCGAGTCCTCTTGCAGAAGAGGCACAAAGAGATTACTAAATGTACTAAATTAACTTTTGCTGCAAGATGCGGAATGCAAGAAAATCAGATATACTGATTACGCCGCTAAAGCTACATATATCCGCCAACCATCTTTACACGATTGAAGTGCTCCTGCAGGATGCATTAAAAACAAGCTCTCAAAATGGACCAAAAAAATGTGGTATTATTTTTCGAATACAGTAGAAATCGGCTATACCACTGTCGGAGGGACCTTAGAATTTCATCGTATCGAACCGGTTCATAAAATTCTTGCACCACTTTTAGTTCTTGAAATAATATCGGGCAAGGAAAAATGATTTTTGTTTATTTAGTATCATCAGCTTAAAACCCATTTACGACCACTGCGCTGTACCCAATTGGCACACCCACTTGGATCGTTTTTCTGTAATTATTAAACTATTAATCATTTCGCAGTTCTTAAGTGGTAAATGTAAAATTATTTAGTTCTGTTGTCATTTCTGATTTTTTTAAGTGTTCTCAACTGAGTACAGGTACATGATTTTGTAAATAAATTGGAAAATAAAGTTTCCAAAGTAAAAATTGTATTTCCACTTTAGACCTAAATGGGTAAGAACTATCTCCAAGCACCATTTGTTTCAAACAAAAGTCTGAAGTCTAAAAAGCCCTTGCAGATACTACATATGGAATTAAAGAAGCATGTGATGAAATTTACTTTAGCCCTAGTCCTTTCAAGCCTAGAAAAAAAAGCACAACAGTGGGTGGCCGTGGCGTAGTGGTAGTCGTCGTCGCTTGTTAGAGTTATGACAAGAGCACTCTTCTCAAACTCGCTCAACCCACCGTCCAATAGGAATATGTCAAATGAGGAGGTTGACGGATACCTAAAACAAATGGACGAGCCAATAAAACAAACGATGGACAGGACGATACCTCGACATCAACAAACTGACAATGTAGGGATATGCCGCAACGCAACAATAAACGCACTACACCAACAGAAAAGTAGACTGCTGTCGAGATTAAAAACCTTGTACAGACAGTTTACTGACAGACAAAACTCAAAGATTTGGACACTGAAGGCGTTGATTAAAAACCTCCAACAGTTAATTAAAGAAAACTACCGATTAGCGGTAAATCTGCACTGGAACAAAAAAATTGGGGCTGTAAAAGCCAAAAACGCCAGTATGTTCCCGCAAATAAATAAAATATTTCGGAGGAATAATCTCAACGACCTTCCATGTCTCAAAATTCCTCGAAATACGGACAACGAACGAATACTTGTGACAGCAGGTATAGATCCAGTAAACGCAGTCGATGACGACAATTTCTTTTTGATCGAAGATCCGCAGGAGAAGGTTGAGACTATAGGAGCGACTTTTCAGGAAGTGTATAAGGTGAATAGCAGTATTTGCCCGAACCATGACCTGGAGAATCGAGTCCTTGTGCACAACTTCTACCTTCAAAATGAACTACAGCAATGGCGATCAGAGAACATCGGTTTCACCGAGTTCAATGAAGACAATAGGGCAAATAATGCCATCGCCAACGAAGGGATACATCCCCCGTTCTTATCGAAGGTAGAGCTCCAAGCGATCTTCGAATCATTGAGAAAGAAGAAGTCAGTGGGAATCGATGGAATATCTAACATTGTGCTTAGACATCTCCCTCTAGAAGTGGTAGACATTTACTGCATTTTGTTTAATAATGTGCTGAATAATGCACATTATCCAGCGCATTGGAAAACAGCAGTAGTACATCCTATCCCTAAAAGGGGTAAGGACAATTCCAATCCGGCAAATCTCCGGTCAATAAGTCTCCTTCCGAACATCAGCAAGGTATTCGAAAAAGTGGTCAATAGAGCCCTGACTAAGTGGGTTGACGACAAACATATAATTCCAGATAACCAATTCGGATTTAAGGCGGGGCATGATACCATACATGCCGCGTCTAAACTCGTATCGGATATTCAATGGAACAAAAGCAAGAAACAATGCACGGGTGCCTGCCTGGTTGATTTGGCTAGAGGGACTTTTTTACAAGTTGAGCAGGTTGAGCATAAGTAAACCACTGCTGTACATACTTTATAATATGCTCACCAGTAGGCGGTTCGTTGTGAAAAATGGCAATGTGACCTCTGCTTACCTAAGTTTACCCTTTGAAACCTTCCGCTAATGTATATATTTCTTTTAAGACCTGACCCATGAAAATGATGCTTCTGCTAGTATAGTACCTAGACCTACATTCCTTTTACAGGTTCTTGTGACTAAATTAACATAATACCAGGAAAACTGAAGCGTGAATTTTTAGGTGACATTGTGCCGTCTGAAAGTAATATTAATAAAAAAAAAACTATAAGCGCAATTTTCCGAGAAAAATACTATTTTCACTAAAATTGGTTGAAAAAATTATAAAAATTTGTGTTTGAAGACCAATATCTCGAAAAGCAAATTACGGATGGTAGTGGTTTTTAACTGTGATAAGCACCAATTAATTATTTATAAATCAATCCCACCTTGATTAGGTACTCTAAGTTTAATACACTAGAAGTTGTAATAGAATACCTACTTCAATGAACTTTTTTAAGCACCCTGTAGCTCAGTGGGTACTGATATATATCCAATATATATCCAATATATCCAAACCGGACCACCCTGTATAGTAGGAACAAAATTTGATTTTTGATTTTTTGCTTTGAAATTTTGAATTTTTGCTTAAATTTACGGATTTTAAAAATTGCGGTAATTTTTAATGGGTAAACTTTTAAGTTTATGGTATTAGAAATCCAACAAAAAAAAAATTATTCAAATCCATTCACTATAACTGGGCTCCGCCATTTTTCATTATAGGCGTTTTTCTTTATTAGTTCGGAGCTGAGCTCTGAACAGAGCCTGAGCGAATCGAGCGCACTCTGAACTAATTATGTTCAGAGCGCGTCTGAGCACTGAGCGCTCTGATTTAATGACCAATTGCACTGGACTATATATATATATTTTTTTTTTATATAAAAAGAAAATTTTGTCAACGAGAAGGTGTTTGCTTTATTTTTTCTTCAAGAATGGTAAAAAAAATTTCTTTGACATTGTCAGAGAGGGCCAAATAGACGATTACCATTCGAAAGGCTTGTCTTAGCATGCTATCATTGGCAGGATCAATCGGAGTGATCATTTAAAGGATCCAAAAATTTACGGGAAAAATTACAAAGGAAATGTTTCCACGGCCAATAGAGCTGCGGAGAAACGAAAATTTGTCCGATTAGCCTTCAATTCAGAGGTTTTGACAGCTAAGATCGGAGATGGAGCTGTTGCACAGACAGGTGGTATAGTGGCGCTTTTTTCTTTTCTTTTTTGAAGAACTTAGATCACTCACTGTGTTGTTTTAACGCCTCTGCTGTATTTTTCCATATTTATCCTTTTTCCTTATATTTTTATAGTCTGGATAGTCAAATCAAATAAAATTGATTTATTTTCAAAATAATTAATTTTTCACAATACATTTTGACAGGTGCGCGTAAGTTGCTGCGGTGCAAAATTGTACCGCTGCAATACCGCAGTACCGGATGCGGTTTACTGCCCCATTGTGTACACCTATATTTACCGCAATAGGATTTCATACCGTTTTACCGCTAACGCGCGTGTTTTGGTTACTTTCCTTTGGATTGTCATTCTGTAACGCGCACGTTTTTACACTTAGCCTTTTTCTCATTCTTTAGTTTCGCGTGTTTTTGACAGCTATCTTTCATTTAATCTTTGGTGCTCATTGTTGAACTTTATAACAAAATGAATTAAAAAATCAAAAATGACATTTGAAGACCTAAATAATTTATTAGACTCTGCAGAAACGATTCTTGAATGCATGGATACCAAATCGGGTGCATTTCATGATTAAAAATTAATTCGCTGGTTAATTCTTTGCTCCATTTCAATTCTTCCGCCATATTCAAATGTTATCCTCATATCAACAGCCAAAGAAGAATAAAGCAAATTCGAAAAAAAGAAGAAGGAGAAAAAGAAATGTCAAAAACACGCGAAGAAAATCTTTGCCCACATGCACCGGGCAAATGTATTTTTTCTTTCATTATCTCTCTTTTGCACTTATTTAAGTCTCACGCAACACGCACAGTGCAAAAGCCGACTTACAGACGAGAAACTAATCGGTCAACTGGTCGCGTTTTTTTTATAAATTTTATTTGTTCAAAGTCTGATCCTCAAAAACTAAAATTTTATTAACATCTTTACTCAAATTTTTAAACTTCGATTTCTCCTAAACTAAGCGATTACTCAAAATTTTTTATTTAATATTTTATGCTTATTTCACTGAGATCTACAAAATGCCATTTTCAAACCTTTGCGCCACAGTTATCGCAATAGCGCCAAAATTACAAGAAAATTAAACGTAATTAATTTTTTTCTTGATAGAGAATCTAATTGCTTCGATTTAAGTCGTTTCAAGTAAAGTCCAGATTTTCTGGAATGTAATCATGTTGTTAGCCGCGGTACGCCTGTACCAAAAATTCGGACATGTAAACACACTCACAATAAGGAGCAACTTCAGGTTACATATTTGCAGAAACTAGAAAAGGCCAGAAGATGTAAGTCTTATTAAACACTGAACGTACCCATTACATTTCGCTTGGCAAATCTTTTTTAGTCATCTCCGTCGCTCTTTTGACACGAGAGCAACAAAGAAAGTTAAATAAAAGTGACAGTAACTAATTTCGAGTACCCTTGTTCTATGTGATTGGCCGCGGGGCGTTTGTTGCTGGAAAAAGTGTTAATTGATTCATTTTTCATAACGAAACATTTATTAAAGTGTTACGGAGAAAAAACTGTTATTTTGCCTAAAGTACGTCATAATTTGAGATCTAAACTAGTCTGCTCTCCCTTTTCCAATCGTATATACACCTAATCATATATATATATACATTATATATCTCCAAAACATGGGTGCCAGGGAAGATGAGTATGACTATTTATTTAAAGGTAAATTGTGAATAAATTCATTTGTATTTAAAAATTGCTTCTATATAGAAACAACATTAAAACAGCCTATTATTTATTCATATTTTGCATTTGTTTAATAAAAATCAAGTACTATGCGCTGAATATCTCTAACATTTTTTGTATAAAAAAATTTTCATTTCCGAAATGATGTATTCAGTTTATGTATATGTTCGTAACTGTTTATGTACATAGATATGAAAAAAGTCTGTAACGAAAACCCTAGATAGTAAACTGATGTTAAGAACACGAATACTTTAGCATGAAAAAGTGAAAAATACGAAAACGAACGCCCCTTTGTCCACTAGGATTTTTATCCCGTAGTTAGAGATTTAACCTGTAGTCATTTGTAATTCGCCAACACATTATACGGTGAAGGTCAATGACTGTACTACGCCTTAATGTATGATATGCACATGAATGACAAGTTTAATAAAAACTTTATAGTCAAATCGTTTATTTTAACGTATTGGTATATTCTCGTATGTGCATATATGATACATTCTTATCAAATTCAATACTTTATTTAGTAGAGTCTATCTGAAAACATTAGACTGGAGCAAACAAAGTTAAAAGTAGTTCTGAAATGTCATTGAAATAGTGGACTAATCGTAATCTTGAGTCATAATTGCACATGTACAAACGTATCTTGAAATTTCTACCCGCTTTCATCAAATTGACTGATATTTATTCATCTTAATAATTTCTTTTCTTTAGTTGTTGATGTAACAGCTTCATAATTGTCACATCTCATCCAATATTGAGCCGATGTACATAATTAGGTCACATTAGGACGAAGGTCTGGATTTCCCGAGCTATGTTTCACAACATGCGGGTCGTCGTTGCAGTTTGGTTAGCCTTGTATTCAGTACTTTATCCTGTTGTAGAATTTGACGTAGAACTTCCCGTTTACTTTGCGTATTAATGAGGTCTCAATGCTATAATAAACCATTTGATAAATCGATTTGAAGTTATTGTAAATATATTTAAGAGTAGAATCTAATGTTTATGGCCGGTGTAGGGAATAATTCACCCCAATTCTGAAAGTCGTATTGGTGAGTCGGATACGACCATACTCGTATTTTGTAATGTAATTGCTATTACAAAATACGAGTATGGTCGTATGCGACTCGCAAATACGACTTTGGGCTTAGGTGTACATTTAGACAATTTTTTTTTTCTAATACATATAACTAAAACAAGCACCTACATGTACAGATACATAGTACAGGAACACCATTTTTATTACTCCAATGCCCGGTTTTAAAACTGACGATAAAAACATAAGTGCGTTTACTGGTTTTTGTTGTCAAATTTGTTCGTTTTGTAATCGGTTCATAGGAAGATTTACGGGTGAGAAGAGAAGTATTCATAGAGTATTTCGGAAATCTTCCTGAAAATCCAAGTAACTAAGTACAAAATGGTAATAAATAAAAAAATACAGTTTGTCAAGAAAGTGTTGTGACAAAGAAATCAAAGCGTATAGGTATTAAATTGTCTATACGTTTTTTCTTTTGACAAAATTTTTATCATTTATTTTAGTTAGTTGATGTATTTACTAAATAACTGTAAGAATAACATGTATAAGTAAAAATACAAGCAGGACAAAATCAGTCTGGCAAGAAAGTGTTTTTACAATTCTTCTTTGAAACACCAGATCGGAAAATGTCTTCAAGAGTGGCCCAAGATGTTTTCCTTAACAAGTCAAACAAAATACATTTTAATTCGCGCCAAAAACGAGGAAAGATAAGCCAAAACCTACGAGCGGTCGTCTATGTAAAATATCTGAGAGAGCAGAACGTGTATTGCTATGGAAAGTAGACAAAAACCCGCAGATTTCAACTCGAACCCTTGCTAGTGATCTCAAAGAAGAATATGGTATCGTCGTTTCTCACGAAAAAATAAGGCAGCTCATGAAAAAGAACAAGTACACGTTGCTCGAAAAAACCAATGCTTTCAGCACAAACCATCGAAAAGCGATTGTCCATCGCCACGTTGCACATTGGTAAAACTATTGATGTGATGACGTCATATTCTGCGATAACACTAAAATAATACTGTACTAGAATGATTGCCCTACTAGAGTACGGCGGCAGGCATTAAAAGCGTTGGAAAATCGCAACATTATACCAACTGTGGAATTCGATAAGCTGTCAGATATGGTGGGGGTGTATTTTAAGTAAAGGAGTTGGAGATTTGGCTTTCATAGACAATACCATGGATGCGCAACAATATTTAAATGTATTGAGGGGCCATTCGTTAAACAGTGCAAATAAATTTGGGCATATGGTGACGATGTCTGTGTCTTGGATAAGCCAGCCCAGGGCCCGGACTTCAATCCCATATAAAATTTGTGGGTCTATTTGAAAAAAAGGAGTAGTAGGCACCCAAAAAATAATCGAACTAAGCTTAAATCTGCAATATTAGAGGAGTGGCATAAAATACCGAGCGATTATGACTTGAAAAAATAATTCAATGAAGAAAAAAAATGTATGCAGTGATAGACGCTAAAGGTGGCCATAATAAGTATTAAATACTTTATACTTTAATTTTTGTATAGTTTTATAAACAATAAATCTTTTGTAAAAACAATTTAATTCTTTAGTAAATACATCAATTAACTAAAAATATGGTTTTTTTGCATTGTCAAAACAATATCTTGATAAACTGTTCATAAAACAATAAAATATGTAGTTTTTAGTATATGTATTTTATTTTAAAAGTTACATAGTTCTCTATTAAACGTTATTTTGCGCTTCCGGTGCAGATAAGATGCTGACATTGATGCTGGTCTCTATGGCCCAGTTCCAGCTGCCTCTTGCCTTTGATGTGTTTTAGCATGTGGAGTCTTCTCACTTGGATTCTGTGGTTGTTCTGTATTTTTAATTTATAAATCAATACAACACGGTTCATTATTAAATTTACAACGTTACCTTCTGAGCGTATTTTCTACATAATTTCCTGTTTCATGTCCTGATTTGGCACAATTGGAATTTCATCTACTTTTTTCAATTCTGACTTACGGGAGTCCAGCATGGTGAAATATAAGTCATTCGCACACAGATAAGTTTCGGTTATTTGCAAGCTAATGTCTTAGAGAGTTCATGCATGCATACATATGTACAGCTATGTGCAAAAAAATAGCACCATCAGTTATGAAGTCTTATGAATGTTAAATTTTTAAAGCTAATGAGAATTTCGATTTCTTTTTTTTATTTATTTATTGAAAGCAAAGTTTAAGTAATTCAGAAATACAAAAGTTCATTCATTATAACCAAAAATAAAAACTATATACATACGCATTTAAAGAAAAAATGTCAATTCTAACCTGTGCAAAATAATAGCACCAAAAATACAAATTCATAGATAAAATAAATTGTTTGAAGAAATCAAAATGTTGATTAGTTTTAAACTACTGAAGAACTCTAATACTTGGTCTTATGACCTTTATTTTTAATCACAGTGGCGCAACGTCGTGGCATGGAGTCGACTAATCTTTGACATCGCTCAAGTGGAATATCGCTCCACGCAGCCTGCAAGGCTTCCCATAACCGCAATGTGTTTTTTGGTGTTGCTTCTTCACATCAGTCAAAAGGTTTTCGATAATGTTCAGGTCTGGAGACTGAGTCGGCCATTCCATAACTTCAACCTTATTCGTTGCGAAACATTCTTTAGCCAATTTGCTGGTATTTCTTGGGCCGTTGTCTTGTTGCAGATCCCACGTGAGAGGCATATTCCATTCTGCGTAAGAGAGCATGATTTGGCTAGTAATATCAACATAAATTTCAGTATTTATTACCGGTTTGAAACAAAATATAGGAGAAGCATCCCCATACGTTAATTTTTGCATCACCCGTGCTTATTGGTCTCTATGGTATATTTTCGCTGGAACTCCTGGTTTTGTTGCCTATGAACGAGTGTTCTGCTTCCAGAAGTACTAAACAAAACAATTCTAGACTGGCCGGTCAATAGGATATGACGCCATTTGAAGTGCGCCCAATGTAAATGATCGTTTGCAAATTTCTTTCTTTCTTGCAAGTGGACCTTCTTCAACAACTGCGATTTTCTGGGACCTCCGGTAGGCAAACGGTTTTTCTTCGTATTGTAGTAGTGTCCACTTTAAGATTTGAATCTTATTTTATTTTAGTCGAGGTGAAGAATGGGTTTTTTTGTCAATCTTATAATGCTTCGTTCATCGCTAGAGGTCGAAATCGCCGTTCTGCCTCTTTTTTCCTCGTGTTGAACATACTTTTTTGCGTTTGAAATCATTTTATTAGAGCAGCCAACTAGTTCTCTCATAAATTTGTATGTGTTTCCTTCAAAAATAAATTTTCTTATTAGTTTTCGTTTTTCATCGGTACAATGACTACCGGGACCCATTTTAGGTAGCGGATACGTTTTTTTTATGAAATACTAATTTTTAATAATTCAAACATCTTGCCTTCAAATAGTTTAATCTGAAAAATATGATTAGTACAGCTTAACAAATTTAAAACTTTTTAAAGAATGACGCGGTGCAATTTTTTTGCACACCACAGATTTGACTTTATTACGTTTAGCAGCAATTTATTTGTCTTAAAGTTCAATTTCAAGAAGGCTTGCTTCCATTATGTAGCTGAACATCAGAGAGATATTTTACAATAGATGCCATACATTTATCCCAGCGAAATAATAAAAGTAAATGCATGACAAGTTCAAAATTCACGTTGGTGCTATTTTTTTGCACGTAGCTGTACATATGTATATGTAGTATGATCACAAGTATTCGTGCACATGATTATTTATTATATTCGACGAAAACGTTTTGTAACATATTTGAATCCTTCGACATGAAATAAACATATCTGAAGAGAATAAAAACAAATAAATACATATAAAGATTAGTATGTATCGTTATTTGTCTAGGTATCGAGTTCGTTATCAATTAGGTTTGAAATAAAAAGTCATCAGTATTAGCCGCGTTTTATTATCACCCATGATCCAGATTGCATCATTGTTGTGTATGCATTACAATAACAATACGAGATCTTGCTTTCATTTGGATCTATTTTCGTGATTCAAATATTAGTTCGGCTATTTCTCACTAAGATGCACTTTCGCTGTAATATGAGGCAATTAGATAAACATCTTGTTGGAACCACATATTATCCACAAAAAATTACGCAATTCACGTTAACAGTTTGGCCGGTTTCGTTTTCAAAGAAGTACAGCCGATGACTCCGCCGCTTGAAAACCCGCACCAAACAGTGACTTTTTGTGGATGCATAGCCTTTTCAAAAATAATTCTTGGTCCAGATGTGACAAATCTGCTTGTTGACGAATCCATTGAGATGAAAGGATGGTGCCTCATCGCTGAACATGAAAAAAACACATCAAATTAATTGAATTTTTTTTAAATGGCATTTTTTCGAAGACTTTGAGTCTATAAACCCAAAAATATAAACTTCGAAGCTTAAATGCTAATATTAACGAAGATATCATGTTTTCAATGGTTGTATCTTTAAGGATACTGTGGGCATTAAATGCCACTAAATGAGTTAAGTATGTCTATTAAAAAAATGAGGTGTCCAAAGAAAGAAAAATACCTGTGACGAATTGAACTCTTAGGTCGGCATTCACCGACCGCTCATAAATCGCTCTTAAAGTTAAGAGGCTCATAAGTTAAAATTTCTGGTTGGTATTCATCGACCACTAATAGGTTTTTGTCTATGCTGTCTATGCTACTTCGACTTTGAGAGATCTCAATTTTCGGGTTTCCGAATGCTTTCTCTTTCGAACATTCGGAGTCAATGGCGCTCTTTTTCGAACATGTCAGTGACATTTGGCAGTGTAAATTATGGGGATGATGCAACACAGCTGTAGATGGTGAAATTGATGTTGGTGGATTTATTTTTTTTTTTGCAAATTTATTAGGAATTAAATAGCGGAATAAGGAATATGTTCACTAAATGCATTATAAAGTTATTTTCCTCGCCGGATGAAGACACATTTCTTTCTTTTCTACCCACTTTAAAAATCAACAGAAATAATTTAAAGTTGAAATGGCAGCTGATTTCGAACTATTTCGAAGTTATCTAAGACATTAGCAGAGACAATAATAATTGTCTCTGATATTATTGCTCGTAACCTAAGAATGGTTGGGACCACTCATAAGTCTTATGAGCGCTCATAAATACGCACTAATAGCGGTTGGTGAATAGGTTAATGAGGCTCTTAACTTATGAGCTGTCGGTAATTGCCGGCCTTAATTTAAAAATACATATTAACAACTTGTTAACACTTCCATCTTAATATTCACAAGGATCACGATCACAAAAAGTAGTTTTTACTTTTTGCCACAAGGTGCCAGTAGGTAGCCATTTCATTCTTAAACTGAAACGGTTGTAGGCGATTTCTCGCACTGGTACACTAGTAAGCTAAGAAATAAATTATTATTATTTGTTATTATAAGGCTATCAAAATAAAATAATACATTTTTGAAAGTTAATTCAATTATTGTTCCTTTTAGTTGTCTTGATAGGAGATTCTGGGGTAGGAAAAAGTAATTTACTTTCACGATTCACTAGGAACGAGTTTAATTTAGAATCAAAGTCTACAATTGGCGTTGAATTTGCTACAAGAAGCATTGAGGTAATTAAATGTTTCTTTTTATGTTTCTAATTATCCAAATAACATGTTTTTGTTTTGTTTCTTTTATTTAACATCCATAAGGTTGATGGAAAAACTATAAAGGCTCAAATTTGGGATACAGCTGGACAAGAGCGCTACCGCGCTATAACTTCTGCTTACTACCGAGGTGCCGTGGGAGCACTTCTGGTTTATGATATTGCCAAACATTTAACTTATGAGAACGTTGAGCGATGGTTAAGGGAGTTGCGAGATCATGCCGACCAGAACATTGTAATTATGCTGGTTGGTAATAAATCCGACCTTAGGCATTTGCGAACAGTGCCCACTGATGAAGCTAAATCATTTGCTGAGAGAAACGGGCTGAGTTTTATAGAAACATCAGCCCTTGATTCAACAAATGTTGAAACAGCATTCCAGAACATACTCACAGGTATTTTTAACAAAGAAATTAAGTTCATTATTGAAAATTATAGTAACATACAGTGGTAATACAGTTGACTACGCTTTACTGAAAAAATCGGTTAATTAAAACACCGAATTAAGTACCGAGCATTTTTTAATAAATTTCATATGAATAACTCTGCTCAACTGAAACGCGCTTAACTGAAAAACCCGGTTAACTGAAAAAATTATTACGTCCAAAATTAATAAATTATACTAATTCAGCCCCGCATAACTGAAACAAAGTTACTAAACGCGCCAGAATTAGCTCGTAAATGTTAAAGTTGACTTTTTATGTTTTAATTTATTATGCGTTACGTTTTATAAAACAATTTTTGTTTGAATACAAATGTTGTCAAATGTTTATTGTTAATGCTTCTTGGATTTTGGAATGAAATTGTTTTCCATTTATCCGAAATTCGGGTAAGTTTAACAATTTTTCAGCTATCCGAAGTCCGCATGAGTGAAATAAAATTTGTGGCAAAGCAAACCAGTTGGCACTATTTCCTTTTCAATGATGTCTTGATATTGCTTCATGCTCATTTTCTTGATGACTGAAGATCAACTCCAAAAAAAACCCACACCATTAGAGTACCTCCAACATGTCTTACAGGAGGCAATTTTAGTTAGATATTTACTTTCTTGTTGACCTGCGGACGAAGACTTCGCCTTAAAACGAAAACTCGAATTTTGACTCGTCAATCCACAACATTTTTTTAAGTCATCAGCGCGGAGTTACTAGGCCTAATGCAATCGCATTGTCGCCCTTTTCATAGGTACTCGGCATTGAAGGTTACGTTTCACGTACCGGGTCTAATTCACACAAGAGTCCCCTGTGCTGCTATATATGTACATTTATGTACATATTTTTGATGAAGTATGATCCATCTTTACCTGTTGTGGTGATCCCGGACCGTCCAGCACGTGTTTTGTTGCTTACAGCTCCATCGACTTCAACAGTTCTTAGTTGGATACAAGAAGCAACGATGATAAACAAAGACATCAAATACTTATGAGTGGTAGCATTTATATTGTGCATACATATTAGCTTACGTATGATTTGTATCAATTCTTATGTTTCCTTTTGAATTTTATTTGTTTTTTTTTTTTTTAATAACATACATTTTATGAGTTTTGCTCTGGGATTTTTAATTAGCAGTGATGAGCTCGGTCCCAGCCGTCCCGATTAACCGTCACCACTGTATAATTTTGTTTAGCGGGCTTCAGTTGAATCTTTTTGTTGAAAAAAAACACTGAGATACATGCATTGTTTTCAGAGTATAATGGAAATATATTTTAAAACAATAATTGTAATACATATGCACATACATACATATGCTGATCAAAATAATAGGTAAAAGTGATAAAAAACGAGGTTTTTGAAAGAGTTTACAATATTTTTCCCATGAATCCAAGCCCATCCGCACACGGGTCGTATCGTCATCGTAGCGTATGCGACGCGATGTATGAGAGGCATACGATTTGTTGTCGCACATTTGTATTCAAAGGGAGAACCGCACACGACTCGTCCGCTACGCGTAATCGTCGCAGCATGCATGCTGCATGACGACTATCGTCAAGCAGTGTCAGTCTCTTATCGTCATGTACGTCTGTATGCTTGCAGTTTGTTTACATTTTTACGTGTTTTATTAAAAAAATGTCAGACGAAGTTATAGAATTCGTTCAATTAATAGAAAACCGCGAATGTTTATACAAAAATAGCTTAACAACAAAGAGCAGCTGTTCAAAATAATAGGTACGATTTTATGATTAAAAACTATACACGTTAAAAAAAATGCGTGAGTACCAGGTGCTCGTGAAATTTGATGTGTAAAGATTATCAGATATGTACATACAGAGAACGCACTAATACTAAGTTTGGTTACGCTTGACGGCGATAAACTCGTAAGGCCCATACCTAGAGCTAAGATGTTTACACATCAAAAGGAAACTAGCTCAAATACACAATGATAATCAAAAAAAAATTGTGGTCGCCGTGGCCGTGGTGGTTAGTTCGTTGGACTACTGCGCATGCTGGTTGGGTTCAATGCCAGCCCGGGTCCAACACCTAAAAGGCCCAGGTTCACACCGAGCTGTAGCGCCACCTAAAGAAGAAGAATAAAAACAAATTGTATTTTAAATAATTTAGTAGCCAGAACGACCACCAATTACAAAGGACACTCACCTGCTTAAGCATTGATGCTATCTGAGTAGCCACTCGAAGGTCAGTTCTGTTTTGAAAATAAAGACGTTGGCAAAATTGAAACCCGCTGTTCTCTTAACCAGCTACTCACCAAGTTTAATGAGTGCTTGTGATCAATTGTCATAGTACTCGAGGTGGTAGCTAAGCGGCATGTTGTCCCAGCATATGGAGCACACACCATGACGCTTTCACGCCTCCAAGTGGTACAATTTTCTTTGTAAAACGGGGATGTACCTTACTCCTTTACAATTTTTTTAAGTTTCTTCGAAAGAAATCAGTCTTACCAGTTCTTTGAAACGTTTCCACTATTATTTTGATCAGCATAGTATATTTACTTAAAAAAAAAAACTGATGGGCTTGCAGCCCGCAAAACGCCAAAAAAATCTCCAACAAGATTTACAAAATAATTCTTTAATATTCATATTCATGTAAATGTTTCTTTTCTTTATGCAGAGATATATCGTATTGTGTCCCAAAAGCAAATAAGAGATCCCCCAGAAGGTGATGTTATTCGGCCGACTAACGTTGAGCCAATTGATGTGAAGCCAACCGTTACCTCAGATGTTCGCAAACAGTGTTGCCAGTGACCGCAGCTATCAAATATGTTACTATTCTTCTTTTATTATTTGTTCACATTAAATCTTGATAATGGAGTATTAGTTATAAATAATAAACTCTAACCAGATTTAAAAAAAAAAACCAACACATTTAAATTAAATTTGAATGCTTAACAATTTTGTTTTCATTTTATTAAAATGTTCTGCTCTAGCTTTTGAATATGTTCCATCTAAAATAAAATTTAGTAAAAAAATGTGCGGGAGCATAATTATAAATGGTGTGTTTTATAAGTTTAATGTTAATGTAATGGCCAGGGTCGGATTTGCACGGTGTGTGCCTTAGTAGGAGCTTGGTGTTCAAGTTTAAACAAATTCAATTTGTTATGGATTCCATTTTACTGTTGTTTGATACAGCGTGAGTACATTAAAGATATCTCTAGTGTTAAAATAATCGTTTTGCATATCCCTAAGTTCAAACAGTAAGTAACACAAACAAATGCAAAATGTGCACCTGCCCGACTGCATTGAGTTCTATGTATTTATTTCACATATCAGCAGGTCCTTACTTTTACTTTAATCTTAATGCACCAACTTCTTAACCATGCAAATCATCCATTACAGTATAATGTACATACATACCGCCCTGTTCTGCATTTCGAGTGGAAGTGGATTGAAATCGAATTTGGAATTCACCTGAAATGGAATTCAGTGATCTGCATTTCGGGTGAATTCGAATTTTAGGAATAAACTTTGAATTCATTTGTTAAAAATGTCAAAATCAGCTGTTAGATTTTAAAAGGATCTGCGATTTTCAGTTCCTTGTTTTTGTTTTGTGAAAGCGAATTAATAACACTAGTCTACAACATTTTTGCCCTAAGAAGGAGACATACCGATATACCAATCTCAAAGTGCTAAATGTGAATTTCAATAAACGTCAGAATCACGAATGCACATATCCACCAATTATTAGGAACAGTGTAATCACTAGCATACGTACCTGTCAAAAAGACGAAAGACAAAACGAACGAAAAAAAGAGCCGTGTAATCAGCGTCCTAATGAAAGGGTTTGACAGGTAGAACACGACATTTCTTACCAATAGATACACTACATATTTTCTGAAACAACTACAACTAAAAAGTTGTAAATAAAAAATCATGTTTTCAAAACTAAAACCCGACTACGGGGAAAACCAACAAAAAGTACGAAACAAGATGAAACGATGATTTTCAGGGTATAGGGTATAGTCTTGGTCGCAGTCGGGTTCTAGTTTTATAAACTTGATTTTTTTTTATATGATTTTTGAAAACCGCTAGGCTGAACAATTTTACCAAAGGTCAGTGGGAAAGGATTTTGAACTTGGCCTTGGTAGATCCACAGTCAGCTAAGTTCTCGGCGAGATGTTAAACATTTTGCAATACAACTGCAAAGTAGATTGGTTGGTTTGTGAGGGTGAGGAAAAAGGTTTTTCCTTTTCACGTAGGCTTCAAGTCGGGCCCGTAGTGTTCCCCTCAGGAACTGATCTGAGAAAAAAAGGGGTGTTGGGTGGTTTGCTAGTGAAAGGGTTTGTTTGTTGGGGAATGGAAAGGTAAGAAGAAGTTATAAGTGGATTTACGAGAAGCGCTCTGTGTGTTGTGTAAACTCCAGTGTTTTCGAGGGATCGATGGATCTAAGTCTGCTTTTACACTTAAGACTTGTGAGTCTAGACATTTTTCGAATTTCTCTTTGTTATTTACATCCGTGAGTCTTGCGCTTTTACACTTCAGACTTTTTCCCTTGACTCAAATTTGACATTCCTCTTTTATTTTGCAGTTCTTGTATTGTGCAGATGACTAGGTGGGAAGCAACACAATGATAAAACGAAGAAGAGAAAAGGAAAACGTCAAAAAGAGTCGCCAAAAACTTTACCCTCGACTCACAGGGCAAAATATTTTCCTTCTCATCTTTTCGAACTTTCTTACTCTTTTGCACCCATGTGAGTCTAGACTCACCAGTCTAGGTGTAAAAGCAGACTAAGCGATGTCAGCCCAGGTAGGATGTGTCTTCCTAGGTATTTGTGCCTTATTTCACATAAAGCAGGACAATCGCAGAGGAAGTGAGCGAGACTTTCGTCCTCTTCACAACCCGGGCAGATGCTATGTTGCCCTAGTCCTAGTCTGTTCGCGTGTTTGTTCAAGTTGATGTGCCCCGTATATAGGCCAATCATCAATTTTAGTTGTGCTCTGCCTAGATTTAGTACTTTCTTGGCCCGTTGGGGGTTTGGGCTTTCTATCATGTCTTTGGCAGCCTTACATGTTTGGATTTGACTCCACATTTGCGAATGGCGTTTAGCAAAGGAAAGACTATAAGCGGTTTTCACCGCTTGAATGGCCGTACCTATGGTGGTAACCATAGGGCTTTCTACGTCTTCAGCTCCTGCTCTTGCTAGTTCGTCTGCTCCTTCGTTGCCCGGTATATCGTTATGGCCAGGAACCCAGAGCAGATTTACCATGCAGGATCTTGCAAGGTTGTTGAGTTGTTCTTTACATTCCTTCACCCGCTTAGAGTTAGTTGTTGGGTTTGCAAGTGCTTTAAGCGTGGCTTGGCTGTCCGAGCAGATGTGTACGCAAGTGTAGGTACGCAGATGGAAGAAGAAAGATATTTCTTTTTGAAAATAAGTGATTCCGGGGATCATCGATTGGTTGGATTGGATTGGATTGGATTTTGTGCCCTTTAACAAAACCCCTGGCTAGCTACGTTTAAACAAAACACGACTAGTTATCTCATAAATATTTTTCAATTTTAATTTTTTAACGTCAAATGTCAAAATAGTGAGGAAACGAAACGTCACTGAACTAGATTCTAGATATTCGAATTCTGCCTGATTGGGTGTTCGAAACCATTTGAAGTTAAAGCGTGGTACACATTATCGATCAAAACTGACAGTTTTGGTTGACGTCCATCAAAACTGAAAGTGTTTACAACTGGTTGATGGTTTGCCGATCAAAATTAACGAGGTGCAAACATTTTTGCTACTGACTGACGATCAGCGGCCATCTTTGTTTTCGCTCGATTGTTATGTACACAAATTTCGTCATTCGAAAAGCAAACAAAGGAAGAGAGGGTCGAAACAAAAACAACAACGATGATTTGAGTGTCAAACAAAACCAATAGTGCGTACCCGAGACTCTCTGATCAAAAATGACATCAGTTTTGGTTGTCAGCTCCATCTTGTAGACACAACAGTTTCGTTATTATTAAAAACATTTTAATTACATACTCAACCGTGTTTTTGTTCAAGTGAAACATAAGGCCACAAATTGGTGACCCCGACATGATCGGTTGATTTGAACAAAGTTCACCGCCACCAATCGTCGTCGACGATTTACAATCCTCGCTACAAAAGCGCGACGGTGAGGGCTCCACCATCGCACTGGCCAATTTTATATTGTCAGTTCTGGAAAACCTGTCTGACCGTGGCACCCCCTGAATCAGATAAGTTTCTTAATAATTATTTTCAAAACATGACATGTCCACATGAAAAAAAATGTTAGGCCACGAACCAAAACTGATTATTTTCCTGGCAATAACATTTAATTTTTCTAATATAAACGGATATTTAAAAATGTTAAATATAATGCATTATAGTTGGACATGTCACGTTTCATGTGTCAGCGCAGATATCTCTACTTTACAGCGCAAAGACAATTTTTTTTTTTTTGGATAAATGTGGACATGTCATGTTTTGAAAATAAACGATTCAATTTAAAAACATTAATTACACGTTTAACAAATTCTGTAGAACGGCAATACTACAAACTCCTCATAGAACTCAAACTGGGTCACCGAAAGCATTCACAACGCTTGCGGTCAATGCGAATTATCGGTGGTGGCAGAGCAACAGAAGAATTATTGCGCATCAAGTGGCTTGGTCTACTCCCAGAGACAGCAAAGGTTGAAGGCTAAAGGCTGTTCGTGCATAGGCGAACTCTCAGCTTCCTTTATAGGGCTATCAAGTAAGCTCAGAGTCAACCAGAAACCATTCTCGCTCTCGCTCATGCTCTATGACATCAACTTTTTCCCAAGAATGCTGACGGAGATTTGGTGCAATGCTCATCACCAGGGTTTGGACTTTGTTGACAAAAAAAAAGAACCAAAAAAGGCAACATTCTACCGCAGAAAAAGGCAAAAAAAGTCATTTAATAATAAGGGTTTTTAGCATTATATTATTACCATTGTAATATCACTGCACAAGCCAAAACATTTTGAAGTTCTCTGGTAACAATCGCCTGCGATTAGCTCTCAGGAAAATCTTGAATGAAATAAAGAAACTCTCAACATGGGCAGAGCCTAGTGGAGCCAAGATAAGAGATGTCTTGTCGTTGACTTTAATATTTGAGTCCAATTTGGAGTTTGCAGCGCTATTTCGTTTATTTGCTGAAAAACCGCGTACAAATTTTTCATCACATCTTCAGCTACTGGCCCTTTAGCTTGTTGTAATTTCTCCTCGATCCCGTTCAAAGTCTTTAACACCTCTTCAATACGTCTTCCTAAATATTATGCATTGCACTTAGATCAAATGCTCAAATTAAAATAAATACAACTACTAGGAGTCACCTACTATTTGTAAACTCTTAAATACGTGCTCTTTCGTCTTTTATAAGTGCACCACAAATGTTTGCAATTGGCTTGAGTCTTTACACGGTTCTCGGGGCATTTTCACTTTCAATGACAAGCAACAAAATATATTTGGGAACAGCACGCATTTAAGCACACGCGATATTCAACAGATTAGCACTTAGTATGACCAGTATATCACAGAATTACACAGTTACAGTTACAATTACACAGCACAGTTACGAAAAAAATACTTCCCAGATGTTTAACGGTTTTTGTCAGATAAAAAGATGGTAAATAAAACTGCGGCGAATGCCTGAGATTTCACTAACGGCACAAGAAGAAGCGCATGCACATAATTTGAGTTGATTTGATACAAATGTATTTAGGGTTGCATTGGTGTGTACGGATGTTTTTTATGTGCGCTAGTGTAAATAACGCGTGCAGTTATGTGCGTACTCATACGAGAGAAAAACCTGCTGCCGAATTACCGCATCCGTTACCGAGTGAGTAAGTAGGACTCGTTATCGAATGATCGAATAAATGATACTCGATAACACGAGCGTCAATGCCAAATCGTCACATTTCGATAACAACAAACTCGTTAACGGATGCGGTAGCTGGCCCCCTGTACTTAACTTATAACCGCACTGTTTCACTTCTGGATACCGATAACCCACAAGACTACTAGACTATTCTTATTCTTTTCTTAAATAGTAGAAACAGCACTGGAAAGAGATCATCCTTTTCTTTTACAAAGAAAGTGTCCCATACACATACGCACATAGGCTTATACCGTGGATATGTGGATTTTATCATATCGTCATTCTCTCCATTATTGCGAGGTCAGTGAATGGAACCAAATCAATTATTCAAATCTAAAGCAGCCCATACACAATTGACAATTGAGTTTACAACTAAATTGATATTCGGCGTTTAAAGTCATCTTAGGCCGTGTGTCAATTGCGTTAAAATATTATCCTCTGGCTAATTTTTGAAGCTAGTGAGGTGAATATACTTACTTACTTACTTAGTTGGCGCTACAGCTCGAGGTGAACCTGGGCCTGCTTCTCGCAACCATTTGTGTGTGCGTGTTATATTTTTGCACGAATGGAAGGGACCTACAGTTTTTTGCCGACTCCGAACGGCGAGTTGAGAAGCTCAATCGTGACAAATGATACTCTTTGACGCTTGTCAGGCATTCGAAAGAGGTGGTACCGTGAAAAACTCTTTTTAGGTGTTAGACCCGGCCAGGAGTTCAACCCGGGCAGCATTGCATGGTAGTCCAACGCACTAACCACCACGGCCACAGCGAGGTAAATATAGACTTCAAAAAATTAACCGGCTCTGGAGCTGCATAAAAAATTATCCTGTGGCTAATGTTTGACATTTGTATATACCCATGAAGGAATAAGAGAGACGACGAGAGCTTTATGTTTGTTTCGGTTTTCCAAGTCGATTGTCGGTGGACAAATGTAGTGCACTAGTGTTCACATACGATGGGAAAACTACCCATTGTGAAAATTATGTAAAAACCAGTTCAACATATTTTTTTTATAAAAAAAGTAATTCATATGAGCAATATCGTGTAAAAACAAGTAAAATTGATACTTTGAATAATGTTGATTGGTGAAATTTGTATCTTTATATTTTCCATTTACAAATGACGAACTTTGTTGTTCAATCATGTACACAAATTAGATATAATTTACAAACAAAAGCATTAACACGGAAAATAATTATTAGTTATGATTTTTATGTTATTTTTTTTATTTAAAACTGGGAAAACAGTTTGGTAATTTTAGTTATAATAAAATCTGATGTGAATGAAATTCAAGGGAAATTTTTCAATTCTAGTGGGAAATTAATGAAAATAGCACTAAAAAAAATCCCATTTAATCCAATCGACACAGCAAAAAGCTAAAATTTTATCCACCTCTGGTAGGAACGTCAAATATTAGCCAGTGGATAAAAATTTAACGCAATTGGCACACGGCTTTAATACTCAACCGATCGTCGAATACGGCTTGCGTGTGTTTACATTAACACCCGGCCGATCGTCGAATAGGTACGGTTTGCGTTTGTTTACATGAGAGGGCACTCAGAATATGGCTTGTTTATTTACACAAGAGATTTTACGTTGGAAGGGTTTTTGTTCAAGTCGTTAATATACGATAAGGAAAAAAACATAAATACGCTTTGGACGTTTCTAATGGGATTGGAACCCAAAGTCACTATGTATGTATGTAGATAAGTATGCATGAAACCATCCATAGGGTGAACTAATCAGCTTAATTATGCATGTGCATGCGTATCTATAACAAACGCAATACAATAAGTCGTTTCTTAAATCGTTTGTGAAGTCGTCATTTCTTAGGTAACTAAGCAAAAATCGCTTTACCGCGATTTGGAAGAGTCGTGTATTTTTAAGTCGGAAACGACAACCACTTATCGTGGTGAATATGGTCAGAAATTTTCGTTATTAATTAAATATTTTTCTATCCGCAAAAATACTGTAAACAAATTCAAATTCTAAATTGTGTGAGTATAAAAAAATTTAAAGTGGAATTGATTCTGATTGTTTTCTTACAACGTGGGTTTAATTATTCTCACTGTATAGTGGAGTTAATTCCCAACCTAAGTGGAAAATAAGTTCACCTTTTTAAAGTAAACATGTTTTCAATTAAAAGTTGTCTATCGTTCCTCAATTGTTTACTTTCAATGTCGGTAATTGTTGTGATGGAAGATCCGGGGCCAAATTACCGCATCCATTAACGAGTTACTCGTTATCGAAATCTGACGATTTGGACTTACCACTCTCTTAATTGAGTATCATTTTTATACAATTCACTCGATCATTCGATGACGAGTCCTACTCACTCACTCGTTAACGAATGAGTTAATTTAGCCGCTTGGTTTTTATAGACCAAATACTGTTTATAAAGTTTATACAAACATAATGGTTATGGGTATATCTTAATTTATTGACAACTAAGAAATGACTTGGAAGCATTTTTGTGCATACGTACTTGATTCTTGCAGTTTAGTAGAACTCATTCCAATGGAGCATTTTCCATAATTCCCAGCAGAAGGAAGCTAAAAAAAGGGTGGTTTCCACCAGCTGCACTTTCTCTTTCTCCGTGTGGTTGAAAAAGGTAATACAATGGTGACAACTACTTTAATTGAAAAAAATATATAGAGGAGAAACCTTACATTCAAAGACAAAAATATTTTTTTCCCAAATTATTACATTTTTTATTATATCCAGCTCTTTTATCAAACTTCAGACATGGTTTATACAACTGTAAAGTAAACTTAAACTTGAAACTGTTAACATTTATAGTCAATACAATTATAACTTATCAATTATTAACAAACGCACAATTTCTCGAAGTAAAACAATTGTTTTGTACAAAGAGCATGCCTGTTTTAATATTAATAAAATGGAAAACATTTGTTTCAAAAACTGTAAAAAGAAAAAAAACTTTAATATCTACTATATGTTAATTGTGTGGAAAACTATTCTTTTGTTTAATTGCTGCAATGCGTTCAGGTAAATGTACAACTAAACCGTTTTTCTAATTATTATTATGCAATCAATTTATAATTAAACTATCATAAATAAAACTGATACTGTAGGTGACCGTTAAGTATAGTAGAAATGATAAGTAGACATGACATACTCGCACTTTTAATATTTAGAAGTTCTAATTCTACATCATTTCTCATTTTCAATGCCGCTGATTACATTTTTTTTCTGTTATTTTTATTTATATTTAACAAATTTTTTGTTTAGTTCTATCAATGTATAAGTACATACTATGAATTCTATCTTGGTATTTGGGTTCGTCGAAATAATTGATGGTAGCGAAAGTAGTGGACTAACTCTACCGAGTTCTATCACAATTTTGTGAGCTTAAGGCAGGACCGGACCTTACCTTTTTTATTTTCGTGTATTTCTGCGCTTGTTCAGTTTGTCATTTTTTAAGCAATCTATTCGAACATAAAAAACACAGTCCGAATTAGCAAAACAAACACAATGAAAAAAACGAGAACGGCACAAAATTCCGAATACACAAAAATAAAACACACTTTTCTAAAAAGCCCCAAAAATTAACATTGGTGAAAAATTTTGATTTTTGTTTGATTCTGGTTGTACACGATTTTGTGCGAATCAAGAAGAACAGCTCTTTTCGATTCTCATGAGATGCACTTAACCAAACGATATTTGTATCTGGTTTATAGTGTGTATTGTGTTGAGTTCTTGGTTTTTGTTTTTTTTTTTACCCTATTGGATGGTGCCAGTGAGTTCTAGGAGGAAATCGTTCTTTTAAGAATGAGAAAATACTTCAACGAAGGGACATATGTTACATATAAAATTTCATACAAATTCGTGGGAATTTAAACTATTATTTTCTCCAAATTCGGGATTTTGTTTTAGTGATTTTGTAATTCGGGATTTCGTACCCAACGCGAAAAAAAAACAACGCAACAAATAAGCTGACTTAGTTTTTTGACAGTACTTTTTAATTGCACTGAAGAAAGAACTCGCATCGAACACAGTAGGTCTGTTCCCGTACCTGTCCAAAACAGCCGAAATCAGTCAAATCCTGTTCCCGTACGAAGACTTTTCATATGTTTTGACAGAAGAGAGTGTAGTTTTCGGCTGTTTTCGGCTGTTTGCAACAGTACGGGAACAGAACTAGTACAGCAATACGAGTGCGAGTTTATCACTGGCGGACATCGAATGCGTCAGGACGAAATCAGGTCGCCGACATTATGTATTAGCAATTTTTTAAATTATTTTACATTTGCAATTTTTATATCAGTAGCGGAATACAGAGAGCGACTAAATCTTATTTCAATATTTAAATAAAATTAAATTTAATTATAAAAAAAAATGCAAAGCAATTTCAAATTTTCAATTTAAAAACTCACCTTATCCCTTAAAATAGAGTGCGAAACCGCTATATATCACAAACTACACTGTAAACCGTTACAACTAAAGGGTGTCCAGCGGAAAATTGTCAAGTTTAAATTGTAATTGCTCGCTAACTAACAGGGTGATGTTAGTGAGAGGGTTATTGTTCGACGCCCGTGATTCGCGGGTTTGCCAGTAGCAATAAGTCACTGGTCGAGAGCGCACCGAATGTTCGCCGTTGAGCAATATTTCAAGTGTGGTGATTCGTTGGTACGTGCGCGATTTGTACTCACTTTAATATTCGATGAGTATGGGATGGGTCGAGCACGCAACTTATCTAGTCGTGGGTTTAAAAGCTTAGACCACAAGCGACAACGGTTAACCAAATTGCTCTGCGACCATCAACGTCAGCAGCGGCGAAAGAACAAGTGCGACGCGAGACGTAAATAAATAAGAAAGATTGCGGACTGTGTTGACAAATTCAAGAGACTGATTGCAAGAGTGTGTTGTTGAGAGGAATAGATGGCATTTATATAACGTTATTTTTAAAACATAAAATCCGCATTGTCAAACTCCATTTTATGTAAATAAAATATGAGAATAACGGTAGAGTTTTTGATGTAACATCTAAGCGCGCGTTAGCAAATTTTTCAGTGGAGTAATTCTGGGATTTGGCCATACGGGGACGAAAACCCGAACGGGTACGAAGTCAACTGCTGCGCATGGAGGGGATGCAATGAGTATATGTGATGCGTATAGATAAATAAATGATTGGCTGGAATTTGATCGAACGTAGACTGGTTATAATTGTTTTACTTTCCAATGAAATGGTTCTAAACACCCCATCCACGTAATGTTTACATATAGCTCGGAACTGATGGATACAATCGCATAATTTTTTTTTTTTTAATACTAAACTTGAAAATTATCCGCTGGAAACACTTTATAATAGTTCATACAGATTCCTAGATTAATATCATTACCGTACACTATATTTTTTGGATAAACATATTAATATATTAATTATCTTTATTATTTTAGCAATTTAACAATAGACAATAATGAGAGCGCAGAATTGGTTTCACACTATGAAACGAGCCTATCGCTTCCCGACATCTTGCCGATACCAACGAAAAATTACGACAAGAATCGGGCCCCAAAATTATTAGGACAGCCGACAGTGGTTTATTTTCATGTAACTGTTTTATCGTTAGATTCAATCAATGAGGAATCAATGGTAAGATATTTAATTTGCCAACATGTAAGGAATTTTTGATTTTATTTTAATATGGAATATGTAGACGTATGTCACTGACATATTTTTAGCCCAAAGCTGGCGTGACCCGCGATTGCGTCTCCCAGAAAACATGAGTGATGAGTATAGAATATTGGATGTGGATTGGCTGCACAGTATATGGAGACCAGATTGTTTTTTTAAAAATGCAAAGAAAGTGACATTTCATGAAATGAGCATACCTAACCATTATTTATGGCTTTACCATGATAAAACATTGTTGTATATGTCCAAGTAAGTGCAATTTTATTTACTATCAATAATCAATATTCACATGTTAAACCAAATTTATTTTTATGCTTAATTGAAATGTTGATTTATTTACGTGGGCCGATCAATTGCCATTTCTTAAAAAGTACATTATATAAGGTCTTCCGTTAATATTGCCTTGTTGCATTCATTTTAAATTACAACAGTAAAAACAACGTGTTTTTTTCGTCAAAGTGTTTGGATGTCCTTATATCATCATCCCCAAAGAAAGTAGTCTAGCTGCATTGTATCGCACGATCTAGGCGGCCAATTGAAACTCAAAACTTCGAACACACAAAATTTAGCGCCCATGAATTTATTATGCGGTTGTTTCATGATTTGTGTGGCTCATCTACGAAAATAGGCCTCATTCCAGTCAATGAAGTCCTTCAATTGCAGCCCAAAAAAAGTCGGTCAGTATTGTTCGGTACTGCAGTCCATTGACTGTGGCGGCTTCATTTTTGAGGAAACTAGGCCCAATTATGCCATGAGCCCAGAAACCGTACAAAACTGTCACTCATTGTGGATGGAGAGATTGCTCGAAAATCACTCTCGGTGGCCCAGATACGAAAATTATGCTTATTAGAAGCATTGTACTAAATCGCTGCGAACGGCTGTAATGTACAAACCTGGGTTTTCAATTACTGCTGACCGAAAAAAGTACAAACTTAACGAAACGTCTCAAAAATATGTATGTGCATACATGTACGTCTGTTTGGCACCGTATTATACCTGAAACGCGAAGGTGAAAAATTATAGTCAACCCATGTTGAAGAGTTTAACCTTACACTAGTTAGTTAAAATTAAAAAGCGTGCTCTAACTTTTGCTTAATAATCGCAAAGAATATAAAAGCTTGTTTATTTTTTACTTTAACTTGATTACGAGAGAATAAGTTAGTTTAGATTGAGAGGTGCTAAGAGGCTAAGCCATCCCAAAACAGTGGGCCAATCGCGATCCCCTAAGAATCCATCGAAGGATGGCACCCGAACTGCCAGAATTTCCTCAAAGCATTTAATTACCCTGCAAAATTTTAGAAGAGTATTGTTGACTCGGTCTACCTCGTCCAGGTTATTCAAGAAGTATGAACCTAAAATATTCCTGCAACTACGTGCTATACCCTGATGTTGTGCCCCAGTTTTGGCACCGGCGCGTGTCTCCGTTTGTTCACCTTGCACCATTCACACAGGATATGTGCAATATCCTCCGCTACATCTACATATATCATTACGAGGGGATAACGATGAAGTGGACTTTTAAGTGGACTGGAATCATCAAAACACTATATAATTTTGTCTTTGTTACTTACTAAAACAATAACAGCCGTATTCATTACATTTCCTTATTTGCCTTTTGATTCACGTTTAACTAATTCTGTTATTCAGTGTTCGCCTTGGCCGTGGTGGTTAGTGCGTTGGACCAACCTCTTTCGAATGTCTGACAAGCAATCAAAGAGTATCATTTGTCAATGAGCTTCTCAATTCGCCGTTCGGAGTCGGCAAAAAAAGCTGTAGGTCCCTCCAATTCGTGCAAAAAATATAACACGCACACACAAATGGTTGCGAGAAGCAGGCCCGGTTCACCCCGAGCCGTAGCGCCACCTAAAGTAAAAGTAAAGTATATCAGGGCACACATTATATATTCCAAGAGGAAATATTATTCGGTTTTAATTAAAGTAGTTTTGAACATATTATCAGAAATAATAGTTCTAAACTTTATAAAAAAATCATATTCTAAAAAAAATAAATAAAATAGTCAATCATCGGGGAGATATTTTTGAAAAGTAAATATTTCAATAAATAACTTCGTGATCTATTCATTGGAATATGTATAATATAAATATATTTTTTAGATTTAGATTTAGATTAATTTATTATGTATGTACTTCTGTCACATTAAGAATACACTTGTACTGACTACTGTACATAAGTCTGTGAGAGATTAGAAATTGGTATTAATTATAATAAAAGTAGAATTTAAAAAATATTTACAATTTCTAAAATACCTTTCAAGAACATATTTCAGAAGAATAATTATTAAAGAGATTAGTTGTTTTCAGGTTGCTTTACATTTTTTTTTTAATATTTCCAGATTAACATTGGTGCTGTCATGCGCTATGAAATTTGAATCATATCCACATGACACACAGATATGCTCAATGATGATAGAAAGTTGTAAGTTTCATAATAGAAAAATACATTATTTAATTAACGACTATTTGACATTATCATTATTATAATCATAATCATCGCATTAATTATATGGATGAACAAATTCCTATTTGCTCTAAACTAAAAAGGAAAAACTCCTAATAGATACTGTCCACCATGGTTAAATTTCTAATGCGAACTGATATCTGATAGCATGTTTGACGAATGTGAACGCTAATCCATCAAACATTCATCATGATTCATGCCATGCTTGTCAAACATATTTGAAAATGTGAACCACGCATGCTGCTCGGGTTCAATCCCAGCCCGGGTCCAATACCTTAAAAAGTTTTTTACGGTTGCCACCTCTTTCGATTAGGTTCTCAATTCGCCGTTCGGAGCCGGCAATAAACTGTAGGTCCCTTCGATTCGTGCAAAAATATAACAAGCACACACAAGCGGTTGCGAGAAGCAGGCCCAGGTTCACCCCGAACTGTAGCGCCACCTAAAGAAAGAAGAACTCCCCTAATGGCGTAGCATTTATGGCATGTACAAAATCCCAGTTCGCTTGTTGGTATTGGTTCGTGCCTTTTAGTGTTCACATATAAATCGTCCTGAAATTAAAATGAATCGCCTAATCAGCAGTGCAAGAAATATTTTATTTCTGATACCTAACTGAATATAAAAAAAAACTGATGTCATCCTTGAAATTTTCTTCTTGGGAAAAACCCCCAAACTGACAATGCTTGATTAATTTAGTTACAAGAACCATTCAAAAACGAGCATTGGCTTGTAGGTATTCAGCCAGTAGAGTGGACCCGAAATAAAATGGCCCAATTGAATTGTTTCCCATTGAACACCCCGCCACACTATATTTGGCCATTTTATTTCGAGTTCACTCTACTGGCTATTTCGACCATTCCCCCCCCCCCCGCGCTAGAAATCCACAGAAAATCGGTCGTTGTTACTGATGTCGTTGTAAGCGATTTTGACAGAAATTCTAATTATTTTTATTATTATTATAACTTTATTGATAATTATATTTTAAATGATTTACGAATATTTGTCTACTTTTTATAAATATCAATTGCATATTGAAAAATAATACTTGTACATTTTTCAGTATCTCATACCGTTCAAGACTTGGTATTTATTTGGAATATGACCGATCCGCTGGTAGTAAATAGTGAAATTGAATTGCCCCAACTGGACATTTCTAATAACTATACAACAGATTGCACTATAGAATATTCAACAGGTAATCTCATGCTTTTATAACTTTTTCTAACTAATAACAGAGTAAGTATGGATAGTAATTTTAAGATGGTTACTATTGCCTTGTTGCTGTAGTAGAAAAATGTAGTAGAACTGCGATTTTTATGTTGCCAGGACTAAGATTTTTGTATACGTACATGCATATATGTACATAACATACATAGATATCTGTTGTACTTAAGGGCATTCATAATTAAAAATTTATACAAAAATAGCTACGTCATAACGCCAGGTCATATAAAAAACAGGAGTCTCACAAATGGTGTTCGCAATCTTCTGCCTTGCAGTATGCAACCCGCCACACTCCACCACAACCATTTCCCCGCTTTTTGAGAAAATTTTCGAATTTTGTACTCAAAACAGAACATTTTTTTGAATATGCCTACGCTCATGTTATCGAGTATCATTTTACTTATCATTAGGCGTGTTTTTTTTTTCAAATCTATATAGGCTTAGCGGAAAATGAGAAAAAAAAAACACTGAACAGTGACTTGGCAGGACTATGCTAATTGACGTTTGACAGTTTCACATCGGCATTGTTTTCATTAACAGTAAGGCCGGTAGTTATCAAGTGCTCATAAATAAGTTGGTGGACAAGGAACATTATTCACCTAATTCATTATAATTTTCTTTTCCTTGTCGGATAAATTCGTATTTCTTTTTTTTCAACCCATTTTAAATGAACAGAAATAAATTAAATTTGAAATGACAGCAGAGTTCGGTTGATAACTACCGGCCTTAAAATTTCTCCCTCACTTCCGTTCCATGTCATATTTGACATTTCGATAAAATGTTCGATAACTATCGACGAAAAATAGTTTGGTAGCACATTTTTCTATCCAGGCTAAGGACCTAAGACTGGATAATTATCCAGGTTTCGTAAGCCTATATAGGCTTAGTTGTTAGTGTAATTAACATGGAAAAGCCTGTATAGTTTTGAAAAAAAAACACGCCTATTTACTCGATCATTCGATAAAGAGTCCCACTCACTCATTTTCATTTCATTCATTTTCATTTTTAATGCATTTTTATTTGTTAATTCAAGTATTCCTTACATGCTAGACAAAAGTGCTTAAAACTTGCTTAACTAACTTAACTATCGTACTCTAACTTACTGGCCCCACACGGGCACTCTAAGCTAAACTTAATACTTATACTATGTCTTTCGACGTAACCTAACTTAAAGTATTGAATTTTAATTAAACTTACAATTTAAAAGCTAAGAAAAATTTTTTTTTTTTTTTAAAAACTTAGCAAAAGAACACTTTAATTTTTGTTTAAAACTACCTTAAATAAAACTTACAACTACTTAACCTATCTTAACTCTAGCTACGTAATTAAACACGTAATTTTTTTTGTTTTTTTGTGCTGTGTTATTTTATAATTTTGTGGTTTTTTATTTGTTTTTATATTTTTTTTTGTTAGCAAAGTGCTGTGCTGTTTTTTTTTTTTTTTT
Organism: Brachyopa scutellaris; assembly: GCA_949775065.1. NCBI lineage: Eukaryota > Metazoa > Arthropoda > Insecta > Diptera > Syrphidae > Brachyopa > Brachyopa scutellaris. Next base: position 28,816,559 of record OX459113.1, on the reverse strand, counting down.
TTTTTTTTTTTGTTATTTTTTATAAGTCCCACTCACTCACTCGTTAACGGATGCGGTAATTCGGCCCCAGAATACGACTTAAATTTTGTAACTTAAGAGTTACACATCCTCAGCACTTTGAATTTACAGTAAAGCCTCCTAATTGGGAAACTCTAAAGGACCGAGAAAATGCGAACCGAATTGGAGGTGCTCCGATTTTAGAGGTCCTCCTAATTGGGCCAAATATATCATTTTGTCCCAATTATACTACACTACGAAAATTAATAAGTGCTTTGTGGATTGTATTGTGGTAACAACACTAACAATAAAAACGAGGAATGTTTCTTACGAACGCATTTCCTATATTCCGGGGATTCCCCTATTTTTATGCATCATAGCATGAACATACTCTTAGTACATATGGTTATGTTACACGTACACACAATCAGTTCTGATATTTGTAATTTCTCCATCTCTTCCCTTTTTGTTCCAAATTGGAGATTGGATTGCAGCAATTCTAACAAAATTCGCAAGCAATTTGTTACCCCAGATCCAATTCAGAGGTGCCCAGATTTGATAGGTTCGCTAATATGGAGAAACCGAGTGCATAAATGAAAGGCGGTTCATTTCGGAGGTGCTCCAATTAGAGAGAGTCCCAGTTTGGAGATTTTATTGTACTTGCATAAAAACATGGAATCAATCCTTATTCTAAGATACAATTTATGAAAATATCAAATAACAGAATTTTATCTTTTTAGGCAATTTCACTTGCTTAGCCATTGTCTTCAACTTACGCCGTAGACTAGGATATCACTTATTTCACACGTACATACCTTCAGCATTAATCGTTGTAATGTCCTGGATTTCCTTTTGGATCAAGCCTGAAGCAATTCCAGCTCGGGTTACTTTAGGTGTTACATCTTTACTTACATTAGCAACACAGAACACACAATCGCAACAGTCGCTACCACCAGTGTCTTACGTTAAGGCAATTGATGTTTGGATGTCATCCTGTTCGGTTTTCGTGTTTCTTTCATTGATGGAGTTTGCTGTTGTTAATAATTATATGGGCCCCGTTGCAACAAAAACAATGAAAGGTTATTCGGACGAAAGCATATACAATATGACAGATATGAAGGTGATGATTAAATGAAAATATAAAATATCCAATGTCTTTATTTATATCTTTACAGAAAAAAGTACATCGAGAATCCATAATAGAACCCCAGTACGATACATGCCATGGACATGCAACAGCAATTTATATAGATAAATTCTCCAGATTTTTTTTTCCGTTTTCTTTTTTTATTCTAAATATTGTGTACTGGACAACATTTCTGTAACAAAAACGAATTTAATAAAACAAAAAAACATCAATCTATCAATCAATATAGGATATAGTTTCCGTTACTGTTTTTATTATTATTGATCACCTATGGAGCAATAGCATGGACCACAAGGTTCAGCGAGTAACCTGCCAAACTGCACCACTGGAGGTGCTACTGGAGCTTACTTCACTGCATCTTGTAGGGAATGAAACCGCAAATCGGACGTTTCTAAGAATGACCAAAGAAGGAATTGGAAAAGGAATATGCATCAGCCATAAGGACCACGCTATAGTGTCTAATAAACTTCCACTTCTGGCCTTCCCCAGAGACGATGGTGTCAGGACATTTAACTGGTCAAAAAACGTCAAGATTAAGCTCAGTAACAATAAAGACGGGAGCAAAGAATCTAGAATCTACACGCTGAGTTTTCACATCATTAAATGGTTAACTGGTGGCTCAAGAACTGATGAAGGAACGGAGCAGGAGTGTTTGGACCCGGAACTAAACTATTCGAACCCATAGGCAGTTACACCAGAATTTCTCAAGCTGAAATCTGCGCTATTGTTGATGTGCCAAACTCAATCTTGATAAACGCTCCAGCAGTCGCGACATAACAATAATGCCAGACAACGAAGCAGCTATCAAAGCAATCGGCTCTCAGATCATCAAATCTAGAATCGTCTGGGAATGCATAGATAAACTAAGTAGACTGGGAGAACGAAACAACGTCACCATCTTCTGGGTACCAGGACACCTGGGGATAGAAGGTAATGAAGAGGCGGACAAACTTGCCAGGAAAGGAGCCGCTATGCCCTTCGTGGGTTCTGAGCCCTTCTGTGGCATAGAATAAAGGGTGAGCTTCGATCTTTGGAGAAGACAAACAGGACGAAGTCCTTGGGCCGAATTACCGCATAACGATTTACTCGTTATCGTAATTTGTGTCGATTTGGCATTACCGCTCTCGATATCGTGTATCATTTTACATACAATTTACTCGATCACTCGATAACGAGTTCTACTCACTCACTCGTTAACGGATGCGGTAATTCGGCCCCTGGACAAAAACTGCCGGCCTAATCTCTTGAAGAGATACAAAGCTTGCATTAGCCAGGGGTTGAATTACCACATCCGTTAACGAGTTACTCATTATCGAAATGTTACGATTTGGCATTACCGCTCTCGTTATCGAGTATCATTTAACATACAATTTTCTCGACCATTCGATAACGAGTCCTACTCGCTCACTCGTTAATGTATGCAGTAATTCGGCCACTGAACAAAATAAAACTTCGCATCCTGACTGCGTTCCACACGGGGCATTGTAAGCTCAAGTGACTTCTCAGGAAGCTAGGTCTATCAGATGAAGACTCATGCAGATTATGCAATGAGTCCAGTGAAATTCCAACTCCAACATACTGGTGGATTGTAGGGCATTAACCCAGAAAATATTCAAGTACTTGGGTAAATACCAAATTACAGGAGAGGATCTACCACTCATACCAATCTCCTACTGCGATTTCTCAGGGAATTTGGTCTGGAGGAGGAGCTATGACCTATGGAGTTCTCACCTGGGCTGGGAGTGAGCGAAACTCTCACTAACCAATTCCAATAGAAATAATGACGGAATGTGCCTTCGTCTTGAACTTGTAGTGGGTACAATAGATCTTTTAGGTTGCGGTGCTCTCCGCAACTGGTGGGTCAAAACCTTTAAAAAAATATAATGTCCCCAAGCTTTTTCGGGCATGCATCGCAGCATCACAGAAGCAGATCATTATCATAACACAGACAATAAATTTAATGTCTGTGATTATATATAGCTTAAATACACCGTGAGGGATTCCCCTTTTATTTACCACGTGGCTGGCATAACCACAACCAACAGAAAACTCTGAGCTGAGCTCTGAACAGAGTCTGAGAGAATCGAGCACACTCTGAACTAAATGTGCTCAGAGTGCGTCTGAGCACTGAGCGCTCTGGTTTAATTTTGAAACACACTTGAGCACCTAGCTGTCATATGATTTTTCAATCGTTTATAACCTTAAATTATTTTTCATCCATTTATAACCTTAAATTAAGTTCATGCATAGTCAAAGTAATTATTAATATTAATTAATATAATCATTAAATTGTATTAACTAACTTCTACGTCATAACAAAAATCCTCGTCCAACATTTCAATGGTTTTCGATTTTTTCCTACCTGTCAAATGTTGGTTTGGCTGCGCTCAGCATTTTACTCCGGATGCTGAGTCAATTTATTCTGAGCGCATCGAGCGCGCTCAGCCCACGCTCTGAGCGAATAAAGAAATACACGTTCCACACTCTGAGCTAAAAAAGGAACACGAATATTTTTTTTGACAACTCAGACTCTGCTTCTGCTCTGAACTAAAAAAGAAAAACGCCTAATGTTCATTCATCGAGCACTGACACCGAGTAACATTTTTCAGAAGAAAGAACCAAAATAAATTAAATGACAATGTTTGTATTGGGTAACACGATCATTTTTAGACACGGGCGAAGCCGGACTTTGCTAAATTTTGTATGCATAAGGAATTGAGACCTGTGAAATAGTAAAATAAATAATTTGAAAAGTGGGGGCAAATCCTCTCTTAAGCCCCTTATTCCTAGGACAAAAATCGTTGCGAGAAAAAAAATCGTTGCGAAACAAAAATCGTAGCTTGTGGTGCGAGATTTTGAGGGTTAATTCCTAGAATTTCAAATTTCGCAACGAGATCTTTGACGTACAAGTTTTGACATTTTTCGTCGTCATTTGAGAACTTTATTTTTTGTGTTATTTTCCTCCTCTTATCACTCATATTGAATTAAGAGTATTTTGAACAACAAATTTAATTTTTTAAAAAAAGGAAATGACGTTTGAAGGCGCGAAAATGTGTAGTTACCTTTATGCTACTCAAAATTAATACAATTGTTTCCTCTTTCATTGAAAACAATGTCAAAAAATCGTTGCGAGAAATAAATCGTTGCGAGAAAGAATGGTCCGGGCCATTCATTTTCTCGTTGCGAGAAAGAATGGTTTCTCGCAGTGAAAGTGCGAGAATTTTGACGTTTTACGCTACGATTATTTTTCTCGCAACGATTTTTGGTCTAGGAATAAGGGGCTGAAGGGACCTACAGTTTTTTGCCGACTGCGAACGGCGAGTTGAGAAGCTCAATCGTGACAAATGATACTCTTTGATGCTTGTCAGGCATTCGAAAGAGGTGGTACCGTGAAAAAACTCTTTTAGGTGTTAGACCCGGCCAGGAGCTGAACCCGGGCAGCATTGCGTGGAAGTCCAACGCACTAACCACCACGACCTCTCAACAGTGGAAAATTCGTAAGCAAAGTAACCAAACACGTTATGCGTAAAACCTGTAAATTTGTTTTTGTTTTCAATGAAGATTATGACATTTCACAATTGTCAAATGGCTTGTTTGACAGAGTTCTTCAAACTTACGCGAAGAAAAAGACTGTGTAAGATTGTGTACGCTCTCAGTTGAGGGAAATTTTTTTGAACTGTCTCTCTTTAACGAATATTTTCGGTTTCCAAACACGAAATTCGTAAGAATCGTACGAATGTGTAAGAAAAATAAAAGAACTGTCAAATTACGAAAACAGCGTGAATCAAAAGTCAACGTATGGATGCAAGCGCCTCACCGAATGACAGTTGACAACAGAAAATAGAAAAAGAGTCGCGAATTACTTTTTCGTAATTTTACGTCTCGCTGACAGAATTTCACACTCACTCCCGAAATTTGACAAAACAAAAATGTACACGAATCGAACTATTGAAACAATCTATGTGAACAGGCAAAATTAGAGAATGAAAATCTGGACGCACCCATTGAAAGTAGATTCATGGTTACACGTAGTTTTTGTATTGCTTTATCTTATTTTCGTTGAACTCTAATTAAGTTTACTGCATCAAAAAAGCCCAAATGTTACTATTGTTAGGAATAAATGCAAAATTAAATTGAGTTCACATATTAGAAAGCAATATACTATTATCGAAACATTTTTAGTGTTTTGATAGAAGTTGGTAACTGTATTCTGTATTTGCTGAATTCTGTCATTACTTTATGTATCCTAGTATATAAGAGAAATTCTTATCTGAATACTTCTGCTTTTATATACATAGATGACTATACACATCCATAAACTTGCACAAATCACATAAGTTCATATACGGATATGTATGTATATTTTCAGTTGGGTCTTGTTCAACTAATATACATATAATAAACTCTTATTTGAAAAGAAATATCGTGGATCGCGTTTCCGTCAATTGTTATTTTTAGTGAAGAAATTTAAAAGTCACTGAAGAAAAGCCAGCAATACGTTAATTGCACAAAAAAATTAATCTTGGAAGATTATCAATTTTTTCCTTTGTTAATATCTGAATACTGTATACTGCAACGTTTATTAGTGCGAAAAAAAATCGATTGGAAAATCACCCACGGGGAAGAAAGAATCAAACAGCAACTGACTGGATAGTAATATGAGTAATGCTATTAATCAAAATGGCACAGGTCTAGAACAGCAGGTACTAAATAATTATTAACTATTTTCTTGGTTAATTTGCGAACAAGATGAATGACTTTAAAGTTTTTTCTTTAAATATTATTTTAATTGGTTTCATAATATCTAAATAAATATTTCTATACAAATAAATTTAAGATTGCTGGTCTGGACTTGAATGGCGGCAACGTTAACAGTAGCAGCCCCTTAAATAAGAATTCTAATTCAACTTCGGCTGCACGTTACGTACCACCTCATTTACGTGGTAGTAATAATCACGATTCCTTGGATATTCGCGAAGAAAGAGGAGAAAAAGAACTAAAGTACGATAAGGAAAGAGAATACCGAAGCGATTTTCGCAGGTATTTTTTAATGTGAATTACAAAGAATTAAAATTGTAGCAATGAAGTATTTTTTATATTTGTAGAGGAAACAATAGAACTCTTAACAACCGTGACCGTTCTGACCGACCAAACTCTGACTTTGGAAACTTTTCTAAGCGGAAAAGTGATGAAAATGTTCAAACTGGTAAGTGTGTCAGACTTCCTTACTAGGAATTCTATATTACTTAAAATAATATATATTTTTGTGTAGTAAAAATCCTCTCAAAAACAAAAAAAGTTATTTGGAAGCAAGTAAATTTGTTTTCATTACCACATTGAAAACCACTTATTCTGTTACCGCGTCTATTAAGTATTTAATAAAACAAGTAAAAGATTAAAAAAAAAAAAACCGTCCACCATTGTTTCGATATGACAGATCTGTACCAATTAAGTTTATACATAATGTACTTACATACCTACTTACATTTTGTATGCACATACATATGTATGTAATGATCAGGGAACGGATTTTGTTGACGTCAAAAACTAACATAATAAAAGAAACCAGATGGCTAAAAAATACTTTATTAGAACAAAAAACATTTCAAAGTTTTCTGGCAATAATCGCCTACGGTTGTCTTTAAGAAGACCCTTGAATGAATTGAAGAATCTCATCATGGGTAGAGATGAGTGAAGTTCAGTTAAAATCATTCAGGACTTTATTACAAATGTTGCAATTTAATTAAATCTTGTCACTAATCATTGGGCAGTTTAAATTTGTGTAAACAGAAACCAACTATTAAATGGTTTTAAATAACAAGTGCGAGTCCAGTCTGTAGTGATGGGCGATATATTGTTAACTGTTACCAGTAACCTCTTATTCAGCAGTAACTGTTTACTTTATTTGATATCAAACCGTCTATTAGTTAATCAACACGTATTGGATTTCTAAATCTATAGACGGCCATTGGCATTGAATACACAGAAACAACTGTGAAATAATTTGGTGTAATATAACACCAAGGAATATTAGGTACAGAATCGAAATGAACATCGAATAGATACATAAATAACTGTTACCCGACTGAGTTTGTTGTGTTATTAAAAATGAGAACTTTTTATACTTTTTTTTTTTTACGCTGATTGATTTTATTCACTTTGGGATGTTAACCGGATGACGTGTGAAATAATTAATATTGCACACTTCTTCCGGCGCTTAAAGCGAAAGTATTCAATGGATTAATTTTTGGCTCAGACCAAACCTTCCTCAGAGAAGGTTTAGGCATAAGTTTCAATTGCACAGTAACGTGAAATCGGTTCCCCGGTAATGGTTGCTGTTTCTAATTAAAGAAATTCATTATTTATTGGTGATTTTTTCTGAATAACTGGCTGAACACAATGGAAAGCTGATGAAGGCGCTGCACAGTGTAAAATTTTCGCATTCTAGCGGAACTTTATTCCAAATCTTACTATTTGCATCTCTTGTAGCCTAATTCAGCTGAAAAACCCGTTTTGTGCTATAGCAATGCAGCAAGTTGTGAATTGTACTATACTTCTAAAGTGGTTCTAACCAATCTTCATGTTGCAGGAACTTGGGTACCTTCTATTACTTTTTCCCCATTTGACTTTTATTTTCCTAATCAGACTACTTATAAACATCCCTAGTTGCACTCCATTTATATCGTTTCGACAAGCTATTAGTTGCACTATCTTTCGGAGTCTTTCTTCTTTCGCAATTTGTGGTCATAGCTCAAAAACACCTACCTTCTTCATCTCGTAGTAATAAATGAAAAAAAAATATATGTGGGTTAGCAAAAAGTGGCACGAGATTACCTTTTATTCTGGTTTTAAAATAATCAGAGAAACAGAAAATGTGGAAATTGGCGTGTCTGCACGTGTCTAAAATTTTAAAACTATCCAAATTGTAACCTTTCACCTTTGTTTTTTTTTTTTTTTCTTTAGCCTGAGTGGAAATCGAACAAAAAAGTATAAAAAATTAAAAAGAAATAAAATCTACTTACTTCCGCGTAATGTGTAAACATTGTAGATATACAATTTTTGTTAAATTTTTTCGAAACCACTCAGGATTTAAAACTGGAATATTCAGTATATTGTTTCAATAAACTGAAAAATTCTATGTATAATTTTTTTTGACAGGAAAAGTTGACTTTAACGACTTCCTGCACAATAAATTAAGCAAATATACAGCAAGAATAGGCTTTATCAAACGGTTCGTTATATTACGAGCTAAAAAAAAGTTTTCATTCATGGAAGACCAACTTAATTTTTTGAATTAAGTTCCGCTAGATTTGGATTATTTCACACTGTAGTAAAAACTAGATGCTAAATTTAGAATTGTTCGATTTCAGAAACTGCCAATTGCTTTGTAATTTAGAGTTTTCTGACTGGAAAATATAAGGCGCAAACAATACATTGTCATATTGCAAAGAGAGAGATAACTACATTTAACAACACCTTACGCGAATAATTGAGGACCTTGCATCAAAAGGGGGGCAAGTCCAAATTTAATTTTTTGTGGGAAATTTGCGGCTATCACACTTAACCAATCGTTACAAATGAGGTGTCAAAAGAAAGAGATTTTGCTGGAGCACTGACGAATTCTACTTTCACTTTATAAATTTTAACAGAATCAAAAATCTATCAAAATGAACTCCCAACAGATTAAACACTTCCCGTATGGTTTCCATGGGACATGAGTTGACAGATGGATATCATATGGCATGTTTGGATCAGAGTGTATCTAATAATGAGTAGGGACACTCTCCACGTGTTTCTTATAAGTTCCATTTTTCGCCACACAGACACGGAGAAATAGACGGTAATAAGAAGTGTTGTCGTGAAAGAGAGATAGAAGAGAAGAAAAATTATTTCAGAATTTGGCACAGGGTGCTCTTTTCAAAATACGAAAAAATGAATTTGTAATTCATAATTGTTAAAAAATATTTGTATACATTTTTACCTTCTGTTATATTAGTTATTTTTTTAAATGACCAAATCTGGTGAAGGTACCCGAATAATTCAAAAACCTGAAATTCGTGTTTTTTTTTTAGAAATGCCTTTCGTAGACTTTAATCCCTCAAAATTTATTTATGTAAAAAGTGTGGTTTGTTAAAGCAGTGGAACAACTTTCGCTCATCTAAAAAATGGAAAGGACAATAAAGTTTTCGTATATACACATGTAATTACAATTATTTAATTTTTTGTAATTTTGTTTAAATCTCACAATCTTTCGGTACGCTAAAATACTTTACGCTTTAATATCAGTTTTCCTACCGCCAAGCACTTATAAAAATTAATACGCATGGTTTAATTTTAACTTTTAAAAACGAACTTCAACTTTTACTTTTCCTTTTTAACATTGCTTTTATTTGAACTTATGTGTTGGACAAAATATTCTATCTCCAGCAATTTTTATCGCTCTTGTATAATTTTTGTTTTCCAAAGAGCAAAAAAAAGCTTTTTTAGTGAATCTCGATTCAGACTCGAGATTCAAACCTACTTGCACTTACACCAAAACATTTTATACGAAATTGAAACTCAGCACAAAGAAATGCTACCAGTCAAAACAAATATTACTAGAAACTTCATACAAAATGTAGAAAATATAAAGTGTATTTAAAATTGTTTTCATTATTTTTTATTTTTTTTTATTTATCTCCTTTTTTAATTTTACGAACGAAATGTCAAATGACACACGAATGCAAATGCAGAAAAACAGTTCAATCTCGTTTGATTTCTAATGTCGCAACTGTGTATTTTCATTCACAAAATCCCGACAACCAATTTTATTTTTTTATACCTGACCATAAAACCTTTTACTTATTTCCCATGTGCATGTACTGATAAGCGTCACCCTTTATTTTCCGTTTTGATGTCTTTCGCTCGACTGATAAGAATTCGAAGAAATACGCCTTTAAAATACATACATACACAAAAAATGTAAACAAAACCCACCCCGATGTGACTACACAAGTAGTGTGACAAGATTTCTCTTAATTTTAATTGCTGAAAAGTGTTGAATAAAGCACTAAATATTAGTTTTAGAGATGTTATCGCAATGAACGAACGTTAATTTTCATATTTAAGATTGAAATACTTATTCTAGAAAACCCATATCTATTCCTATTTGATCAAAAAAAATTGGCAAACATCAAAAATGAAACCAATTTCATGAAAGCAAATTCGGGCACACCAATTCTCGACGACAGCGTGGAGTGACTACCACACTACCATGTTCGAAGAAATACGCCACTGAAAAAGCACTATGAGAATACCACACGTGATCCATCTTACGCAGGTAGCCGCGTGTGTTGGTGCAGCTAAAAAGTATCTCCGATTCTTTTCATTATATGCAATCGCAGGTAAGGGTTGAAATCAATCCTTCTGAGCTGCTTTTACTTATTGGGTGATTTTTTTCACGCTTTTCTTTGTTCTAGTAGCAGTTGCATTTGTAGAGAGTGTGTCCCTACTCATTATTAGATACTCTCTGGTTTGGATGTTGGGGGTTGAATTTGATCTTGCGAGAGTTCTCGCACGAGCACTCTGGTTTTTATAAAATTCTGTTGAAGTACGCAAAAAATACCCAAACAGGCTAATTAATCATCCTGCCACACCGTCGATGGCAGAATGATCGTGTGGTTGCCATTAACCCTTGCTTTGATGTGTGTATGACAAATATGAACATTTTTTTTTCAAATCTGCGCCTATAGATTTTTTTTCAAATCTACATAGACTTCGAAAAAGCTAAGGTTTTGTTGTATTTTACATTGAAAACATGTTGCGGAAACATGTTAAGCCTATATAGATTTGAAAAAACAAACAAGCCTTATATAGATTTGTATTTTGCATAGGAAACATGTTGCAGAAACATGTTAAGTCTATACAGATTTGAAAGAAAAACACGCCTTCTATATAGACTAAAACAGCCTTATTGTGAGTTTCACCCTGAAAATATTTCACCCGGAATATTTTTTTTCGCCCGGAATTTTAAAAGCTATTGTGAGTTTTGCCCAAATTAAATGTTACTTCGTTTTGTTCAGATTCAAAAAATATCAATTTCTACTATTCTTGCATTTAAATAAACAAATTACATTTTCCGCCTTGTTGTTCTCTTTTTCGCCTACATAAAACAAGGGAAAAATTCAGCTGTCATAAGTGTTTTATTTCGCTCGAATGAAGTTTCGGGCGAAACTCACAATAGGGGGAAAGTGATTTTCGGACGGGATGCTGTTCGGGTGAAACTCGCAATAAGGCTGAATATGTTTCAGCAACATGTTTTCCATGTAAAATACAACAAAACCTTAGACTGGATAGCTATCCAGGCTAAAGCGTGTCAGTTTTGATCGATAGTGTGTACCACGCTTTAAGTTTTGTTGTATTTTACTTTGAAAGTCTATTTGTAGATTTAAAAAAAAAACGCCTAGTGTTACCATTAGCGGTGTTTTTTTCAAATCTTTATAGACTTAACATGTTTCCGCAACATGTTTTCAATGGATAATTATCCAGTCTAAGGTTTTGTTGCATTTTACTTTGGAAGCTTTTGAAAGCTTTTTTTTAAATCTATAGATTTGAAGAAAAAACACCTGTTTTATTAAGTCAAAGCAAATCGTTACAACTTTTTCTGTGGTTTTAGTCAAAGAGCTTTGGGATTTTGTGCTTCTGTGCCGCTTGGTTTTTGTTTTTTCTGGGAAAACCGTAAGAGTGCGGTTAAACAATTCTTCGCTTTTTGTGCTTTAAATTGAAGCTTTATTTGCGCTCGATGAATATTGGGTGCGGAAACGAGTAGTGATTTATTTGTATCTCTTAAACTAATCGTTTCTGATATACATACATATAACATTGATACATAAAAATACTCGAAAAAATTTTATCAAGTTTCATCGAGGTAGTATCCACTTTGTAAGTCATTGGGCCATATGCATAAAACTGAAGTACATACAGGAAGTAGAAAGTAAAAGTAAATACTAGTACTAGTAGTAGAAGCCAAGATTTATAGCATTTACTTCATTTGGTATGCATAAAATTAAGTTTATACTGGTAACCTTATACTTGTAGTAAATACTGGATTCATCCAAGTAAATACTACTAATTCATCCGAAATCGCCAGTATATACTATAACAAATGTGTTTACGTGAGTTTTCGCTTGCATTACATGTTGCTTGAATGTTGATGGATGCATATCCCTTACGATTGATATATTCTTCAGAATGTAAGTGGGGCTTGATTATTTCTACATGGATGCAGTCCAAGACTCCTATAAAGTCGTTCGGGGCAAGAGTGCGCATTTTGGACTTCGAGCTTAAATTCTGGAAAAATTACAACAGGTAACAAACAAAAGAGCATATTATTGGTGGCTTTATATTTAAGGAACAAATTTATTCAAAAATATTTTATGTTTTTTTTTTTATATTTCATATGTTTTGATCAAAAAACAAAAGGAAGTCAAGTTGCGTACTCTTGCCCCGAAGTCAAGGTAAGAGTGCGCAGAGGTATGGGTAAGAGTGTGTTACCATTTTAAGTCACAGTTTTCATACTTTAAAAGGTTTGAAACTATGCTTTCACTCAAACTAAATTCCTCGGCAGCCTTCCATGGGCTGCTTCCATTTTAAATCAGCTCCCTAGCCTCGCAAATTTGCTTTTGGGTTATCAATTTTCTTTCCGTTTGTCTTTAGTAGATTTGAGGCATTTTTCAGGACAAACAAAAACAGAAAGATAGAGCTACAACCTACCACCCACGACTATGATGTGCTTGTTGCATCTTACGACAGAACGTCATAGCCCAAAAATTGTTATTATCCTAATTGTATTCTAATCAGCATAAAAAAAGTTAAATACTGGATAAGAAAGCACTGCGCAGGTGCACACTCTTTCCCTAGCTAGACGCTACTTTTTTTTTTTCATTGTATTGAAAATCTAAGAAGGAATAATATTATCCACTAAAATTGTGTCCTAAATCAAACACACATTAACACTGTTTATGCCTACATGTACATACTACTTATCGAGTTGCCACGCTTTTTTGATACACTTCTAAAAATTTATTTTTTTTTAACAAAATCCGGCTTTTCTTGTTGTTTTTCTTTGTACTGTCAATTGGAAAATTTTTGTAGAAGTTGTTTTTCATTGGCGGTTAGTGAAGCACACATTTTCGCATTTAGCGATTTGTGCTAATTCTTTTACAGATGAACCACATGGCACTGCGTACTCTTACCCGCTGCGTACTCTTACGCCAAACGACTCTATATGATGAAAAACTGTATTTTGAAAGCCAATCCTGTTTAGCAGTTAATAAATAGTTCTTCGTAATTCGAAGGACACTTAATCCAATGGGAAGATTTCTGGACTGTAAGTTTTGATACATTGTTCAGTTCTACAAACAGTACTCTGATGAAACCCTGTGTTTTCACCAACGTCAACTTGAAATCCTGGATCTCCAACATATCTCAAAAAGATGCGCATTTTTTCTTCAGGGAAGTTGCTCCACTTCTTTTTTCAGTTTGAACACTTTATGTTTTTATAGTCAGTATGGATATATAATTCCATTGTTAAAATATTTTTTGAATAAAATTTCTTACCGATAAAATATTCACTTAACAACTTAACGTTTTCTCTTTCAAAACGGTAAAGCATTTTAAAATTATAACTTCCAGGCAGTCTTCGCTCCTTGTAAACTTTTTCTGAGCTGCCATTAAGAATTAATAAAGTGGACCGATTGCTTTGAAATTAGACTCAAGAATGCGAATATTCTGCTTTTAAACGTACAAAAGTATTTATTACAAAATACATATTCAAGTTGGTTTTTACTAACTTGCAAAATTTGCAGTAAATACTAGAAAGAAATTGTTTTTATGCATACCTTTTTAAGTATTTACTAGAAAAATTCATCCGAAGCTAGTAAATACTATTCCTTATAGTAAATACTAGATTTCAAGTATTTACTTTGATTTTATGCATATGGCAATAAGTAAGTACTATAGAAATTTACCAGTAAAAACATTTACTATCGTTTATGCATATGGCCCATTGTCTTTATTTCGTTCAACAAATTGTGTTGTTTTCAAATCAGCAGATGGTAACCCTATGGGTATTGTTCTCCGATTTGCGACGATTTGTCATGCATACACCGGTAACCCAGTGAGAGCTTAAAAGTGGGACAGGTTTATGCAAGCTATTGCAATCAGACTGAGAGGAAAACGTTCTACCTTCCCTTTACTGACAATTTTTGTGGAACGGAGAATAGATTAGTTCGGCGGGGAATGAGATGAGTTTCGCGCACATTACTCGAATTTCATTATTTCTTGTGACGTAATAAAAAGCAGAGGTGGAATAAATATATTACTTTTCTATAAAAATTATAAACACCAGTATAAAAATAATAATGTCAATAAAAACAACATTATTTCAATTGAATATACATATGTATAAACATTATTTTCATTTGAATTGAACTATCAACGATGAAAATGTTTAGATTCCAATGAAACTGACTGAATCAGCTTTTTTTTTTGTCTAATTCAACTCCAATTTTTGTGATGGGATCAACAGTCCCATTAGTACGTACATACAAAGGTTCATACATATGTACATATGTAATGCATATAGAACGCATGTGGGCCTCTCAATTTACTTGTATAACAACCAACCTTACCTTGTTTTGTGTTGTTGTGTTGTTTATGTGTGCTTTGTTTATTTTCTGTGGAATCGAAAAATATTGTGAGGTTACAGAAGTCGATATCGGAAATTTCTAAGACGTTTTAAGGGAAATAACTGCTAAGTATGTATGAATGCTGCCTGGATCTGACCAACACTAGAAATTCACTGTGAAAGTGGAATAAGTTACGATTTTGGAGATCGCGGCACATGATCTTTCGATTAGGTCGTGGAATCTATTTTTAACAGAAACGACGAGGGCTGCGTGGTTTAGATGTTGAGGCAGATGGACTCCTTGTTTCTACTTCGAGCTGAGACTTTTCGATATTCTGCGTTTGGCGACCGCAGAGAAAGTTTGTAAGAGTTTGGTGGCAATGACTCTAAGTATGTCGTGTAGCATTTTATCGATAGATCTAGGGCTGTTGCAACTGTCCTGGGATGGCTTAGATTAGACCATTGCTTATTTGCATAGTTATGGCAACCTAGCTGATTCCGCCACTGGTTCCACTTTAATTGAATCGACCTTTTCGGTTATTAATTGTGATGTAATGGTCTGGGTTATACTTCGGATTATTTCTACACTAGATATATTGCGGCCAAGTGAGTTTCTGTTCTAATTTGAAATTCAGAGTATTCCAATAGACAATCCGAAAAGATGTATAAAGGCGAGAGGATAGTGGTAGCACAACTTCAATATGAGATGGATTGAGTAGTAGTCGGTAACCACATTTAGGGAAACCAAAGTTGTTCATTTTGGGGAGATAAAATGTTGGACGACACCAAGAAGGTGGGAGGAGAATATTTATATTCAGAAATCTTTTATTTTGTATATGAATATTCTCTTAGGCTGTGGTCACGTCTCACGCTTGTAAGCGTGTAAACACCAAATAGTAAAACGTATATTCAACGGATGTTATAGTTTTTTTTATCATACATACGTGATTTTAGAGTCGATAAATAAATGCACGGTTTGGGCTTGGTATTTTGTGTTCTTTGGCTTGCCCATAACGACAAACTCCGTTCCAGTGCATAATATTTACCAGATTTAAAAGTTAATTGATCGAAAACTGAACAAAAAGATTTCATCATTCATAACTAAGTATTTTTTACTGAATAATTTGTTTTATATTTTTAGATGAACCCGAAACCCGTAGAGATGATTGGAATCGTAGCGGAGGACGTTTCCAAAACAACCGCAACGGTGATAGAGATCGTCGCGACGACTTTCGTAACGATCGTCCTCGTGAACGTAACAATAGGGACGATGCTCCTCGCAACGACCGTTGGGTTGAATCCGAACGGCGGAATGAATCCAGTGGGGGAGGTGGATCACATTCGTTCGGCGGCAAATGGAAAGATGATAAAAAAAGTGAAGTTGACTACACCTCTCTTGGCCCTCGCGATGAGCGCATTGAGCTTGAACTTTTTGGCACTGCTAACACTGGTATCAATTTTAACAAATACGAAGACATACCCGTGGAAGCGACGGGCAATCAGGTACCACCACATATCACAACGTTTAATGACGTCAACTTGACGGAAATTGTTAAAAACAATATTGGGTTGGCAAGGTATGACAAGCCTACACCGGTTCAAAAGTATGCAATCCCGATCATTATAACAGGTCGTGATTTAATGGCATGTGCTCAAACCGGATCTGGTAAAACTGCCGCTTTTTTGGTACCGATTCTTAATCAAATGTATGAGCATGGTGTATCAATGCCGCCACAAGGAAATCGACTCTATGCCAGGCGTAAACAATACCCATTGGGACTAGTTTTAGCTCCAACTAGGGAATTAGCGACTCAAATATTCGAAGAAGCTAAGAAGTTCTCTTATCGTTCGCGAATGCGTCCTGCTGTACTTTATGGAGGAAACAATACTGCAGAGCAAATGCGGGAGTTGGATCGCGGATGTCACCTGATTGTTGCTACACCAGGTCGCTTGGAAGATATGATAACTCGTGGAAAAGTTGGTCTAGATAGCATTCGCTTCTTAGTTCTCGATGAAGCCGATAGAATGCTTGACATGGGATTCGAACCTCAAATTCGACGTATAGTTGAGCAGAGCAATATGCCAACTACTGGGGAGCGGCAAACTCTAATGTTCTCTGCAACATTTCCTAAGGCCATTCAGGAACTGGCAAGCGATTTTTTACATAATTACATTTTCCTTGCAGTTGGTAGAGTAGGATCCACTTCTGAAAATATAACTCAAACAATTTTATGGGTTTATGAACAGGACAAGCGATCATATTTATTGGATTTGCTGCAATCAATAAAAGAAGGACCGGAATATTCCAAGGACAGTCTGACTTTAATATTCGTAGAAACAAAAAAAGGGGCTGACTCTCTTGAAGAATTCTTATACCAATGCAATCATCCTGTAACTAGTATTCATGGGGATCGTACGCAAAAAGAAAGGGAAGAAGCTCTCAGATGTTTCCGTTCCGGAGATTGCCCAATACTTGTAGCTACAGCGGTGGCTGCACGTGGTTTGGATATACCACATGTTAAACATGTTATAAACTTTGATTTGCCTTCAGACGTGGAGGAATACGTTCATCGCATTGGTCGTACCGGAAGAATGGGAAATCTTGGTGTCGCAACAAGTTTCTTTAACGAAAAAAATCGCAATATCTGCACAGATTTGATGGAGCTGTTAATTGAAACAAAACAAGAAATTCCGAATTTCCTTGAAGAAATGATGGCTTCAGATCGTTCTCATAGTGGTGGAAAAAGATCGACCAACCGCGGCGGCGGTGGAAATAACCGATATGGCGGTGCGTTTGGCTCTCGAGATTATCGCCAACAATCTGGTTCAAATCCAAGGGGAACTGGCAATCGCTCAGGAGGATCTTACCGCAGCAACGGCAATTCATCATTTTATGGTAAGACTGTCTCTCCTGTTAATCAGGAAGTTTTGGATGTCATCTCATTTCCAGCTCTTTATACATATATCGAAGATTCTTAAAGGCTATTGGTGGCATTTCTTTCACAACTTCTGCAGTTGTTAAATTGTATCCTTTTTTTTTTGTTTAATAATTTATGGTAAACATTCAAAAGATGTCCTGCAAAGAGGTCAGCTTTCAGTTTCGAGTTTCCGATCCATTTTCCATCTGGTGCTTTTGGGTGTGGGTTTTGTAACTGTGTAAGTTTCAGGCGACTGCCTGCTTTCCAAAAGGAGTATCCGGTTGACGCTCACAGATTCGTTTTTTAAGTCCGTTGTTAAGACGGGTTCTTCTTCTTAGGGTTCTTCTCCGGTCCGAAGGTTGGAAATCATCGTTTTTAGCGTTTGTTTATTCATAAATCCTCTAAATAGTTCCGATCTTGAGAGATCTAGCCATTCTCTCAGATTTGCTATCCAAGTTGTTCTTCGTCCTCCTCTTGTCCTAGCTCCTATCCTTCCTTGCAAAATAGTATGTAGCAGTTGATACTTGTTGTTTCAAAGTACATGACCTAAGTATTCCAATTTCCGTTTCTTGACTAGATACATTATTTCTTTTTTGCGATTTACTCGTCTTAATACTTCGTCACTTTATCCACCCAAGAGATTCTAAATACCCACATTTCGAAAGCTTCTATTTTCCTTATGGTTCTTTTCTTTAGCGTCCAAGTTTCGGCACCGTATAATAGGATCGACCATATGTAGCATTTCACCATCCTTGTTTTTGTTTCCATATTGTTTCCATAAGACGGTTAGACACTACTATAGTTTGCCATTTTCGTCGATTCCTTATTTTTTTCTAATATCAATTCCTTTATATCTAAGAGTATTTTATTACAGGTTGCCTCATGTTCGAGTAAACTTCCTTCTGCATCCTGTTGAACATCAGCAATGTATTGCTCTACTTCTTGTCGATAAACACTGAAAAGTGATCTTAAAACAAAAATTACACTTAACCTCAAGATTGGATCTTCTTCTTATTCTTTATTAAGAATTACAGAAAAACTTTTTCATCTTCATAAGTGTGGATGCTCGACTTGAATTCGGTTCTGCTACCGCTGGTGGAATCTACTATGGTTCCTTTGTACATATTTATTGCGATAGGCTTTTTCTATTACTCTATCGCTTAGTCTTATTTCTTTCGAGGTCTCGTTGGCAATTTTGTATTTTGTTTACCAGTTTTACTCCGTTAACTTTTATGCTGATGTTACTCGCACTTAACAGTAGTCTATCAAAGATTTCTTCCGATAATGCATCAAATAAGAGTGGTGAATTATTTTTGGCATTCTGTATGCCTTACTTCGTCGAGGTTGATAGCAAGCGCTTCCCTGTGTTGTTGCATCTGGGCATTCAGTTCTTGTGTCCTGGAATAGCTCCATTATGTACTCTTTCAATTTCGTAAGTCTCAATTCGGGGTTGTTTATAATTAAACCCTCCTTATCTTTAAGCATACCTAGTTTATTTTATTTTCCTATGCTGTAATACTCTTTTTAGTGTTTTGTGTAGCCTGAAGGTGTTATTTGTCCTCTCTGGGCTGCGACATATCATAGATACTTTTAGAGAATCTCGAAATCCGTAGATATATCGCGCTATAGTGTTATATGTCACATTAAGATTTCTCTGGCTCAGATCATCGCATCATCATGTAAGGATAAGTATTATTGAGCATCTTGTGTGCTTTTAAGGGATTGAAGTCCTTTGTGGTCATAGAGCACTAAATACTTTGCCGACAATGAAATTGACGTGGTCCCTCCAGTTTAAGTTTCTATGCAATAACATTTTCAAGTTCTGAGGTTTGTCAACAAATTCTATAGGGGCATTATTTAGATAAATTCAATGAAAGTATGATTTCTACCGATTTCTTTGATATCGCAATGACTAGACTTTTCAGGGTTTGTTAATAAACTGTTAGCTCGCAACCAATTATAGGTGTTCTAAGCTCTGTGCACAGTGTTCAATGAGTTCGAGAGGGCCACTCTTTTGTAACGACATCGTCTGCGTACATATGTATAAGAGGTTGATCACCAATTCCAGGTATTTCATTGATGTACAAACAGAAGGGAAGTGGCCCCAATATGAGACACCTTAAGAATTTCTATGTCATTTCTCCAATTGCTACAACTCGCTTCCTCCCGATAGATACATATGATGAAATTAATTTTACTGCTTCAGGTGAAAAGTCGTACAGATTTCATAATTTGCTGCACACAGGATCGAATCGAATGCCTTCGAGAAATCATGAAGAATATCATCAACAACGTAGAACGGCTGTTGTGCAGCCACGAGTACGACGTAAGCCTGCCTGTATTAATCTGTTTTTGAATTATCCTCTCGAACACTTTAGAGAGAAATGGGAGTATTGTTATAGACCTGTATTCGTTCTTCTTTCTTAATTTAGAGACGGGAATGATCTTTGCAAGCTTCCACTGTGTTGGAAAAACTGACGTAGTTAGGATCGTGTTTAGCAAGTGAATTAAAAAATATAAGAGCTTGGAAAGGAGAAGTTTAATGTAGTAGACGCTTGATTTTCATACGTGGGCTTCGATGGTGCGGACAGAGGCTGTGGAACTCGAGATTGAGTTCATCCACGTCAGCATCTGTTGGCGGGACTGGTTTTCGCCTTTCAATTCCCATATTGCGTTAGCTGTCCCAGAGCTTTCGCCCGTTACCTGATGTAGCGATTGGATTTTTAAGAACTTTTGCCTTTTCTGTGAGGATGATTGCGAAGTAAGCGATACCAACGACGATCTTCTTCCATTTTACAATGTTTTCACCGATTGTAACTTGGTTCCTCTCATTTATATGCCGACGAATGTCATTTGTGAACCGTACCCTGGATTCATCGTATCGTTTTGTTACATTCTTGTTTCCAGTGATGTCTTGAAGCATTTCTTATCCTAGTTATTTGAGCATTGGGATATCTATAACATACATACGTGGATTTTGGCTTTTATATAGCCTTATTTCATCTATTAGTCGCAGAATTTCTTTTGTGTTCCAATCTTAGTGAGAATTCTTTAAAATCGTTACAACCATCGTCTTTTGAAGATTTACCATTTGAGTTGATGTCAGATTCACTCATTATTTTCCAGACAGAAAAATCAATTTATGGAAATTTGTTAATAATTATTTTTTTCATTTTAGGCGGAAATGCTGGTTATGGTGGAAATGCTGGTGGTGGTGGGTCCTACGGAGGAAGCTATAATCAACCCCATACAAACAATTCATCAGGTGGTCCCGACTGGTGGGCCAATTAAATAAGGTGAAACACATCATCCGTAAAATGAATGTACTTTAAATATGGATACATGCAAAACACCCCAAAAATTTATACAGTGTAAAGATTGAGTTATTTGTTTTTAACACTGCTTTTCCTATTTTAAATTCCAATTTTTGTTGACATTTTTTTCCATTTGGGACATATTTAAGAATTAATTTTATTATGTCAGATATATTTTTAACTTGAGATTATGAGAATCAGAAACCTTTTCAAAACAAAAACTTGTGAACACATTTAAAAACAAATTAGCTAAATATTTGAATTTATTTAAATGTATTTTTTTTTGCCTTTGAATGCGAATAACTCCATCTATAACATCCCAAATGTTATATCCATACGTACAAATTTATTTATATATGTATTTTTGTATGCTCACCAAACACTGGCACACAGAATAGCATAGATCTGAACTAATGTCTAATAACTTAATAAATGTTGGATATTAAAGAAAAAACCTTCTATTGTTTTAAATATACATACTTATGTACATACAAATTAAATTTTACTTATTCAAGACTAGTGCGCATTTCCAGTTAAAATTAAAGGAACACGTTCTCTTCGGAAAAGTGAGTAAAAGTATTAAATACTAGCAGTCCCGGCCGGTTTCACCCGTGTACTAGGAGAGTCGCTTTACTTATTAGGCAAAATGCTGCTCTAGTGGGTGGGAATAAGAGCTGCCAAATCCGACAAACTTTGTTGAATCACATCAAATGTTCAAAGTGTGAATAAACAACAGCATAATTTGTCTACTATTATTTGGTAGTAATACTTTGTTATACATTTCTCTTTAATCAAAATATAAGGCACAAAACAATTATAGGAAACATCTGGGAAAAACTTCTGTGAATCATAAGCAAGGGCAAAACTTTCAATACACAACTCTCAAGTTATCCTGGACACGACCCATAGAGTTAGTTGAAACCTAACATCTGAGTTTCCTATCACTACGCCGATCTGTCTGTCTCTCGTTCTTGTTCTTCATGTGCTCGCGCTGTGTGCAAACATTATGAGGGTATTCATATCCCCTTAAGCGTGTGTAAATTATAACAAACAAAAATAAGGCGTTGGCATCTTTGCATCTTTTTTCGTGGTTAATAATCATCCATCAGGCTTTCACCATAAGCTTTTCTAGGTAAAGGTTCCCGGTTCAAATCTAGATGTCGATGAAACATTTATTTCTCAGGGAATAAAAATAAGTTGATCAGTTTCAAAAGCTAATATCAAAACCTACTGCGAAGGCATTTTTCATTTTTTTCATTTTGTTAGAATGCAATTGTTAAAATGAAAGAAAAAGAGAGAGACGGCACGTGGGTTCATATAAAGCAGATTGTGAAATGATCGGCAGTGTATTTTGTAAAGTCCTCCTGACAACACGCGTTCCGAGTTAAATAAAGATACATATTATATTCGTTTGATAATTATATATTGTTGATTGTTTTATTGTGGATTTATTCCCATAAAGTTACTAACAATTTTTAATTCATTTTTATTTATCAATTCAATTAAATCTTAAATGCCAGACAAAAGTGATTAAAACTAGCTTAACTAACTTAACTATCTTACTCTAACTTACTGGCCCCACACGGGCACTCTAAGCTTAGCTTAGTACTTATGCTATGTCTTTCGACGTAACCTAACTTATAATTTAGAATTTTAATTAAAGTTACAATTTTAGAGCTAAGAAAAGTTTGAAAAAAAAAACTTTGCAACAGGACATGTTTTTTGCTTAAAACTACCTTAAATAAAACTTACAATTACTTAACCTATCTTAACTCTAGCTACGTAATTAAATACGTAATTTTTTTTGTTTTTTGTGCTGTGTTATTTTATAATTTTTGTGTGGTTTTTTATTTGTTTTTATATTTTTTTTTGTTGGCAAAGTGCTGTGCGTTTTTTTTTATTTTTTATTTTTTTATAAAACTTATAAATACCTACACTACCTTAACCTATGTAAGCCGGGTACGGCATGTCTACATAATAAACATAAAAGGCGGCCAACTATGCCTTGGGGTCTACTCCGGATCAAACGGAATCGACGAGGGAATTCCATCTCTTTCTAATAGCCACCAGAATTTCTGATGTTGCTGTTCAACATCGTGTCCATCGCGCCCCGAAACGACCTACTAAACCGGATGCGCTCCATTTGGCTCTGTGCGACGTCTCTGTCGTAGTTGAGCCGCCTATCCACAGTCTACTGCAAAGGCATAACACTGGCAGTAGGTTGGTATGGCTGATGAAATTGATCACACAAACTATAATAGGAAACATCTGGAAAAAGCTTCTGTGAATCATAAGCAATGGTAAACCTTTCAATAATACACAACTCTCCAGTTATCCTGGACACCACCCATAGAGTTAGCTGAAACCTAACATCTGAGTTTCCTATCACTACGTCGATCTCCCTGTCTCTCGTTCTTGCCCTTCATATGCTCGCGCTGTGTGTAAGCATTATAAGGGTATTCATATCCCCTTTAGCGTGTGTAGATTATAAATAACCCGGGTCTAACACATAAGAAAGTTTTTCACGGTTGCCACCTCTTTCGAATGTCTGATAAGCAATCAAAGAGTATCATTTGTCATGAGAAGCTTCTCAACTCGCCGTTCGGAGTCGGCAAAAAACTGTAGGATCCTTCTATTCGTGAAAAAAGCAACACGCACACACAAATGGTTGCGAGAAGCTAGTCTTGGTTCTGTATAGGACTGCTGACGCCATATATATATATGTGTACATCCAAACACTGCCAAACAGGTCCATACATACTTAACTTTTCACCACAGGTAATTATCCGGTGCAAAAACTCTTTAGTTAGACCCAACCTCTTCCGTCTTGCGGTTGAGAATTTGATAAAACTGCTTACCATTCAACATGAAAGAAACATGTCCACCAGATACCGATTGTTTTTGTTTAGGTGAATTCGTAAGCGCATAAATGTTGCGCAACATATGCAAAGCAGGAGGTTCGCAAACGCATCGCGCATTGCAAAGCAAACACTTCTAAAACGCAGAAGTTTGTGCAAAAGCAAGAGCATCTGCGCAATTCTCAAATAATTATTGCTCACTTCACTCTGCATTTGCTTTTGTATAAAGCGGCCTATACAAGCAACACTTGTGTGCACACCGGTGTCGGTGTACGGAAGTTTTTCCCGTGTATGGGCTGGTCGGCGCACCGATTTTTTGGTGTCAGACACGGTGTTACTAAAATGAAAATTTTTTGATTTTTGGTGTCGGTGTTTCGATCGGTGTGATGTGTATGGGGATGTGCATGCACATTTACTATTCAGCTGCAGCCGAATCGTTGTTTGGTGAAGATCGCACGTCTCTAATTTGCTGTTTTTAGAATGTCAATCCGTGATTGCGAATTTTGGTGCAACTTTATTGACTTATATGAGCTTCTCTGGAAAATAAAATGCAATGACTTTAAGAAAAGGGACAGAAAGAAAGAGGCGTGGGAAAAGCTATTAACTAAATATTATTTTAATTTTCAGTCATACATTTTCATTTTTAGTCATACAACATGCGACTACAATTAACGCACAAATCTCTTCGTCCATGGTCTTTCCGCATAGAACTCTTGTGCACAACTGAAGTGTGTACTAATCGGTGTTGCGTTAGTGGAGAAAAGCTGTCATGTCATGACCCCGGTGTGCACACAAGTGTTGCGTGTATAGGCCGCTTAAGGCAAACATATGCTTTTGACTTTGTAACTGCTTTGGAACATTTGTTTTGCAATGCTTTGCTTTGCAAGTCTTGCATTTACGAATTCGCTCTTTGTTTTTTTCCCTTAATATAGAATTTGTTAATAGATCGATTCCAGCGCCACCTATCGGGTCTAGATTTTGCAATTTCCTCTTTTTTTGCCTATGTCCTTCCTTAAGTCCCAGACTATCTATACCAAATTACATTATGTTTGGCTCAGCGGCCATAAATGGATTCTGTCCAGAGCCTGTGGGTATCGATTTGGACTTCTTGGGTTTTTTCTAGGATCTGCCTAAGTGTGAAAATTTGGTCTATGGTGGACTTTCCTGGCCCAAAACCGCACTGCTAGGGGCCATTCAGGTTGTTGACGAAAGGTTTCAGGCGTTCACACAATATGGCCGATAAGATCTTGTAATTGGAGCAGTTGAGGGAGTCTCATTTCTTGTGAATCGGGCAAACGATACTGAGATTTCATTCATCATACTTTCATCTGACCAAATCTTAGAGATGAGTTTGTGTATGTTCACTACCGTCATCTCCAGCTGCTTTAAATAGCTCTGCGAGTAGACCGTCAGTTCCAGCAACCTGCTTGGACCTTAGCTTGGATATTGTTATCCGCACTTCGTTTCGATCAGGTGGATGGGAGTTTTGGTTATTATCATCTATATTGAATGGTTCCTTCTGCCTGACAGCGGGGTATTGGTCTTCATCGCCATTATACAGTCTGCAGAAGTAGTTTTTCTATATTTTCAGCACCGATTGTGTTTCTACTACAAGGTTCCTTTCGTCATCTCTACAGGTTTCTGTACGGGACTTGTTTTGCTGACACATTCATACTACCTTCTGGTAAAACCTCCGTACATTGATCCTCGAATAGCATCTCTCAATATTCTTGATCACACGCTTCTCTTGCTCTTGCTTTTTCTTTCTGAGAAGCCGATGTTCTTCCCGTCTCTTTTGCTCATAGAGCATGCGAGGAGGGGCCCAACTATGTAACCCGATTCTACAATAAAAATGTTCGAATTCGCATACTCGCGTACTCTATAATTCTATAGCAAGCCCTAATATTTGAAAATCGAACGAATCTCGAACTTCATATTTGTTTTCAGAAATTTGATACTACCATTGTATATGAAACTAATAGTACTATCACTTTGGCAAATCGATGGTGGTGCCCCTAGTGTACCGAGTAAATACTACACCGTGAGTATGAAGATTTCTTCTCTCAACTAAATGCTCTGTCAAGCTATAAGTAAGTGTGCTAACGTCAGTGTTATACAAAAATAAAAAAAATCATAATAATTCGCGCATAAAAAACGCGAAATCACCATCCGCCAACGGCGCCCTGCGTAAGCCATCGCCGTCAACTAAAAAAAAATTTCCACCGGACGAAATACAAGGTAAATTCCTTTCGTTATTTTATTTTTTATTTGGCCGGCGACCATTTGACAGTGGTTGCGGTGCGCTAGCGCTCCCGTGGATCTGTGGATCCCAAGCTTTACACAAAGCCACGAACACCTAAGCTTTGTATCAGGCAAAACTAGCAATCGAAGACGACAACCAATCCGATTTGCCGACGAACTGCCTAAAAGTATGCTCCGCTTTCCTTCCTTTTAAGTGAAAGATGAGTCTCAAAAGAACACCACCAAGGGCTAGCCCTATCCAACCGGAAAACAACTTTCTAGTTTTCCACACCTCAAAACTAACATCAACAACGTCGACACTAACCACAACAACTATAACAACTACAAATACATCATCATTCAACACGGCGACAACTCTAACTGCAAACAACATACCAATATTAACCTCACCATTAACTACAACATTTCCATCTGACAATCATATAGCCGCTCAAACTACAAATAACACCACAAGTATAAACACACCCATAATATCCACATCTCTAGCTACCATAACAGACGACTGCATTGCTAAATCTAGCGGAACTCAAACAAAAAGAAACAGGACATCACCCGAGAAAACTAAACAAAATAAAGCCAAGAAACTAAAAAATCAAAATCAAACTACTACCCTAAAAAACTATTGGTTGAACCAACCCAATGAGAAATCACACAACCGTTTTGATATCCTTTCTACGGATGATGAAATAGAGGAACCTAAAAGCCTGCCGCAAAAAGACATAGAAGAAAATCTTCAGACCAAAATGCCCAGACCTCCGCCAATTTATGTTCAAGGGGTACGATATATACATCTCCTGATTGACGCCCTTAATGAAACTACATCAAAAGACACATACGAACTGAAAGTTTTACCAAACAATGAAATAAAAATTCAACCATCTGACTCCATAGCTTATACAAAGACCGTTAAAGTACTTAAACTTAAAAATACACAATTCTACACATATAAGCCTAAAGAACAACGCAATTTTAGAGTCATGCTTCGAAATATGCACCATTCAGCGGACCAAGAAGAAATCAAAAAAGAACTTAAAGAACATGGACACATTGTAACAAACATACACAACATATCACAACGAGGAACGAAGAAACCACTCTCGCTCTTCTCCATTGAGCTGGAAAATAACAAAAATAACAAGGAAATTTATAATATTACTCACTTGATGCACTGTAAGATATTATTTGAACCACCTTATCAAAAAAGGACCATCCCCCAATGCATGAACTGCCAAAAATACGGCCACACAAAGAACTTCTGCACACTTGAACCAACCTGCGTCAAGTGCGCAGGAAAACACAAAACGACTGATTGTACCAACGTTACGGATCGCAGTAATCTAAAATGCGCACTCTGTGGTGAGCCCCACACTGCAAATTACAAAGGTTGCGAGGTATATAAAGCACTCAAGGTACAAAGATATCCAACACTAAGAAAAAAAAACACTAGAAGAACAGCCCATTCAGACCAGCACAGAAGCTAGAAATCCCATCACAGATATGCCCAAACCCGCCCCCAATATGATTAAACCACAAACAACATTTGCTGACGCCATTAAAAGTGACAACGCTGCTGCTACAAGGACTACAAGGACTATAACCCCTCCTTTAATTAATAGACAGGAAAACAGGAACGGCGTTCCTTCTACAAATAACAAAGTAAATTTATCAATAAACAATAAAAGAGAAAATACTACGAAACCCACAGACGACCTATCCGAACTCAAAGAAATGATGAAACAACTAATAACACAGATGTCTAACATGATGAACATCCTAACCCTATTGATGACTAAAATAAATAATGGACAATAAGACAAATTTAAAAATCGTCATATGGAATTCAAATGGACTAATTCAACACGCTTTAGAACTAAAACAATTCATTAAAAACAACTCAATTGACATCCTGTTAATAACAGAAACACATTTCACAAATAAAAGTTTTTTAAAAATTCCCAATTTTAAAATCTTCAACACAAATCATCCTAGTGGACGAGCTCATGGTGGCACAGCAATAATCATCAGACAAAATATTAAATGCCATGAACTGGATGGATACAAAAAAGACTATCTTCAAGCGACAACCATCCAAATAGAGGATACACTAGGACCGCTTATAATATCAGCATTATACTGCCCACCAAAATTCACAATTAGTAAATTAGAGTATGCTGACTACATCAAATGCCTGGGACCACGTTTTATCGCAGGAGGTGACTTTAACGCAAAAAATACGGACTGGGGTTCAAGATTGACAAACAAAAAAGGTAGAATTCTTATGGACGCCCTTACCAAGCACAATTGTAAATTTTTAAGCACCGGAGAACCTACCTATTGGCCTACTGACAGCAGGAAAACTCCAGACCTCATCGACTTCTGCATAACCAAGAACATTAATTTAAATCAACTAACAATAAAATCTTGCCTTGACCTATCCTCGGACCACTCACCAATCATCATTGAATATCTCAAAAGTACAAAACTTCAATCAAATATAGCACCTCTGACAAACCACAAAACCGACTGGGATGCTTTCCGACATTTCGTTGACGCAACAATTGAACCTGAAACTTCACTAAAAACCAATGAAGATCTTGAAAGTGCAATAATTCACCTCAATGACCTCCTTTACTCTGCAGCACTAAAATCTACACCTGACTTAAAAAAAATAAAAACCAATCCTACACAATCTTCAGATACAATCAGACAAAAAATTAAAGAAAAACGCAAACTAAGAAAAACTTGGCACTTAACCAGATCACCAACCGACAAAGCGAACCTTAATAGAGCGACGAAGGAACTTAAGGCCATACTCAAAGAACACAAAAACCGCAGCATTAACAACTATTTATCTAATCTCACTGCAACCCAAAACACAAATTATTCACTATGGAAACTAAACAAAAGACTTAAAAACGGAAGTACCCATCAACCACCTATCGCAAACGCTGACGGCACTTGGTCTAGGACAAGCAAGGACAAGGCGAAAGCACTAGCTGGCTACTTCAAAACAACTTTCTCAAATGCAATCATTGGACAGAATATTTCACTTCAACAAAATAACTCGTGTTTAAACACAAGGATCAAGAGAATAACCGCCAAAGAAATAAAAGACCACCTGAAATATAAACTAAACCATAAAAAATCTGCTGGATACGACATGATAACTGGACAACTACTAAAACACTTACCTGACAGTGCCATCATATACCTAAGGAATATCTTTAACGCTATTATACGACAAAACTATTACCCGAAAATCTGGAAGGTCTCGAAAGTAATCGCTATTCCCAAGCCTGGCAAGGATCCTACAAAGACTACCTCATATAGACCGATAAGTTTACTACCAATAGTATCCAAAATATTTGAAAAGCTGTTACTTAATCGTATTGACAAAGTTGTATTACAACAAAAACTCATACCGGACCACCAATTTGGTTTTCGACAAAAACATTCGACTATACAACAAGTCCATCGAGTTACTAACAAAATTTTTAACGACTTAGATGAAAAAAAATACTGCGTGTCAGTATATCTTGACGTAGCCAAGGCTTTTGATAGTGTTTGGCATGAAGGACTTCTACATAAATTAAAAAACATGCTGCCGGACTTCTCTGAGCTAATTAAAAGCTATCTGGACGACAGACACTTCTACGTCTCACACAACGATGAGTGTTCCGAGTTATGCCGAATAGACGCAGGTGTCCCCCAAGGAAGTGTTCTAGGACCAACGCTCTACCTTTTATATACAGCAGACATACCTAAACCAGACAACGCTATGATAGCTACTTTCGCAGACGACACGGTTATCCTTTCTTCGAACAAACGATTAGACTTAGCCACTCAACAAGCCAGATTAGCACTTGAGAAGACAGTAGATTGGTTCCAGAAATGGGGAATCAATATAAACGAGGAAAAAACAGTACAAGTTGTATATACTACGAAAAGAAATCATATCGCTGAAAACATCATTCTGAACAACAAAGAAATTACTATTGACAATGAAGCGAAGTACCTGGGCATGCTTATAGATAAAAAATTGACCTGGAAATCACACATATTATATAAACGAAACCAAATAAAAAACAAATTCAGACAACTCTACTGGCTTCTAGGGAAGAACTCACGGTTATCAACAGAAAACAAACTCCTAATCTACAAGACAATAATAAAACCTATATGGACCTACGGGATTCAAATCTGGGGAACTGCCTGCACGACAAATATTAATATCATCCAACGACTACAAACAAAAATTCTTCGGACTATAGTAAATGCACCATGGTACATAACCAATGCCGACTTACACCACGACCTCAACATCCTCACCGTAAAAGAAGAAATAAAAATGATCAGCAGACGACATCAAATAGCGCTTTGTGACCACACCAACTCTCAATTACGAAGTTTACCTGAGCAGGAAATGAATTCAAGAAGACGACTAAAAAGACGCAAGCCCGTTGACCTACAAAATATTTAAAGTACTCGTATATTTATGTAAAAAAAATAAAAAAAAGAAAAAAACATAATAATAACAATAGCTAAATAAATAGAAAATAAATAGAAAGTTGTGAAATTGCACATAACGTTAGAAATGTATCTATAGACAATGGTCTAAGTCTACAAATGTATCCCTTCAAAAACTTTAATAACAATTACTTAGTGTCATCATTAAGACAGATGTAATATTTTAATTTGGGAAATAAAAAAAAAAAAAAAAAAACTAAATGCGAATCCACTCGAGCGATAAATCTGTTAGTGCCAAAATGGCAGTTGTCAGGGTAGGGTGTGTTGTCTCTGCCAATATTCGCCAGGGTTACCGATGGGTGACTTGAAAACTTATCTTCGGTATAAAAACATGCTAAATAAATAATAAAATACACACGGACACGGTGAAATATATTATTATTTAATAGCGTTCTATAAGTTAAAAGAACTTTAAGAATTCAGTATAATTTGGGTCAATTTAAGAAAAAAAAAATCAAAATAAAAGAAAGAAAATGTGGACTAAAAAATTAATGAATTTTAAAATTGGTCCCAGAGTATAATAATTGCTAAGGGGGTAAAGGGGGTCCACTATTTGCGAAATATAGTCACCACGGAACCAGACCGTAAAAAAGTTTCCATTTAGTGAAATTTACCGCCTATCGGTAACCCTGTTTTTCACTCGGTTTCCAATCTCACGTAACTCTGTGTGAGAAAAAACAATGAAAACATTTGAAGCTGAGTGACTTTTGGAGTCCATTTCATATAATATTGTGTATGCATATTGTGTTGTGTTTGTGACATGTTCCCTTTACTCTTCACCCCTTTTCATAACTAAGGGACGCTCTTCGTAAATTCATTCATTATTAACATATCAATAGAAAAATGCGTTTGTGTTTACTTTCACATTTCGCATTTCATACCCAACCTTGTGGGTGAGACGAAATATTCCTTTTTGAGAAGGGAAGAAAACAGGTTTTTTCAATATAAAATGAAATATATAGGATGAAATGTATTTAATGTGTGCGTGAAAACAAATAGCCCGATTTCTGAAAGCAATTTCTTAATTGATTTCAGAGCATTTTACTGTCATGCGTGTATATAGGCATAATTAGGCCAAATACATATACATATATATATGTATTATAATGCTACTGTTTAGTTTCTGAGCGTCTTTAATCATATTTGGTATAGAATGTAGCTTTTAATTATTATCTACTTTCAATAATAATAATAATTATAATGGAAATTAAAGCAGAAGTAGGTAGCATATTCATACTTCTTGAAAAATTTTAAAATCAAAATATTTTATAATAAAAATTAAAAACAAATAGCTATTTCATTCCATGTCAACACCTGAGGTTTGTATGTATATACATACATACATATAAACATTACATATGTATGTATGTAGGTGCATTACATATGTATGTATGTAGGTGCATAGGCGGCCAGGTATGGGCTTTTAGGGTAAAGTTTTCGGACGATCCCTACTAGTAACCATTACAAAAAGACTCACTGCCTCCACGCGGCGGCCGCCGGGCAACGGTCGCTATACCACTTCCTATGGCTTCCCCCTTCCATTCAGTCCTGTATCTGCGTTGTGCTCTTACAGGTCGGATCGGTTGGTCGCGGCCGAGGGTCTGTGTCAAAGCTTCCGGCCAAAGTTGAGCAACGAGGGGAGTAAACCCTATTTAACAAATCCCTAATCCACGGTGGAACAGCATACGCTAAAGGATGCATGGCTAAGAGGGAGCTTAGTCTCGAGTCTGCGAACTCCGGATACCTGGCGTCCTCTGGTTTCAGTTCAGCCTTCCCACGGCATACCGGGCTCTGCCGTGGGCGACCTCCTTTCCCGGACACTCGTGGGAATAATTGATTCAACAACAAATATTAATTCACAGACAGATGCATCTATAAACGCATCATCTTCTGGTGTAGCTAGCGAGCAACCAGTCGTACCACCCTCCCGAGACGCTACTGTGCCCTCAACGGAAACCACTCAAGCTGCTTGTGTGCACACAGTGGACCCCAACCAATTGACTGCGGTCGAGCAGCCAAACCCCACTGTTGGTATGGAAGGCGATGTCATAGGGACCCCTTCTATAACCCCCAAAAGAGCCAGAAGTGTAGAAGTTGACGCTATGTCCTCCGCCTCTGACTCCGACATCGCCCTATCACAATTCGAC
Organism: Brachyopa scutellaris; assembly: GCA_949775065.1. NCBI lineage: Eukaryota > Metazoa > Arthropoda > Insecta > Diptera > Syrphidae > Brachyopa > Brachyopa scutellaris. Next base: position 28,783,723 of record OX459113.1, on the reverse strand, counting down.
ACCTGTAGTGTCATCTCGGAAAAATCCGGTTGTACCGCCATTGGTGTAAAAATTGGCGAGATGATCATCTCCGAAAGTGGCTTTGTCAAACTCAGCGCAGCTGAACGTAGACGCTTCAAGAAAGCTCTAAAGAACGGGGAAACTAGAGAACGAGCTCTAGAGTTGGCTAAGGTAACCCCCCCGAGACAGCCAGAAGCAAAAAGGGGCCGGTCAGAGGACCACACCCCACCTGCTAATTCCGCCAAGAAGGCAAAGATCGTCCCCAATCCGGACAAACCTAGTTTCAGCCAGGTTACTAGTTGCGTCCGAATTGGTGTCGTTCCTACCGACTTGGCCAACTGCCCTTTCTCCCAAGAACAAATGGCTCTGTTCGAGGAGGCGGTCATCGACATCTCGATAGAGCTGTGCGAAGGCGATGTCAAGCCCCAGTTCGCCAGCTCTCTCCGTAAATCGGGATGTTTGCTTTTCATTTGCTCGGACAGTGTTACTGCCGAGTGGATGCGCAACTTTTTCAGCAGCATCAAAGCTAAATGTGGTCTGGACGTGATGCTTGTGGAAGAGGGATCCTTCCCGAAACCACACGTCATCCGAGGGTTCTTTCCACAGAGCCTAGAACTGTCTGACGAGAAGATCCTTGCTACCATCCGTGCACAAAACAAGGATCTGCCTACCAAATCCTGGAAGGTCGTGCACCGCATCGAAAAGGACACACTCCTCCACCTTGTCCTCTCCATCGACGATGCGTCCTTCAATAGGCTCCTCGCCCTTAAGGGCAAAATAGCCTACCGCTTTAGCCACGTTAGGTTGATCCTTAAGAACACCGACAAGGTTTCAACAGGGACTGGCAGCGGAAAACCTCCTCCACCCATGGTGGCCAAAAACACGCAGCTTGCTGCACCCCACGATCGCCCTTCGATGAGCAGCGCCGCCGGGCATGTTAGTCCCAGGGTTGTGGCGAAGCAAATCAACTCGCAGCTTGCTGCACCCCGCGACGGCCCTTCGACGAGCAGAGCCGCCGGGCATGCAAGTCCTAGGGTTGTAGCGAAGGCAACGGCTTCAGCAAAGGACCGGTCTAGGGATCGTCCTAGCCCAGCCGCTTGTCGGAAAGGGAAAGGCCCTAAAAAAGCCCAACTCCTCCGACAGGCAACCCAACACCAGCCACAATGAGCACCCTTAAGGTGCTACAGGCGAACCTGCATCACGCGAAGGGTGCGTCCGCAACCCTTAGCAAGCGGTTCGCCGAGGAGGAAATAGCCCTGGGTTTAATTCAGGAACCCTGGGCTATTGGCGGACTTATACGAGGTCTCAAACAAAATGACTGTAAGTTGATTTATAAGCTTGGGGAGCAAGTGCCTAGGGCAGCTTGCTTAGTTAACAGCCTTACTAACTTTCTTCCCATTCCAGAATTTATCAGCAAGGACTTAGCGGCCATTATCGTCGAGATTCCGACGGTCAGGGGAACGGTCAGTATGCTTCAGCATACTTCCCCGGAGACTCGGACCAAATTCCAACAGTAGAGGTCCGAAACTTGATCGACTTCTGCCGGGCAAACAATCACCACTTCATCATCGGCGTGGATGCCAATGCGCATCACACCATTTGGGGAAGCAGTGACATTAACAAACGAGGTGAGTCCCTTTTAGATTATCTAATGAGTAGTCATATTGATGTATTAAATAAGGGATCAAAACCCACCTTCATTAACGCGATTCGTGAAGAGGTATTGGACCTCACCCTCGCGAGTCCGTTTATCGCAAACTCTGTTATAAACTGGCATGTGTCTGATGAGGCCTCGTTGTCTGACCATCAACACATCAGATTTGACATACCTGGTCAAATGACTCAGGCACCTGCCAGATTTATTCCTAAACTAACCAACTGGGACAGATATCGTGAAAACGTTATCATAAACTCAGAAATGCTAGTTACGTCTATCGGTTCTATAAGAGACATTGACGAAGCTGCATACCAATTAAAAGATGTGTTATTGACCTCCTTTCAAAGCAGCTGCGTCACAAAAACCAGTACGAACAGTCGCAAGGTTCCCTGGTGGAATGACCAGCTTAATTCGCTTCGAAAGAAAGTCAGGAAACTTTTTAATCGTGCTAAACGAACGGAAAGGTGGGAAGAATACAGGTTCACTCTCACACTTTATAATAAAGAACTCAGAAGATCTAAGCGAGAGTCATGGAGAAGACACTGCGAAAACATTACTGACATGCCGGTAGCAGCCCGACTTCATAAAGCTCTAGCTAAGGATCACACAAACTGTGTAGGGTTACTTAAGAAAGCTGATGGTACCTTCACAACGAACCGAACAGAATCTCTTGAAACCTTGCTTCAGGTCCACTTCCCCGGTTCGTCCATTAATAGTTTAACCACAAATTCTATCCTTACAGATCATAGGGTCGCTGTTGAGAGTAGAACAAACAGTTTATCTGGCAGGTTATTTAGCCCAGATAAAATTAAATGGGCGATAGGCTCATTTAAACCTTTTAAGGCGCCCGGTGGAGATGGTATATTCCCAGCACTTCTCCAAAAAGGGCTGGAGCTACAATTGGTGCTACATCCCACTCTCTTGGAGGGAGGTTAATGTAGTTTTCATTCCTAAGTCAGGTAATAAACCAAGCGAGCTGTCTAAATCCTACCGTCCTATCAGTCTAACCTCCTTCCTTTTAAAGGCCATGGAAAGACTACTGGACATTCACATTAGAGGTACGTTAGATAGGTCTTCTCCTCTACAATCTAGTCAATATGCGTACAGAAAAGGTAAATCTACAGAGCATGCTCTCCACCATCTTGTCAATAAGATAGAGGGGGTTCATCGCTCTAAGGATATTACCCTCTGTGCTTTTCTTAACATTGAAGGTGCCTTCGACAACACTGGCTATGACTCAATTTCAAGAGCCATTCGCCAAAGAGGTATCGAAGAATCGACCAACAGCTGGATTAGGACCATGCTGGAAAGTCGTATTATAAAATCGACTTCAGGAGATATTTCGGTGGCGGTAACGGCAATCAAAGGCTGCCCACAAGGGGGCATCCTTTCTCCTTTGCTATGGTCCCTCGTCATCGACGATTTGCTTGCTGAACTACGCAACTCGGGATATGAAGCTATCGGCTACGCTGATGACCTAACGATCATAGTGAGCGGTAAATTCGATTCCACCATCACGAGTGTGATGCAAAGTTCACTACAAATCGTTTCAGAATGGTGTAACAGGGAAGGGCTCTCAGTTAACCCCTGTAAAACCGTTCTAGTGCCTTTCACGAAGAGAAGAATCATTAACTTGGGTCCAATCATCCTGAAAGGCACCACACTTGAGTATTCCAATGAGGTCAAATATCTGGGAGTTATCTTAGATAAGCATCTCACTTGGAATCCTCACCTCAACTCTATAATAAACCGTGCAACTAGGGCCTTATGGGCAAGTCGTCGACTGTATGGTAGAGCTTGGGGTCTCAATCCAAAAATTATACACTGGTTGTATACCATGATGGTCAGACCCATCATTTCGTACGGAGCCTTAGTTTGGTGGCCTAAGGTTCTCGAAAAGACCACAGCCAAGAAGCTTGATAAGCTTCAACGCATGGCGTGTCTTGGTATAACCGGTGCCATGCGCACCTGCCCTTCAGCAGCTCTAGAAGCTATAATTGGCATATCGCCATTACAGATCTTCATTAGGAAGTCAGCCGCTAGAAGCGCTATTAAATTTCAACTTATTCGCAAGTACAAACCAGGTAGCCTTACGGGTCACCTTAATATTATCAACAACATTCCCGATCAGGACATGCTTTGCACTGTCGCTGACTTTATGATAAGTGAATATTGCTTTGGCAGAAAATTCGAAGTTCATATTGGGGAACGTACCACGTGGTCAAACGGAGGACCCACGATAGACCCAAAAAGTCTAATATAGTACACTGATGGATCAAAAATGGCCTCTGGCGTTGGCGCTGGGGGTTTTCGGGCCCAACACTAGAATCTCCGTCCCTCTGGGATCATTTCCCAGCGTGTTTCAAGCTGAGGTACACGCAATTGAGATCTGCGCCTTGATTAACCTACAAAGAGGCATCAAGGGAGCTAACATAAATGTCTATTCAGACAGCCAAGCCGCACTCAAAGCTTTGAGCTCCCATTCTGTGGACTCAAGACTGGTAAAGTGCTGCTTCAATGCTCTCCAATCTCTAGCTACCCACAATAAGGTTAAACTTTGGTGGGTGCCTGGTCACAGAGGCATTGAAGGAAATGAGATTGCGGATGAACTGGCCCGATCAGGCTCTACTGCTAAATTCTCAGGTCCAGAACCCTTTTGTGGCATAAACTGGGCAACAATCTCAGCATTAGTTAACAATTGGGAACACAATCTCCGACTTTCTCATTGGAGAAATGTCCCGCGGCTTAGGCAAGCCAAATTGTTGATTAAGCCTTATACCCATCACAACGAACTTCTAAACCACAATAAGAAGGATATTAGGTATCTAACAAATTTCCTCTCCGGTCATTGTCATTTACGATACCACCTGAACAAGTTAGGCCTGTCTAGCGAGACCGATTGTCGACTCTGTTTGGAAGAGGTCGAAACAGCCGAACACGTCCTTTGTGACTGCCCGGCACTTTTTGGGGTCAGACGACGTACCCTACACAAAGAACTGCTTAGACCTTATGAATTAAAAAATGCGTCAACCAAGGACTTACTCACCTTTATCAGAAAGGTGGTTTGCCTCTTGGGCTAATTAGTATCCTACGATACAATAGATCTTTCAGGTCGCAGTATCAGCCTTGGAGCAGGATCCAGACATATAAAAAAAAAAAAAAAAAAAAATGTAGGTGCATTTGTTTACCAACTACCACCTTGCTCAGTTGCTGGGTTCATCAACATTCTTCTTCTTTCTTTAGGTGGTGCAACAGTTCGGGGCAATGGTTTTAAAGATCTCGGTAGGTATTTATGTAGTTTCACTCGAAATTTAAACAAAGCGTAGGTATAAACCACATGAGTAAATCATGTTCAATGTTAGGTTTTGTGATGATAGTGTAAGGTGTTTAAAGGTCATTGTGTCACTCTTTCCCTCTTTAACAGTCTTCTCCGTCCTCCGCTCGAATATGCAAAATTTGGACACCTCACTGTAAGAATCACAATACTCTTACTGAAGCCGACCAGCGAAGCTTCATTCATTCTGCAATAAAAGAGCTTCACTGTGACGACACTTTTACCCTAGTTTCATATTTGAATCGAATAAAACCTTGTCTTAAAGACAGGTTAATAAGGAAATCAATGCTATGCACCAACTGATTTCAGGTCTGATAGATGCCCTGATATGCCTACCTACTATATTTTGACAATCTAACTTTCGGGGGGATCGCATTACCTTACTGCATGCGTCGCAACCGCATGAGTAAACTCCATAATTAAAATATTAACTTTGTCGGCTTTAATTTGAACACAATTATAATAAAAAAAAAACTAGACTGTGTACTATACTATAGGTACTTCATAAAACCAAAAATTGTTTTCAACCATCTTACATCTAAACAGCAATTTTATTCTATTCTCGTTCAAATATAGTCAATAAACAATGTACCTACTTTGCATTTTTGGCACAAAACAGATCAACTAAAACACAAAATTCACCTTTTCACCAAATGCAGAAAAAGAAAAATATAACCTGCGCAATGATTATGATTTTTGTTTGGGCTTATTCACTGTATGTGTTTGTACACATACACACCTACACACGTACAATTGGTTTTACTCATGGTTTCATTCAAATTTCTGCCAAACCAGAAAAAAGACATAAATCCCTCATACTCGTAAGTTCGTAAATCGTAACACTCAAATCTCAATTTTTTTTTTTGGGCTTTTAAGTTAACTCTCCTTGCTTTTGAGTGAACATCGGAAGGCAATGCTAAGCAAGCATAACCGGTTTTACTTTATTCCCACTCAATATTTAATTTTAACTTAATTCTCTCAGAGCGTAATATATTTTTCAATTTTTTGGGAGAAAAGTCGATGTGCCCTCTGGCTTGCCGAGTAAAAAACAAAAAAACTTGCTTGATGATAGTACTATTAGTTTCATATACAATGGTACTACCTAATTCTAAAGTAATGTCAAAATCGTTCGAATTCGCAAATAATCGTTCTAATGTAAATGTATTTGCGAGCAAGCTGTTGGACTGTGAAATTTTCAAAAACGTAGGTGACAATTTTTTTCATATTTTATTATACATTGCATAGAACTATTAAAATATATTTTGTGCGTAGCTAATCAATTAAATGAGCGAACAAGACGTCTCAATTTGAGATTCTTGTGGAATATATACAAAGGATACTTGAGAACCCCGAAGGCTAGACGAAAATCCACACAGCACATACAAAAAGGCATCTGTTGAAAGTTGAATATATTTTTTATTACACTAAAATTAAGTTATTTTTTTACAAATGTACATATTATACTAAACAAACACTTTTTTACACAGCTCCATTATTGGATTTATCTCGAATTCGTCTGCTCATTTTGACCACTGCGACCCTGGTTTTTTTCGTTTAAAACCCAAAATATGACACGCACCATGTTAAAATACGAAAACTATTATTATTTCCTTGTTTCACAAATCACAATAAATAATAAATTACTTTAGTTTTCGTTTATCTGTCAAACACTCGTTTGAAATTCGGAAATTTTGTGGGAAAAAGTTGGCATTACTAACGTTCGATTTTAATATCATACGTAGTACGGTTTGAAAGTAGAATCGGAAACAACTTTCGAATAGAATCGAAAGTAGAATCGAGTTACATAGTTGGGCCCCAGATCTTGTCCTTTTTTGCAGCGCCGCTTTGTACGCCTGTTTTTTTTTTCGTTTGCTAGCCTGCACTGTTCATCAAACCAAGGGTTTCGTGGACTTTCAGAATTGGGGTCAGTGGTCCGAGTCAATGTTGGCCGCTCGGAACTATCGGACATCCAGAATATTGGGTGCGTGCCTGGTGACGATCGCAGGGTGGTCAATTTGGTTGACAATTTGTTGATCCGGAGACCGCCAAATTGAGATGAGGAAACCGCGTGCTTGCTATATTGACACTTCGTCCCGCAGCAAAGTCAATCAGCCTTAGTCCGATGTCGGTCTTGGTGTCATGTAGGCTGTGCTTAAAAACGGTTGTGCCAAAGATGTCCTCTCTTCCTATCTTTGCGTTAAAATCGCCCAATACGATTTTAGCGTCATGTTTCGGGCACTGCTCGTATGTTTTCTCGAGGAGCTCCTCAAAACTATCTTTGGTAGCGTCGTCTTTTTCTTCTGTGGGGGCGTGGGTGCATAGTAGGCTGATGTTGGCCAGTACCCGATGGCTACCACTTGGGGGTTTAATTAAGCACAATTGATGTGTAGTAAGAGTTACAACGGGGGCTTTCCCAAGTTAAAGCCAGTAAGTGCCTACCCTATTTCCACAGCATCCAACCATAATCATACACTGGTGCAAAATTTCAGCATGATCGCATTTATGGAAGGGGATGTAAAATGGATTTGTCCTCACAGGAAGGGATGTTAATAAAAAGTTTGTAAAATAAGAGAAAAACAAAAAAATCATTAAAGCTGAAATAAAATTCAATTTCATCCTTAAACTGGCTGCAACTTCCACTCTGATTTCAATGCATTCCACAGAGAGATTACATGTATAACAAACTTTCGTTCCAATGAAACAATTAAAAGTAAACATACATATTATAAAATTTAAATCACATTTATTATCTTTCGATAAAAACATCGCTTCGTAAAAAAAACACGTATGTACGTATATACAGCATTTATTTAGTAGCAATCAGCGTAGAAAGGTCTTTCAATGTTACTTGATAGTATCATATCATCCAAAAGGGAGGGCAGATTTTCTGAGCAATGGAACCAATTATTACGATTTTCAACCAGTTTGTCGAGGTCTACATCTTTAATCTGATTAACAAATTCACGTGGTGTAACAACAATAACCTTTTTCGGTTGTTTTGGTAGCACTTCAAAATCTTCCTCAGTACCAACGTGCATTTGCTTTTTGTAAGAATTTATAAGTAATTGTACATCGCTGGTAGACACAATATCATTGATAACATTGCTTTTTATATTCTCGTAGTTTTGGGAACTCGATTTGGATTCTAAAGAAATGGGCTCTTCGCCATTAACATGTGCCATACTCTCTTTCTTAGTGTCAGCATTGGAACTAACATCATCAAGTGCTTTTTCGTAATCGTATTTATCTAGTTTTTCGATTAATTTTTTTAGTACTCTTACAGCTACTTTCACAGCTTCTAAATCACAATCATCATTGAGACATTTTAATATCACATCTAAGCAGCCAATTTGTGAAAGCTCATTAAAAACTTTTTTGATTCTCAATATAATTTCCGTCTCTGTTAAAGTAACGATTTTCTTATTTTCCTTGGAAAATGTTACAGTAGGGAATGTTCCATCAATCATTCCTTGATTTGTTAATTGAAGAAAAATCTCTATTTCCCAGAAATTAAGTGCGGCAACTTTTACTTCCCAGTACAAATCGTGTACAGCACTGTGCGCTAGTGTACAGTAAAGAGTTGTACAATTCGGAGTACTAATTCGACGATGGACATACATTTGTGTAATGCAAGTTACAGCTTCTTTTCTAACAATGCCTTCACTTTCGTTACAAATAATCCAGAGTAAATAGTCCTAAAAAAATAAGAAAAAGGTAAGTACATACAGTTAGGTGCAAAACTGTTTCAATGTTGCAGATATAGCTGCATTTATATACGCAATTTTTTGTTTACATAAATCAAAACAAACTGCGCACCACTTCTAGATTGCTGGATGTTTGTAGTGTTCAGAAACATATACTACAGAACCCATATGAATCTTTTCTGAGTTACAGTTACTTTTTACATTGAAACAGTTTTGCACCGATTTTGCAGGCGTTCATTCTCTCATTCGTAATAAGCCGTTCTTAGCAATCGAACGTTGAACAAACTACTCAATTATTATTATTTATCTATTAGAAACACTGTGTAATCAGGTAAACAAAAAAACAAAATAGAAAAATTAAAATAATCAAAATTAAAACAACCCTTTTAGTAGCAGGTAAATACAATGAGGCCTCTCCCACTAAATGTGCGTCTGCAAGCTGAAAAATTATTGAGGGAAGGAAAAACTATGGGGTTTGTGGCCACAGAGTTGAACATTAGCAAAGCAAGTGTCAGCAGATTGAAAAAGAAACGGTGCTCCAATATAAAAAACTTAAAGGGTGGTAGGCCAAAAAAACTTTCCGACCAGGATGAGCGATGCCTTTCCAGATACGTCTTAACCCAAAGCGTAAAAAGTGCTGCGAAGCGATGAAAGAACTGGAAAAGGCTACGGGGAAAAGAGTAAGCCGATGGACAGCCTATCGCACGCTTTATAAGCAGAAACTTGAAGCGTTTGAAAAGAAGAAAAAACCTGCGCTTTCAAAGAAAAATGTAAAGGCAAGACTATCCTTTGTCAAAAAATATGAAAGCTGGTCGGAAATGGACTGGAGTAAGGTAGTTTGGTCTGATGAGACAAAAATCAACCGATATTGCACGGATGGAAGGTCTTGGACCTGGAGAAGATATGGAGAATCATTGAAGCCAAGTCATGTAAAGCAGACTGTGAAACATGGTGGAGGTTCTATCATGTTGTGGGGTTGCTTTACCGCTTCTGGTGTGGGTGAGTTATGTCTTGTAGATGGTATTATGGACAAAAATATGTATAAAAACATCCTAAAACAACATCTCTTAAAAACAGTCCGATCTTTGCGAATTCCCCCAGAAGATACAGTCTTCCAGCACGATCGGGACCCCAAACATATGGCGAAAACGGTTCAGGAATGGCTTGGAAATCAATCGTTCTCCATCTTAGATTGGCCCGCCCAAAGCCCAGACCTGAATCCCATAGAGAACCTGTGGTCATACCTCAAGTCCGCCCTCAATAAGGAGTATACATCCCCACCGTCATCTCTAGCCGTTTTGTGGGAGAGGGTCAAAGAGCAGTGGACTAAAATCCCCGCCAGCTATTGCCAGACACTCTCTAGCAGCATACCACGCCGCATCAAGGCAACAAAAAATGCTAAGGGGTTATGGACGAAGTATTAAACTCTGACTTTCAACGGACAATTTTTTTGGTGCAAAACCGTTTCAGTAATATTAAGACACAAAACCTGTAAAAACCCCACTTTTGTGAATTTTTTTTTATGTTATAAATCCAGTTAATTATGTATTAATAAAATGTTATTTTCGTTTTAAATAAGTTGCATTTATTTTTAAATACAAGTGCAAAATAGTTCTTAGCAGGTACTATTGAAACAGTTTTGCACCTAACTGTATATATATGCGTATTTAAGCAATAAATCAAGAGCAAAAAACAAAATGAGTCTAACATACTCATACATTTGAATAAAACATCAATAAGATTTTTGCGTTTCCTTATCAGGGCTAATTTCAGAACATTTTATTTGTATGTAACTTTGGGCTTTAATACTGAACCCACCTCAATAATTCACTCCCCACGACATAATTGCTTAGACAAACTTTACAAAGCAAAAGCTCTGTTGAAGTGGGTTGAGGATAACAAACTCATTCCAGACAATTAGTTCGGTAAGGGCGACCTGTGATGCTAGAAGGGGAGCTTCACAACTGGAGGCAGTTAGCTCAGGATCGGATTACCTGGTGACGGTTATTGGTTGAAGCCCTGATTCACCCGGAATGGAGCGCCGCCTGAGCAAGAGGGAACTCCCGTATAACACTCGGTTCTAGGCCTTTGGCAAGAGAAGAAGTACAATTGCGGACTCAATATTTATGAACGCACATAGAAAGCACTGGTTGCTTTTTACACATTGCAATAGAATATTTGGAAGAACTTGGAACTTAGTCTCTAGCTATATACATACAGTTGATAGGCGGATTCTTAGTATTTAAATCTGGTCTGGTAGCATGCTGTTAGTATGACAACAAACCTCAAGATCCTGACGAAGGTTCAAAGGCTGGCCTTCGTTGCACGTGAAAAAAGTTGCATGAAAAATGTGGACAAAATTATTTTTGTGTCTCAAATGGCCTATTCTATGTCTGAAACAATAATTGATGTCGTTTTTGAGGCATTTCTATTAATTTAAAAAAAAATAATTAAAATCGTACCAAATGTGACATCTTTAGTTTAAATTCTTTTAGTTTGTTCTGCGCGCAGCACGCTCTACTTAGCAAATATTGATCTAAGTAGTCCAATTTCGGATTTATATATCGTTTCCACTACTCTCTTGCATTAGTTCACATAAATGTCGTTTATCAAATTAAAATTGACAAGTGGAAGCCTAACATTAAGGAATATTAAAACTAACTTATAAACTTATAAATACGAATATAATAAACGAAATCATTAAAACTTGAAAAATAATTAAAAAAAATATTATGTTTTGATACAATCACCCCTATCATTAAATCCGCCGGGGGGAATGATTCCCGAAAATTCGAAAATCTGTATCATTGAATCCGTTCGAAGGGAATCGTCCACTTATCGGTAATGTGAACAACTTTTCACTTGATCATTGAAAACGAACAGATCGAATCTCTCCATACAAAGTTTGACGTTTCAGATCCGCGAGGAAATCGTTGCGGATCTGGTGCTTTTACTGTGGGGTTGGCTAGCATTTTTTGTTACTGCCAATAACTTTGAACGTTGAAAGTGCATAAACAAGCAAATGGAATCAGAAATAGTGCGGCATAACATCCACCATTGGATCAATCTTATTTTCGGTCAAAACCAAACGGGATGCAATGCAATGTAATGCAAACGTGATAGAATTCCAATTTTCTCTGGTGTTGTCACAAATCGGGAAGGATAAGTGTGTATAAATGTTCAAGTCTGGTCTCGACGCGTATCGTCAAAAGTCGCCAAAATTATGTAAAGGGAATCAAGTTGTATAACTCCCCGTTTCAAGATCAGCCCCAAGAGTAGTTTGAAGGTAGAGGATCAAGAAGAGGCGGCAGAAGTTCAAAAGAATGGTAATGGCACAGAGTTGACCTGGTCACTGCCAAAAACTTTGAACGTTGAGAGTGCAGAAACAAACAAATGATGAACTAACATCTGGCACACGTAGAATATACAGATCATTGCACAAAACATGCGACCAAAAAATGTAAATACTAAAAACGTTGAACTTTATAAATAAAATAAATCAAACACGACATTGGAATTCAAGACATTGCAAAACAAAAGCTTAAAGTAAAACAAAAAAAGTATTTATTTGTTATTTTTTATTCCTTAGATTTTTGTTTTCACACCACAATCACAATTTCAAGTGTCGAATCAGAAAACAGCTGATTTCGAAAACATAAAAAGGGATGTAGATAAAGTAGCGTATCCGGCGGATTTAATGATCACGACGATAGGTGAATGTGAACCGAATGAGTGAAGGGAATCTCAGATCCGTCGGATTTAATGATAGGGGTGAATAAGCCCGAATTGAAAAAAAAACACCGCCTAATATTTATAAGACCTATTTTTAGCAAGAATCGGCAGCAAAGAGAGCGTTTAGACTAGGTCAATCCAAAGAATATACAAACCCAAGAAGTCGCATCTCATATAAAATGTTTGTATGGCGACCCGCTCTCAGATTACTTAATAAACGAGCTTTTTTCGCTTATCCTACTCTTTCCCTTAGAGCTTCTCTTAGGACACAGAAAAACAATTTACTGTGGAAATGTGTAAAGTAGAAACCGTTTTTTTTTTTATAATCTCCACACGCTAAAGGAGATATTCCTTCCTTTTTGTGCATATGAAAAGAGCCAGTACACTTCATGATTTTTCGATAAACCTTGATTTCGTTTCAAATTGCTTTATCGTGATTCGCGATTCCAGGTGGTCAGTCCGACGGTTTGATGTACAATAAATGAAATAGTGTTTGATATGCGTGGGCAGATTAATGCCGCTGTATCGCATGTAAAAAGTTGAGAAAATGATCAGCAGGACTAGGTTGGACCAGCACGCTTTGTAGTGGATGGTCCCTTTAGGTTCTTTTTGCATGGTGGGGTTGAGAATAAGAATTTTATTTTCTTCGCTTGTTGTTTACTTTTGATATTTGGTGGCTCGATATGTATGTATTTGTGCGAGTATAGAAACTTGGTGTTTTTGGATGTATGCTAATATGATGCGTACACATAATAGGAATCGACATTCCGCATTCATTGACCCAATGTAGACAATGCGTTGATTACGTCACTGAAAACAGGTGCCTTTAGTTGTCGCTAAGGTTATTATGTTATTCACGTCTATCACAGAATCCGTCGTATTCGGAATTTCATTACGAACCCCGAAAGAACTATAACAGAATCCATTGTAGTGGACATTTTTGCTACGAATTTTGAATTTCGTAGAAAGTGGTAAGTTGTTAAGTGCGGCAATGCACATTTGGATTCCACTACGACGGATTCTGTGATAGTTCTTTCGGGGTTCGTAGCAAAATTCCGTGTACGACGGATTCTGTGATAGACGTGATTATGAAATGCCATGCTTCTATACAAAACCATTCAGGTGTTACGCTCTTGCAACTATCTCTGTTTTTATATTCCTGATTTCTGGGTGTGATGAAAAAATTGAGTCGAATACTAAAATATGTTTTTTGGTTATCTCCAAGAACTCTTCCGATGGGGAATTCAAATCACCAGAATCAGTATTTCGGTTATAATTTTTCTGGAATATGAAAAACTGAAAAAATGAAATGAATTGGTTTGCTTTACATGTGACTATGCGTATATGTATTGTGTGGTGTGGTACATATACTATGATCGTCGCCGAGCCTACAAAATGACAAGAGAAAAACTTTTTTGGCTTGCCTCTCAATCTCAATTGGATTGTTATATTTCTTTGGTTCTCTTACGTTGCGAAAGACCTTTTTCAGTTTTGATAATTTTTTGGTGGCAGATGAGACTTCTTGGGTTTGTATATTCTTTGGGCAATCCCAAATCCAGGCTAACATTCTATATGAATAAATGGGGAGTGTTGTCAACACAGACCACACAACTCACTTCTTAAGACTTTTCCCGGGCAGAGGAATGTGAAACCAATAAAACACTTGTAGCTTAAAATGGGGTTTTCCAATTTTTTCTTCCTATTATTATTATTATTAATTGATAGAGCAATTTAATTTTATTAATTGAAAATAATTGTATACTTACAACTAAGTTTAATTGCATGAGATTTTTCTCCCAGAGCACATTCACTGCAATCATTTGTGTTAAACACTTCAGGCCTGATGCACGTACATAAGATTCTTGGTCATTTTTTACAATAAGGTATACTAAAGAGCAGATATCATTTTCCAAAATATACTGCTGGAATGCTGGAAATTCTGAAAATAAAATGTATTGGCGCAAATTCATAGTCAGTGCCTATAGCCGACTATAGTTACAGCCGGCTATAAATAAAAAAACCGGCTATTACTTTTCTTTATTCATAAACACATGTTTGCCTGTGTATTAGTTAGTATCGACTTTCATATGTTTTTGTAAAGTGATTTGAACGAACAAACCCAAACGTCAAAATATTATATGAGAAATTTATAGCCGACTCTAATTATTTAAAATGACGTTTGGGTAGTTTTAAATTTCGAGTCGGCTATAAGTGACTATGAATAGCAAAACGTATATTTTAGGTTATGTAGGTGAATAAATTCTTTTATCGTCGGCTCTATCTGACTATGAATTTGCGCCATTGTATGTATGGTGTTCATATAAACGTGCAGGGTGTTTCAAGTAAAGAGGTCAAGCAGATGAGATAGTTTCAATTATATGCAGAAGTAGCAAATGGTACTACTGTGCACATGCACACATACGTAAGTAAAATAAATAAGGTCAAATATCGTACTTGAACGTGATATTAAAACAATAGATGTCACCAGCTCAATAGTACTATCTCGCACCTCCCATTCCGTGTTATGAAAATGTTTTATTATAATCGGACCAAGATTCTGAAGTCCGGATCCACTCAAATTATCCATTAGCAACGCCATATTTGGTGAAAGAAAATGTTCCACCGATAATTGGGTTAATTTAATGGCTTGTACTACCATCTAAGTAAAAGACAAATAGTAAGTAGAAACCAATATACATAGTTAGAACAAATTTCTTACCAATGATGTCAAGTTTGGATCCTTTAAAATTGCCAAAACGATATCCATCAGGCACATTGTTTCAATAGACTCTTTCCAAGTTATATTATATGCTTCAACTAATGTGTGCAAACAAACTAGGGTGGCATATAGAACTCGTGGTATTCTCAGGACTAAGTCTTCTTTTGCATTTTTTTTATCCGCAACAGTACTATTAGAATAGTTTTCAATTACAAATTCTTTAAGTGCGTGTACCAGCGCTTGAAATACAACAACAGCTTGGTCTTTATTCAAAATTGTTTTCATAGATAAAATGCCATGAATTGATTTGTAGGCTAAATGTGCAGCAAGATCTAGACAATCTAGAAGTATATCTCTAAAAGAGTAAACAATTCTCACGGTAAATTCACTTGATATGGAAAATAGTTTCATCAAGTATTGATCGAAAATGCTTTCTTCTTCATGTTGAGTTTTTACGATACACAATACTGGACTAACGTGCAATACGATTAGTTGGTTCTCGAACTGGATACTTTCATTTTCTATAAATATTTCCGATGGAGCTCTGGACCCCAACATTTTCCACAGATAATGATTATGTTTGGCTAGTTTTAAAAAGTTGACACAACTCCTCCGGGAAATGCAAAATTTCATTGTGTTGAAAAAGTTAACTCCGAAACGATTGAAATCTAGCGGATCGATCTGATTGTCCTTCCACTTCTCATACACTAACATTGCGAAATTGTAGCTCGTCTGTACTCTTAAAATTTTTCCTAGCAAAAATTCATTATGTGTCATTTCGGCCAATTTCCAAATATTCATTTCGAGTTTATGATGAACTTCACACAGATGCGAAATAGGTGTTTTTTCGTTACTTTCTAGAGTTTTTTGAAAAATCATCGATATTAAATCTAATGTTGAACATAGGTCTTTTTGAATTTCTGTGTCATCAACATTTATAACCGTTGAAGTATCTTCGTATACGTTCTGATCAATGGGCTTTAGAATTTCGCTTAATATTTCTAGGCACAATTCTTCATCATATGTCTTTGCGGAGAATTTATACAGAATTTCATATATCAAGCTGGAGGCTTCTCTCACTACGTAAAGAGTGTGATCCCGGCTGCAATACTTTAAAAGGAAACGCCATGACTTGGAAGCTCTTATCCATCGAAGTCCCAGACTGTAGTTAGATATGGCTGCCAACAAACGGATATGCCCCAGTTTAATTGATGGTGTAAACTTTTCATAGTTGTCTTCGACAATTTTCGCAATCCTGTAATATTGTATACAAACTATATAATTCGCATTACACTTATAAGATTCTAATTTTCTAGGTTGTCCCAGCAATGGAATTTAAATACATAATGTTTAATTTATGGTATGTAGGTGAAGCGTAATGATTGTCAACTTAGTTGAATGTCTGTAGCGATGTCGAGAACTTCTTTGCGAACATTTAAGTCAGGAAATGGGAGTTACCCCTCCCTTTTATCAGTTAAAAAGGATAAAAATAAAATACCCTCACCCTCTGATCGGGCATATTTTATCAGTCACATATGCACTTACATATTCATCGCTGTGATCAATTCCGAGTCGATTGAAAACGAACGGAATTAAAAAGGGATGAATCTAAAAAAATGCGAATTCGAATTCATCCCTTGTAATTCCGTTCGTTTTCAATCCGGTCGGAATTGATCACAGGGGTGATTATGTATGTTTTATATCTTCTTTTCTTCTTTAGGTGGACCAGGGCCTGTTATATTTTTGCACGAATGGGAGTTTTTTGTCGACCGGCGCACAGTGTGCGATTTTGCAAATTTTGCGGGACAAAATAGGATAAAAATCAATAATGAACATTTTTACTGTTAAGATGACTTTAGATGTGCTGATACACTATTTAAGCCATATACAAAAAAATTACAACGAAAGCTTGTGTTGATAATAGCCAGCAAAAGCAACTGTCTACCGACTAAGCTTACTGGATCAGAAGTAGTCTCTCTTCGTGTAACGTTGTGAGTTCTATTTTCTACCAGCTTTTATTTGCAAAAAAAATTTAGTATGGATATTTAGCTTCAAAGTATGTACTTCACGTTTCACTATAAGAACAGTTTCTTAAACAATGATTACGTAAGATAAACTGCACCGAAATGTATTGGTGAGTTATTTGCAAATTAATTTAAAGTTTTGCGTTCATTGGACTACAAAAACTTTTGTATGCGATTGTACGTTGTGATTTTATATATTTTGTAATCGGTGTCCTGCACATTTAAATAATAAAAAAAACCAAGGTCGGCATTCACCGACCGCTCATAAATCGCTCTTAAAGTTAAGAGGCTCATAAGTTAAAATTTCTGGTTGGTATTCACCGACTACTAATAGGTTTTTGTCTATGCTGTCTATGCTACTTCGACTTTGAGAGATCTCAATATTCGGATTTCCGAATGTGTTCTCTTTCGAACATTCGGAGTCAATGGCGCTCTTTTTCGAACATGTCAGTGACATTTGGCAGTGTAAATTATGGGGATGATGCAACACAGCTGTAGATGGTGAAATTGATGTTGGTGGATTAATTTTTTTTCGCAAATTTATTAGGAATTAAATAGTGGAATAAGGAACATGTTCACTAAATTCATTATAATGTTATTTTCCTCGCCGGATGAAGACACATTTCTTTCTTTTCTACCCACTTTAAAAATCAACAGAAATAATTTAAAGTTGAAACGGCAGCTGATTTCGAACTATTTCGAAGTTATCTAAGACATTAGCAGAGACAATAATAATTGTCTCTGATATTATTGCTCGTAACTTAAGAGTGGTTGGGACCACTCATAAGTCTTATGAGCGCTCATAAATACGCACTAATAGCGGTTGGTAAATAGGTTTATGAGGCTCTTAACTTATGAGCTGTCGGTAATTGCCGGCCTAAGTGCAATAAGAACTGCGTTTCTGAAAACTATTCATGTTTTTTTTTCAGATATCCTTCTACGCATTTCAATGGAATGTGTTTTATACAGGGTGGCCCAAAAACACTTACCCGATGTTGTTGACATTCGAAAGAGGTGGCACCGTGAAAAATCTTTTAGGTGTTGAGCCCGGGCAGTATCGCGTATTAGTTCAATGCACTTACCACTACACCACGGTGCTCATCACGGTATGTTTTATATGTTACCGTAAAAGCCTAGATAACGGAAAATGTAAATATTTACCAGGCACTGTTTCCACAGCGCCAATTTTGTGACAATTAATTGAAAATATTGGTATCTGTGCTGAACCTATAGCAATGAAAAAACAGCTCCAGTATCAATGTTAATCCAGCAACAGAATGAGGCGAAATACGCGTAAAAAAAAGAAATTGTTATCAGAGATGATATCGTAAGAGCAGAACATAGGAAGAATCGGATATAATAACAAAATTAAGGAGGATAAAAATGGAGTTGTTCGAAAAACGAGTAGGATGGAATTAATTATTAAGAGAAAGTCGAATCTTCAATTTGGAAAGCACTTCTGATCAGATCAGCTTTAAGGTCTCCAAGTAAATGACATACTCATTTCAAGCAGAAAATTCGGAAAGAGCAGAAGAAATGGTTTCAGGTGAGCAGCTCCTATTAGGGTTATAAGCGCAAGACATTATGCCTTTGGTACAATTATCGTGAACTTAAACAATTATGTACTCAATGTCGGCTTATTGACTTATTTGCAGGAGTGGATTTGCAATACATTGCTATTACTCCTCCCACCGTATCAGTTAATCTGACGTTTTTATATAAGCTATAGTTAGCAATGGTATGCGAGTAGATTCTACAAAAAGCTTAAACCAGCGTTCACCTACACACATATACATCCGTATATTTTACTCAATAGTGATTCAAAACACTACTAAGCGAAATTAGGTATATTGTTTCCTTAATCGCTGGACTACGCTACACTAAAATAAAGTTCATGTTATTTAATTGTAAGATTCTCCTAAATAATTTGATCCTTTGTTCGATGTGTTTATAGCAATGATATTAGCACCACGGCGACTGAATTAACGGTGTAAGCCAGGGATTTAATATGAGGATAGTAGAGACCTTTAACAAACCATTCGTAAGATCAGAAGCGAACCAAAAATGTTTTAAAATGTCTGCGTCGGAAATATGTGATGAAAGAATCTTTGTTCGAGATAACAAATATGAATCTGATAATTAGCGTCTGGGAAAGTTTTTTTTTTTTGATGAGAGTCAAGAATAACAAAATATTATTCTATTCCCTATGACCAGTTACATTTTAAAGAGACACAAAACGTACTTTACACAACTCGAAGAACTTACCTTTCTAATATATTTTTCTCCCGAAGCCCAATTATCAACCATTCGTTTTCTGTTACTATGGCACAAAGTTTAAACATTAAGGAGACCACTGTGTGGTGAATCTTCCTGTAGTCATCCAAAAGTATATTCACGCATTGATCTATCCAATCCAGAACAACAGGGGACTTAAGGAGGTTGCCATGCTCTGAAATCCATATTCTTTTAGCAGAGAACTACTACATACAATATCATGAACAGTATTCGGAATTAGCACACATCTTACCTTCAAGTGATATATGCATACACTATGTATGTATGTATTTACAATTATAAGTACCTATACGTACCTGAGTCTTTTATATACATATATATATAACAAAAATTATTAAGAAATGTTATTTTAATATCCTGGGGAAAGTTTTGTGATATGAGCATTAAGACATTTTTTAGGATTGCACCTGTTCACTGGATAACTCTACTGATGAAGAGAGTTTAACAGGTTTTATGGAGATTCAGACGCAAGGTCTTAAAATTGTACATATTGAAATCTTAATTAAATATGTATTTCCAAACAAAAATCTTAATACAGTGGACGTCCAATATAACGAATACTCGATATAGCGAATTTTCAATATAACGAACGCTTTTCAGATTTACATTAACATCTCTAAATAGCGAACGATGAACATAGTTTGCTATTCGATATAACGAACGCATTAATAAATTGGCATAAAAATGTGTTCTTGTTGCCAATGTTATGTGTGCGTTCTTGTCAACACGGAAGTTTATTCTAGTATATGTTTGGTCCAAAGAGCTTACGCGAGATACACAATAGGCGCGTTTTTTTTTTCAAATCTATATAGACTTCGAAAAAGCTCTCCAAGTAAAGATAAAACTGGATAGTTATCCAGGCTAAGGTTTTGTTGCATTTTACATTGAAAACATGTTGCGGAAATATATTTAGCCTATATAGTTTTGAAAAAAAAACACGCCTAATATTGAATGCGAAAAACGTTAAACGAGCTTAAAAGCGACACATGTATTGGGGCCGAATTACCGCATCCGTTAACGAGTTACTCCTCATCGAAATGTGACGATTTGGCATTACCGCTCACGTTATCGAGTATCATTTTACGTATCATTTACTCGATCATTCGATAAAGAGTCCTACTCACACACTCGTTAACGGATGCGGTAATTTGGCCCCTGTTTTTCGCTTCAACACATTTGAAAAGTGTCAATTGTCTTTTTCTAGTAGTCTTCACCTTCATACATTTTGGTTTGAATTCTTTTATTTTTGGTTTGTCTTTCGCTATGCAGTTTTAAATTTTATGTACGCTCTTACAAATACGTACGACCGTAGGATTCCGTTAGCAGTTAAAATGATTTTTTTATTGTTTAGTATTAAAAAGTGCATTTTAGTTTCGTCATGTTTACTTTAAGACGGCTTCAAGAAAAAGCTGTACATATGAAATCTCAACTTGAAGTGAGGCAAAGTCGTATAAGTGATTTTTTTTTCTTCAAAATAATTTTAACATTTATGTAAAATAATGGCAGGACCATTCATTTTAATATTACCAATAAAAAAACGTAGGTATTTATATATAATAATCAGCTATTTAATTTTTTTTAAAAAAAAGTTGATCGATATAACGAACACTCTCGATATAGAGAATGACCTCGAACATTATACCATTCGTTATATTGGACCTCCACTGTATATGTATAAATATATAGCTAAATCATTTCAATTAAAACCCAATTCCCAAATAAATGTAAATGCTTTCAAAATACGCATTGACCGCGAACAAAAAAACAGAAAATAATTACGGGTGCAAAACTAGAGAAACTAATAAGTAATCTACTGTGTATAATAATAATAAGTACATACATGTACTTTTTTTTCGATCGATCCATTTTAGATCGATTCTTAATAGATATTGCGTTTTTAATAATACCAAACGTTCGCAAATAATACGCGCCCAGCATCTTTTTTAATTTATGTATGTACATAGGTACTTTATCCTCTTTTTTATTGCTGCAATGTTTTTTAACTCTAGACACGATTTATATTCGATTACTTTATATAGTATCTGTGAATAAAATACTTTTTTATTAAAAACTGCTCTTTTTTAACTTTGTTTTATTAAAAAAATAAATAAACAAATAAATATTTGACTACTGCCGACCTGACACAAATCTAGCTTCTTGTGCGTGTTATGTTCTTGGCGCGTATGGAAGAGACCTACACTATGTTGCCTTCTGCGAAGGGCGACATAAAAAACTTCCCACGACACTTGTAACTGTCGAATACTTGTCGGACACCGTAAACAAAACTTGGGGTTCGCTTGGGATTGATTGAATCTGGACAGCACGCTCAATATTACTAAAAATGGATGGTTATGAAATGCAACTTAATTTGAATGCGACAGCATACCTCAATTTATGTCGGAAATCAAAGTCAATCAGCATCATTTGAGGTGAACGTGAAGTTCCGGAGATCACCTTTTCGGGAGATTTCAAACAGAAAATGTGCGTATTAGCATTATTCTTATTAAAAAGATAAATACATAATATAGATACGTATATATACGTAAAAGTATAACTTGTGTTATTCCACTTAGAAGTGAGATGTAGGCAAATCCAGAAATACTTTTGCTATGCACTAGATATGGATTTATGTGCGTATTTACAATTACCTTCCTTTGATAAGTGCGTTACCAATATTTCAAAATGTAAATTGCTGCCTTTACACAAATCATCGACTATGAAACTTTTTAAGACAGTTTCTAGTTTTTGTGTTAAAGTATCCCCAGAATCCATTATTTACTTTAATTGACTGTTGTACGTTTATTAAATAATCTCAGAAAGATATAAAACAAGTTCAACTAGACCAAATACATGTCACAAGTATAATCGTTTGATGAACTCTTCGTGTTTATGTTTTGTCGTTTTCCAATGGTTCATTCCAAAATTCACTCCTCCCGAATTCCAATGGAACGTGTGAAAAACGTCGTCTGCCTAATTGCGTGCGGATTGGTGAAACTAGGAAAAATGTGCTTTGTGCTTGACTTGTCACTTTGTCAGTAGTCCGAACAGTGCTGCCAGGTTTTTGAATGATAATTTCCTGTTTTGAATCCGATGTTAGACTGCTTTTACACGGCGCGTGAGTTTTCCATTGAACTGTCATTCTGTGACGCACGCATGTGATAATGCGAAGCCTTTTTTTCATTCTTTAGTTTTGCTTGTTATTTGACAGTTATCTTTCATTAATTAAACAAATAAAAATTACATTTATCCATCTTACTACAAAAATCTACCAAACAGAATTAAAGTCGACTCGAAAATTATAGAAATATAAACCATTTGGTCAAAGTCTAACGCATAAATTGGGGATATTCAATTATTTAGATGCGTGCAAATTTATTTTATAACAAAATTATTGTTCAGGTTCATTTCTATGGAATATATTTAATTCAAATCTGAAATGCATGACATAAGGCTCTATAAATATCCGGGTTTCGGAATTCTGTATAGGCTAACTACGTTTTCACCGAGCCGAAATCCGAGATTTCAGCGACGTATCACATTTTTCATGAAATCTCGCCATACATTTTTCTGTCACCGAAATCTTAGATTTCATTGAGATTTCGTGAAATCCTGCCAAAATCTCAATGCAGTATGCAGGTCAGCAAATCGAACACACGTTTTCAATAATTCACATCATTTTGTTATGGTGACTGTTGCGAACAACTCTGACGCATAGTGTAAACGAAAATGCGACACTTAACGAACGCAGTCGCGTAGTGGAGTAGCTGCCCGCCTGAGCTGACTACCTTGTCAGTTTTGCCAACTGCGCCGCCATTGAAATTTTCCATTTGAGTTCGATTAAGCACATGCGTGCAGGTTTCCTAAAAAGTAATTTTGAATTCGATTAAGCACATGCGTGCAACTTTCCTTTAAAGTAATCTAGATTTGATGTGGCACATGCGTGCACGCTTTTTCCTTTTACAAAGTAAATTAATTTGTACCTTCTGAAGTAATTTAAATAAAACTAAATTTCCAGATTTTCAAGAGACTTATTGTAAGTAAAAACCATGGAATAAATATTTAAGTATGTACTAACTTATTATTTAATAAATAGGGTTTATAACCTCCACTTATTAAACTAAAGGCGTTTTCTTTCTGTGGGGTTATACCAGCTCTTGCTGCGGCCAAATTGCCGCAACAATTTTATAAACCAATAAAACACTATTGGCGTTGGTTTTTCTGCGGCTAGTTACTTGTGTGTGTGCCAATTGTGCTGAGATGCCGCCGAAGAAGAAAATTCCACTACCATCGGCCTTTGTCCAAACGGGAAAAGTGCGTAATACACCGGACACCTCAGAAGAATACAACTGTCGCTCCTGCGAAGAACCAGACTCAGCGGGAAACATGGTTCAGTGCGATGAATGCCTTGGTTGGCACCACTACGTGTGCGCGAACGTAGACAGCTTTATCCGAGAAGAAAGTTGGGTATGCCAACTGTGTGCAGGTAAGCAATATTCATTATCCCCTCGTTTTTCAAAAGCCACATCCGCGTCTTCGGCCAAATTTGCCGGAGATGTAGCAAAATCAAATAAAATTGCATGCATAGCCACTGGTGCAATTGCATCAGAAAATAAAGTTCTAAGCCAAACGACGAATAACAAGCACCCTGACCCAAAGCCGTCTACTTCTTCTGCAATCGCGTCCGCTGTTCATATCGACGAATGCAGCCACGAAAGCAATTATTCAGTCGACAATAATAAGACTGGAAGAGGAGATAATTCCGCTGTTCCTGTTATCAGACCGGGCGTGTCAAATGTTCCCATCGACGTTGCACAAATTGAATTTGAGAAAGCGGTGAACTCAATCACAAAGTGTACGCCAAATGTACCCTCTTCGGATGTAACGATTCGCGTTAGCCAACCTGAGCTGAATTCTGTCACTTGTGATCCTGTTGCTTCATCATCGAGTGTTCCAGTCGTCGCAAATAATTCGTCTGTGGCCACCCACATAGGTGGGGTCAATGAATTTGCATTGAAGACCAATAGGCAAAGGCGAACATCAACAACCTCCTGTCATTCTCGATCGTCGAAAGCTTCCTCCTCAAGAATTGTGCAACTGGAGTTACAGAGACTTGAAGAAGAAAGGGTTCTAGCGGAGAGACGTGAAAATGATTATTTTTCGAAGAAGTATGAGATTCTTTCTCGATTTCAAGATTCGGAAACTGAATCTGAAGGAGTAGAAGAGGATGCGACCGCATCTAAACTGAAGGTCAGCGGGTGGCTTGGAACAGCACCCACGTGGAATTGTCTGCAATCAACGGAAGTGGTAACTGCGGGCACGTCGGGTTTGCGGCATGACACTTCGATAAAACATCATGAACATAAAGCAATGTTTAAGGCCGCTACTAGGTTGAACACAATGCAGCCGCGTTACCAGCCTGAGACGTCGAAGATTAATATGCCGTCTTCGTCAAAGGACTTGCCAATAAAGCCGACACCTCAATACCCACAGCAGCACTTCCAGCCTACAGCTTTACAAAGATTGCCGACGGCTCGCCCCGGCGCTAACGTACCGTATGTTCACGTTTGAAATGGATCGAGACCTGATGTTCCTGAGCGTGTAATGCCACAGCCACAACCAGCTGACCCGTTGAGAACCACCTTGCCTTCTTCGAACGTTCCGCCCCCGCCACCTTTGTATGAGAATCAACATCAGCTACGCCAGTCTTCGAACTCACAAGCGCCACCTCACCTTAATTTAAATGGACATGCTTCACATGCTTTGAATAGAAACCAGATCGCGGCACGTCACTTAATGTCTCGTGATTTACATTCATTTGGTGGAAACCCCGATGAATGGCCGCTTTTTATTTCCGATTTTAACCGGAGCACCGAACTTTGTGCCTTCAACGATGAGGTAAATCTGGTCAGATTAAACAGAGCTCTTAAGGGAGACGCATTAAATGCGGTGAGGAGTTTGCTGATACAACCCAATTGTGTACAGCAGGTGATTGCGACACTTAAGATGTTGTACGGAAGGCCAGAGCTGATTATATATGCTCTGCTCCGGAAGATTCGCGCCATAGGCGGAAAAGCTCGAAACGATAGTGAGTTTCGCGCTGGCGGTACAGAATCTTTGCGCTACTGTTGAAGCATCGGGATTGGTAGAGCACTTAAATAACCCTACCCTGCTGCAGGAGCTCGCGGATAAACTACCCCCTGCCATACGTCTCAACTGGGCGATCTACAAACAAACATTACCAAATCAAGCATGTACACTTGCAATATTTAGTAAGTGGGTGTACCAAATCGCTGAAGCTGCCAGTGGGGTCCTTCTTCCATCTACGTCGCTATCATTCGGAGAAGGTAAGCCAGTTCGAGGTACAAAGGAAAAGGGCTTTGTAAATGCCCACTACAAAGAGATGGAACAATCGACTAAACTTCCGTCGAGTAAACTCAAGTGCTGTATATGCAGTGGCAATTGTGTTTCTGTCGCGGATTGCCAGCGTTTTCAAAAACTGAGCCGAAGGGAAAGATGGTTAGAGGTAAGGAAAAATCAACTGTGTCGGCGATGTCTCGTGAAGCATGCTAATTATAAGTGCAACTCGACAGCCGTTTGTGGAAAAAACAATTGTGTACTTAAACACCATCGGTTGCTGCATAACGACACCTCTACTATAACACCTCGTCATGATGTTGGGACTGCGGAAAGGTCGGTACAGAATAACCCAAGCGACAACACAGAGCTATCAAAAGACACGGGAACTGTTGGCCTGCATGCACAAAACAACTTAAGTGCTCGGTCTCACAGTGTCTGCTCAACTTTATTTCGCGTAGTTCCAGTGGTCCTATATGGTAAGGGGATTCAGCTAAATGCGCTAGCATTCCTGGACGACGGATCGTCTCTTACGTTGATGGACGAGGAGTTGGCGAGTGAGCTGAAAATCAACGGCGCTCCGCAACCATTGTGCTTACAATGGACTGGAAACACACACAGATACGAAAATAACTCCGAAATATTCAATCTGCAAATATCTGGTGTGGGACCGAATGCGAAAAGGTACATGCTCTCAGATGTACACACAGTTGAAAGGCTTCAGCTACCTCCTCAATCACTCAACTCCAATGAGATGCAAGCAAGGTACAATCACCTAAAGGGAGTTCCACTTCAAGCATATAGCCAGGCCGCACCACAATTGTTAATAGGGCTCAACAATGCAAAGCTGGGACTGCCGTTAAAGTCCAAAGAAGGAGGTCTACAAGAGCCAGTAGCGACTAAAACTCGTTTAGGATGGGTCGTGCATGGGACCAGCTCCCGTGAGCCCGAAGAAAGCAGACCATCATGCGAAGAATACAGTTTCCATATTTGCGATTGTAGTGACGGGGACCTGCAACAACTGGTAAAGGACTTGATGCGGGCAGATAATTTCGGAGCTTCCAATTCTACGATGCTAATGTCAACCGAAGACTCTCGTGCGCTGGACTTATTAAGCACTTATACTGTTCGCAAAAATGGCAGGTTTGAGGCTGCGCTGCTCTGGAAGTTCGACGATGTTCAGCTGCCAAATAGCCTTCATATGGCTGAGAGACGATGGGAGTGTCTGCAAAGACGAATGCGACGGGTGCCAGAGCTAGCAAAAGCATTGAACGACAAAATTAAAGAGTACGTTTCGAAGGGCTACGCTCGGAAACTTTCGGCCAAAGAAGTGGATGAAGGACGTCACCAGTCATGGTATCTCCCAGTGTTTCCGGTTCACAACCCCAACAAACCCGGGAAACTCAGGATAGTTTGGGATGCAGCAGCGGCAGTCCAGGGAGTTTCGCTTAACTCTGTTTTACTAAAAGGTCCCGACCAGCTTGCATCATTAACCTCTGTCATTTTCAAGTTTCGCGAAAACAAAGTAGCTATCTGTGGGGATATTATGGAAATGTTCCACCAAGTTACCATAAGGGAGGTGGACCGAAATTTCCAGAGATTTTTGTGGAGTTACGATAGCGACAACAGTCCAGAGACCTACATAATGACAGTTATGACTTTCGGGGCCACATGTTCTCCCTGCACTGCCCAGTTCGTGAAGAACAAGAATGCAGACGAATTTGCGAAGGAGTTTCCGAGGGCAGCTCGGTCGATTAAGGAAAATCATTATGTAGACGACTTAATGGACAGCGTTCCCACAGAAGAAAAGGCGATCAAGTTGGCGAAAGAAATTCGATACATACATCAACAAGGTGGCTTCCATATTAGAAATTGGATTTCAAATTCACCCGTGGTCCTTAAAGCGCTTAAAACGCTCTGCCTTCGCAACTTTATGGCGAGACGTGGAATTCCAAATAAAATTTACAGCGACAATGCCACTAATTTTCGAGGCGCTGAACGGGAATTAAAAGCAGTACTAGCGAACATCGAGAAGGAAAAATTGGCGGAAACCTTCACTTCGACAACTACTAAGTGGAAGTTCAACCCACCGGGTTCGCCACACATGGGCGGCAGTTGGGAAAGGATGGTGCGCTCTATAAAGACCGTTCTCTACGCTACGATGCCTACTCGTACTCCGTCCGACGAGCTCCTGAGGAGCATGCTGATTGAGGCTGAAAACGTTGTAAAATCGCGGCCGCTAACATACATTCCGATAGATACTGAGAATCATGAGGCGCTCACTCCCAATCATTTTATTTTGGGGTCATCCAGCGGATCGAAGCCGTTCACCGTATTTAACGACGATATCAGGGTGCTTAGGAAAAATTGGCTAACATCGCAGCAATATGCGGATGGCTTTTGGAGGCGATGGGTGAAAGAATATTTACCTACATTGACAAAGCGCACGAAATGGTTTAGGCCCGCGCAACCGGTCAAAATTGGAGATATTGTCCTTATTGTGGACCCCAATGAACCAAGGAACTCCTGGCCAAAAGGAAGGGTAATTCGTACGAACCAGCCAAAGGATGGCCAAATACGGAGTGCTTTCGTACAAACTCAGCGTGGGATATATGAGAGGCCTGTCGTAAAGTTGGCGGTACTCGACGTAGGAGTCCCGGAAGAGCCAGATCCGTGCGTAGAACTACTAAGGGGGAGTGTTGCGAACAACTCTGACGCATAGTGTAAACGAAAATGCGACACTTAACGAACGCAGTCGCGTAGTAGAGTAGCTGCCCGCCTGAGCTGACTACCTTGTCAGTTTTGCCAACTGCGCCGCCATTGAAATTTTCCATTTGAGTTCGATTAAGCACATGCGTGCAGGTTTCCTAAAAAGTAATTTTGAATTCGATTAAGCACATGCGTGCAACTTTCCTTTAAAGTAATCTAGATTTGATGTGGCACATGCGTGCACGCTTTTTCCTTTTACAAAGTAAATTAATTTGTACCTTCTGAAGTAATTTAAATAAAACTAAATTTCCAGATTTTCAAGAGACTTATTGTAAGTAAAAACCATGGAATAAATATTTAAGTATGTACTAACTTATTATTTAATAAATAGGGTTTATAACCTCCACTTATTAAACTAAAGGCGTTTTCTTTCTGTGGGGTTATACCAGCTCTTGCTGCGGCCAAATTGCCGCAACAGTGACAAAACAAAAACACTTATGAAGTTTGTTTTGAATTGTTTTGTTGGAAAAAGTTTGAAGTCTTGAATCCTACTGGAATGTTTTCTTTAATATTTTTTTATAGCTAAATACAATGGCCTTGCCCACTCCAAAGGAACTTGCAATGTTCCAGTATTCCGCTGAAGGTCCTAGTAAATACAATGAAATTGCAATTTTTTTCGGCAGAGGAATACTTTTTCGAAAACTAATATGGGATTCACACTAGCGTCGAAATGAGATAATTTCGAGTTTCAAATAAAAAGTGTTCATACCTACGCTTGCGAATTTCGTGAATGGATGCATTCAGTTCCGATAGTAAATCTATGGCGGTGCCATGTTATAAAATTGTATAATATTAAACTGTAGAAAAGTGCCCCAATGGGCGCGGAGCTAAAATAAATGGAGAGATATGTGTATGTACGAATCCTATGGCCGACGCTCTTTGGCTCCACATGCAGTTGATCAGAGTGCCTCTAGTTTTTTTTCAGATAACATCCCATGTTTATTAAACCATTCCAAGAGATGTTTGTGTTTTGTATGTTATTCCATTATATTTTTCGTTTTTATATCACTTAACTTGTGCTGAACGCGACCAGTAGCTTTGACAATTGTATTCTCAACCACATAGTTAATTTACGGAAATAACCACTTATCACTAAATAACTCCTAAATTAGCGTTATATTTTTCTTTTTAGTACTGAATAATTTTTATTTTGTGTTTAGATCACCGAGATCAATAAGAATCCGTTGTTTAATCTTTGCGCAACGGATATCGTTAATATTCCCTTATTAATTTGTCCTGTTATTGTCATTCAGAATCATTCAACTGCATTCAAATTAAGTTTGTTCGATTTTATTTTCACATAATTTTGAACGAATTTCAACGAAATCATGTTGAAATTAGATAATTTTCGATATGTCAATTCGTATGGGAAATTATCTCATTTCGAGCATAATTTGGAAATTCGTAACGAAATTAGCTGTTTTGCCCTGTTCACACCAGTATAATGTTCCTTTTTCGAGGGATTGTTCACAATATTAAAAAGGATTTTCTTCTGCCTGATCATTTTCATCGCCGTTTACTACTCTTTGGGTTTCAATATTGCGATTTAATAAAAATTAAAAGCAATTGAATTCATAATTGAACTGTCTTTAAAAATAGGAAAAACCTTCACAACAATTTCAAAACCTATGACATGAAGTGTCAAATAAAATCTTTATTTCACCCTTTTGAGATACCAAGATTTCAACCGCGAAATCTCTGATTTCGTTTTGGTGTCAACGTAGTATTAGGCTGAAAGCACACCGGAGCAATCAAAACGTTTTATTGTTACTGATGAAACATCAGGGCGCTCATCACGTAAGACAGTCGTCATCGTTTTCGACATCGTTAACGATAGCGATGCTTCCCATTAGCATAAAAATGCTCGCTCGTTCAAACGACGAGCGACAGATCGTCTTCACGAGATTTCACGTAACACGAAAATCTGTCAAGTACAATCGTCTCGGCGAGCATGATAGCACGATAGCTATTAACGTTTTCAATTTAAATTCGTTTTTTTGGAAATTGAATTTGGTTTCTTTGGCAAAAATACGAATTTCATTTGTAAAATAACGAATATAATTTCCAAAAAACCAATTTAAAGTGAAAATGCATAGTCTCCTTTCAGTCTACTGTCATTTTTCATTAAAAAAAAAATTAAATATAACTTAAAGATTTCATTACTCTATTGTAAATTATCTTAATATTAATTAATAATAAATACGAAATATGAAAATGCCGCCAAAACCACAAATGTCCAATTATGACTTCATCAGCAAATGTCAAATCGCTTATAAATGTTGTTTTCTGTGATTCTCAAACTGAAAAACGATGAAGGTAATGGGACGATACGAGACTGGGAGTGTTTCGCGAAGCATCGTTTCGTCGACGTCGTTTGGTGCAATCGTGTGAGCGACGATCGTCGGTGAAATTACGTGATGAGCGCCCAGTACATTGTTTCTTATGAGCCAACACACACCAAAGCAGGCAAAACAAAAAACATGTATTTGTTTCGATGCGCTACAATACTGGTTATTGATAATACATGGCTTTTCCTACGGCCAACACACACCGAATAAAACAAAAACGTTACAAACTAGTGTCGTTGTCCATTTTTGCACACTTGCTTATGGCGCAACACACCGCATGTGGCAAAACAAAAAACAAAAAAAACAAGGCAAAAAAGAAAAACGTGTTTCGTTTTCGATAGCTGGACACTTGTTTTTCAGAAACAAAATTACATTGTTGTTTTTTTTTGCACTGGCGTTTTATTTATTTTAAAGTTTTCGCTGAGAATGGGTGAATTGACGTAGATGCAGTAAAATAATTATTATTATTATTGAGCAAAGAAGCCGAATACATAATAACAAAGATAAAAATTATAAAAAATTAGTTTTGATTTTTATCAAGTCACATCAAACGAAACTGAGAAGTAAAATGATTTGATTTGTTACAACGTGTTTCGGTTGGTGTGTGTTGAAATATAAAACGTTTTCTTGCGTTCCGAATCAAAAACGTTTTGACTGCTCCGGTGTTTTTCCAGCCTTACAGTTACAGAGTACCAATTCAAAAGCGAAACGAAAAGCAATTTCGAATAGGATTGACTTTCGGAACGAAATACAGGGCGCTCATCACGTAAGACAGTCGTCATCGTTTTCGACATCGTTAACGATAGCGATGCTTCCCGTTAGCATAAAAATGCTCGCTCGTTCAAACGACGAGCGACAGTCTTCACGAGATTTCACGTAACATGAAAATCTGTCAAGTACAAGCGTCTCGGCGAGCATGATAGCACGATAGCTATTTAGCTGTCGTCCTCCTGTGTTTAATGCAATTTCGGTTCGTTTTCAATTTAAATTCTTTTTTTTGGAAATTGAATTTGGTTTCTTTGGCAAAAATACGAACTTCATTTGTAAAATAACGAATATGATTCCCAAAAAAACGAATTTAAAGTGAAAATGCATAATCTTCTTTCTGCCTACTGTCATTTTTCTTTAAAATAAAAAATTAAATATAACTTAAAGATTTCATTAGTCTATTGTAAATGATCTTAATATTAATTAATAATAAATATGAAATATGAAAATGTCGCAAAAACCACAATGTCAAATTATGACTTCATCAGCAAATGTCACCGACCAAACAACGTCGGTACCTTTAAGTTATATTTAATTTTTTTTTTAAAGAAAAATTATAGTAGGCAGAAAGGAGACTATGCATTTTCACTTTAAACTCGTTTTTTGAAAATTATATTCGTTGATTTGTATTCCTATTTACAGTAGGAGGCTTAACAGGAGTAGTATTAGCTAATTCCTCTCTTGATATTATTTTACATTATACATATTATGTAGTTGCTCATTTCCATTATGTATTATCTATAGGAGCTGTATTTGCAATTATAGCTGGATTTATTCATTGATATCCTTTATTTACAGGATTAACAATAAATAATAAATGACTTAAAAGTCAATTCATCATTATATTTATTGGAGTAAATTTAACTTTTTTCCCCCAACATTTCTTAGGATGAAATGAAATGAAAAATGAAATTCGTATTTTTGCCAAAGAAACCAAATTCAATTTCCAAAAAAACGAATTTAAATTGAAAACGCACCGAAATTGCATTAAACGCAGGAGGACGACAGCTAAATAGCTATCGTGCTATAATGCTCGCCGAGGTGATTGTACTTGACGATGTCGATCGGTCGATTTTTAAGTCAATGTGAAGTCTTGCTATCGTTAACGATGTCGAAAACGATGACGACTGTCTTACGAGATGAGGGCCCAGAGTAGGGCCCCAGGGATGGAAGTTTATTTTTTAATTACATGAAATGGTTTTAATTAACTTTCTGTCTTTTACATGGTATGGATTGTATGGATTAAATAGGCCTTATTTAAATGCTTAATTCTAAAATACATTCTATATTTGAAAAATAACTTTTTTGTTTTTATGTCTAGAGGTAGTAGGTATATTTTAAAAAAGTGCAAAAACAATAACTACCTCGACTCCTCTTCCAGTAGCTATACTTGAGTTGATGAGCTATCCGAAGGTGGGCTTAACAAACCAAACCAACAGTTTCTGGAAGAGATAAAAGCACTTGAAAGTATTTTTATATTTCTCAATAAAGAATATTTGTTCACAACAAATCACTTTACAGAAACGCACTTAAAAAAAAAACAGAATCAGTACCTCGGTATCCGGCAAGGTTTTGAAGAGAATCTTCTTTTAACTCCTCAAACTCCAACAATGATATATCTTCATCTTGTTCTTCCTCTGGTTGAGTTTCAAATGAGGTACTTGCTGTGGGATATATTATCTTACCTATTATACAAGAACGTAATCTTTATTTTATTTCTAGTGGTGTTGGGTGATCGTGTAGGCCTCCTTTAGACCTAATTACACCGAAGAAACGTTCTAAGTCGTCTTGATTGAGTTCATTTGTTATAATAGGCGTGTTTTTCTTTTCAAAACTATACAGGCTTAGCAAATTTTTTCCATGCTAATTACACTAACAACTAAGGCTATATAGGCTTATGAAAACTGGATAATTTTCCAGTCTTAGGTGCTTAGCCTGGATAGAAAAATGTGCTACCAAACTGTTTTTCGTCGATAGTTATCGAAAATGTTATCGAAATGTCAAATATGACATGAAATTGAGGGAGAAATATGAAGGCCGGTAGCTATCAACCGAACTCTGCTGTCATTTCAAATTAAAATTATTTCTGTTCATTTTAAAATGGGTAGAAAAGAAAGAAATACGAATTTATCCGAGAAGGAAAAGAAAATTATAATGAATTAAGTGAACATGTTCCTTATTTTACTATTTAATTGAATTAAATTTGACGAAAAAAATTCTGTCCACCAACTTATTTATGAGCACTTGATAACTACCGGCCTTACTGTCAATGAAAACAATGTCGATGTGAAACTGTCAAACGTCAATTAGCATAATCCTGCCAAGTCACTGTTTAGCGTTTGTTTTTTCTCATTTTCCGATAAGCCTATATAGATTTGAAAAAAAGCACGCCTAATATATACTTTATACTTTACTTAAGTCTAGCATATTCTAGCAATAATTGTGACAATTCGTTGTTCAACAGAATTCCTTTTTGAAAAGGGAGTAGTGAACGTCGAGTAGGACATTGCAAATTCTGCATTGTTTCACTCATTAGGCGTGTTTTTTTGGTAATCTATACAGCCTTAAAAAAGTATGTGTAAAAAAAGCTCTTCGGGGATTTGGTAGCACTGTGCTAATTGACATTTGCCATTTAAACATAATTTTTTTAATTGTCAAAAGGCGGGATTTATTTGCCTGAGCAAAATGTAATTTTTTCTGACGTTTAATATTTCTTCCTCACTTTTTCACTTGTTTTCCAAACTCCTTTGCATAGCATCACGTTTTCATCGCCGCAATTGTTTTCATATTTGTCACTTACATGTCATATTTGACATTTTCGATAACATTTCGATAGCAATCGACAGAAAATAGTTTGGTAGCACATTTTTTTTTGCTAAGGACATAAGATCCGATAGCTATCTGGATTTCATTATTCTATATAGCTAGCAGGGTTTCCCTAACTGTTCACTATCCTGAGGGCGTCGCGAGACGGAAAAAAAATAGAAGAGTAGAAAGAAAGTACTGACTGTTTTCCTGTTTTACAACGCTTCCTGCAAGAAAAATCTGTTCAAGATCTGAGTTTAAGTGCAGTTGATATTATTTCATCACTTACCGACATTAAGCACCCATTTTGATAAATATTTTCCAGAGAATCTTGATCAATACGACTGGATTAAAGATCCATTCCAATCGACCCCACCCCCATCTGCACTTTCAATAGTCGAGAAAGAACAACTGATAGAACTATCTTGCGATACGAGCCTTAAACTACGTTTCGGCAAAGACAAACTATTTAAATTTTAGAGAAATGTATCCCAAGAATATCCTGTTCTCAGTAGGTACTACAGCTTTGAAGATCCTTTTACCGTCTGCTACGTCATACTTATGTGGAGCTTGCTTTTTTGCAGTTGCAGTAATTAATTCGAATTACAGGCTACAAATCAATTTAGAAAAAGAAATGAGAGTAGCGATTTCAAAACTTCAGCCTTCTTCATTGAAGAAGTTATGCTTAGAAAAGCAAACTCATCTTTCTCATTGATTGCACTATTATATTTTCTTATAAATAACAATAATTAAGATTCTACATTCTTTGAAGTTTTCTTTAGTTAAATAATATATAAAGTAATCCTAATATCTGCTAGAGCTACACGCAGGTATCTTCTTTTAGTAGGGCGTCGGAAAAAAATTACAGCCTGTAAAGGGAGTCGCAGTATAAAAAAGATTGGGAATCCCTGCTATATAGGCTTAGTTGTTAGTGTATTTAACATGAAAAATATTTTCTAAGGCTATATAGATTACGAAGAAAACACGCCTATTATTGACTATGTTGCATTGTACTTCAGGAGCCAATCCGAACGCCTTAACCCTTGCCCTTGAGTCGCTGGACGAACACTTTGAATTAAATAGGTCGAACCAATCATTAAAGACTTTTATACAATCAGAACATTCCAAGGCATTTGCTGATACAATTTTCCTAAGGGACATACATACATTTTCTTATGGCATTTATAAAGCTAAATTTATATAAAAAACACAATTATATGCGGAAAAAAAAACAAAATATACAAAAACACAACTCTCTTCAGATAATCGGTATAATGTGACGTCAGTATTCAAGAAAATGGCGGATTGAGTGTTTAGTTGGCATACCTTATATTCTGTTTATCCTGGTAGGGCCCTGGTTTGTCAAAGTAGCATATTTTTCCAATTTTGTGTAGGCTAGGCATGCACTGTTGTGTGCTTATTTGTATTAAATAAAAAAATATTATCAAGATTATAATGAGATATTAAGGATAGCAAAACATTTACTTATGAAAAATTGTCTGAAGATTCAAATGAAGTCGGGAAAATTCGTTGAAAAAATAAGATTTCTTTCAATCTCGATGGGACATCTGCAGCATGTAGAATCTACCAAACTGGAAGCCCATAAATAGCTCAGTCTTGAACGAGGTATCCAGTTATATACCGGCTCTGTTTCTTCTCCCTTCAGTCGATTTTCGCCATTGCTGCGTTCTTCCCTATTCCACCCCTCATATCGCGTGAGCGTTTCATGTTCAAAGTCGAGTATGTAGATTGCTTAAAGACGTATTCATACATTCTGCAATCTTATTCAAGACTTTCGGAACACAGAAGCCCAAGACAATCAAAATTATTTTAAAACAAGTGCAGATAATAACAATTGTTTATTAAGCATAGTTGCGCATTTAATCAAGAAGCAACGTACTCATTTTTTATAAATTGTCCTTCTGGCATTACTTTTGCCATTTGTGCTGCAACAATGTACTCAGTTTTTATTGATTGATCTTCGGGCAATACTTCTGTCATTGGTGCTTCAACAATGTACTCATTTTTCATTGATTGTTCTTCTGGCAATACTTCTGCCATTTGTGCTTCAAAGAAAATATCATTTATCTTCTTTTCCACTATTAATTGACGTTGACGGCTTAAACTTCCTAATTTATATGCCCATGTCCTTGCAGTACTGAAGATCTGATCTTCTTCTTTAGCTGTTGTTTCCTTTTTGTCCTTAGCTGAGTACTCGCACGCCATGGATTCCAATTCTTCCTGCTTGTTTCTTTGTTGCTTTTGAATAGGGCTGCACACTGTTTCATTACACTAATAAAATATAGATAGGACAAGAATTAGTACACAATTATTTAAACACATATTTGGCCTTGTGAGTTTCACCCGGAATATATTTCGGTTTCGAAACATTTCTGTTCGGCCGAAATTTTAAAAGCTATTGTGAGTTTCGCCCAAATAAAATTTTGTTTTGTTGAGATGTAAAAAATATCAATTTCTACCATTCTTGCCTTAAAATAAAAAAAATTACATTTGCGAACATTTTAGCTGTCAATGGTGTTTCATTTCGCCCGAATGAAGTTTCGGGCGAAACTCACAATAGGGGAAAAATGAAATGTGATTTTTTTCGGGTGAAACTCAAAATAAGGCTGATTATTGTTTTACCTACACTTTCATCTTCATTTTCGAACGGGTCGGATACTGTCGAAAATGATGACACTGGTTTCTCCAGATGGCTTAAAAACTTCATCGAGTCAAACCACCATAACGAAGGAACATACACGTCATCTAATCCAGCAGCAGAGGATTCGGATCGTCTGACTTTTTTTAATTCCTTTCGAAATGTGCACCGAAGTGTATTAATTTTTCTTTTGACTTCAGCTAAACAGGCATCTTTCCTATACTTTCGCAAAACTTTTAACAACTTCTCATACGCAACCCTTTTTGCCAACTTATTTCGAAAATAATCTTTGGTTGACGTGTCCCAAAGAACGCTGTGACTTCTATAGCAATAAATGAATTCCTCCATGAATTCCTTTGGGTCGGTAGGAGCCATTATTAAAAAAAAAAAATGTCCGAACCGATACAAACTCGACCTGCGAAAAATGCCGAATGATGAAATTTGTCTACACATTATCAATAATCCATCATTCTTCGTCATTCCAGCCAAATCCACAAAAAATTTCAGCCCTCATCATTCCAAGCTACACACTGTCATTTTTATATCATTCCAGCAAGAATGTGCGTAGCCTATCTGCCCGAACACAGTAGCGGTTGATTAACTTTAACTTTCGCCGCGCTTCATTTGACAGCTTACTAAAGACAGAAGAAATAGAAGGGGACGACGTAAAAAAAATTCTTTGAAAGTGTAAAAACAAGCGAAATATTTTGTGAAATTTGTGCTAGAAACTGAAGCATCACGCCATCTAAAACTTAAACGTCAATAACCTTCAAATGCTATAATCGAGTTGCATTCGCATATATGTATGTATGTATAATATGTAATGGACGCGATAATCCTTCCAATGGCATATAATTGCAAATATTTCCAACATTTCTGGAACGTTCCAAATTGAGCATTTTATATATTTTCTTTGCTTTACATCCCATGTGTTCCGCATGTCTATGGCTTGTCTTGACAACTTGATATAGAGCTATACTTTTGTTGATTATAAACTGGTCAAAACTTTGAAGTAAATAAAATGCCCAAAATAAAAAAAACACGACTACACCAAGATGTGGCTAAACAAGGTATTTACATTATATGGCATATTGTTATAATTATCTAATGCTGTCGTTTGTAGGAATCGCTTTTAATAAGGATTTTGGGCAACACATTCTTAAGAATCCTTTGGTTATCACTGATATGATTGCAAAAACTGGATTAAGACCAACAGATATTGCATTAGAAATCGGACCTGGAACAGGAAACATGACAGTCAAAGTTCTTGAAAAAGTAAAGCAGGTTGTTGCATGTGAAATTGATAGCAGGTTGGCTGCCGAATTACTAAAACGCGTGCAAGGCACTCTTATGCAGGCTAAACTAAAGATCTTGATTGGAGATTTCTTGAAAACAGAATTACCATTTTTCGATGTGTGTATTGCCAATGTTCCGTACCAAATCAGCTCCCCACTAATCTTTAAACTGTTGCTGCATCGCCCGATTTTCCGTTGCGCGGTGCTAATGTTTCAAAGAGAATTCGCTCAAAGATTGGTTGCCAAGCCTGGCGATAAACTATACTGTCGATTGAGCATTAATACTCAACTTTTAGCAAAAGTTGACATTCTAATGAATGTCGGTAAAAATAATTTTAGGCCACCTCCTAAAGTTGAATCCTGCGTTGTAAGAATCGAGCCCAAGAATCCTCCACCTGCTATTAATTTTTTAGAGTGGGATGGCCTAACGAGAATTGCTTTTACGAGAAAAAATAAAACACTATCCGCTATATTTAAACATGATTCTGTGGTTGCACTATTGAAAAACAATTACAAACTATACTGTTCGCTGCGGAACATGGTGAGTAGTTAAAAGTTAGTTTTGATTTATCTTTTTTTGAAATTTTTTTTTTTTATCATTTTAGGAAGTTGGAGACTTGGACTTGTCGGAATTGGTTGAAACTATCTTAAAAAAATTGGATATGAACAATTCCAGGGCAAGGACAATGGACATCGATGATTTTATGAAACTTTTGTTAAACTTTAACTCGGAAGGACTTCACTTTGCGTAGTGATATGATTGAACTTCGAACTAGTGTTCGATTAGAGTGTTCAAATTGTCGAGTCGGCACGAAGGAGGAATACGCAATACAGCACAATAGTTTGACTTGTTGATTTTTATGTTATATTAAAAACACAGGCTGAATTGCATACTTATGTACATATATTTATTATTTTTTTGCGCTCTAACGGGAGCCAAGCATAGGAAACGTGTAAACAGCAGCTGGGAAAAGAACAAACGAACAAAAATACATATTGAGGGAAAACTGACTATTTGCCCTTTTCTGTATTCCACTTTTAGTGAATTTAACCACAAAGGGTGCTGAGAATATGGAAGGACTACTGCAGACTGTATAATGGCGATGAAGACCAGTACTCCGCTGTCAGGCAGAATGAACCATTCAATTTAGATGATAGCCAAAACTCCCATCCACCTGATCAAAACGAAGTGAGGATAGCAATATCCAAGCTAAAGTCCAACAAGGATGCTGGACCGGACGGTCTACCCGCAGAGCAGCTGAAAATCACTTTAGTAAGCATACACCGTCTCATCTCTAAGATTTGATAAGATGAAAGTATGCCAGATGAATAGAATCTCAGCATCGTTTGCCCGGTCCACTAGAAAGGAGTCCCCCTCAACTGCTCCAAATACAAAGGCATCAGTCTCCTCAACATCGCCTACAAGATCCTATCTGCCATACTTTGAACGCCTGAAGCCTTTCGTCAACAATCTGATTGGCCCCTATCAGTGCGGTTTCAAGCCAGGAAAATCCACCATAAACCAATATTTTTACGCTTGGGCAGATCCTGGAAAAAACCCAAAAAGTCCAAATCGATATCCACGACCTGTTCATCGATTTCAAGGTGGCCTATGACAGCTTCTGGAGAGATGAACTGTATAGATACATGTCTAGTTTTGACATCCCTGCCAAACTCATCCGTCTGTGCAGGATGACGATAGAGAAAGCTCATTGCTCCATTAGGGTCGGTAATGACCTCACCGAGACCTTTGATGTCAAAAAAGGATTTAGACAAGGTGACGCGTTGTCATGCAACTTCTTCAACATCATACTTGAAAGAATTGTTCGAAACTCACAAGCCAACAAACAGGGAACAATCTTTCAAAAGACCGTTCAACTACTTGAATACGCCGACAATATTGAAATCATTGGTAGAACACAGCGAGCTGTCACCGGTGCGTTTGCAAGTATAGAAATGCAAGCGGCTAAAATGGGTTTGGCGGTAAGTGAGGGCAAAACAGAATTTATGCTGTCAACGAAAAGGGAAACTCAACATCGACGAATTGGATAGAACGTCACAAGACAGTTACAACTTTGAGGTAGTGAAGGACTTTGTCTACCTCGGCTCTGCTATAACATCACAAAATGACATCTCGTCGGAAATCAAACGAAGGATTGCTCTTGCCAACTGCTGTTTCTTTGGGCTAAGAAGGCAATTGAGTAGTAAAGTATTTTCTCGATCGACTAAGGAGACTCTATGTAAAACCCTTATCCCAGTCTTGCTATATGTCCATGCTTCAGGACTTTATCTAATGCGGATAAAGATATCCTTGGTCGCTTCGAGAGAAAAATCCTTCGTATTATATTCGGTCCCGTTTGCGTTGACGGGTTCTGGAGGAGAAGATTCAACCACGAACTGTACGAGCTGTACAGCGACATCAACCTGGTCAAAAAACTGCACATGGGCGTTTAAGATGGCTAGGACATGTTGAGCGTATCGTAAATCAACGCTCCGGCTCGGAGAATATTCGATGCTAACCCGGATGGTCAGCGCAACAGAGGACAATCTTCTCTAAGGTGGCGCGCACAAGTAGAACAAGACCTTACCCAACTTGAAGTGCGCAACTGTAGGCGGTTAGCTAAGGACCGGGCTAACTGGAAGAAGTTGTTGGTTGAGGCCTTGGTCCACTCTGGACTATAGCGCCACCTAAGTGAGTAAGTAAGCAACATGATAATTACCCGGACACACTTCAAGACTAGTTCAAATAATTTAGAGTAATTGACCTAAGGGTTCTCAATACTTACTAGGTATGTATGTACCACCACAGATCATCTATATGCGGACTTGACGAAATCTGTTGGGAGGTAAAAGAGACTCGTCACAAGAGCACAAGCGAGTATTAAACCAGTGCTATAGTACTAGTACCTAATTACTCTATCACAAAAGTAAGGCTCGAAATTACAAACATTACATTTTACAGAGGAAAATTGGGCAAATGTTGTGTGGTCCGATAAATACTGATATATCTTTTTAAATTAGAATTTTTTTTTGAAAGTTAAATGCCTACTGCCAAACACAGAAGAGACAGCATTATGGTCTTAGGCTGTAGGGCGTCGGAAATTGGTATACTGCCAGCGGTACAAAAACCTGGATGAAGGATAATGCCATTACGCTATATTGGCTTGGCCTGCATTATCATCCGATTTAAACCCGATACAGGGGCCCTACTCTGTATTTCGATTCGAAAGTGAAATTTTCCGAAAACGAATATTTTGTACTCCCTATTTCGATAGCGGAATGAAATCTACTACTTTCGGATTTACATTTCCGAAAGTGGAAATTTGGTACTCTGTAACTCGTTTCCTAATGTCAAAAGCATTGAAAACGGAAAATTTGTTTCTACAACTAATTAGCTAACGGAAGGATTCTAAAGTACCTGAAAATGCAAGTTTTTATGAAAATCTTTGTGATGATAACAATTATAAGCAAGCAATTCATGTGTGCACATCCCGATTTAGCCAAAGGACAATTAATTTTGAGGAATTATTAAATCTAAATGAATTTGTGTCTTTATTTTTTGTGTTTATTGATTTATTAAATTATTTGTGATTTGCTCTCGTATTCTCTTAACAATGTTGGAGTAGGCATCATTATGTTCTTGGTGTTGCTGTTTGATGATGCATCATCGGGTATTTTAAATTTACAGGAACTCCAGTGGATCCCAAAAGAGAAGGAAATTCATCTCGTATGTAATTCAAGACATACAAGAAAGCATCCTTCGAAATGCGAAAGTTCTGAACAAAACTAAAATAATAAACGATAAGTAATGGTGATATGAATCATTGGTACCAACCGAGTTTTACCTTTTATATACTCGATGTAACATCTATAGGTTTTGCTATTGATGTGGCGACATCTATTACATAGAACATCACCAACCTTGAGTGATTTCATTCGAGAAACACTATAAGTTTGCACATCATCTTCGGTTTTTAATATTTTTTTTCGTGCTCCATCTTTTCGAAAATGAAAGCCACAGTTATTACAGCTAGACATGGTAAAAATCCTTCAACACTATCTTTAACACTCTAAAGGTTAAAATCATTACTACAATATACATATATGACTTTTCAAATACTAAAGCACATCTCTCAATTATCAACGTTCAAAACAGAATAAGGTGCAACGTATGTACAAGTTACAAAAACAATAATTTAAAGCTACATAGTTACGTGCTAGTCACAAGCACGTCGAAACACGATCGTCCTTTGCTTAACGTGTACAGTTAATTCAACGAAAATACAGCAAACTACTTTAGAAACAAACAACGATTTTAGCTATATTGAGCTTACTTGTACTTAGTTTATATTTTTTATTGCTTATGTAAGTAAGCTATGTATGTCCTTATATAATATTTATCTGCGCAATTTCTTCATAAGGTATGTATTTTAAATAACCGTTATGCACATCTCAATGCGTTATTATATGTTATTGTAGCGCAACTTACATTGCATTTTTTTTTCGACATGTTCCACCGAATGGATTTGAATGAAATTTGGTACAGTGTTAGAATATATATAGACAAATATTCTGTGTTTTTTTCAGAGTGGTCAACTAATAAGAACCAATAAAAATCGATCATGCAAATTTTTAATTTCTTTTTTTTAATATTTGTTCAGAGGCATGCCCTTTCAAAAAAAATTATTATATAAACTCTAGAGTATGGTTTAACTATAGCTTTTTGTTTTATTGCCCTATCTTCTATAATAATAGAAATATAGCGTTCCGAAAAAAAGTCCTTCTCGGACGGTTTTTTTCAAATATCTCTTAAATAAATCAATACAAATCGGAAATATCTATGTGTATTAATTACTACTGATCTCACCTACAAAACGATATGCATAAAGATATAATTCCTTCTGGGGGCAAATTCACTATGGAAGTACGGCTAAACCCTTTAAAATTGGAACTTCGGAAGTAAGGTTAGGTTAGGTTAGCGGGCTGATGAGAATGGCTACATTCCCATTGCACTTAGGTCCTTGTGGACCCATTGTGATACCCATAATGTGTTCCCACCCGTGGTATTATCGTCTTGGTTACAGCCATCCCGAAGCCCTGGCAAATTTCAGCAGGTTAG
Source organism: Brachyopa scutellaris (assembly GCA_949775065.1). Taxonomy (NCBI): domain Eukaryota; kingdom Metazoa; phylum Arthropoda; class Insecta; order Diptera; family Syrphidae; genus Brachyopa; species Brachyopa scutellaris. The sequence goes on along the minus strand of OX459113.1, from coordinate 28,740,141 downwards.
ATGGTAATCCATCTGATAGCTCGTCGATATCTTCGAAGAAGAATTTGCCCAGGGGACAAAGTTTACAACTTCGGAAGTAAAGAAATGTTGTTTTATTTGCTTTTTGCAATTAATAGCATTATCATTTTAAAGAATAATTGTTCTTAGATTTCATTTCCATACTGTAATGTATGCATTTGCAAGTATGTAGTACTTGTATACATTACATATATATGTACGTCGAACATAAAAAAATGGTTTGTACATAGGACTACGATTTGCATTCTCAGTGGAAACATAAATTAATGTACGAAAACAGTAATCATTTTTATTTTGTTAGGTAGTAATTTTTTTCGATTTCAGTAGTTATTTTGCAAAACAACAATCAAATCACGTACAAAACGACTAGAATCTGATAATCGCCAGTGACAGTCGCTTCCGTTCGCATTCTCCTATTATGGGCAACTTGAGCAATTGACATTTCGGAAGGAAACTTAACGTAGGATTTTGACAGTAGCTTCCGATTGCTTTCGACTATTATAGTTCAGCTTTAAGTATAAAATTTAGTTAAAATAACACGAACTTTTTTTATGGTTGAAATTTTAAACTAAATTTTACTTCCTGTCTTTCTTAGAGATAAATAATTAATGCACTAATATTTTTTTGACCGGCCGTTTTCGTATATATAACTATATAAATATAACTATATAGATAATAGTTTATAAAACATGAATTTCAGAAAAAATTAATGTTTGTTCATAAAAAGTAGATGAATCTATTTTTTATTCTTTGTTCTTATACATAGTATATAGGTTAGGGCACCGTAGCGCAAGTAGTTAGTGCGTCGGACTACTGAGCCAGCGGTCTTGGGTTCGAATCCCGGCGCAAACACCTAAAAAGTTTTTCACAGTGCCCACCTCTTCCGAATGCCTGACAAGCATTCAAGTGTCACTTGTCATGTAAAGCTTCCCAACTCGCCGTTCGGAGACGGCAGAAAACTGTAGGTCCCTTCCATTCGTGCAAAAATATAACGCGCACACACAAATGGTTGCGGGAAGCTAGGGTTGGTTCTACCTAGGACTGTTGAAGCCAAATATTATTATATTATTATTATTACATAGGTTAAGACTGAAAGACAATAATAATAAGGCTAAGCGTAGAGTGCCCGCTAAATTAGTTATTATTGAAAATTGAATTAATAAATATATTTACGCTTGCTTCGGGTTCATTCCCAGCATACACCAAAAAGTTTGTTCAGTGTTCCATATGTCCGACATATTTATGTACATTCAAGAGTACCATTTTTCATGAAGAATTTCTCAACTCGCCGTTCGGAGACGGCAAAACACTGTTGGCTGCGAGAAGCTGGCGCTAGTTCAACTAAGCAAGTTGTCTCGATTTTTTTCGTTCCAAAGATCGATAGACCATTGGTTGTGAGTATGTTCATTTAACAGGCTTACAGGTTGCTGTTCCCGATTGTCAATTTAAACATCAAAATGCCCAAACTGTTTTTTTTTTAATTTTACTTTAATTTTCTTTTTAATTTTGACAATTGATCTAACTATATGAACAACGCAAAATTGAATGAAGACGCGTAGTATTCAATGGTTAAACGAATAAGAAAAAATCTCTTATGCACATGTAAATTATTTATAATAATACAAAATAAAATAAAACAAAATTGTAAACCAAAACAAATATACAGAATAATGGAGTACTCATTATATTTAGTATAACAACCACCACACGATCTTAAATGATTCGATATTCATTGTTTGTATAATTTTATTTAATAATGAATGTAATTACTTATCTAGAATACTTAGTTTAAGTACTTTCTACACTTTTTTGAACCGCAGGAGCAAGGAATTTTAACATCTTCAAATGGAAATTTGTAATCGTAAGTTAATTCTTCACCTTGTACAATACGTCTTAAAGAAAATATTATAATATGTTTATGTCCAAGAATGTCCACCACTTTCGAATAACAGTTCGGCTAGGGAAATATTTTTTTAAATATCATGCAATACATTCTGCTGAAAATAGTAAATACAAACCTCACAGGAGTGATTTATAAAACGCGCTGCGTTGCCTCGCATTGTAGCATCCACAACGCAATTGTCGTCGATCTTAAACATGTAGCATCCGATTCCCCTACTGTCGTAATACCGTTCTCTTTTATCAGTCAAAGTTGATCGAATGAGTTCACCGGCGTATTCAATTACCATCTCACCTGCAATTATATGAAACGGATCCATATGTATGTGTATAGTAGGTCAATTAATTATTAACGACACATGTATTTTTCAGAAACGAATTGAAAGTTGTAAATGTATAAAGATTATAAACACATTTATGACTTACCAGCTTCTATATCTTTAGTGCAGAAAAGGCCCCGCCCGTGTATTAATGATCGAAAAACTCCTACATTATGCTTGCATGTTTCCTTTAACGTTCTATATTTCATAGCCATTGGTAAATTTGCTGTACATCTCCTAAAATACAAATATATAGTTACTATTTAACAACTTGATGGTAATAGATTTGAGATTATACACATAAAGAAATCGTCTTGGAAACTTCATTTTAATCTTAACTCGCATCAACGATCTTTATTTCTTTATGTATATATAGTTAAAATAGTTATTATTTCGGGTTATTAGCCAAATTTAATTGAAATGTCCAACTTTTGTATATCAATTCAACATCACTGCAGTGTTACGCGGGTGATGCACAGCACTACTAGGTCTGTTCCCGTACTGTTGCAAACAGCCGAAAACAGCCGAAAACTACACTCTCTTCTGTCAAAACATATGAAAAGTCTTCGTACGGGAACAGGATTTGGCTGATTTCGGCTGTTTTCGGCTGTTTTGGACAGGTACGGGAACAGACCTACTGATACCGATGCAATATTGATACATAGAATTTTTGTTTAAACACTTAAAAGTAGTTTACAATAAATGATCGACCTTTTCATTCATAACGTGTTTCGTGAAAGTAAAATTATAAACATAAAAAAATCTGATTAGGTTTATAAATTTATTTTGTATTGAATTCTAACATTTTTTAATTCTTCATTGCAGCGGCATGAACAAGAAATCAAAATTATTTTTTTACGTTGAAATTTGAGCATCAGCTTACGCAAATTTCAATTAATGAACAGTTGACGTTAAAAATTATGCGAAATGATTGCGTAGGCCATTCGCACACGGCTCGTATCGTCATCGTAGCGTATGCAACGTGATGTACGAGAGGCATGCGATTTGTTGTCGCACACTTGTATTTAAAGGCAGAACCGCAGAGCCGTTTTATTAAAAAAATGTCCGACGAAATTATAAAATTCGTTCAATTAATAGAAAACCGCGAATGTTTATACAAAAATAACATTCAAGAGTATTGAATAAAGGATATTACTGAAAGAGCTAGGACCGGAAATTTTACTTCGTCTTCTGTTTACCCCTCTGTGGCAATAAATAATCGTATGCTTGCATTTTTTAAAATGTATGGATGCACCCAATACTTTCTCATACATTTCTTTTTTTTCGACGACGAAGATAGCTTAACAAAAGAAATTCATATCCATCACTCGATATCTTTACGCTTTGTATTTTTACGATTGAAAATTGTTACCTGTGTGGTTTAATAGGCCTATCCTTATCGTAGCTGCACGGCAAATACATGACGTGACGATGACGCTACGATAACGATACGAGCCGTGTGCGGATGGCCTAACTCAAAGTTTGACGAAGATGACTGTGTATCATCAGTGTAGTTATGCTGATTTCTCCGTATATATAAAAGTTATTAATGTTAATATATTTTTATCGTTATAACATGAATACAACGTTCTAGTTTTGACATATTCAAAATAGGCCAATAAGGAAAAACAATAGAACTATTTCTTAGGTAAACCTTTTCTCAAACCTGAAAAGACAACTTAACACAACTTATACAAAAAAAAAACGTAATCCATTTTCAATAAATTTTCAATCAGTTCGTAATGAAGCGACCGTTAATTTGAAGCTAAGACAAAACATGAGTGCAGTTGATATTACACTGGAATTCAATACGCATTTTTTAAGATATTTTTATATTTTTATTTTTTTTATCAAATGAATTAAGTGTTTTTTTTTGTGCAAACATGCATAGAACTATACTACTGTACATTGTATATATATATATATACATACCTGGCTATTAACTCAGTATCTGAAGGTTGAACAAATATTTGCTTTGGCTGCTTTCGATGTCTTGACGCGAGCCAACTAAAAAGATCATATTCTGATCTTTTTGCAAATGGTTCACATCGTACGGCTCCATAAATATTCTCAAGCAGTTCCTCTTGATCTTGATGGAAATATTCACTTCCAATATTGGTGGACACATTTTTATGATACTTTGGTGTATATTTTGTGCACCTTTCCGTGCCAGGCAACTGCTCTATGAGAAATTTCATTGCATTTGTTTTCAATCCAATCATTTGTACACCACACATATCAGCAAAGGGTCCTAATGGTAACGTAGATAAACCATACGCTCGTCGAGCATTTTGCACTGTATCGAAGATCTTTTCCCAAATATCAGCTATAGATTTTGATTTGTAACTGAATCCATCTTCACTCTGAACTTCATAAATTAAATGAGGTTCGGAAGCTTTCTTAATTTCTTCATTTTCAAGTCGTTTCTTAGAAGATAAGGGCCATATCGTTTGACAGTTATTCGTTAAAAACTGTTGCTGTTCAGTTTGAGCCTGTTTAGGTGACTTGCATTTAAAGCTTGATTTAGGTAGTCCGGCACTTTTAAAGAAGTCTAAGTACTCATTTTGCTCAAAAACTTCATCATTTGGCTTTTGTATCTCAGTGTCCGTGTACACTTCAATGTTATCAACCATCTTTTTATTTTCACCATCATCTACTTTTTCGTCGCATGGTGGAGTTGTGATAAGAGAAACGTCTTTCACATGTTCAACTTCTTTTTTCGCTTCATCCAAGGGAATATCGTTGGTCGATTTAATAGCAATTTTCTTTAAATCCGAAGCATCGTCCAGCTTTTCTGATAACGTTATTCGATTTGCACTGTAACTAATATTAGTGTTCGGTTCAGGCACATTGTTCTCTGACTTCAAGACTGCAACCATATTTTGTAGGTCAAATTCCTTTTGATTAACAATCGCCATTTCATTATTGTTTTCAATGTTTTGAGCAATTGGAAGGGCATTCTTTTTTATTTCAACATCTAAGGATGCACTTTCGAGAAGTTTGCTAAAATGATCTCGTAATGAGGGCCTTTTTAGAGCTGCACTTTTTAGTTTCGTTTTATCTAATGGCTTCTGAATGGATTGCATTGGGAGCACTCGATTAGTTGGTCGGGATGGAGTATTGTTACTCTGATGTGTCTGCAAGATTGGTGCAACAATATTTGTAGGCACGTTATTAAAGTTAGTTCCGAATGATACTGTAGTAATTGGCGCTTTTGTTGTATTCACCATATACACCTGTGGCACGGATCTATTGTTCAATCTTGGTACAATGTTTTGATTCGATTCTTTTAGCCTCACAGATTCTTCAGACGATTCAATATGTCCCTCAAAACCTTTGTTTTCTATTTCCGTGCAACATTGTAGATCATTGTTTAGTTTTCTCTGATGCGTAATTAAAAATGATGGAGATTGTAAATTTTCTTCGCCTGTTGTGATGTTATGTGTCTCCGCATCTAGTTTTCTTTTGATATTCATGTTCTCTGGAATTGCTTCCTTAGGCTGATTCAATTTAAATTCTTTTTGAAGAATATTTTTATACACTACTTTTGAACCAATTGGAGCGTTTTTAACAACCCTACTTCGTTTTATATATTTGTGAGCTACATTTGCTTTGACTTGAACTCTATTCTTGGAATGAGTGTGATTAGTTTCAGAAGATTTAATCTGCTTATCAAACATATCCAAGTCCTTACATGGATTCTGTACATTAAAATCATTATCACAATCACTGGAAATCATTGAAATTTGATTTACATCGCCATTTTTAATGTTGCTTGGAATCGAATTTTGATCTGATGTAATAGTTTGTTTTCCCGGCACTCCCAAGTGAGAACTGCTTTCGAGACTCACAGGTGCTTGGATTCTATTTATTGGAGTTTCCACAGGAATACTTGTCATATCAGCTAATGCAGGTATTATAGGCAAAATGTTGCTTGGTGGAGGTTGCTGTATAAATGTCTGAGGATGTGTTCCACATAGATTTCCAAAATCTTGAGTGTAGTTGCTATGAAAATCATGGGCATTGTTTGTATTTATAAAGCCCGATAATAGATTTGTTTGTGGAACCACTATCGCAGTGCCATCTGCATTATTTAATATAACATAACCGCTAGGTGTATCGTTAACAGGTTCAAATTTACTCGACTGGAATACCTAAAAGCAGTGTATAAAAAAGAAGTATTACTATAAATTATTATTTTGCAACTCTACAGTATTACTATAAATGACATAAATTTGTACATTAATAAATATAAACATAATATAATCTATACATAGTATAAAAGGAAGTCCCCAAAATGTGTGTGTCTGTATGTACAGGATTATCTCGAGAACCACTAAACGGATTTAGATGCGGTTTTCACTATTATAATCTGCATTAATGAATGTACTCAGACTACTCCATTACTTATAGGAGCTGAGAATTTGAGATCGATGTGGCAGAAAATCAAATTTTCTGTCATTACACAGCCCTAACTCAACAATGGCTTATTGGATATAAAACCAAAAAAAATTGGTTGTAGTAAATTCCTTTAAGACTCATTTGAGGTATAACCACTAAGAGAGGATTTTTTGTAATTGCATCTCTAAGTGGGTAAATGCGGAAAAATATTTCGGCACTCATCTCCAATACAATTTGTTTTGCCTTAACAGTGGCGGGGGGCGAAGCAAGGCGAGCACGGGTCAGCTAGTATATAGTATGTATGTATGTATGTATGTATGTAACACACTCTTATATCATAAAGCTGAAGTAAATGTTAGTGAGTATGGCCTCAGAACCCTATTATGTGGGTACCCAACATTATGTGTATATTCTGGTCAACATTGTGATATGGCTGCAGAATTGCAGCGAGGGTTACCGATGTCATCAAACTCTTCTAAAGTTATTTAGACGCAATAACTGCCCGCAAAAACCGCGAAGGTTGGAACTCGGATTGGGCATAAAATCCCGAATCTCAGAATCCAAAAAAATGAGCATTGCTCAAAAATTACGAACGTTTTTCGGGATTTTTTTGTGAGTGACTTGTTTTCCACTAACCGCCTACAGTAGAGGTGGGGCGCTATCGATGACACTATCGATTGTAATCTATGTAGAACAATCGAAACTTTTTGACCACTATCGATTGTTTTCGATAGCCATTTAAATATCGATACCTAACGAAGGAGTATGCTACACTATACTCCACAGAGAAACCCGATCTAATAAGCCAACTTGCAAAATAGTTTTATGAGTCAGCAACGCAGAAATAAGAGCATTACGAGACGAGGCGGACGAGATGCCTACAGATAATAGTATGCTTCTGGTCCCAAATTGTATATGTACATATATGTACTTTCAAAAAGATGTCTCTCAGAAGGGAATAAGTAGATATTACAAGAGCAAGTTATAGATTCGTAAAGAAAAAAATAACTCGATATTTTAACCAAATTTAACAACGATAAAAAAGCTGAGGAAAAAGTTGGTCTCTCAATTCTCTGTCTATACGTATGTATAGGTAGTAGGTATGTATTTTTTGATGTCAGCACCTTAAAAGCTGGACCGGCTTTCTTCAAGGTCGGCGAGTCATGCGTTTGGCCCTTTTATATTTTATTATAATTAAAAAAAACTTATTTTTAATTATGTATCCAATATTATAAATACATAATAGCTTAAACAATATATGTAACATTAAATGAATAACAAAAACTAAAAAAACAACTAAAATCTTATTTCCCTTGCTTTGTTGTCAGCAAATTCTCTGATAAGACTGACAAAATCAAGGTCTTCTGTAACTTGATTTTCAATGGACAGCAAGGCCAAATTAGTTAATCTTGTTTGGGACATTGTAAACCATAAGTATGTTTTTATCAACTTAAGTTTAGAAAAACTGCGTTCGCCACTTGCAATGGTCACTGGTATTGTTAACAGAAAACGCAGCGATATCCAGGTGTTGGAATATAACTCTTGAAGATTGTGCTTTTTAATAAAATTTAATGTCTCAATAAGTATTGCCTGAATGTCTTCGAGATAGTGTTGCAGACCTTAAATTTCATCGCACAACAAATCTCCATCAATATTAATTTAAAGTTGTCCGTTAATTTTTCTTGCAGTGCAGAACAATGTCGCACGAGCTCTTCTTTATTTTGATTTATATTTATGTTAAATAAGAAATTCCACGTGACAGATAAATATTGCATCTGCTGAAATCTGTCATTTATCGTAGATATAAGTACGGCGTCCAAAAGAGCATTACAAGACTAGACCTCAAGCTTTTTTTGGATCAGGTATTGGTTCATGAACAGCCTCTCCATCCGGCCTGCGTTCAATGCGTCTTAATCGCGCTAGTGGTTTGAAAAATGGCTGCGTACTAAGTTTCGATGCTAGTTCAGATGCTGTTACAATGGTTTGTTCGAAACCTGTTTGTCTATATGTAAGCAAATAAAAGCAACATTTGCTAAGGATTGTTATTTTAAGCTCATTCACTCTACAGGGAAACTGTAAATTATTCTTCGCAGTGTAATACGAGTTGCTATTTCTCGCCTGTTGCTCAGTGGGCGACAAGACAACCAACAACAAGACAGGTCGTGGTAGATAAATTCTGAATACTCATACTCACTCCTACAAGATTAGTTCATGGAAGTCAATACGCTGAATTTAGTTTTTCATTATATCGACAGAGGTATTCAAATTAAATGGGTAAGCGCTCTGTACACCCCAACGCCCTTTAGTCAACGGCGTTGGGTTTCTTTAAAACGTGTGAAAAGCTTTTAATATTGTTACCCTTAAGAGGAAAAAACTATCGATAGTCAAAAACCGACTATCCACAACTATCGATGGCACTGACAATCGATCAGCCTGCTGGCGTGTCTGCCTATTGCACAATGACCCGTTAGTACGTCAACTAGAATACGGATATGTGCTCTGCTAATTTTTAGCAGGCTGTAAGTCTTATGTCGATTTAGCTGAGGCCAAGTCTGCTTGGCGTGACAACACGTATCAAGGTTACGCCATCTTTCAATAGCCTGTTGCAGTGCTTGCGTATAGATTTCGTGCTTTATTGTTTCTATTGTTACATGGGGTTCACTTTCTGTGTGGAAATTCACCAGTTTTGTACTTTTTCTGGCCAGTTAAGTAAAAACGTTAACGAGTTGAGCAAAAATTAACTTGAACGTAACATTTTTAATTTTGTGAATCAACAAAGTTAATAAATAAAAAATAATTTACCTGCGTTGTTGTGGCCGAAAAACTTGCATTTTGGCTCAAGACCCCTTGCATTGCAGTTGAAACGAATTGTTGTGACGACATCACTGTATTTTGAACGATTGTCTCCAAACCATAATATATAGGCGGCGCAGTTAGTAGCACTTGGTTAGCATTCGGCATTAGCTCCATCGTAGCTGGGCTACCAATTAACATTTGATTTTGTCCAAGGTGAAGAGATTGCGGTTGATTGAATGATCCAACTAGTTGGGGTGATGACTGAGATGCTAGTTGCAAGGATGGCATGGACAACATTTGTAATCCAGATGATAATATAACATTGCCACTCACATCAGTTTGTAATATAGATCCTTGTACTAGTGGATTTGTTGAAGTTGGAATTGAGGCATATTGCATTGAGTTATTCGCAAGGACGACCGGGAAAATATTTTGCGGTACTGGTGCCGGATTTGGTACTTGTTGTAGAAATAAAGGCTGATTATTGCCAACACTCTGTTGAATGACAACAAATTGTTGTTGCTGTGACTGCTGTTCCTTTTGTGAATACTGATTATTAAGAACTAGATGCTGGTTTAAGAACTGAAGGTAGCTGTTCTTATTTTGTGAGCTGTATTCCGCTTTGTTATTTATAATATTTATAGTTTCAGGAGTGACAATAGTTTCGGGCTGAGTTTTTGCAAGAATCTTATACTGTCCATTTTTAGCGGTATTCGAGTTTGCAAAGTTGTAATCACATTTTACTCTTTTGTTTTTACTAATACTTCTATTAAAACTATTAACCCCGACGGTTGGCCAACTATTTTCAACGTAGGCGTTGTTAATACCACTGTTATTCTTATTATCAATATTATACCCAGTATTATTGACATTCACATAAAATCCATCATCATATTCTCCCGAATTGGATACAAAAATGCTTTGGGGAACTATTTTCTCGGGCGAGATTATATTGGGTTCGCTTACAATTGATATGTTAGCTGTCAATTTTTGATTATTGGCTAATTGATTTTGATATAAATGCAAGTTATTTTTTATAGAATCATCCTGGAATACTATCGTAGAGCATGACACACCTGGGGAACGGGATGGAGCTTCCGTTTCGCTTTCACTTGTTGATATTGGTTCACAGCTTGCCAAGTGTCTTTGAAATGAATCAAATGTTCTATAAGTACAATGGCAGCGCTCACATTTCACTGGATTTTTGGAAGCGGCATTATCTATATTAGTGCTCAAATAACTCATAATAGTATCATCCGTTCCATCCAACTGCATTAATTTGAATTTATCTTTCTTAGTGTGCTTATTATCTTCAAATATAACATTATTTTTAATATTCGTTTTATAGGTATCGTATTCACTTTCGGCTTTTCTGTAGTTTGAATTAAATCTTCTGGTTTCACTTAGTCCTACATCGGAGAGTCCTTTTGTTAGATATCTTTTTGAATTGTCAAATTTACAGCTCCATGTGACACTAGAAGATCGTTGTTGACTTCGATAACTTTCCAGATTTCTTAGGAAAACTTCTGAATTGCTTCGCTGTAATTCACGCTTGGGGCCAATAGTATGGGTGGGTGGACTTGTGTCTTCAGTGTGATTCATATTATACGGGAATTTATTATTTATTTCTTGTTGTTTATTTGAATAATTAAAGGAAGGGCATTCTTCTGATAGTTGAAGTGTAGAGTTTTCTGTAGCTTCAGTTATCATATTTTCAGATTTACCTTCGAGAGCTATTATGTCTTCATAAATCATTAGTTTCGGAAATATATCCAGCATAGAAATTCCATCTAGTATGTCATGAGGTAAATCTTCAAAAATTGCATCTTTAATCTCGGGTGGTAATAAATCGGAATTGTTCTGTGGTTCTTCCTCAACGCACAAGTCCGAAATAGTTTCATTGTTGTTATCACCGTCTGTTGGAAATCGTAGATTGCTAAACTGTCCATACTCGTGATGGAAATTAGTATCCATAGCCTCCTGATGGATTAAAGTATTATGCCACATTGCAATTTGCGATAAACCTGTTTCCACTTGATTTATATTTTTTGTATGATCAACCGTAAAGTTTTTTCCTATATCATTTGCAAACATCACTGAATTGTGTTGAATTAATGTTCGTACACTATACTTGACTATTTTCCAAGGTTCGCTGCATGACCAATATAATCGTGTACAGAGAAAATTGATTGGGACAATTGCCTCGGATGTATCAGAAAACTTGGAATATACCGTACCGAGTTGCAACACTGATAATGAGCCCATTATGAATTGAACTTTAGATGCTTCTACATACTTTCTGCGTGATTTATCAAACTCAATGTACAATGGTCTGGAAACAGTAAACTTATCATTCGTGGAGGAATTGCAATTTTTTTGTTCAGTGCAATGTACTAAACAGTAGACAGATTTGTCCGATTTAAACACACACTCAGATCGTCTTGCACATTGAAAATGGAAACAATTGCGACATGTTTTAACTACACACTTAATAGTCGCACCCGACCACTTGCAAACCGAACATTTTATTAAACGTCCCTGGTTAACTGTATTATGTACGTTCTGTAATGTACCGTCAAACTCTTCGTATACATCGTTAGACCATATAGCACAGTTAGCATGTACCCACGTATTATAGCCATAATAAAGCAATCGTGATTCCTGTAAAACTCCACCGTCACCATGTTTCAGACAAAGAAGACACATTCTGTTATCTGTCTCTTTTTTAAGAGAATTCAAAACTTTTTCTACCGACTCCGGCAATTTTGTTGTAGTGTGTTGATCTTCTGTTACGCCTTCTTCATCCAACTGAAATGAATAATTGCAGGATTCGAACATATCTTCTTCAAGGGCATCTGTGCAGGTTTTTGTTTCATTTTGAAACCATGGAAATTTTTCACTCAGAATTTCTTTATAAGCCAATATTAATTCGTCATTTTTTAATGGCATAATAACATCGTTCATATCTGTATTAAAATCAAACAATGAAACATATTCTCCATTAATGATCTTTTTCTTAATATCAAATAGGCATAAAGCATTATTTAATTTAGATTGTTGAAAGAGACCGCCGGAGGAGCATAAGCATGTTTTATGCAATGTTGAACCAACCAAATCGTTTAGCACATAATCATTTGCTCCGGTAAGTCCTTCTTTTGCTTGAGGATTTTGGTTTTTGCAGTTGTCGTGGGATAATATGTGATGATTCTGCCTTATTTGTTCAAAGACACAACGGCAATTCTTTCTTACAGTTTTTTTTAGGACATCTGCTTGTCGGCTTCTGCTAATAAGTTTTAGAACGTCCAATAATCCAGCTTTTAGTTCTTCGTATACAGCTTCCCTCCATTCTTTTGCCAAAAGTTTAGCGTTATCATTCGCAAGGGTACATTTTTTGCACACGAATTTAATACTTTCTGGAAGGTTACTAAGCAAATTAGATTGCTCCTCTGTTAGACTTTCGCATTTTGTATGTATCAGTTTTTCGCAAATACCGCATTCAAGAATTGTTAAGTCCAATATGCTATCAAACAAATTATTACAAAGGGGACAGCGACATCCTGACTTCCTAAATTTAAAACACTGCATACAGATAGGTTGATTACCCACATATTTTGAAACTTTTGTGGTGGAGCAGGTCTGACACTTAAGACAATTTCTGCATATTAGAGGTCGATCTGCACCAAGTAACCCTTTTGATGTACCAATGCACGTAGAGTGATAATTTTTCTTGCACTTTTGACATTTAATTTTTGCTCCGGACGACATATTACACGTATAGCACACTGTACAACGAGGACAAACCCAATTTAATTGATTTATAAGATCGTTCGAATATTTGCCTTGCAAAATGGATGTAACTGAGTTATTCTCTTCTTGAATACAATAGCTGTGATAGGGTTCACAGCAAGATGCACAAAAAAGCAAATAATCTAAATCCATACTACCACACAGGAAACAAAGAGCACAGATTGGCGCTGGTTCTGATAATATTAAACCAAAACCAGTTTGGTTTACTTCTGCAGGAACGTAAGCATCCCAAAAGTCAATCGAAATAATTGGAGATTTATTTTCACATTTCCGCGGTTTTGTAATTCGCATTAAATTTCGTTTTGACAATGAAGTCATTTTACGATGAGCCAGCATGAGTAAATTTTTAGTTCCACTACTTTTTTGCCCTGACTTCTGGACTTCAGTATTATTCTTTTCTTGAACAAATGATTTTTCGAACACTGTTCTTTTCTCCTTGACCTTTTCTATCTGATTTTTCTCAGTATTTGCAAAGGGATTTTGTGACGGCTGCCTTTTCGCATCTACGGTATGAACTGCAAAGCCTTCGTTCAAATTCCTGTCATCATCTTTGAATTGTTCATCTGTACAATCATCTGTAGTTTTTTGAGAATAATTCTCTTGGTCATTACCAGAAAAGTACATGTTTGCAAGCAGTGAATTAGTTAAAGAACTATTTTCAATTCCTGATTTAGACGGCGGTAATTTTGAAGTTTCTTCATCGTCATTTGAAAAAGTAGCTATTTGTTGACCTAATGCAATTGAAGCACTTCTACAAACATGTTTGACTCTCGGACCTTTGAAGTCAATCTTCTGCCTTTTTTGATATTCTGGCGTAACGATGGAATTGGTTGACTGCAATTCTAGACTTTGGCAAAGAAGTGTTTCTGACTTTTTGTTAAGAATGGAATTAGTGTAAAGTCTGGTATGTTTTCCGCTTGCACTAAAACCATTATTTATTAAAGTCTGTACGCAAGGTGTTTGCTTAGATGTTGAATACACGTCTAATGTTGAATTATTGTCTAAATGTGATTCAGAAGTACTGTTAACCGACGCAAAGTCTCCATGGCGAGATTGGACTGATTCAATTAGTCCGTCAGATGGTGTTATAACTCTCCAGCTCATTCCATTTGTTTGAGAGTTTGCGTTATCGTTTTCGCTTAAAAGTTTACTTCCATATTTAAAAGTATTCACTGATGATGAAGGAATCAAATCAAATGGTTTATTGATCGTTTGGACTTCAATCTTACTGTTATGAGTTTCCGTTAATATTGCATTTAGTCGCAATTTATGCCCAGATGGGAAGTGGAATGCTTTAATGCACTTTTTAAGCCAACATGCAGTACACCTCTCATCGTAGATTTTTTTGAAACTCTTAACGTTGTTTTTTGGTAAAGAAGATATTACACATTCTCCTGTAAATAAAAACAATGAATTATTTTTATAAAAAATTAATGTGCATAAATTATCTATACTATTATTGTAAAGAGGAGAGGAAAAGTTTGTATATAAGGGGTAATCTCTGGATCTACTGAACCAATTTCGAAAATTCTTTCACTAATGGAAAGCTATGCTATCCCGAAGGGCTATAGTCTATTTTTTTCTTTTCGTTTTAGGAAATATAAAAAAATAATTTTATCTACCTATTTTACTTTGGCGGCTATCATTTCTATGTTAAACCAGATTACCAGATCAACTATCTGCCATGTGAATAATGGAACGCAGAAAATTTGACTAGATGCAACTTAGTAGGGAGAGACATTGAAAGCCTAGAACTTGATTGCGATAACCTTAACCTTAGCCATTAGAAGCACCCGTTTTAGTATAATGAACTTGCCAAGTAGAGACTTGAAACAAGAAAACACTTTATCAGGCCGAAAAGAAATGGACAATGGGGGAAAAGGAAAGTCTCAGTAGATACAATATTAAAATAGAAGAGGTAAGAAAAAGTCGTGGACAGCGAAAAAGCTGACGAACTGGCTAGAAAAGGCTCGGCTGACTCCTTTACCGGCCCTGAGCCGTTTGACAATATTCCATACTCAGTCAGCTATTAACTTAAAAATCAAAAGTTAGGAAATCAAAATGTGTCTCCCATTCGGAAAATACCCAGGGTCTTCGTCAGGCTGAAAGAGCCATGAAACCCTTCCACAATAAATCAACAAAATACCTACTCCTCAGTAGGAATGATATCAAGAGATTAGTGAGATTTCTAATAAGGCATTTGCCATTTTTTATATCAACTAAACAAAATAGGTCTCATTCAGGAAACTGAATGTCATCTCTGCGACGAAACTCTAGTCTAGAACATATGCTATGCGACTGCATGGCACTCTGTGCCAACAGAAGACCACCAGTAAGATTCTCGATTTCATTAAAAAAAATTAAACCACTGCTGGTTTGCTAAGCTGACTATGCGGTACAAAATATCTTTTAGGTCGCAGTTCCCTTCGCAACTGGCGGGTCGGTATTTAAATTAAAAAAAATGTTGTAGAAAACGTTCTGCCAAAGCTGGTGCGAAACTCGCAGTTGCGCAAGTATTCTCGAAATTCTCTCAGAAGAACATACTTATAAAATAGGACTGTTGAAACAAGCAGAGGTCTAAATCCTAAAATTACACTATGGATGTACACAGCCCTTGCTAGATTTATTATTATGTACGTATGCAGCATCCTGTTGGTTGCAACAATAAAACAAAAGGTTACACTGACTGGAACTGAAAAGCAAGTGTATGCACATCGAGTGCGAATGCACAGCAAAGACAGAGAAATAGCGGATAGTTGCAGGAATTAAATCAAAAACAGTGCAATCTCTCATTAGCGGACAACTCGCATTAACACCTTTTTGGGGAACCATTTTCTAATTTCTCATACAAAATGCGTTCTTGTAAACGGACAGCTCTCATTACCGGAGAAAGAGCTCCGGTATCGTGGCTGTCCACTTAAAGAGAGATTTCCCTGTGAAATGTTTATAAGAATAATTCAAAACAGATGAGTTAATAATAAATATATTTACCGTCTCTTTTACTGCACTGAATTTTAAAAGCTGTTAGAGGGTTCGTGGACGAAGAAACAGTTTTCTTAGTTATTTTAGATATAAATTTACGACAAGCATCGCATGCTATTATTCCGTATTTCCGATTTTGTAGATTTTTGCTGTTTACCGTAGTACTGCATACTCCACAAACGGATTGAGTGCCTGCTGTAAATAAGAATAATTGAATGATTATAAAATATCTTTTAGTTAATTGTACGTTTAAGTTAATTTAAATTAACAGGTCACACAAGGAGGATTTGTTAACAATGTTTTCTTCGTTCAATTTATAACAACAAGGAAGCAATACTCAGGAGTTAACCTGGTTATTGTGGCTTTATCGTTATAAATATCACCTTAACTACATTTGAAACAAAATAACAAACCGAATGATCTCTAACAATTAAATGATTTAAGCATCATTTTTATATGCAAACTTCATTTATAAAATGGTAGCTTTTATGAAATTTAAAACTAATCTATTGCAAAGTATAGTTACAGCTCCAAGTAAAGTTTACATAGATAAGCCAAATTCTCAATTTCAATGAGTACAGTGAAATACGCTAATAAGGTAGCGGCTTGCGATTAAATTACGTTTTATAAGAAATTTCCAAGTATGTACTTACATAAATTAGGCGGTAACGAAGTTGTATTATTGGTGTTGTTTAAAATATTTTGCTTTGCTTTTACAAGTTTTTCACATTGAGGCTCAAAATGTAATCGAGGTTGCCTTAAAATAATTTTATTATGAAGTGTGCTGTCCTTTCTCTTCGGAGACCTCCTACGACATTCGTTTCCGATAAGTTCATCTAGATAAAAGAGAAAATAAATTAATTTACAAAAAAAAAAAGGATTTTTATACATATGTATAATGCAGAAGCAGATAATAGGGAAAAATAGTTTAATTAACATTGGAGAGAGACTAGTGCAGAAGGTATCATAACAAATGATGCGCGCCGTAAGCACATATTACGATGGAAGATGTAGTAGATTAATGAAAACGATATCGCCAGGCGAAAATCGAATAACGAAATGAGGCGACGATATACCGAAGTTATTCGTACACCGCATGTATATCCGTTTTTTCAACGACTAAAGGCGCCCAGTGACAAACAACAGAAACAGGAACAGAAAAAGAAACAGAACAGAAAGCGCTTTCATTTTGTCATAAATTCTGTTTCTGTTTGCGTTGATCGCTCATCTACAAAAAGCTGGAACAGATCTTCAGGCTGACGAGAAAAACATGGCTACCTCAGTTTATCTATAATTGTTTCCTCTTCGTCGACTGAAAACTTTTTTTTCCATTTCTCTCTCTTGTCAACGCAAAATGAAAACATATAGCCAATTGCGGAACAAATTCAAATTCAGAAACAAAAATCATGGCTACTACGATAATATTGGCATTTCTGTTGCTGGCAGAAACAGAAAGAACTCATCTTGAATTGTTTCTGTTGTGTCGCCAGACGGCATTTTTCTGTCGCTAAATTCTGTGACTACAAAAAAAAATATTCTGTTGCTAATTCTGTTTCAGTTGCAAAATGTATGGGATTCCTGTTTCTGTTGATGGTCACTAGGCGCCTTAACTCATTGATCTCTCATAAAATATTCATCCCCATCGCATTGACTGCAAACACGTATGACATTGCATTCATTTAGTCACACTGATTCCAGCCCTAGGCGATGTTTCAGTATTTTTTCTTAGATCACAGCGCCGAGTGAGAAAAAAGCGGTGCACGTTTAACCCACCACCGCAATAGCTCTGCTATGTATTTACAGTAAGCCCGAGTGTGACGTGCAAACCGTATGTGTCACTGTGTCACATACCACTGTTTAGGCAAAGTCGATATGAATAGGATGCAATGACTCAGAAACGTAACACTCGAGTTTGTAAGAGCAACACATCCAATTGACTTCATTGTAGAAAAAGTGGTAAACAGAACGATCGCTTAGTTTGTGGATACCGTACCTACACACTTGCACTGCTTTTTTCGTGAATACATCCTAAGTAGCAGAAATATGATCGCATGCCGATCTTTGACACCCAGCTATCCGTGACGTAAGAGCAAATTACAACAAACGAGTGTTAACAAAATAATTTTTAAACAAAAAAAGATTTATGTACAGAAGAATCCGCTTAAGACGCTCATGCTTAAGACGCTATCCCGCTTTTTACGTTCTGTTTCTCCGGTCCCTTCATTCCGACTAGAATTTGTATGAAAAAAAATCCGATTAATACGCCCTATTTCCCGCTTAATACGCTCACACAGTGACACGATACACCTCGCCAAGATTCGAATTATCTTGTTTTTGCATGTTTTGCCCAGAAAACACCATTCGGTGCATTGGGATATACGGCGGCGCCCACGGTTATTGCCGCAAACCATATAAGGCGTGTCGTTTTTCTGGTCGTTAATTTTGTCAGTGTTTGGCTCCATTCACTACAAATCATCATCATGGAAGGAAATTAAGCAAGACGTGATCAAAAACTGTTTCCGTAAGGCTGGATTCTGTTGGGCACATGATCTTAGCCCAGATGACTCCGATATCCCATCGGAAAAATTGAAGAGTTACAAGAGTTTCCTGATTATGCTTCTGTTGATGATGACCTAGTTACAACTGCTTCTTGCAATTTAGAAGAACTCATCAGTGATACCGCTTCAACGGTTGAATCAGGAGGAGTAAGCGGTGAAGAAGAATCATTACCGAAACCTTTGGTGGCCCGTTCGTATACACATGCATGTAACTCCACATATAAAAGTAATGTACTAATACATACATAATAATAATAGCTAATACATACATACATATGTATATGTATAATTTCAACTTTTGTCATAAAAAAAACGTTTGTTTAACTGGATGATATTTTTTAGTTTTTCCCGCTTAATGCGCTATCCCGCTTAAGACGCTATTTTCTTTCGGTCCCTTGAAGAGCGTCTTAAGCGGATTCTACT
Source organism: Brachyopa scutellaris (assembly GCA_949775065.1). NCBI lineage: Eukaryota > Metazoa > Arthropoda > Insecta > Diptera > Syrphidae > Brachyopa > Brachyopa scutellaris. Next base: position 28,720,937 of record OX459113.1, on the reverse strand, counting down.
GTATTTGTTTTCTAATGAAAATTCGCTTTGAGCAGTTCTTTTATACTATAAGAAATAGTTGTTTTGTCTTTAGGTGGCGCTACAGTGTTCGGGTTGAACCAGGACCTGTTGCTCGCAATCATTTGTGGGTGCGTGTTTTATTTTTTTTACGAAATGAAGGGACCTACAGTTTTTGCCGACTCCGAACGGCGAGTTGAGAAGCTCCTCATGACAAATGATACTCTTAAAATGCTTAACAAATAAATAAATACTCAATATAGAAATATTTTCGCTACAGGCTAACTATTTTCTATAAAAACGTTTGTTCTTTTACCAGTTTTAAGTTTTTTTTATGTTTGTACATAAATTATTTAATAAATTATTAAAAAATAAAAAAATATACAGCCTCAGCAGTCCTATACAGAACCAAGCCTAGATTCTGGCAATCATTTGTGTGTGCGTTTTTTTTTCCACGAAACGGACGGACCTATAGTTTTTTGCCGACTTCGAACGACGAGTTGAGAAGCTTCTCATGACAAATGATACTCTTTGATTGCTTGTTAGACATTCGACAGAGGTGGTACCGTGAAAAAACTTTTTAGGTGTTTTGGGATCAAACCCGGGCAGAATGCGTAGTAGTCCAACGCAATAACAACCACGGCCACGACGACCACAATAAATTACTTAACAAGTGCAAACAATTGCCATATTTATTACGAACTTTAACATACCAACCATTTAAACATTGTTTTTAGCTTGGGTCTAATAATATGGCAAGGTACTTTAGTTGTATAAATTTATATAGAATATAATATTCGATTCAATCCAATTCAATTACCCGTAGTATCAAAGTCATCAGTTTTCGGACCCAATTTGTGCAGATTCCACTTATCCAGCGGTTGGATATAACTATCCTCACTCGATTGTTGCTCCGGTTTTCCAATGTTCTCGAATTCGCTTTCCTTTTCCAGAAATCTGATTTTAGAACTATTTTCTGTACTGGGCGAATAGGTTTGAAGGGCTTGCGACGAATCAAGCCTTTTATTTTCACATGAATCTGACGGTTTGTTTGTTATTTGAGCAGTCCGAAAGCTAAGTGAGTTGGTTTTATCAATATTCGCATTATTTTTCAAAATCTCTGTAAGCCTGGATGGACGAACAATACCATCGCCACGTGTCGTATAGCCTTGTGCTGTAAAACATTCTTTCTTCATTATTGAAACCAACGGAACATTGTTACCCGGATTGTAGACTTTTTTGATCACGGAGGTATCATCGCTCGTTTCGAGAACATTTTTAAATGTAACTGTTTTTTTCTTTATAAGTCTGTCTATTTCCGTAAGAGAGTATTTAGTTGAGTTTATTGAACTATCGAGCACGGCACTGGTACCTGAATAAAATATTTGAATTTTAGTATACATGTATGTTAAAAAGAATAGTAAAAAAAAATCATTACCTGTAGACGAAACTTCCTTTTCTTCATTTTGTTCCAGAATTTCATGATGCTAAAATAAACAAGCATTTTATTTTTAGATAGATACTCGTATAAGCTACATATGTAGGTATCTATATGTGTTTTTTATTATTATTATTATTATATATTTGTTAAACATGTAATAAATTACAAGCTAAAAACTTTTTTTATTGAGCTACTAGCTGCAATGGCGTATCGCTCTATGAAAACTAAGCTTATTCTATTGTTTTCTTAATTCTAACTTAACTATACTATTATGCATTTCTTTGTTAAGTATTCATTGACTCTTTCGATGTTTGATTTGTTTGGGTTTTTTAATATTTCACCAAATATATTATTTATGGATGGTCTTAGCCGGATGCAGTCATGAAGTAAGTGTTTAGTTTTAACATTATCAATAAAAGCTGATTTAGATTTTAAATGATATGGTTCCGATTTAGAATGAGCTGTCCGAACCCGAAGAAACCATTGCTAGTATTCTGAGTACACTGAATCGCCATACCACACAATCGCAATGCATATCTACGCCGTGTCGTATATGCCGTTCAAAAGCCGCATTATCAAAAGCACGCCCAATGTGGCCAAAAATACTCATCGCGTTCTATTTTTGATCAAAAGCCCGTTCAATTCTGTTTACTAGATTTGCAGCGCTGATAGGCATGCTGCACCTCTGACAACGTACAATATATCAGTGAGTAACCACATCTTCTAACCAGATTTGAGCTAGTTAAAATTGCAAGATACAAACAGTACATCGCTTGGCAAAAGAAACATTCCACATCTTTTATAGGACAATTTGATGTTCCTGACAATCGATTTAAGAATTTAAATATTGTCCTAATAATCCTTTTATCTGGCGGTAATCGATCGTTTCTCAAGGTTGCCGGAAGTTTTTCCAACTGTCGTAATGACAGCAGAAACGATAGCTTTAGGCTGTCCAGTCTAGTTACAGGTACAGCTACAGAGCCACCTACCCGTTACCTATAACTGCACTACCAGTGACAAGAACATCAAGACAACGGCGCATATTTTTGATACCCGCAAGATATTGTTAGAAACAGACTGGATACTGCGGCAGCACTCAATGTAAAACTCCTTAGGTTACCTGCGATACAACTTTATGAATATAATTGTTTTTCTTTTACAATGTTTCTATAAAACAGTTGTAATGAGATTGACCTGCATTATAATTAATCCATACCTTCCAATAGGGTTTCGACATACATTTTCGAATTTGACGTGATATTTTATTGGGTTGGAAATATTTGTTTCGGAAAAACATAGATTCGAACAAGACTCTTCAGCGCCACTGATGATGACGTTTTCAATACTTTAAAACTATCCACAAACTTCAGATATCATTTTATTGAAGAACAGGAAACGAATAAGAAAAATGTCCATAACAGAATATAATGAAAAAAGATTCAAAACAAAAAAGGATTTGTAAAATTTGTTTACATTTTCGAGTTATTATAGGGGTTCAAAAATGAAACAACCCATTTAAGGAACTGATAATCGGAAAGATGTACAATAGAAGATAGTTTACCTTAGCAAATATTTGCAGAATGAAACGAATTAGCAATAATCCAATTCATGCCACTTATTCCGGTACCACAAACTTGGTTTTACTTAATTTTAAAATAAATATATGTAGGTACATTATATTTATTCAACAATAAATATTATTAATGAAAATGACCGAAACCTTTCTGCAGATTAACTTTGAAGCTTAAATCCGATATTACCCAGTTGGTCTATACACGGGTGTATTTCTACATAATAGATTATATTTCTATTATTTACAAGCAATCCTAGTAACTAAGATATGTTTATAAATTTTTTAATTACCTTTTGATTAATCCCGCTTTCGCCAGCATTAGTTTTAACAATGCTTTCTGTCGGATCTTCATTTAATATGGTGGTTTTGTTTATTGAATTACAGTCAGTAGATACATTTAACTTGCCACCTAGTTGATCCTTAAAATTGACCGTTCTAGTTTTAAGACTAGAGTAATTGCAGCTGAAGTCTTCGCCACCATCCTTTTTATTGGTATTGAAAGATGCATCTTTCTCACTTTTTCCATTTTCATTTTTGTGTAGAACTCGAATTCTTTCCTTCATTACCGATTTACTCGGTTTTCCTGGGAACTTGGATCTTCCCATATTTCAAATTTACATTATCACATAATATTTAGACTTTACATTGAAAAACACTTAATAAATAAAAACATAAACTAGCAGAAAACGTAAATATCTATTTTACAATTATAAAGTTATGGTTGGTCTTAAGGAATTAGTTTACAATTGGTTTTGATATTTTTGTTGACAAGATTTTCATCCCGTTTGCGAATTTAATCAAATGACAACACCTTTAAATACACTTAACAATTTTTAATACACACAATAATAAACGCAGTCAAAACATTTTAAAATTATGTTTTTAGATATTATTAAGATAAAATGAATTTAAAAACAATTCCCAGCACTGTTTTCCAAATGATGGCTCTGTCGCCGAAATGCTGCAATTAGCGCTCTTACGTATAACATTGGCAGCGTTCAGAAAAAAATTTGAATGACATTCGTTGTAAAATGGCTAAGTTCGTTGTCAGAAATATATTTTGAAGTGAGTGCCTGTTTAGACTGTGCTAGCGACGCACCGAAGGTTGCAGTTGTTAAATAATAAATTTTATATTTGAAAAATTAAATTATATTAAATTAAACAGGCCACAATTAATCGTTATTTAGAAAAAGGTGTCTACCTCAGATTTGGATTTGCTAAAAATATCTTGCAGATGATGATGTACGTGAAGGTTTCACTCGCCCACTTTTTGAAGTATTAGCAACGCCGATTTGACATGTAATTTTAAGTATTCGGAGTTAACGATTTATTCAAGTTGCAGATGACTTCGAGTCATTTACGCCGTAATATTCATTTAATAAAAAGTTTTGTATCTAAATTTTAAGCAAATAAATACTCTGATTTTCTACGACTTAGCGAGTCAGCAGTAAGGTTGAATATAGACTTTAAAAATTTTGCCTACTCTACGACCATGTAAGAAATTGTGCGAACACAACAAATTAGTATTGTACAACCATAATAGCTTTTCGCTTCGATTCGTTAAGTTTTCGTCCACTTTTGCTCACTTACGAAAGGAGCGAATACATTCGCTTTTCTTCTTCTATCGAGTTTCGGCAGTTTGTTTTCTTCTTCGGATCAGTTCGCTCGCATCGTTCTCATCGTACAAATCGTATCACATCGCTCGTACACATCGCTCGCTCGCATCCACGCTTTCGACATCGTAACCTCGCTCGCTTACTTGTAAACGTTTTGTTGTTAATAAATTTGTTTATTTGTAAAAATCGTAAATTGGTGTTGTGCGTATAATTTTATCATCAACAACGCCACGGCCACGGAAACCACTTCACGCAATAACCAGCTCGCTCTTGACATCGCTCGTATACATCGAATCACATCGCTCGCTCGCATCCACGCTTTCGACATCGTAAACTCGCTCGCATACTTGTTAACGTTTTGTTTACGCCAAACGCCAAATGTATGTAGAACAATACATTACACATATATGTACGTCAAACTTAAAAAAATAGCTTGTACATAGGACTACGATTTGCTTTCTCAATTAAAACACAAATTAATGTATGAAAAAAGTGATCATTTTTATTTTGTTAGGTTTGTAGATGTCGGCAATAACCTTGCTGGCTTCAGGAGCGGAAATAAAACGCGGCTTTCCTTCTTAACATCTACAATAATAATTATATTGGTCTCTCTTCAATTCTTCTTACAATTGTATGTACACTAAGAAAGTTATATAACTATGTACAGTATTAATTCAAAATTCAAAATTGGTACAGTATGAAATATGTATGTGAAATGTAAGGGTAAATAATGAGATTGACACATTATGAATAATATAAGAAAATAAGGTAAAATATGTTTTACAAAGTGAATGAAGTTCCTACAATACTCCCCCGCTAGTTAGTATGCCATACTAACGAAACCTTGATGGAATGAAAATTCTTCGACCCGACCGAGTTGTCCTTTGGTCTTGAATAGGTAATGTAGTTTCAGTTTCCTTCGCTGTTTTACTTGTTGTCGAATCCTTAGAAGCATTTACTATGTGTTCGGAAGCGTCATCAACAGTGAGAAATGCTGCTTTCAATCTGTCAACAGAAACGTTTTTAACATTGTTTTTAATTCTTACCGAAAAATATTTCGAATGCTTCTTCACTATTGGATAAGGTCCCTCATACGGTTGTTGAAGAGGACTGCGGACGCTGTCAGTTCTTACAAAAACGTGTGTGCATTTATCCAACGTCTTCTGCACGAAAAATTTTGAAGTACCATGGAATGTGGTATTAGTTGGTCTCATCGCTGACATTGCCTTTCGCAACTCTTTTACGAAATCCTCTGATGTTATGTTGTTTGGTGACTCGACGAAATACTCTCCTGGCAAACGAATTGTTTCTCCATATAAAAGCTCTGCTGGAGTGGCATCTAAGTCCTTTTTGAACGACGACCTCAAACCGAGCAGTACTAATGGTAGCACCTTGTACCAATCCGTTGTTTGGTGGCACATAATTGCTGCTTTGAGAGAACGATGCCATCTTTCGATAATCCCATTGGATTGCGGGTGGTAGGCTGTTGTCCTATACTGCTTAATTCCCAAAGTCCTGTTCAGTTCGGAAAAAAGTGTTGACTGGAACTGCCGTCCTAAATCAGTTGTGACTTGGAGTGGTACGCCGTACCGACTAATCCAACCGTGAATAAAGTGTTGCGCTACAGTCTCTGCTTTCATGTCTTCCATTGCAAAAGCCTCCGGCCAACGTGTATATCGGTCCATGATGGTAAGAAGATATCTGTATCCACAAGATGTAGGTAATGGACCAACTATGTCCATGTTTATATGAGCGAATCGTTGAGATGTCAAAGTGTAAGGAACAAGCGGTGCTTTGTTGTGACGGCTGACCTTGGATTGTTGACACTGTAAGCATCTTCTTACAAATTTTGCACAATCTGCTTTCATCTTGGGCCAAACAAATCGTGCTTGAAGAAGTTTGAGCGTCGCTTTAATACCGGGGTGAGAAAGATTATGAAGCTTTATGAGAACGATCTCTCTACTGGGCGAGGGAACATACGGACGAACTTTTGGTGTCGATGTGTCGCAGTACAGTTGTAAATTTGATTCTGGAAAAGCCAAAAGTTTTAATTGCAATGAAATGGACGTATTACCTTGTTTAAGTAAAGTTTTTAGCTCGTTGTCTTCTTTTTGTTCCTTCGCCATCGCATGAAAGTCAACAGGTGTTGATGTATCGATGGCATTTATCCTTGAAAGACAATCGGCTACTTGATTCTCTGACCCCGGAATGTGCAAAATTGTCGTTGAAAATTGGCTGACAAAATCCAAATGTCGCAACTGCCTTGGGGATGCCTTGTCGGATTTTTGCTGAAACGCGTACGTCAGGGGTTTGTGGTCCGTAAATATAGAGAACGATCTTCCTTCCAAAAGGTACCGAAAATGTTTCACACCCAGGTACACGGCAAGTAGCTCCCGATCGTACGTGCTATATTTCATTTGCGTATCGGTTAGCTTTCGCGAGTAAAATCCGAGTGGCTGAGAAACGCCGCCAATAACTTGGTTCACTACAGCTCCCACTGCAACGTCTGAAGCATCGGCGAATAGATAAAGGGTGGCATTTGGCACCGGATGAGCGAGAAGTGAAGCAGATGCAAGATCAGATTTGCACTTTTCGAAGGCATCGATGGTTTCTGATGTCCAGAGTATTGGGGTGTTGTCGTTTTTTCTATTTCCATTTATAAGTAAGTGCAATGGGGCTTGATTTATTACAGCACGTGGGATGAATTTCCTATAAAAGTTAATCATTGCCAGGAACTTTTTTAATTCTTTGGCAACAGATGGTCTTTTATACTCGATGATATGCTGAACCTTTTCTGGCAAGGGTTTGATGCCATGTTGGTCGACTGAATATCCCAGGAATCGTACTTCTGATTTACCGAAAAAACATTTAGAAGTATTAATCTTAAGGTTGTACTTACGGAGTCTTAAAAACACTTCTTGGAGATGCTTCTGGTGTTCTTCGTGACTAGTAGATGCAATAACGATGTCATCAATGTATGAAAACACAAAGTCCAGTCCTCTCAATGCCTCGTGCATGTACCTCTGCATTGTTTGTGCCGCGTTTCTCAGGCCAAACGTCATGTACCTAAACTCGAAAAGGCCAAACGGCGTTGTGATGGCCGTTTTAGGTACGTCTTCTGGCTGAACTGGTATTTGATGAAACGCGCGCTGCAAATCAATGGTGGAGAATATCGTTTTTCCATGTAACATGTTAACGAAGTCACTAATGTACGGGATAGGATATCTGTCTGGCTGCGTTACGGCGTTCAAAGCACGGTAATCGCCACACGGTCTCCACTCACCACTAGATTTCTTTACCATATGGAGAGGGCTGGCCCAGTTGCTTTTTGACGGTTGGCATATTCCTTGCTCCATGAGATATGCAAATTCGGCTTTTGCAGCGGCTAGCTTTTCCGGGGACAGTCGTCGGGGTTTTGCAAAAACAGCTGGTCCGGATGTGATGATGCAATGAGTGGTATGGGACGTCACTGGATTACCTGTGCCGTTCAGCGATGTTAAGTCCTTGAACGTTTCAAGGAGGCCTGCGAATGGGCATTTAATGTTGAAAGCTTTAATTTTGTAATTACCTGGTGATGGAATGCCCGTAGCTGATAAGGTTGTGCTCTTGTCTATGAGACAATTCCGTTTCATATCGACCAGCAGGCCGTAATGCTGCAAAAAATCAGCTCCGATGATAGGCACGGCGACGTCAGCTATCAAGAATGTCCACCTGAACCGTCTCCGCAGACCCAAATTTACTTCACTATGTTGGCTTCCGTACGTTCTTATTTTGGAGCCGTTGGCGGCGAACAAGGCAATATTGGAACTCTGCGATTTTTGTCGAATAGTTGGTGGGAGCACAGAAACGTCTGCGCCGGTATCAATTAGGTATTTTTTCTTTGTTGTCACATCCGATACGTATAAACGGTTTATACGTTTGACAACTGCTGTCATCTGTGATGACAACAGCCTATCTAGTTTTTTGGACCGGTTGAATTGGCGTAACTGCAAGGTGGTTTGCAGCGAATTGCGTCATCTTTGAATTTGTAGTGGAACCAGCAAATTCCGTTACGATTTTTTGTGGTATGTGGTCTACTAGATGATGAGCATGGGGTCGAGTCTCGATGGCGTGACGGTGTTCGGCGACGGCTGCGAAAGTGCGAATTCTCCAATCTGTCAAATCGACGAGAAAGTGCTTCGATTTTTTTTTCCAATGCCTGCTCCGAATGAAACGATGTTTCCCGCTGTTCTATTTTGGATATTGCGTTACCGTGTGATGTTGTTTCCATGATGGTATCTGCTACTTGTACGAGTTTTTTTACGTCGTCACTCTTGAACGCCGCTAAAATGGCTTGGACCTCTGATGGGAGGCGCTGTAGCCAGATGTTCTTTAGGAAATCTTCTCCGATGGAATTTCCAGCGAGGCCTTTCAGCTCGTTGAACAAATATGAAGGTTTTTTGTCGCCTAAGTCGACTTCGGACAACAGTTTTCTCATCTTCTTATGTTCTGAGTCTGAAAAACAATCAATTAATGCCTTTTTTAAGTTTTCATACTTCTCGGAAGGTGGTGGTTGTAAGACAGCATCTCTGACTTGTGATAAGACTTTGCCGTCCATGGATCCTACGACCGTATTAAATTTGGAAAAATCGGATGTAATGCGGCACGTTGCAAACTGCGCCTCGATTTGCGCGAACCAAATCTCCGGCATTTCTGTCCAAAAGGGTGAAATTTTTACGGAGACACGCATAACCTCGTTATCGCCGCTGCCATGTGGTTCGTTCGTTGCTCTACGGAAACCAGAGGTACTTGCAGGTGGATCTCCGGTAGGTTGATTAGGTGTCTTGGTTTCCTCAGTCATCTCTGTCGCGAATAAAACTTTTTATTTTGTTTAAAAGAAAACTTGTTGTAGAGTTCGACAGTCAGGGGTCACCAATTGTAGATGTCGGCAATAACCTTGCTGGCTTCAGGAGCGGAAATAAAACGCGGCTTTCCTTCTTAACATCTACAATAATAATTATATTGGTCTCTCTTCAATTCTTCTTACAATTGTATGTACACTAAGAAAGTTATATAACTATGTACAGTATTAATTCAAAATTCAAAATTGGTACAGTATGAAATATGTATGTGAAATGTAAGGGTAAATAATGAGATTGACACATTATGAATAATATAAGAAAATAAGGTAAAATATGTTTTACAAAGTGAATGAAGTTCCTACAGGTTGTAATTTTTTTCGACTTCACTAATCATTCTGCAAAACAACACACAAATCACGGGCAAAACGACTAAAATCTGACAATCGCCAGTGACAATCGCTTCCGTACGCATTCTCCTATTATGGGCAACTTGAGCAATTGACATTTCGGAAGAAAACTTCACGTAGGATTTTGGCAGTAGCTTCCGATTGCTTTCGACTTTTATAGTTCAGCCTTTTTTACTTTTTACTTTTAAAAACATTTTTTATTAATCCATTTTCAATATTATCTTACATACTAGACAAAAATGCTTAAATCTAATTTAAAAACTAACAAAATGGCTTAATCTAGCTTACTGGCCCTTATGGGGCACTCTAGGCTTAATACTATTTTTAAAAACTATTGCCTTTCAGCCTTAATCTGACAATACTACGATTTAACTAATCTAATAATAACATCCCAAGAAAAGCTTGGAAACTTGGGTTCCGTATCAACGTTTTATTATTTTTATCTTAAAACTATAAAACTTAACCTACCTAAAATACCCTAAGCTACTTAGCCTAACCTAACTGTAATCAGTGCGGCAAGCACCCGTTGCCTAGTGCCCCGAGTGGTCACCATACTGATTGCATCCTCGGGCGCTTGGCCATCGCCATTACGACGCCCCCTCGCGCCACCGAGACCTGAGCGAGGCCGCAGCGTCGGTCACCTCTCGGAAACGATGCATCGTAATAGCGGGCCCGGCTACTCCACGGAGACCCCCTAGCTTACCTTAACCTACGTAACTAACCTAACTTAAAAACTAGGATGTTACAAAAGTAACGCACCGACCTGGGAGATCGCGTCACCAACCCCTTCCTCCTCAATAAGCCACCAAAATTCGGAGTATTGCTTTTCCGTATCTATTATATCCCGGTCCGCAATTGCGGTACTGAAGCGCAGGAGCTCATGAGCATTGGCGTCGAACCCGCCGTGGATGAGCCGCTTATCTCGCGCACCGCGGTGGCGGTGGTACAATACCGGGATACCATCCCTTTTTTGCACTAACCCTTTAGCATCAATATAGAGGAATACCTCTGGTGGGATAAAGCCCGATAAGAGCGTACTCTCATGGTACATTTCATTGGGGTAATAAGCCCCGAAAATCAGGCTACTCTCGCTGGTCATCGCCCTCGCAATATGCCTTCGAGTCTCCTTAATAAGGAAATTGTCAATCCTGTTCAGATGTGCCCCATTGTATAGGACCTTGTTGCGATAATATTTTATGTACTGAGACTCTGGTGTTCTGTACAATCTGAGACAGGTCCTAAGACATTGCCTCTCAAACACCCGAATCTTTTCCATGTAGAAAGGCGCCACATTGAACCACACTGGACAGCCATATGCTATAATTGGTCTGATTAGGGCAACATAACAAATGACCTTCACCCTGGAGTCAAGTTGACTGCTGTGAAACAGTCTTCTTGTCAGAGCAAATGCCATTTTAGCCTTAGCGAGACCAGCATCTATATGTTTATCAAAATACAGGTACTGGTCAAGCCAAATACCGAGATATCTAACCACACTTTTCACAGCCAATGGCCGCCCTGTCCAATGATGCCAAATTTTTTCCAGTTTTTTCTGGTATCCCTAGAAGCCCTAATCAATGGAGTCCTGAAAAAAACTGTTTCCGTCTTTCGAAAGTTGATCTTCAACTTCCAATCGTCGCAATAACCCTTAGTTCGATCGAAGTCACGTTGCAAAAGGATATTAATAACCTCGATTTTTGGACCTGATCTGTACGCCACCAAATCGTCTGCGTACGCTATACCAAATTTAAGCGAACCTACAAGATCACTTGTATAAATATTGAACAGTATCGGAGAATTCACCGCACCCTGTTGTAAACGGTTTTTAATATCAAAAATTGTACTGGAAATTACGTTGCCACATTTGACGACAAACTTCTTTCCCATTAACATATCGTAGATCATATATAACAGGGGTTTTTGCATACCCAGCCTGGTCAGCTTATAGAAAAGCCCTTCTCACCATACGGTGTCGAAGGCCTTTTCGAAGTCAACCAGGCAGGCACCAGTGCATTGTTTTTTAGCGTTATTCCATTGAATGTCGGAGACCAGTTTTGACGCGGCATGAATAGTGTCATGCCTCGCCCTAAAACCAAACTGATTGTCCGGTATGATTTTATTATCCTCAACCCACCTCTGCAGAGCTCTATTAACTACCTTCTCGAATACCTTGCTAACATTCGGAAGCAAACTTATCGACCGGAAATTAGCAGGGTTGGCTCTATCCTTATTCCGTTTTGGAATAGGGTGTACCACAGCTATTTTCCAATGCACCGGATAATATGCATTATTCAGTGCGTTGTTGAATAGAGTGGTGAAAATATCTACCGCTTCTAGGGGCAGGTGTCTCAAAACGACATTTGGGATACCATCTACTCCTGACGATTTCTTGTTTTTAAGTGAATCAAAGATGCATAAGAGTTCATCTTTTTGCACGAACAACTGAGGGCTAGCTCGATCATCGGCGATGATATCATTTGCAAGGTTTTCATCATTGAATACAGCAAAACCGTTATTCTCAGATCGCCAATTCTGGAGTTCAGTGCGCAGATAAAAGTGATTCAGAAAGGCTCCATTCTCAAGCTGGCGGTTACGACAAACTGGATTGTTTACCGTATACACCGACTCGAAAAAGGCGCCCATCAGATCCACCTTCTCCTGCGGGTCTTCGATCACGAAAAAACCGTCGCCTGTGTCGACATTTTCTGGACTTATGCCAGCAGTCAGTAATGTTTGTCTATTCTCTGTTGTCTGGGGAATTCGGACACATGGTATGTCATTGTGATCTTTTCTCCTGAATAATTTATTTATTTGCGGGAACATATTCGGACTACTGGATTTTATAGCCCGAATTTTATTGCCCCAATGCAAACTTACAGATTTTCTGTAATTTTCTTTAATTAACTGTTTCAGGTTTTTCATCACCGACTTCAGTGTCCTTATCTCCGGGTTGTTCCGGTCGGTAAACTGTCTGTGAAGCCTTTTTAGCCTCGAGAGCAGTCTACTTTTATGTTCGTTTAGTGCGTCTATTGTTGGTGTTCGGTACTTGTCGGTCTGGTCGTCGGATCGTTCTATTCTAGGGATAGTTCGATCCATAGTTCGTTTTATGACGTCGTCCATTTGTAGTAAATGTAAATAGTTCAGCCTTTACTCTCACACGACTTTTCCTTCTTCATCACTTTGAAATAAAAAGCTGCTCTATTGTCGTTAAAACAGCTGTGTTTCCGCATACATTCAAATAAAATATGAACAAATTCGTTTTCTTCTGAATTTGCAATTATATTATTTGATTTTTTTTAAATTCCAAGTCTGCTTTTACACTTAAGACTTGTGAGTCTAGACTTTTTTCGATTTCTCTTTGTTATTTACATCCGTGAGTCTTGTGCTTTTACACTTCAGACTTTTTTCATTGACTCAAATTTGACATTCCTCTTTTATTTTGCAGTTCTTGTATTGTGCAGATGTTTGTGGGAAGCAACACAATGATAAAACGAAGAAGAGAAAAGAAAAACGTGAAAAAGTGTCGCCAAAAACTTTATCCTCTACTCACAGGGCAAAATATTTTCCTTCGCATCTTTTCGAACTTTCTTACTCTTTTGCACCCATGTGAGTCTAGACTCACAAGTCTAAGTGTAAAAGCAGACCAAACAACTCAAAATGGCATATGTGTGGAGCAAATGAAATCGCTCTCTCCTATATTTGTGAGCTGGCGGCCAATATGGGCACAATATACAATTTCTGTGTTTTAGTATATACGTGCATATGCACGCAAATGTCTATTATGTTGACTTATTGAGGGTTAAGGGCGAAGAACGATGATGCCATGACTTTAAGCCTGACTGGCCGAACACAATGGTGACGCTGTAGTGGAAGTAGGCAGCACTGTCAAAGTAAAAATACACGTAAACCCTATAGCGCGAACAGAATGCGAAGCTGTTGCTGTAGTATGAATTGTATGGTGAAGCGCAAAGTTCAGCCAACTTCAACTTTCTACTACCACTACAGCGTCACCATTGTGTTCGGCCAGTGAGCCTTAGTGCGCAGAAGCCTATAATTTCCTATCGGAATCGGATTGGGAATTACCCAAGCATTTGAATCTTTTCTGGGTTAATGCCTCACAATTCACCAGTATGTGTTCTGGAGTTTCACTAGACTCATTGTAAAATCATGAGTCATGAGTCTTCATCTGATAGACCTAACCTTCAGTTTACAATGTCTTGTAAGGCATGCAGTCAAGATGCTGAGTTATCAAGGCTAATGCAAGCTCTGAATCTCTTCAGAATCCATAAAGGGCATAGTAGCCATTTTCCTGCCAAGTTTTTGCGCCCCTCGTTACCTTCTATCCAAAGGTGTCCTGGTGGCCAGTATATGGTGACGTTTTTCATTCGCTCTGTCAATAAAGTTTATCTAGGCATTCTCAAACAATTCTAGGTTTGATGACCGACCTCCGATTGCCTTGATAGCAGCTTGGCTATCCGACATTATTGCTATGTCATGTCTCTAATGGCGTTTGTCAAGATTGAGTTGGGCGCATCTGGCAATGGCGCAGATTTCGACTTGAAAGATGCTAGTGTAGTTGTCCATGAGTTTGAATAATTTGGTGCCGGGCCGAAACACTATACTCTGTCCCAACCGAATTGTCAGTACAGGGAAGATAGGACCTTTGCCTCTCAGTCTGGTTGCAATAACTTGCATAAACTTGTCCCTCTTTTAAGCCCTGACTGGGTTACCGTAGTATGCATGAAAAATCGCATATGGACACCCCACCTCGATTTTGATGAAATGTTGGTATGTTTTGTATTTTGATGTATCAATGTTATATATCGGAAACGATTAGCTCACGAGATATAGGCTAAAAACAAAAAAAAAACTCACTCTTCATTTCCACACCCAAAACTCATCTCGCGCAAATAACCTTCATTATAAATCACAAAAATCGAAAATGTGTTGGAACTTCATTTTAACGATTTCACCAGAAAAACAAGAAAATGGGAAAAACAAAAGCCATGCGGCAATATCCTCACACCGCGTCTCCACGTGTTATTTCAAATAGCAGGATTTCATAGCAAGCTAAAAAAAAGAGAACTGTCAAATTTGTGTGTGGGCAAATTATAGCTTGATATTTAATTTTTTTTTAGATCCAACCGCTTGTACTCAGCACTTCTATAATTCCACAAACATGGAAACTGCGGAAAATTGTTTATTAATTTAATTATCTCTTCTTGTGACATCTTCCAGTCGGTCATAATTATTTTTTTCTTATTCAATCGCATCGAATGCAACCAATTTTCACTCAAATGTCAGAAATCAGCAAGATATCTTTAGATTGCTAAATATCCTGCTATGGATAGCTTGCTATCTCAATTATCTTGCTATTTGCCATCTCCATTAGATATTTGCATAGTATGCTAATTATCTTGCTATGAATTTTAGCTCGTGGAGACGGCCTGTAACATACTCAAATTAATTTTATTGGTTCTCAAAGCACAAAATCGCAAAGCTCTTTGACAAGAACCATAGAAAAAGGCCATTTCCGAAAACGTCATTTGATCGTCAAATGACGATCAACATTTGCAACACAAAGGTTTTGTATGTGCAGTTTGCGTTTAGGAACATTTGGAGAAAAGCAATTTGATGCAGATGACGTTTTCGAAAACGGCCAAAGCTGTAACGATTTGCTTTGATTTAATAATGGTAACACTGTAATGATGTTCATATTTTCCATAAACACCACGATGGTTGATGGCGGCCAGCGGCCTCAGTAAGCCATCGATTGTGTGGCAGGCTGGTCGTAGTGGAATGTGTGCGGATTTGAGGAAGATTATAAAAACAAAACGTGTGTAAGTCAGTGGTTTGATTTTTATTTCAGTGGCAATTTTTCGAATTGAGTGCCGTGAAGACATGTACAGGCACCAGTGTTTGAAAAAAAAACCCCATAAAGCCTGGGGCCGAATTACCGCATCCGTTAACGAGTGAGCCAGTAGGAAATTTGTATGTACAATGATACTCGATAACGAGAGCGGTAATGACAAATCCTCACATTTCAATAACGAGTAATTCGTTAACGGATGCGGTAATTCGGCCACTGTACTAACAATTCGGTTGGGACAGAGTATAGTTTAGGTAGATAGTGGTTTGTGATGTTCAATAGGAAACCGATTTAACCAATCTGAGAATTAACTTAGTGCGATACAGATGCAGACGCAATGTTTATGCTGTAACATTTCTTGAGGCAATTTTGAGATGATGGGAGATAGGTCTCTATTGTTCAATTCGTCCGCTCTGTAAGACTGCAGAAACTTTTTCTTAGTATATTTGGAGATAACTTAGTTTATTATAAAATACAGGCATCATCATATGGTGCTGCCCAAAGTTTGTTTTATAACAATCTAAATTTATGGGTATTAAACGATAAGTGACTCGCGCTTATTTATTATTTCCAAAATGTTATATTTCACACAATCTTTATAATGATCTTATAGTCAGAAACTCTACTGCTAGGCAACCTGCTCTTGTCCATTGGACGCTTCTTGTGTTTTCATTACTTCTGGTAGGTCCGGTGGGGATGAGTAAGTGGTAACTTCAAGCTGTTCAAACTCCCCAGTATCATTCCTGAAAAATATAGAACAGTTACAGATATATTTGTTTAAGAACTATAAATTTCGTCAAACCAATTATATTTATTGTGAATAAATAAAAAAGATAGATCTATGAAAACTTGGATCCTTTGCGGATCGATCAGAAGAAACAAATTGGAAAACTTAAATGAAGATGCCCACTCTAAAAGCAAATGTTTAATTATTTAAAAGATTCTATAAAAAGACATTTATATGTCGACCGCCGTTGAATTGCGTGTACTCATCGACCAAGGGTACATGCTCTAAAGCTACGTGCAGGCGATTTGTTCACTAAGCAAATTTGTGAGCACACGCTTGGTATGCGTATGATAGGTGTTCTCACGGTATGAACACTTTGTGCAAAAGTTGCAAATTTTTGGAAGTGATCATATGTGTGCAAATGCGTTGTGCTCATATTTTTTCTGCGCATATGATTGGTGTTCACACGATATGATCATTTGGTTCATATGACAGATATGTGCACGAATATGAACATATGAAGTAACAATTTATTCTGATGTTGACACATGTGCTTCTTTTTTGTTAATTAATATAAAAATAAAATAAAAATATAAAATTATATTAAAATGTTAACAATAAAATGAACGCAGAAAAGAATAATATAATAGGCGTGTTTTTTTCGTAATCTATATACATATAGCTTTAGATAATATTTTTCATGTTAAATACACTAACAACTAAGCCTATATAGAATAACGAAATCCAGATAGCTATCGAGTCTTATGTCCTTAGCATGGACAAAAAAATGTTCTACCAAACTATGTTCTGTCGATTGTTATCGAAAATGTCAAATATGAGATGTAAGTGACAAATTTGAAAACAATTGCGGCGATTAAAACGTGATGTTATGCAAAGAAGTTTGGAAAACAAGTGGAAAAGTGAGGAAGAAATATTGAAAGTCAGAAAAAAATTACATTTTGTTCAGTCAAATCATTAAATAGGGTATCCCGTCTTTTTTTTTTTTTTTTAAAATGTTTAAATGTCGAATGTCAGTTAGCATAGTGCTACCAAATCACTGAAGAGCTTTTTTTACACATTCTTTTTCAAGGCTATATAGATTACCAAAAAAAAAAACACGCCTAATATTGACTATAATATTGGCCACTTATTTTTTCGAAAGCAGTGACGACAACGACCAATGCGGTCAATTAGCACGGAAGCGGCGCAGCGTTTGGAAAAAAAATTGAATCGAACATCGGAAGCGAGATGGTGATACCAAATTCAAAATTCTTCTTTTGTGATGGATTCCTATGAAAAAATTCATTCTTTTGACAACCGGAGAAACCCAAACGTAAACAAAGAACAATCGAAAACAATTCTTCCATCTCTTATTTATTAGGTCTGTTCCCGTACCTGTCAAAAACAGCGCAAAACTACGAAAATCAGTCAAATCCTGTTTCCGTACGCAGATTTTTCGTTGTTTTCGACAGAAGAGAGCGATAACAAATAATAAATTTCCCCATGCTACCGATTTTATACTACGTTTACACCAAACGAAACCCCGCGGTTTCGGCAAATTCATCCAAATCTCCGAGGTTTGGCCATACATTTTCGAGCTTTCGAAATCTCGAGATTTCGGCGAAATCTTCTTGAAATCTTTTTGAGTTCATCCGTCCGTGAGAGGTTGTCAAAGCGAACAAGTCTACAGCGTGAACTTCGGTTTATTTTGGTGTTCATTTATAGATGTCAAAATATTAAATGCTAAAATAATTGTGGCCAATTGACAGGACAAAGGTAAGCTTGCAATAGAATATTTATTTTATATTATTTGTTAATCTTTTCAGGCAATGGGCAACGAAAAAATACAAAAAAAAAGAACATTTTGGTCGCCAACTGAGGAATGTCAACAAACAATTGTTTGCCTAGAGATGGGCAATTGCGAATAAATACAATCGAATAATTCGATTGTTCCCCGCTCTGTCTCTGTTATATTTTTCCATATTTTATCCGTTACTCTTATATTTTTATACTCTGAATGAGTCAAATAGAAGAAAATCGGATTTATTTTCAATTTCAATAAAATTTTCAAAAAACATTTTGACAGGCGGTACGCGGTCAACGTAGCTTGCCACGGTACAAAATTGTAAACCAGCTCAGTGTGTGCACCTATATTTACGGCAATAGTATTTCATACCATTATACCGCTACCGCGTAACGCTCCGATGTGTGAGCTCCTTTAGTTGACAGGAGTCGATTGTTTTGGGCGATAGTTCGATTGTAAATGAGGTTATTAAACTTAAATTGAAACTGAAGAAAATCTTTTTATTTTAAATATCAAATTGCATGCGTTCAGATTTCAGATCCAAATTCAAGTCACACTGGTACCACGATGAATAAATTGAGACATACATTTCTACAATCGACTAATTAGTATACTCGCCTAGTAAAATACATTTTCTGAAATAGGATTTGATAGTTATTCGATTGTTTTCGGCTAATATGGGATTCACACTAGCGTCGAAATGAGATAATTTCGAGTTTCAAATGAAAAGTGTTCATACCTACGCTTGCTAATTTCGTGAATGGATGCATTCAGTTCCGACAGTAAATCTATGACGGTGCCATGTTATAATTTTTTTTTTTTTAAATTAAATTATATTTTTATTTACATAAGTAAAGGTATAACGTATAGTAATAATAATAGTTGGATGTTATTGTTAAACAGTTGGGTAGCTAAAGTCGACTTTTATATAGCTAACATTGGGTAGATGCGGCGCTGCCTCGGGTTAATATCTTAAAATATCACTTTTCGGGTGTGTTTTGCCACTCCGGGTATATCAACAATTGTCAGGCACTCGCGTGGATATTAAGTCGACTACAGAGCCAACTGTAGAAAAGTGCCCCAACGGGCGCGGAGCTCAAATAAATGGACAGATACTTTGTATGTACGAATCCTATGGCCGACGCTCTTTGGCTCCACATGCAGTTGATCAGAGTGCCTCTATAACTTCAATTTCTTTTTTTCAGATAACATTCCATTACTATTAAACCATTCTGTGAGATATTTGTGTTTTGTATGTTATTCCATTATATTTTTCGTTTTTATATCACTTTAATTGTGCTGAACGCGGCCAGTAGCTTTGACAATTGTAATCTCAACCACATAGTTTATTTACGGAAATAACTACTAAACACTAAATTTCTCCCAAATAAGCGATATTTTTTTTTTTTTAGTACTGAATAATTTTTCTTTCGTGTTTAGATCACCGAGATCAATAAGAATCCTTTGTTTAATCTTTGCGCAACAAAAACTTTAATATTACCTTATTAATTTGTTCTGTCATTGTCATTCAGAATCATTCAACTGCATTCAAATTAAGTTTGTTCGATTTTATTTTCACTTAATTTTGAACGAATTTCAACGAAATTAAGTTAATTTGGAAATTCGCAACGAAATTACCTGTTTTGCCCTGGTGTGAATACCGTATAACACGGAATTGTCTTTTTATTCGATTATGAAACTAATTCTCAATCGCCCATCCCTAGTTTTGCCAACCACTTCAAAATTGACAGCTGAAACCTCTTCAACTCGGTGTAAACGGGTTACTGATGTTTCGGTGAATGTTCATCGAAATCTCGAGATTTCGGCTCGGTGTAAACGTACTATTAGCCCAAGAATTTTCTTTGGGCAGCTTTATGAAACTGTCAAATCTGTCAAACGTCATACATTTTTCGTTTTTTGATGTTAATTTGGTGTTTGGTAACCTGTAAATTAACTCAAATTTACATGTCAAAAATCAAGAGAAGAGACAGTGCCAAAAAATTTCCCCTCTTAGCCATGGCTGAAAAAACGCTTCCAGACGATTGAATTAGATATCACGACGATAATACCTTTACATAGATACCTATATATTTTGGTTATACCTCCACTTCCAAAACTTGCTGTCGGCTCTTGATCTGAGTTTTCCATCTTCATAATTTTATTCTTCATAATATTTTTTTTTTCAATTCTGTCAACAGCTGAGAGCTCAACTAACATTAGCAGCGTTTTTTTGCACTCGTATATAAAAGTGCACAAAAAAACCTCTATAGCCGCCTAAGCCGGGTATCCACAGGCATACAAGATTGCGCAAATTCATGAATGCGCACGCATGCCAGCCTGTTTTTTTTTTTTTTTTTTTTTTGGTTGCGCCAAGGGATGTGTAATTTTCGAAAGATACTCGTAGCCCGGGCTACTAGCATGCACGATTCGTAGACCAGATTGCTCGATTCCAGGAATACGCCTACGTACTAACCCACACCCTCCACTCTTCGACCACTCTCCACGCGGGACTGCCGTTAGGTATTACTTCGCGGGGCTGGTAAGCAATCCAAGCTATATCTCCTATATTTGCTCATCTGCACGTCTTATTTTTTCTATTCTTCGCAAGCTCGTTTTGCACATTTGTTATGAGTGTGCAGATCTCCAAGTTGGACAAAAAGGTGATGTGGTGGTTTCCCACCGAGCTTGCCACGTGGTCATTGAAGCGACTTTTTCTTCTTCCTTGATCCTTTTGATGACCGTCGCCTCTTGGTTACTAGAGGTTCTCCTATTATCGACTCTTTGCATCTCGTCCGCATGTCGTCCGGATGTCGATGGGGATCATTCCTGCAATGACAAGGGCTGCTTCGTCCGAAATCGTCCGGAACCCACTGATTACCCTTAGTACGCTAAGTCGATATATTGAGGATAATTTTCACCTTGTTTCCTTTATCGCCAGGGCCTCCACCCAAACTGGGGCAGCGTATAGAAGGACTGAGATTACTACTTTGGATATTAGGTTTCTTCTAGCATATCCGGGTCCTTCGATGTTTGGCAGTATTCCAGAAAGTGCTGCCTGAAGCTTTGACGCCTTTTTCCCCGAATAGTCGATGTGAGGCTTAAAGCTAAGTCTATTGTCGAGTATTACTCCTTAGTATTTTACAAAGTCTTTCGACCTGATTCTGGCTAGTGATCTTCTTATGAATGACCAGTTTGCTGAGTTAAAGGCGTTTTTGATGTCCAGCGTCACCACTGCACAATATTCTTTTGTTCCCCATCGCCATCTTTCTCCATTTATTGCTTCGGCTGCTGTGTCAACAACCGCTTTTATGGCGTCCACGGTAGAGTGCGATTTTCTGAACCCGAACTGGTGAACTGATAGTGCTCCCTTTTCCTCTGCCACAGTAAGCAATCTATCGTATATCCGCTCAAGTATTTCCCCAGTGTTTCCAGTAGGCATATTGGGCGATATGATGCTGGTTCTCCAGGTGGTTTGTTTCCCTTCGGTAAGAGTACCAAATGTTGCAGCTTCCACTGTTCTGGGAAAACCCCCTCTTTCAGACACTTCTCCATTGTTGTCGATGGTCTCTGTGGGAATAAGTGCTCTACAATAGACCTTAGCATTATCGGAAATGATAATTGTGGGGATCTACAGTCCTTCAGTTTTGTCATTATCATTCGGTACGCCATTCCCCAGGGGTTTATGTCCGCTTCGTCACATAAGCGCTTAAAGCATCTTGCTTTGCTTTCTTTGATCGCATTTTTTAGGTCACTTCTTGCCAGTCGAAGTGTGTCCAGGCGTTCTTGAAAATCGCCTCTCCTTCTAGAACGCTGCATTCTGTCGGGCTTGTAAGCAATTTGCCTTGAGTGTTTTTATTTATTCGCTCCACCAATAGCACGGTATACCTCTTTTACTGGGTATTCGCCTGGGCATTGCTGCATCACATGCTGTGGTTATAGTGCGAGTGAGGTGACGCTATACACACGCCCTTTACACATGCCTGCTCTCCTAGTGCTTCACTGATGACGCTCTTAAACTCAGATGTGTTACTCCCTGTATCCTTGAGTTCTAGTAGCAGTTCGCCTTTATGTGTCCTCCTGATCCTTGATACTGCTTTACCAATTCCTTCCAATTTGGGGTCAGCATTGACATTTCGCAATATCTGAGCGTAGGAGAGTCCCCTTTTGCCTCGATGACAATAGCGTCTTGTCTTGCTTTTTTGGTTTCGTGCCTCTTCTGGGCGACTTCCTTGGTAGCGGCGGCGTCTTTGATTTTCGTTGCGACTTCCAGGCCTATTCGTGATAGTTCACCCTCTCTTATCTTTTGTTTTTTTGTCATTGAGACCAGCCTGTGCATAACCTTGCCCGTCTTTGCGCACGCATGCCTGTGATTTTAAAAAAAATTGAAATCCGTTGGCATGTGTGCGCAAACACAGGCTTGCGCATTAATGCCCGCCTGTGGATAGCAATGATTGCGCAAATTGTGTTGCTTACGTCATTTGTTTTGGTATGAATTTAGTGACATTTATGAAAGTTTGCCCGAATTGTGGTAAGTGAAGGGTAAGTCATATGAGGAACGCGCATGCATGCATGCTAGTGGATAGCAAAATAAATTTGCGCATTCTTGCATGCCTATCGATACCGACCTTTAACGAAATCACCACAAACGATTGGTAGCACAGACATATTTATGACAGATAATTACAACGTTTACATGCAGGGTTGAACTCAGTTCAGTGAAAATATATTGTGAAAAATATTTTTCTTCTATTAAGCTTTAAATAATAATTAAAATGAAATGTATGAAGAAAAAGAATCTGTTTTTATATTTGCATAAACGCTACTAAAAGAGAATATATAATTTAATTTGATGTTTTCATAATGTGGATGGCACAAATTCTGCAATATTTCCTTTTTTACACTTCCAAAGAATTTTTCGAAGTCGTCCCCTCTCATTTCTTTTGTTTTTAAGAGATCTGTCAAACACCGCGCAGCAAGAGTTAAAAGTTGGCCAACTCGTACTACGCAGCAGCGGCATACTACGCGGCAAGTTGAAACAGGGGTGACTGAAAAAATCAATGTAAACCTGGGTTGAGTGGTTAAACTGACATGTAGTCTCTGTGTATGTGATCTCGGTTTATTATTTTTTTCCTTTGTTTGGAGTGGAAAATAATTTGTTTTGATTGCGTTTATGGGTAGTTCCGGATAAAGTGTGTTAAGTTATCGGGCAGCTCAACTACGTTAAAGAATTTCAACCACTCCACTCAACCCTGCATATAAACGTGGTGAAACTTCAGCTGTCACTAAGTCCCAGTCCACACGTTGACTCATGAGTCGCGACTCACACGAGTACGAAAGAGACGAACGATGAGATAGAAAGCAAGCTGCCCGGTGAGTCGCGGGCAGAATTTTCCGAGACTCTTTTTGACGTTTCTCTTTTTCTTGTTCGTTATTTTGCTATTTCACTTCATTTATTTTCGTTGCGCGTAGAACGCAACTGTCTTGAAAATTACGAAAGAATTTAATTTGACGAACAAAAATTGATGATTTAAGTGATTATGCATATATGGAATACATCTAAATTTGTATAACAACTAGTACAGATTCTACATAGTTCCTATTTTAGGAAAATTACAAAATGTAAGCAATACATCTTCATAGAAACTAATAAATACAGAGCTGTAACCATTTCAAAGCGAAAGAAAAAAATAAAAGAGAATTGTCAAATTACGAAAACAGAAATTATAAAAGAGTCGTGACTCAAAAGTCAACGTGTGGATTCAAGCGCCTCACCGAATGACAGATGAAAACAGAAAATAGAACGACTCATGAGTCAACGTGTGGATTGCGACTAAGTTGTTGACAAAATGGAAAAAAAATTATTTTGAAGAGAAAAAATTTTTAAATGGAAAACTCAGGGAATGCACATTCAAATTGGGGCCGCTTTCCAATAGGTCAACCATCGGACTTAAGCAATTTTTTTTATAGGCCCCAAATGACCCCTACAACACATAGAAAATAAAATCAAAGTAAATAACAAATAAAGCAAAATTTTTAATTTTCGAAATTCTAACCTCAAAATACTGAAAACTAACATTTAAAGAATGAAAGTGGTACTTTTATGAAAAAATATAGTGTTTTTCACTATATATTTTTGCAAATAATAAATAATGTAAACAGTTGGGTGCCTGGCGCACTGTGCGCGATTAAAAAAAAAAACCATGGCCAGGACATCGACTGAAATCATTAAGTGGCCGGGTCCTGTATGGCTGTTTCCTCAACTGGTGTTACTAAACAGTTGGGTGCCTGGCGCGCTGCGCGCGATTAAAAAAAAAAAAACTATGGACAGGACATCGACTGAAATCATTAAGAAGTGGTCGGGTCCTGTATGGCTGTTTCCTCAACTGGTTTACTAAACAGTTGGGTGGGTATGAGAATCTCAACGCCAAAATATTGCATACTAGACGCACTGAACGCAGGACAACAGCCTGTCAACTCATTTTTATGTCAAATATGTTGACATTTGTACGGTTTTTGTGCGGATTTGTAAGGTTTTGTGAAAAATTAATTATTGTTTTAAACACATAAACAAATGTTTCCTCACATTAATTTATATACAGAACATCTTAGAATAATGTATATTTACCAAAAATAATAACAAAAGGTGAAAATTCAGGTTGACCTATTGGAAAGCACAGCCGAAATTTATTTAATTCTGATAAAAGAAATAATTTATTATCCTAAATAATCAATTTATTTCTTATTGACCTAACCATGCATGAGCCTATTAACCGCATGAGTAAAATCTATAACTTAAATATAAACTTTTTTGACTTTAATCTCAACAAGATTACACTAAAAAATGTATTGCGTAATGTAGTTCCTCGCACATAAATACTAATAATGTATATGTATTTTTCTTATTTTGTGTTTATTTATTGCTTGTGGTAGTGTTGTCAAGTAGCGTAGCCTAACCAATAACACCAGCACTAAATGATGAGCCTGTTGATGCATATTTTGCCCCGGCAAATCTCTGCTTGTGGTTGTTGCTTGTATTAAGCACACCACGACACAGATCTGATAGTGTAACCAATCGTCAGCAAAAGAATAAATAAGAGATGGAAGAATTGTTTACGATTGTTCTTTGTTTACGTTTGGGTTTCTCCGGTTGTCAAAAGAATAAATTATCTTATAAGAATTCATCGCAAATGAAGAACTTTGTGTTGGGTATCACTGTTTTTATACTATCGCCGCTTATTTTACTTTTGCTGTTATTTACATGTAAATTCACAAAATAAGCGTATATACGCGTGCAAAGATAACACGGCTATTCAGGCAAGTTCCAGAATTCGAGTGAATTCTAATCGAAAAGGAACTATCAAATCGAGTGAAATTGATTTTCGTGTTCTAGATTTCGATCGATTTGATGAGTTCTAAATCGTCTTCGAAACGATTTCGATTTCTGTTGTTCTGTGTAATTGTGAAATTGTGCATTTATTTTTTTTTATCAATTTTGTTTTTTAACACGTTCGCGGATTTTCGGTTGCGAACGCTAGAATTTTGAGAGATATTTTAGATTATTTTGGGCGAATATTGTATAAGGATAAAAATGATTCCGTAGGTCACAGTGAAGTTAAAATTTGTCTCCGGTAAGACAAATAATGCTGGAATATGGAAATATACTGTAATTCTCCTCAGAGTATCCCGTCTTGTCCTAAAAGACCTAAAATTATTTGACGGGATATGCCGTCATGACCCGCTGCTTCCCTCAACCATTGACGGCATATGCCGTCTTGTCCGTGAACGTGTTAAGTGAAAATGAGTGGAATTATTTTAGTGATTTTATTGTGCAACGTAATTCATTATAAAATTCACGATAATGAAACCTCAATCTCTGCAGTGCAAACCGAATTCGGTTTTGGCAAAATTCACAAATTGATCACAATTCACAATAAATAAGTAATTTTAAACAAATTCTCAGCAATTTACTTGCATTTTTGTTTCAAAATCCAAAGGCAAAAGCAAATGTTTATTTCAGTTGGTCGATTTCACACCTTTTCTTTCTGACGATTTCAATTCGACACTAAAACAGTTAAATCGAAATCTGGAACCCGGTAACTTGATTTTAATTCACTGCGAAAAAAGTGCAATTGAATTCGATAGCCGTGAAACCTGGAACACCAAAAATCGATTTTGGTCGATTTCAATTTCGATATCGAGTGAAAGTGAAATTCAGAACCTGGCTGATTATATTTTATTTTCGCAATCTTGCATGTCTGTGGATACCCACTTTAAGCAGTGATACTATCGCAACTTATTTTACTTTTCTGATATTTTACATGTAAATTTGCAAAATAAGTCTGCTTTTACACTGCGCGTGTTGCGTGAGACTTAAATAAGTGCAAAAGCGAGAGATAATGAAACAAAAAATACATTTGCCTGGTGCATGTGGGCACCGTAGCGCAAGTGGTTAGTGCGTCGGACTACTGTGCAAGCGGTCTTGGGTTCGAATCCCGCCGCAAACACCTAAAAGTTTTTCACAGTGCCCACCTCTTTTCGAATGTCTGACAAGCATCAAAGAGTATCATTTGTCACGATTGAGCTTCTCAACTCGCCGTTCGGAGTCGGCAAAAAACTGTAGGTCCCTTCCATTCGTGCAAAAATATAACACGCACACACAAATGGTTGCGAGAAGCAGGCCCAGGTTCACCTCGAGCTGTAGCGCCAACTAAGTAAGTAAGTATGTGGGCAAAAAATTTCTGTGCATGTTTTTGACATTTCTTTTTCTCCTTTTTTTCGAATTTGCATTATTCTTCTTTGGCTGTTCATTTTGTTATAAAATTCAACCAAAGATTAAATGAAAGATAGCTGTCAAAAAGACGCGAAAGTAAAGAATGAGAAAAAGACTTAAGCACGGTACACACTATCGATCAAAGCTGACAGTTTTGGTTGACGTCCATCAAAATTGAAAGTGTGTACAACTGGTTGATGGTTTGTCGATCAAAACTGACGAGGTGCAAATTTTTTTGCTATATGACGATCAGCGGCCATCTTTGTTTTCGCTCGGTTGTATGTCTGCTTTTACACTTAGACTTGTGAGTCTAGTCTAGACTCACATACGTGCAAAGAGTAAGAAAGTTCGAAAATATGAGAAGGAAAATATTTTGCCCTGTGAGTCGAGGGTTCGGCGACTCTTTTTGATATTTTTCTTTTCTGTTCTTCCATTTATCATTGTGTGCTTCATATGTTCTCGTTGCTTTAGAGCACAGGAGTCAGTTTTTCCATGTATTTGTGTTCGGTTGCTTGTAATAAAAGAGGAATGCCAAATTTAAGTCAAAAGAGCTAAGTCTAAAGTGTAAAAGCGCGAGACTCACGAAAGAAAATAACAAAGAGAAATTCGAAAAAAGTACAGCCTCAAAAGTCTAAAGTGTAAAAGCAGACTATGTACACATTTTTCATCATTCGAAAAGAAAACAAAGGAAGAGAGGGTCGAAAAACAACAAAAACAACGATGATTTGAGTGTCAAACAAAACCTATAGTGTGTACACGAGACTCTTCGATCAAAAATGACATCAGTTTTGGTTGTCAGCTTTGATCGATAATGTGTACCACGCTGTAGTGTAAAGCCAGCTACAGACGAGAAACTAATCGGCCAACTGATTGACAGACTGCTTGTAATCATTTCCCTACAGACGCAAAGACCAATCTTCAAACTTCTGCTGTAGTCTCAAGCACAAACCGAAAAATCAAAACATTTTGATTTTTCAACAACTGGTTGGCAGACTTGATGAAATCGTTCAACTCATCGTCAGACTTGCCTACACACGGGTGTTATTTGCAATCAGTCTGTCAACCAGTTGGCCGATTAGTTTCTCGTCTGTAGCTGGCTTAAAAACGCGCGCGTTACAGAATGACAGTCTAAACGAAAATAACCAAAACACGCCAGTCTTGTGTCGTCTATCACCTTCGTCTTTTTCCAGTTTGAGAAAGACAGAAAACAACAGTAGTCAGGATTTAGAGGAAGCGAATTTTACAGTTTGTCGATAAAGGGGTTGAAAAGAGCGGGGAATGAAAATGTCGTTTGGGTCGCTGGAATTCCAGGCGATTTCTCTGTTCTCTTTTGTTTTCTTTCCAGTTTTTGAGATTTGCTTGTGTGGTTACCATAGTAACATATGCGAATTGAGCTAGACAGGGCTATTTGTTGTTGTTTGTCGTCCGGAAAAAATCGTGTCGTGTGTACAATCCATACGAGAACAAAAGAGAATTGAAACTTTGTCGCCTGGAAAATTCGCTTCATCTAAATCCTGACTAATGTTGTTTTCTGTCTTTCTTAAACAAAATAGTAAATTATTGAATTTCAAGGAGTGGGGGTAAAATTCTCTCAGAGTAAGGCAAAATTACGAAAAAGTAAAGGAACGCGTTTACTACAAAAGTTGCAATAAACATATGTGAAGTAAAAGTAAACAGAGTGTTGTTGTATGATTTTGGATTTTACAGAAAAGTCCACCCCTGATGATTTCCCAGAACCAATACAGTATGCAATATATTGCGAAATTCAAATTTCAACATTCAGAACGTTCAACTTTCATCTATGTTCCTTTTCTCTCCATTTTTTCACTTTTTGAATTAAAATAAAAAAATGCAAATAATTCAAACAAGTGAAACAGCTGACTTTGACAGATAGTTCAATTTCTACCGGAAGAAATTTGTCCAGTAAGAAATAATAAGATTTTTTAGTGAGAGGAAATTTTTACTCTCTCGTTGCCTCTCTCTTTTACTACTTTTTTGTGTAAAGGAACCCGGTTTGTCTAAAATCAGTAAGAATCAGTAACAATTTTCAACCAAAGAAAGCGATTTGACATTTGCTGATGAAGTCATAATTTGACATTTGTGGTTTTGGCGGCATTTTCATATTTCATATTTATTATTAATTAATATTAAGATCATTTACAATAGAGTAATGACAACTAAATAGCTATCGTCGATCGGTCGATTTTAATGTCAACGTGAAGTCTCGCTATCGGTAACGATGACGACTGTCTAACGTGATGAGGGCCCTGTTTTGGTTGGTTAGAAAATGAAAATTGTACTAGAGCGCTAAAAATTGTTCGATAAAAAAAGCGTTTATTTTTGCCCAATCCAAATCGACAGTGTATGGTCAGCATTACATGTAAAATACCTACTTAGTTTTAGTTGGCGCTTCAGCTCGAGGTGAACCTGGGCCTGCTTCTCGCAACCATTTGTGTGTGCGTGTTATATTTTTGCACGAATGGAAGGGACCTACAGTTTTTTGCCGACTCCGAACGGCGAGTTGAGAATCTCAATCGTGACAAATGATACTCTTTGATGCTTGTCAGGCATTCGAAAGAGGTGGTACCGTGAAAAAACTCTTTTAGCTGTTAGACCCGGCCAGGAGTTGAACCCGGGCCATGCATGGCAGTCCAACGCACTAACCACCACGGCCACGGCGACCACATGTAAAATACAACAAAATAAAATAGCGGCAAAAGGAAAAAAGAAAAGTCGGAAAATTCTCAACAGCTGGAGTCAAGTTATTAACGAAATCTATATTAATTGACCAAAATGTATCATATTTTTATTTTAAATTATTCAATAGCTTAAATAACCAAATTAAAAATGAAAAAAACATAAATGTATTTAAAAGATTTGTTATATAATTTGTTAAGTCTAAACATTAACTAGGAGAATTAAAAAAAAAAATCAATTATTGTAAATGTAATTAGTTAAATGAAACTAAATAAACTTAAACTACACTATTCACAATATATGTTGGTATAGTGCCAAAAGAGAAAAATACAAAATATGGACCCACTAGGTGGCGCTGGAGTCTAGTTATTAATAAATTCTATATTGAGGGAAACAAACAAAAAAAAAAAACATCCGGATCTAACGAACATGTTTCTTTCATGTTGAATGGTAAAGAGTTTAATCAATATCTCAACTGCAAGACTGAAAAGGTAGGCTCTAATTAAAGAATTTTTCACCGGATAATAACCTGTGGTGAAATGTGGAGTATGTCTGGACCTAGGTAGTGGTTGGATGTACATATGTACATATCTCCAAGCAAAACTTAAACACATCCCCAATTCCATACTATACCTAGAAAAGTTTATGGTGACAGTCTGATGGACTTTTCATTGAATTAACCATGAGAAACAATAAACGCCATACAATTTTCTGAGAAAATTGACATACATATTTGTTGCATGCAATGGCATGGTACGATACTTTTACATGGCAATGCTAAACCCCATACCTAACGTGTAACAGTACAAAAGCACTTATATTCGGAATAGACAATTTTTCCCCATCCACGGTACTGTTTTGTTTCAGATCGTCTGAAGTCATTTAGCCATAAAATCCTTTGAAAACATCATTGCGTTAAGAATACAGAAATTCTTAAAAAAATTCATCCTTGACGTTTGACGTCGGAAGAGCTTTGTAAATGCCAACGCCTTATATTTTGAATAAAGAGAGCTGTATAAAAAAGTATTATTGGGTTTTCAATTTTTGCTACTAAATCGAACATTTCATGTGGTACATAGAACCAAATAATAGTGCAAAATGTATGCTGTTGATTATTCACACGTTGAACATTTGGTATGGTGCGACAATTTTTGTCGGATTTGGCTGCTCTTATTTCTACATAGAACCACATTACTAGAGATAAGTCACGCTACTATTTTAGTACACGGGCGAAGCCGGGCAGCACAGCTAGTAATACATTTATTAGTAATGTTTTTTTTTTCTATTTTTTTTATATAAATCCTTGAAAACAGTTTGCTTATTTCAGTTATATAATGATATGTAAAGAAAGGGAAACTTTTCAATTCTAGTGGGAAATTAATAAAAAAAAAGAAATCCCATTTAATCCAATTGACACAGCAAAACGCTATAATTATATCCACCTCTGTATAAACATCAAAAATTACACCGCGTCTCCACGTGCTATTTCAGATAACAGGATTTTAAAGCAAGCTATAAAAAAGAGAACTGTCAAATTTGTGTGTGGGCAAATTAAAGCTTGATATTTAATTTTTTTAGATCCAACCGCTTTTACTCAGCACTTCTATAGTTCTACAAACATGGAAACTGCCGAAAATTATTTATTAATTTAAATATCTCTTCTTGTGACATCTTCCAGTCGGCCATAATATTTTTTTTCTTATTCAAACACAACGAAAGCAACCAATTTTCACTCAAATGTCAAAATTTAGAGATATCTTTACCTTGCTAAATATCCTGCTATGGATAACTTGCTATATCAATTATCTTGCTATTTGCCGTCTCCACTAGCTATTTTCATAGCATGCTGATTATCTTGCTATAAATTTTAGCTCGTGGAGACGGCCTGTTAGCCGGTGGATAAAAATTTAATGCAATTGGCACACGGCCTAAGGAAGCTGTCTGATATCTGCAAAGGAAAAAAAAAAAAAACAGGTGGTCTTTGCATTATGCTGTAAAACGTCCCTTCAACTATACAACTTTTCCTATGGATGGTTGGGTTTGGACACAGACAAGAGAAATATACAGATGAAGAATATGGTATACATCGAGTTTAGTTCTCTTCTTCTGTGATCTACACTCCACTTGTTCTGTTTTTCGTTTATTCTATGATCATGCAGGTTTAAAGTTAAATGGTCGTGCGAGTCAACCATCCTCCAGTGTGTTGTGGCTTCGGTATACACACATTTTTTTATATTTCATTTTGTTGCAACCCTTTATTTTGTCTACTTATCTCAATCGATCTTGCGAACGAACATATACGAACGACTGACTGGCTGGTCGGTGTTTCTGGATTTTAAATTGTGGTGTGTTTGTGTGTGGATATGGTGGTCATATTTTGATCTGTGGTTGTTGTTTTTGTTTGGTTTTATTTTCACATTTCTGTGAAATTTCGATGTTCTTTGATTTATGGTTGAGCGAATTTTTTTTGATTTGTAAGAAATCAATAAGAAAATTTCTCCGACAATTTTTGCATGTCCTTCAAATGAGAAAAAAAAAATTGAGTAATTTGTGGAGGCATACATTACATAGACATACATAAATGTATGTACATAGTTTTAAAATCGAGGGCAAATATTTTGCTGAGCTCCTGTAAAGGCTTACAAACTGGAAATCAAAACAATGCCTACCTACTGTTTTCTGTATCATGTATTATATTTGACTAGCTGACCCGTGCTCGCCTTGCTTCGCCCCCGCTGCCACTGTTGAGGCAAAACAAATTGGAGATGAGTTCCGATTTTTTTTTTCCGAATTTACCCACTTAGAGATGGAATTTCAAAAAAATTCTCTCTAAGCGGATCTCTATGCCATTAAAGGAATGTACTCTGTAAATGAAATTAACGTTTTCAAAGAAATTATATACATATGTATTTTATTGCAATCACAAAAACCAACGAAATGATCTACTTTTCCCGCCCTTCTGTTGGGCCATCGCATATACATACATACATATATGTACATACGAATACGCTGTAGCAAAATTCCCATTCAAGAAAATTTGAACACTAGCAGCACTATGAAAATCACACATCCATGGTATAGTCGCTATTCCCCTTCCATATGCCCCTTTAAACTTGCATTACTTACAATAAGAAATTAAAGCGAAAAGAAAAAAAAAAACAAAATTATTACATCACACACACATACTGCTCGTGTATTCGTTTTGTATGCGAAAAAAAAAAAAAAAAAACTAAAACCGGTTTTCGTGATTCAAAAGAAAAACGAATTTAAGCAGCAATTGGAATACAACAACAACATCCACAACACAAGGAAGTCCAAAACAGAAAAGGAAATTGAGGGAAACGAACATTTTTGCTCGAATCATACACCATTCTTTGAGTTCGTTCATGTTGCAGGCATTTCATACGAGGTATTGTATGATAGTATGCTGGTTTTTGGATGCTTTTGTTCTACCATTCTACATCTGTATATTTCTCTTGTCTGTGGTTTGGACCAAAAGTTCTTAAGGATTTGCTTAAGAATATCTCAAACAAAACAAAATAGCAACTATCCAGAAAGATGAACGGAATTGCAGTAGTCTAAAAGATGAACGGGTTGCTTATTTATCATTATTTCCAATTGCCAATTTTCTAATTGACCTAATATTTTTAGGTAGCTTATCAATTTCAAATCGAAAAGTGGAAACCTAGCATTAGGTGTATATTCAAGATTGTCGAAATTAAACTTGTTTAGATTTCAGGTCACACAGCGATTGAAGGTAAGGAGAAGATGAAAATGCATTTATCCAAAGAATATTTCTATTAAAATGTTAAAAGCATTTACAACTACCACTTGTCCAAATGACAAAGAAGAATGTTAAACGAGTATGTACCAAGTAATTTAGGAGTTAAAAACGCTGTGGATTTATAGCTCCAATAAGAGAGTTGAATTGTAACTATATGTTGCGCTCCAGTAAATAAATAAACTAACATATTTCTATTATAAGCATCTTACCGTAATACTAGGCCAAGCTGTGCTGGAGCTTGTGCTTTTGCAGTGGACATAGTGATTCCATAATCTTGCAAAACTTTGTCATTCTCCATCGGGTCATTATCATAATTGTATAAGATCTGGTCTACTGGATTAATTTTTAGAATTCCTATGACCAAATAAAACTGCTTTATTTTTGTCCAAACTGAGTCAACATATCCACTTACCTTCGATCATCCTTTTTAGTTCATTTACGGATGTATTCTCTTTAGCATCAGTGAATATAGTAGTTTTGCGTCTTCGAATCATAAGAAAGACATCCTGAAATCCAGTTACTTCTACATTTATTTCTGTAATTATTCGAGTAGAATTGAGCACTTACCATTTTTTAATTATCACTAGACAGATATTGTTTGTTAGTGAATGTGTGATAAACTGTGAAGCAAACTATGACCTCTCTATAATGAGCCCCGTTAACTTGACAGCTGTTTTCCTTCAATTTCAATATTTATATTCACATATGTATATATATACTCAATTAAATATACAGATTTACATATGGATATGTTATCGAAATATGACGACACCCACGTTTATATCCCTAAGGAAAAACAAGCGCTTAAATATTGAACCGCACAGTCTACACGTGGAGGTGCTGTTTTTTTAGATCCAAAGAATTTATGTTCTTTTGATTTGCCAAGAGATAAAAGTGCTAATAGTAGGTACCTACATACGTACATATGCGGAAATGTAAGTCCAGAGAAAATCCTGTAAATTTGAATTATGAATTTTACTGTCCGCTAAATTTCGAATGCATTCTCATAGAACTAGTAATGAAGCTGGCAGTTCGCTAAAGCGAACACAAGTGTTCACTAATTCAGCACATAATTTTGTAATGCTGACAAAATAACAATCTGTCAAAAAATTATTTTCAAAAAATTTTTTGGTTTTTCTGAAATTTTGGTCTTACATTTGCAAACTTATATAATATTGCACTTGCAAGTTGTACAATCTAGCTAGTGATATGAAATCTTTTTTGAGATTCATACATTTTAACTCGAACTTAACCTCGTAATCTTGGATTACGTTTCGTTGTCATGCGGCCCTTACACTACGCAATATTATTGCCTTCCTGCAGTTTATTCTGTATCGGTTCGTTGCTAGAAGAAGACATGCTGTGTGAAAACGATTTTTTAGTATACATAGGCATCGGATTTTAAACAAATAAGAAATAAAAAATACTACCTGAATGCATTTCAATAAAAAAAAACTCTTTCATCATGTTTTTTTTTAATGCGTTGGTCCGCCATGTTTATATTTAATCAAATAAAAATTCAATTTGCCTTAAGCGGCCCTTACACGGTCAATCAAAATTACATCAATCATTTATATGTGTTAGTGAAAGTATTATGTATGTGTCACATCGCTTGATTGACGAAAATCCAAACATGTTTGATTTTTACACGTACACGGTGATTTGATTGACCGTGTAGGTCCACATTACATGACGCAATATACTGCGCAATATATTAAAGAAGTTCCAAAAAATATTAAATTTTTTAACATTACACAATATATTGCGCAAACCGAAATTATTGTGCAATAAAGCCCTTACACGGTCAATATTATTGCGCAATATCGAGTACTTTGCAATAATATTGCGTCGTGTCCGATATTCTCACGCGCGAACTTGAAATGAAAAGGAATGTCAAAAAGGAGACAAATTAAGGTGCATGCAGAGTTGCAACATTTAAAAGTACCTACCTCTGTTTGGCGAAAAGAAAACCAAAAAAAAAAACAGCGATAGACGCAGCGCAGGAATTGCAATGTTTAAAAACAGTCTTAGCTGCTAAACAGCAGGTACGGACCATCCAACAAAAGGGTCACGTAAAACGTCGTCATTCTTGCGTGATGAAGCGAGTGTACAGACAGACTATAGGTTTTGTACAACACTGAAATCATCATTTAAATTGTTATTTCTTCGTTGTTGATTCTATTTTTCGTCCATCTTTTACTGTGTTTGCTTTTTCAAGAACGAAATTTGTGTGCACCCAAATCGAGCGAAAACAAATAAATAAATAATGACCGCTGAGTGTCACGCAGTTGGAACAATTTTTTGTGAGCCTCATTTTTGAGTGATATTCCATCGCGCAGTTGTACACGTCACCAGTTTTGCATGGTATCAGTCAGAACTGACACTCTTGTTGGATGATTTTTACCGTCTAAAGTATTCAAAAATCTGTCCAATGAAGCTGTAATGGACAGAAAAGTACAAGGTTTTGTTGTTCAAAGTTTCTGTCCGAGACTGACTACCCGCGAGACCACCCACGTGGTGGTCTAGTAAAGCGATGGGCTAAGTTGTGAATTTGTGTTCGCAGTTATAACTGCGAATGCAATTTCTTATTTACAGTGAATATAAACTGCTAATGCGAATTCGCAATGGAGTGCACCTTGTTGATATATCACAAATGTTGTGCTTATTCGCAATGCTGCGCTCAGAGAGTAATTACTCTCTCTCTTTCGCAGACACATGTTCGAACATGTTGAAAATTGGATGAGAAGTTCGGAATATGACGTATAAAAAGGGTAGATTAGTTTTTTTTAATTTTTGTTTTTCTTCACGTTTTTCGTATGAGACAAACACACACCTTCCCTATGATTCACCAACCCAACCACCCAGCGAAGAACTATCCAACCTAATAAGAAGTGCCAAAACATCAGGCGAAGGACTCATCGTGGGAGCGGATGCTAACGCACACCATATCGCCTGGGGCAGTACAAATACAAACCCAAGGGGTGAGTCTCTTTTTGATTTCTTAAACATTGAAAATCTTGTAACTTTCAACTTAGGTTGCACTCCAACTTTCATAAACAAACTTAGAAGGGAAGTTTTAGACATAACCTTTTCTACCCCAAACGTCACTCATCTAGTCTCGAACTGGAGGGTCTCTAACGAAACCTCCATGTCCGACCATAGGTGGATTTGTCTAGATCTTGCCATTGGGCGTAAGACTAGAACCCTAGTCAGAAACCCAAGGAGAACCAACTGGGACCTTTACGTCTCA
Source organism: Brachyopa scutellaris (assembly GCA_949775065.1). Classification (NCBI taxonomy): domain Eukaryota; kingdom Metazoa; phylum Arthropoda; class Insecta; order Diptera; family Syrphidae; genus Brachyopa; species Brachyopa scutellaris. The sequence continues at coordinate 28,684,161 of OX459113.1, read as the reverse complement.
ACCCTAACAGAGAAACTAGGTAACCAAAGGCCTGAAGAGATTCAGAACATAGTAGACCTAGATAGAGAAGTCCTTCGTGTACAATCCAAAATAACCGAATCCTTTGAACTAGCCTGTCCACTTAAAGCCTGCGCGGCCAACAGTAAAAATAGATGGTGGACGAGTGATCTACAGGATAAAAGGAAGGAGGTTAGGAGATCTTTTAACACTTTCATGACCAGTAAACTAGAAGCGGACTGGGAAATTTATAGGAACAACAGACGTAGTTTCAAAAAATTAACCAGGGCTGCAAGTAGAAACTCATGGAAACTTTTCTGCGGTGAAATAGACAGCACTAGCGAAACAGCAAGGCTCAAGAAATTCCTCTCCAGGGAGCACACCCAACCACAGCTTCTTAGAGCTAATGGTGGGGCGGCTACCTCAACGGAGTCACTAGAACTGCTGTTGGAAAAACACTTCCCAGGTTGTCTTCAGGCCCCTGCTGGACCAATTCAGCTAGCACTAGCCGGTACAGGAACAGTTAGGGAACTTTGGGATGAACCTTACGAAGTCATAGATAAAGATAAGATCAGGTGGGCCATAAATTCCTTCAAGCCCTTCAAAGCTCCTGGCAAGGACAAAATACAACCCATCTTCCTCCAAAAAGGCTTTTCTGTATTGGTGCCGCATCTGGTAACAATTTTCAGAGCCTGCTTGGCCCTAGGCTATAACCCTAAGTTATGGCAAGAAGTCAGGGTAGTTTTTATACCTAAACCGGAAAAAGATCTTAGCTCAGCAAGTGGATACAGACCCATTAGTCTCACGTCCTTCTTGCTTAAAACTCTAGAAAGAATTTGCGATGAGAAGATCAGAGCAAACCTACCTTTGTCTATACGAAAAAGCAACCAACACGCATACATGAAGGGTAAATCCGTAGAAACAGCCCTACACGACATAGTCAGCACTATCGAAGATGCCTTTACATATAAGGAGTCCGTACTCGGCGTTTTTCTAGATATAGAGGGCGCTTTCAATAACATTAAAACTCAGGGCATTATGAAAGCCCTCTCTAAGTACAACAAACGGAAAACGATAAATAACTTCATTGAACATATGCTCTCAAACCGTACCATTTTTGCCGATCTCGGCTCCGAAAGCAGGAAAGGGAACGTCCGGAACGGGACCCCCCAGGGGGGGATTTTATCCCCTCTCCTATGGGTACTGGTCGTAGACGAACTCTTAAAAATTCTTGCAACAAATGGATTTAAATGTATAGCATACGCAGATGACCTCGCTTTGCTTACGAGAGGCAAACACTTAAGCACTTTAGGGGAACTCATGCAAACCGCTCTGCAGTTAACCAAATCTTGGGCAGACAGCAACGGACTCGGAGTAAACCCAGAAAAGACCAATATGGTGCTGTTCTCTAAAAGACTTAAAATTTCAGAATTCAAGGCCCCGTCCCTAGGGGGAGTTCAGCTGGACCTAAGGGACCACGTAAACTACTTAGGGCTCATACTTGACAAAAAGTTACTTTGGAGAAAAAATCTAGAAAATAGAATTAACAAAGCCAAAAGAGCTTTCTGGATTTGCCGGAGAGCTTTCGGCAAAACGTGGGGCTTGAAACCAAAACTAGTTCAATGGATCTACTCTTGCGTAGTCAAACTCATATTACTCTACGGAGTGTTAGTTTGGTGGCCAGTCGTGAATAACAGCTACGCGAAAACACTACTAACTAACCCCCAGCGAATGGCCTGTCTGGGGATAACTGGTGCCCAATCCAGCACACCCACAGCAGCCATGGAGACGATTCTCAATATTCTTCCTATGGAACTGGAGGTCAAAAGGACAGCGGGGCTCTCTGCAATCAGATTGCGGACCCTGGGTCACTTTAAAGACCAGAGCCTCACAGGACACAGAGCTTACTTACTTACTTAGGTGGCGCTACAGTCCGGGGTGGACCAAGGCCTCAACCAACAACCTCTTCCAGTTAGCCCGGTCCTTAGCTAACCGCTTCCAGTTGCGCACTCCAAGTTGGTTGAGGTCTTGTTCTACTTGGTCGCGCCACCTTAGGCGAGGTCGTCCTCTGCTGCGCTGACCCTCCGGGTTAGAGTTGAATATTCTCCGAGCCGGAGCGCTGATGTCCATGCGCTCCACATGTCCTAGCCATCTTAAACGCCCAATGTGCAGTTTTTTGACCAGGCTGATGTCGCTGTATAGCTCGTACAGTTCGTCGTTGAATCTTCTCCTCCAAAACCCGTCAACGCAAACGGGACCGAATATCCTACGAAGGATTGTTCTCTCAAAGCGACCAAGGAGATCTTCATCCGCTTTCGATAAAGTCCATGCTTCAGCTCCATATAGCAAGACTGGGATGATAAGGGTCTTATATAGAGTCTCCTTAGTCGATCGGGAAAGGACTTTACTGCTCAATTGCCTTCTTAGCCCAAAGAAACAGCGGTTGGCAAGAGTAATCCTTCGTTTGATTTCCGACGAGATGTCATTTTTTGATGTTATGGCAGAGCCGAGGTAGACAAAGTCCTTTACTACCTCAAAGTTGTAGCTGTCTATTGTGACGTTCTGTCCAATTCGTCGATGTTGGTTGTCCCTTTTTGTTGACAGCATATACTTAGTTTTGCCCTCGTTTACCGCTAAACCCATTTTGGCCGCTTCCATTTCTATACTCGCGAACGCGCCGGTGACAGCTCGCTGTGTTCTACCAATGATGTCAATATCGTCGGCGTATGCAAGTAGTTGAACGGACTTTTGAAAGATCGTTCCTTGTGTGTTGGCTTGTGAGTTTCGAACAATTCTTTCAAGTATGATATTGAAGAAGTCGCATGACAGCGCATCACCTTGTCTGAATCCTTTTTTGACATCGAAGGTCTCGGTGAGGTCATTACCGACCTTGATGGAGCAGCGAGCTTTCTCCATCGTCATCCTGCACAGACGGATGAGTTTGGCAGGGATGTCAAAACTAGACATGGCTCTATACAGTTCATCCCTCCAGATGCTGTCATAGGCGGCCTTGAAATCGATGAACAGGTGGTGGGTATCGATTTGGACTTCTTGGGTTTTTTCCAGGATCTGCCTGAGTGTGAAAATTTGGTCTATGGTGGACTTTCCTGGCCTGAAACCGCACTGATAGGGCCCAATCAGGTTGTTGACGAAAGGCTTCAAGCGTTCACACAATATGGCAGATAGGATCTTGTAGGCGATGTTCAGGAGACTGATGCCTCTGTAATTGGAGCAGTTGAGAGGGTCTCCTTTCTTATGAACCGGGCAAACGATGCTGAGATTCCATTCATCTGGCATACTTTCATCTGACCAAATCTTAGAGATGAGTTGGTGTATGCTCACTACCAAGTCATCTCCAGCTGCTTTAAATAGCTCTGCGGGTAAACCGTCAGGTCCAGCAGCCTTGTTGGACTTAAGTTTGGATATTACTATCCGCACTTCGTTTTGATCAGGTGGATGGGAGTTTTGGCTATCATCATCTAAGTTGAATGGTTCATTCTGCCTGACAGCGGAATTTTGGTCGTCATCGCCATTGTACAGTCTGCAGAAGTAGTCTTTCCAAATTCTCAGCACCGACTGTGTTTCTACTACGATGTTTCCATCCGCGTCTCTACAGGTTTCTGTACGGGATTTGTTTTGCTGGCACATTCTTTTTACCCTCTGGTAAAACTTCCGTACATTGTTCCTGGAGTAGCATCTCTCAATATCCTCGAATGCACGCTTCTCGTGCTCTTTCTTTTTCCTTCTAAGAAGCCGATGTTCTTCCCGTCTCTTTTGCTCGTAGAGCATGCGAGCAGATCTAGTCCTTCTTTGCAGCGCCGCTTTATACGCTTGTTGTTTTTCCGCGTTAGCTAGTCTGCACTCTTCATCAAACCAGGGGTTTCGTGGTGGTGGTCGTGTGAAACCCAGCACATCATTCGCGGCACTTATGATGGCTTGCTGGCACTGTTGCCACTGGTCTTCTGTACTAGCTGTTGCTGCGGTAGGACTCGTAGCAAGAGATCGGGATATGCGTTCTCTGTAGGCTCTGGCGGTGTCTTGCGATTGTAGCTTTTCGACATTGTACTTTCTCACAGTATTTCGTTGTTGTGGCGCTGTGGATATCCGCATTCGTACCTTGGCTACAACAAGGTAGTGGTCCGAGCCAATGTTGGCCGCCCGGATGGTTCGGACATCCATAATACTGGAGGCATGTCTGGTGTCGATCGCAATGTGGTCGATTTGGTTGACGGTTATTCGATCCGGAGACCGCCATGTCCCCTTATGGATATTGAGATGTGGAAACTGTGTGCTTGCTATACTGACACTTCGCCCCGCAGCAAAGTCAATCAGCCTTAGTCCGTTTTCGGACGTGGTGTCGTGTAGGCTGTGCCTTCCAACCGTCCTACCAAAGATGTCCTCTCTTCCTATCTTGGCGTTAAAGTCGCCCAGTACGATTTTAACGTCATGTCTAGGGCATTGCTCGTATGTTTGGTCGAGGAGCTCGTAGAAACTATCTTTGGTAGCGTCGTCTTTTTCTTCTGTGGGGGCGTGAGCACATATAAGGCTTATGTTGGCGAATTTTGCCTTGACACGGATTGTCATAAGACGCTCGCTCACGTGCCGAAAGCTCAAGACTTCTTGCCTAAGCCTGCCGCGTATGACAAATCCGCATCCGAATAAGCGCTGTTTATTTTCTGTATAGCAGTCACCGTAGTAGATATCACAGTTTTCCATCCTTTTTCTGCCTGGCCCATTCCATCGCACTTCCTGGATGGCGGTTATATCTGCCTTGTAGCAGTTTAGGGCCTCTGCCAGTTGTTCGGATGCACCATCGCCGTTCATTGAACGAACATTCCAGGTACATATCCGAACGTCGTTGTCCTTATTTCGTTTAGCGTGGTTGTCAACAGTAGATCCGTCCTTTTCCGAGGCTTTTGGTTGTTTCGGAACAAATTTTTTTTTACGTGGTTAGGTAGTTAGCCTCACGCACAACCCCCAACCTGGAGGGCCAGATCCTTGTATACCCCTAGGACAAGGGGCCGGGTACACCGGTGTCAGTAACCCACTACGGGGGTGTGAGCGCTGCCGTTGGCCCACTAGGGGCTCATCCGCCACCAACTCTTTTCCAAGACCCTGACTAGTACTTGGAAATCCTTATCGACCTAAGCTCCGAATATGTCGGAGTAGCTCAGATAAGGTTTTGTTTCCGTTCTGGAAATTTTAGCGCCACCGTTGGTTCCATTGATGGAATTCATCCGCTGTCGTGAATTATAGTGCTGCTATTTTCCCTTGCTCAGCACTCGCGCTTATAAGTTTAGCAAGTCGTGCCCGGATGGGCAGCGACCAGTACCCGATGGTTACCACTTGGAGGTAAAATAAGCACAATTGATGTGTAGTAACAGTTACATCACTGGGCTTAGCCAAATTAAAGCCAATCAGTGCCTACCCTATTTCTACAACATCCAACCATCACACAGAGCTATCTGGAATGATGTTTCAGAATCCTCTGGACTTGTCAGCAATCCAAGCGATCTCATAGAGAAAGAATACATCTTTAAGACCGACTATTCAGTCGAATTCCCTAGCCGTGAAAAATGGCGACAAGGCACAGTGTTTGCCGAAGTAGAAGGCATTGTATTATACACGGATGGATCACACATTAACGGAGAATCGGGAGCTGGTGTACACTGTCCAGATCCTCCGATAAATATATCCATTCATTTAGAACCCTCGGTGACTGTTTTCCAGGCGGAAGTCTTTGCAATTCTCAGGGGCGTAGACGAACTCGTCAATGCCGATACCAGGGACACTTGCATACACATCTGCTCGGACAGTCAGGCTACACTTAAAGCACTTGCGAACCCACTAACAAATTCCAAATTAGTGAAGGAATGCAAAGAAAAACTCAACACCCTTGCAAGATCCTGCACGGTAAATCTGCTCTGGGTACCTGGCCACAACAATATACCGGGGAACGAAAGGGCAGACGAACTGGCAAGAGCGGGGGCGGAAGACGTAGAAAACCTCACAGTAAATACTATTGGTACGGCGGTACAAGCAGTGAAAACTGCCTATAGCCTGTCTTTTGCAAAACGCCACGCACATATGTGGAGTCAGATCCAAACATGCAAGGCTGCCAAAGAAATGATGGAATTTCCAAATCCACTGCGGGCTAGGAAAGTACTGAATTTGGGCAGAGCACAAATTAAACTGTTGATTGGCTTATATACGGGACACATCAACTTAAATAAACATGCCAACCGACTGGGACTAGTGCAGCACAGCACCTGCCCGGGTTGCGAAGAAGAAGACGAAAGTATAAAACACTTCATCTGCGATTGTCCTGCTCTATGTTCAATAAGACATAAATACCTGGGAAGACACATCCTACCCGGGCTGACATCGCTCAGATCTATCGATTTCTCGAAAACACTGGAGTTTACACGACACACAGAGCGTTTTTCTTGAATTCATATATTCCTTCCAACCTTTTCCATTCCACTACTCTACCCCTTTCACTAACACACACCCCAACCCCTTCTTTCTCAGCTCAGTTCCAGAGGGGAGCACAACGGGCCCGACTTGCGGCCTACGTGAAGAGGAGTAATCCTCACCCTCTTTAACCTAACCTAACCTAACCTAACACACATTTTTGGTGTAGTGCATGAAAAATGAAATTGTGACTCTGTGTCTGTAATGTATAGAAGCGAGACAAAATTATCATAAGCAATAGCAGTTTCAGCAGTAGCAGTTTATTTAAAAGTTATTAACAGGTTGCGAATGTGAATTTTATTAGCAGCGAATGAATTGCAGATTGCGATTTGCTCATCTCTAGTCTAGTACTGTATCTGTATGCCGACGTGGCAACTTTTGTGAAAATCTCTAAACAATAGGTATTAAAACAGTATTAAATTAGTAATTTAAGATCATATAGATTGGCATCACTGTTTTGCAGTCAGTTGACAGGTTAAAATTTAGCAGTTGTTTTTGTTTATTATTCGAAGAGAAGCCGATATTTAACTTTAGTTCTTATACGAATTATCTAATTATCTAAGTTGGTCTTAGATTAAGTCGCCTTTATCATTTCGTTATATATAAGGCACGTTCTTTTTTTTTTAAACAGTTTTTATTACAAGTTTTGAGTGGAGTGTTTAAGGAACGAAGGTGATATTACGATACCGGGTCACTAATATTTAACAACGGATAACACTTAAATTGAGAAGTAGTCATGACATCAATAATCAAGTTGCATACGCTATCCGGAGCTATGGACGAATCTCCTCCCTGCTACTTGCTACAAATTGATGAGGTTCGCATTCTCCTAGATTGTGGTTGGGATGAAAAGTTTGATGCAAACTTTGCCAATGAACTGAAGAAGTATGTGAATCTATTAAATGGTTTTATATTGACTAATTATTTTTAAGGCACGTAAATATGATAGATGCAGTACTACTCTCACATCCTGACAGTGTCCATTTGGGTGCACTGCCGTACTTAGTGGGAAAGCTTGGTCTTAATTGTCCTATATATGCTACTATACCTGTTTATAAAATGGGACAAATGTTTATGTACGATCTTTACATGTCACACTATAACATGTACGATTTCGATTTATACTCTCTGGACGATGTAGATGCTGCCTTTGACAAAATAATACAACTTAAATACAATCAAACGGTGTCTCTTAAAGGTGTTCATTTGTGTATATCTAACCTGTGCTCATTCAAATAATATGTATTTACTTACAGGCAAGGGATATGGTATTGTTATTTGCCCTGTACAAGCCGGCCATATGGTTGGAGGCACTATATGGAAAATAGTTAAAGATGGTGAGGAAGATATCGTGTATGCCATCGACTACAACCATAAAAAAGAAAGACATCTAAACAGTTGTGAATTAGGAAGACTCCAAAGGCCCTCGCTTCTTATAACAGATGCTTTTAATGCTAATTATCAACAGGCTCGACGTCGAGCACGTGATGAAAAGCTTATGACTAATATTCTACAAACTGTAAGAAATAATGGGAACGTTCTAATTGCTGTGGACACAGCAGGAAGAGTGCTTGAGCTTGCTCATATGCTCGACCAGTTATGGAAGAATAAGGAATCAGGATTAATGGCTTATTCCCTGGCTTTGTTAAATAATGTTGGCTATAATGTTATTGAGTTTGCAAAGTCACAAATAGAATGGATGAGTGATAAGCTTATGAAATCCTTTGAAGGTGCTCGAAATAATCCATTTCAATTCAAGCACATAAAATTTTGTCATAATATGAACGACGTCATGAAAATGCACAGCCCTAAAGTAGTGTTAGCAAGTACCCCTGATATGGAAAGCGGGTTTGCCAGAGAACTTCTGGTAATGTGGGCCTCAAATGCAAGCAACAGTATAGTTCTTACATCGCGGTAATTTTCTATTATATTTTAATTATTTTTCTTTAAATATGTAAATGTTTCGTAAAAAGGTCTTCTCCAGATACTTTGGCGCGCGATTTGCTCGAAAATGGAGGTAACGGACGAAAAATTGAAATTGATTTTAGAAGGCGTGTTGAGTTACAAGGCAATGAATTAGAAGAATATTTACGATCTCAAACTGAAAAAGTGAACAGCCTTATCGAAACTCAGAAGGAAGATAAATGCAGTTCTGAATCAGAAGATGAAATAGAAATAAGCGTGATTACTGGACGGCATGACATTGTTCTTCGACCAGGCAGCAAACAGCACATCGGATTTTTCAAATCGAATAAAAAACATCACGTCATATATCCATACCATGAGGAGAAGATGAAATGTGATGAATATGGTGAAATTGTAAATTTGGACGATTATCGTATTGCGGATAATACGGACCTCATTAGCGATGCCATTTCAAAAGAAACTATTAAAGAGGAGCTTGAAAAAGTTGAAGGTAAGTGTTTTATTAATATTCTGAACAAGCTAAGGACTATGTGAGTACGCGACGTTCCTGGGCAAAGTGATATACCAGGTTACTGTGAAGCAGACGAACTAGCCAGAAAAGGTACAAAATTGGGGAATTTTACAACAGAAAGTGAGCCCCATGTACCAATAGAAATATTAAAATACAAAATCTCTACACAAGCCCTGCAACAGATTAATGAAATATGGCATAATCTTGATACGTGAAACGATGCCAGGCAGACACGGCCTCAGCTGGCTCGACGTAAAATTTGCAGCCTGCTAAACAGACCACATATCGGCATCCTAGTTGTGCAATAGGCAGACATGCTAGCAGGCTCGGAATCTTCGCAAATGACTTCTGTCATAGCTACAACGCAGCTGCCCAGCACTTTCCTTAAGAAAAAAGGTTCTGGGAGATTATTTCTTTACAGACCTTTAAGATATTTCCTTGACGGATATCAATAAAATATAGAAATTTATCCAATTCTCAAAATGGTTCCAAGAGTACCGATAGGAATCGGCTCATGTGGCAACACAATGGACCTTCTTTGGTCTAAGTGAATCCTACCGAGTACGGCGATAGCTACGTAACCTAACCTAACCTATGTAGGTACGTTATTGATATTAAAGTTAAAAGAAAGATCAAGTGATAGAGTTACGTGAATATACACGCTGATTTAGAATCTGCACTTAAAAGGTCATTCAAAGTATATTTTTATACTTTTTGCACCATCTTTCGTAGTTTGTCGAAAATATCAATCTGCCGAAAAAATGTCGGACTAAAATTCGCAGCATGTGGAAGTTTCTCTCAAACTTTCAAATATAAGTGTTTATATTTACAGCATAGTAATTCGAACGCAAGAACTTTAACTTTTTTATATTTTATCTTTGATCATTTTCAGAAATTAAACTGCTAGAAAATCCAACCAAATGCTTAATTAGTCGTAAAGTGATCGAAGTGAATGCCCAAATTCAGTTCATAGACTTTGAAGGAAGATCAGATGGAGAATCTATGTTGAAAATATTATCACAATTGCGACCTCGCCGAGTGGTTGTTGTAAGAGGGCAACCAAATGCCATCGAAACAGTTGCTAAGCATTGTCATCAAAATATAGGAGCTAAAGTCTTTACTCCAGCAAAGGGAGACGTAAGTAAAACTTTTTTTTGTTTTTCTAAGTCGAAGCTTAAACTAAAAAGAACAGAAACAAAAAAGCATATTCTTAAGTAACACAAAAAAAAAGCAAACACAAAATTAACGTTCTTAAGAACTCAGCAAATAGAACAATTTTACTATACTATACTCATAGGTTGAAAAGTAAAACGAAACGGGATCACCTGATATTTAAATTACCAATGATTAGTTCACCCATTCCTAACAAATCGTTTACATAAAGTAGTGTAATCATAAAGAATGGGTACTCTAATAGGGTCTACCGAGTACACTTAGTACATACTGTCTTTTGTCATTCTGCCTAGACCCGAACGTATACAGTAAAATCTCACATTTTCGTCCACCAGAGCGAAGTTGTCCGTCCAATGGATAGACACCATTTTTTTTTAAATAAATTGTCTTTATATATTAAAACATAAATAAACTACTTTATTACCGTAGCGCAAGTGGTTAGTGCGTCGGACTACTGAGCCAGCGGTCTTGGGTTCGAATCCCGCCGCAAACACCTAAAAGTTTTTCACAGTGCCCACCTCTTTCGAATGTCTGACAAGCATCAAAGAGTATCATTTGTCACGATTGAGCTTCTCAACTCGCCGTTCGGAGTCGGCAAAAAACTGTAGGTCCCTTCCATTCGTGCAAAAATATAGCACGCACATACAGATGGTTGCGAGAAGCAGGCCCAGGTTCACCTCGAGCTGTAGCGCCAACTAAATAAAAATAAATTTGAAACGATTAACAAAACAAAAAACGAAAACAAACAAAGAAAACAACAAAGATTGAAAATCATCGCTGGGAGAATATTTTATACTCCTTAAAGATATTTCCGCAACGAATATCAATAAAATACGGAAATGTATCCAACTTTCATCATTGTTCCAAAAGCACCGATAAGAATTCGCTCACGGGGTTACACAATAGACCTACTTTGGCGTAAGTGAATCCTAACGAGTACGGTGTCATACACGTCATACACATTGGTTTATATGGGAGTAGTTTTGTTACTGTGATATTTTCCACCGCCGGCCGCTCCGCGACGCGCAGAGAGTACTGTACTAAATGTGATCGTATCTGTTGCGACTGTGAGCACGTAACAAAAATTCAGTGTGAAGCTACGGAAGATTTTTTGTTTTTGTCCGTCTAGTGGAATTAAACTGAATAATTTCTAGCAGATATGCTTATCCGTGTCCGATCAAGGGAGTGTCCGGCTAATGGAACGTAAAATGTTTGGTATCTGGAAGATAATAGCTTGTTTATGAAAATTTGTCCGTCTAAGGAATCTGTCCGTCGACTAGAGCCCGTAATGGGAGATTTCACTGTATAAGGGCATATAAGGCTTCAGTTTTCAGAAGACAGTAGTTTGTCCCCGATTTTCTCTTTCGCAACCCGCAGGATGTGCCAACATGTCGTTGAGACATCACAGCTTTGTCTGGTTATCCTGCTAAGGAAGATATCGTTGGGCGCAATACTACGAAGGTGTATAATTCAGGAAGGGAACCATTTTCGTCAGATTTGTCTAACTTAACCAGGAGTATCGTTTGCATGAAACGTTTTTTCTTTTCTTTTATAAATGAATCTTTTTGCATAACAATTATATGATGGTTAATAGAATATTCGGATAATATCAATATTCGTACATAAATGGATACAGATGGATTCTTTTATTTTCAGATTATTGATGTAACTTCAGAAAGGCATATTTACCAGATTCGTTTGACTGAAGGTTTGGTATCTCAGCTGCAATTTCAAAAGTGCAAATCTGCTGAAGTAGCTTGGATTGATGCTCAAATTGGGATTCGTAGTAAGCAAATCGAGAGCCTAACAGCAGCAACTGAGAAGGCAGAAAGTAGTAAAAATGAAAAGGGCATTTTAAACCTTCAACCTTTCCACGCAGATGAAATACCGATTCACAAAACTGTCTTAATAAATGAACTAAGGCTATCTGATTTCAAACAATATTTAATGCGAAACAATATTAACTCGGAATTTTCCGGTGGTGTCCTTTGGTGTAACAATGGTACTTTGGCACTGAGAAGAATCGATACCGGCAAGATAACTCTAGAAGGGTGTATTTCAGAAGAATATTATAAAGTAAGAAACTCTTTGTATGAACAATATGCAATTGTGTAAAAAAAGCTATGAAATATTCGATATGATTGATTATGTATTTTACAAAATATAATAAAAAAAAAAGTTATAATTTTCCAAAATAATTATTTCGTGAACAATCTTTGAATCCAATTTTTTTTCTTCCTTCCCAATTATCGTAATGGCTTGGCCGGCAACTTTGATTCCATCGTCGTGTCGGCTAAGAGCATCTGCGTTCCTGGACAACACGGTAACTAAAGGTAATAACCCTAATTACGGTTGTCGTTTCCTTAGTCGTTTGGTTTTTAAATCCTCAGTACGTAGTATAAATTACTGGACGTCACATTAGATCACATTTGAGTCATGTACAAATGTACTACGAGTTTCCGATGAATTTTTGCACTATTTTCAATTGGTGCGAGTTTTAGGACTTTTTTGTGCAGTGAATTATTTAAATGTAGTTTTTTTGCCATATTATATCGAAACATTTCGAGAAGTCCATTTACGCAACTGCAACAGTCCGAACTCTCACCGCCTCAGGAATTTACATTAAAATTACTTTATTTATGTATTTAAAGATTCTTAAAAAAATTATTTCCAACCCACTAACCTGTGAGAAAAACTGATAAACTTACCACAACACACCATGGATGAATTAATTACAAAAATCGTTTGATTAAGTGCATCTCATCCTCATGAGAATGCAAGAGGTGTGCTTTTTGATTCTCATGAAATCGTATACCTCCCCAAACAGCCATTCCTATAGATAAGTAATTTATTCATACTACATACTAAACGACAAAGAGATTAAATCGCATTAGAATCTAATTATTATTATTATTATACTTGACAGCATAATACTCATGCCGATTATGGAATCCGGCGGATCGTACTCCCCGGGAGTACATCCGATCCGCATTCGATCCAGAGTCATTATGGAAACCGTCGGCGTCGGATGAACTGTTTTATCGGTTCGCAAACTGCGTTATCAATTGCGAGACCATGTTATCAATTCCCTGTCAAAATTTCAACTATTCGAATGACAATTCATACAAAGAAATGCAAAATTGTACATAGCATTAATTTCTTGATTTAAATAAACGACTCTTATTCTAATAAGTCCATAGTTATTAATTAGGGAACTTAAACCAAACAAAAAAAAAAAAAAAAACATGATTGCACTTCAGTGAATTAACAGCGATTGAAGCATCCCGTTAATTTTTTTATAATTATTGTTTTCTAAGCAAATAATTGAAATACATTAATTTCTTAATTTTCCAGTAATTTTCATTTGTTTTTATTTATTTACCATGTTTAGAACTAGATCATTTGTGATTTTTGATTGCATTCGCTTGCCATGCGCAGGTTTTCGCGCGAATGCGATTCGTCAAACTTTGTTTGGAGTGCGAACCGACTGCGTTTTCGGTAATAGCAATTTTTTTTTACCGACAACCGTTCACTTTCTTACCGACGTTTTTAGTTATATATATATATTGAGGATAACTCCCACCACATCTGATCCGATGGGTTCCATAATCGGCATGACTATAAAATAACAGCTCTAGCTACCAGGGCTTACGGCTGAAGGCATAAGATATATAGATAAAATATGATTACTACAAGTGCCCAATCGCCGAGGGCGGCCGGAGGAAGAATTTAATTAATTAACAAGTTCTTTGTAAATCGGCCTATGAATTAATTACTTCTCTATAGCAATTAGCAATTATTGTTTTGTGACCCTAGGCATACGATTTTATGTGAATCAAAAAGAACAGCTTGTTTTCGATTCTCATCAGGTGCGGTTAATCAAACGATTTTTGTAACTGATTCATAGTAGTGTGTGCTTTGCTAAGTTTTTCGATTTATTTTCCTTGTCACTTTGGGGGGATAGTGGGTTGGAAAATATTCTTTAGAATGTTTTAGTGTATAACTTAAGAAATTTTAAGGTTTTTCGAGAAAAAATCCTAAAAATGCATCTTCAAAGAAATTCCGAAATATTTAGGGAGTTTTGACCAATGTTCAGTTTTCGGGAGTTTTAGAATACAGTTTATTTCCGGATTCTCTTCCATGGAGAAGAGCTAATAAAAACGGTCACCAAATAAAAAAGAGTCAAGCTAGAAACAGGCAATAACAACATTCTACGGTTATTGTTGTTGTATATACGCGTGCAAAAATGTTAGTCCAATTCTATTTCATTTGACTCATCCAGAGTATACAAATATAAAGGAAAAGGATAAAATATGGAAAAACATAGCAGAGGCGTTAAAACAACACAAGTGATCTCAGTGCTTCAAAAAAGAACAGATTACATTTTGTGAATAACATAAAAAAATACCACCAGTGTGCACGGACAGGTGGTATACCGTATACCGCTACCGCGCTCCGCGCCTCTACCCGTACGTATAGTGCACATGCAAAAAACATGGTTTAGAATTTAATAAAGCGCTTTATTTGATTCTTATCAACTTTATAGGTGTAAATGATTCATTTTTCTGAGTGTAGAAGATGGCCACAGTTTGTGTGTCGCTGTGTGCTTGTAATAATCCACAATAACTTAATCAGATGTAAACCACTCGCACCCTCATGGTGTAAACTGCTTTTGTACCCTATGCATGAACCATCCACTTACGCTTCTGTGTACCCGCTGATTTTGCTGCTGTCAAAGAAAAGAAGAAACAGCTGTTGTGTTTTCGTTGTAAAACGTTTAAGAATTAAAGGCTGAACTATAATAGTCGAAAGCAATCGGAAGCTAGTGTCAAAATCCTACGTTAAGTTTCCTTCCGAAATGTCAATTGCTCAAGTTGCCCATAATAGAAGAATGCGAACGGAAGCGAATGTCACTGGCGGTTGTCAGATTCTAGTCGTTTTGCCCGTGATTTGTTTGTTGTTCTTTAAAATGATAATGCAAAAGCAAATAAAACAACATTTCTTTATTTCCGAAATTCCAATTTAATTTTACACAGGTGTTAAAGTCAAATGTCAAATTTTCGTACGAAAGAGCGAATGGATTCGCTCCTTTCCTAAGTGAGCAAAAGTGGACGAAGACTTAACGAATCGAAGCGAACAGCTATTATGGTTGTACAATACAAATTCTTAAGGCTTAAGGCTGAACTATAATAGTCGAATGGGTTCGTACGACCACGTACGAAACTGTGCGAACACAAGGAATTTGTATTGTACAACCATAATAGCTCTTCGCTTCGATTCCTTAAGTTTTCTTCTACTTTTGCTCACTTACGAAAGGAGCGAATCCATTCGCTCTTTCGTACGAAAATTTGACATTTGACTGTAACAGCTGTGTAAATTTAAAATTAGAACTTCGAAAGTAAAGAAATGTTGTTTTATTTGCTTTTTGCAATTAATAGGATTATCATTTTAAAGAATAATTGTTCTTAGATTTAATTTCCATACTGTAATGTATGCATTTGCAAGTATGTAGTACTTGTATACATTACATATATATGTACGTCGAACATAAAAAAATGGTTTGTACATAGAACTACGATTTGCATTCTCAGTGGAAACATAAATTAATGTACGAAAAAAGTGATCATTTTTATTTTGTTAGGTAGTAATTTTTTTCGATTTCAGTAGTTATTTTGCAAAACAACAAACAAAGCACGTACAAAACGACTAGAATCTGACAATCGCCAGTGACAGTCGCTTCCGTTCGCATTCTCCTATTACGGGCACCTTGAGCAATTGACATTTCGGAAGGAAACTTAACGTAGGATTTTGACAGAAGCTTCCGATTGCTTTCGACTAATATAGTTCAGCCTTTATACAAACTGCGGAGAAGATAAAACGCGTTCTTGCAGGATCGCAATAAGTGTTCTGTTTTATTTGAGTAATAAATGTATTGTTAACTGCTGAGGAAAATGAAGCGTTTGCAAAATAGTGCTTAGGTTGTTAAATTTGTAAAAAAAAAATAGATTTGGAGGTTATATACAAGATATTATACAGATTTGGATGCATTTCCTTTTATGCAAATTATCTGTAATATCAATTTGTTCGTCCAATTAAATTCTTCCGTCAAGACAACTACCAACTACGCTCTACGCTCAACGAAAAGAAATGAAGCGAAATATCAAAAAATTACGAACGAGAGAAAAGAGCAACTCCAAAAAGACGAGTCACGTTTTCGATCTCATCGCTCCTTTCTTTGGTACTAGGGCAATAACAAAAGAGACGTGACTCCTGGTGGTGGATTGCGAGTGCGACTGTGAAAGTGAAACAAAAGAAACAGTACTCCTCGTGTAAAAGGGGCGCATTTTTTTTGTTTCTCACTTTTCTGCTTCCAGTAGTGAGATTTCCAAGCTGAAACCTAAAATACACACACATTTCCCATACTTTTGGAAAATTTGTCTTGCTCTCATTTATAAGCAGGGGAGCTATCAAGGGATTTAAAAGATATTTACTAAAACTAAATAAACAGATATTAGATTGAATAAGGTTCGAAATTGAATTAAATATAATTTACGCAATATCAGCTATCTGCTTTTAAAAGTTAAAGCAAAAACATACAGTACAAAATGTGTGAACCTCTAACATTAGCTCAAGGTATTTATCTACTCTATGTAAAATATTTATAAAGTTAATTTGACCACAATTGGCAAGATTTTTACAATTATTGACAGTTCCCAATGCTAATAAAAGTAACTTCATCACTATTGGGAATATCAGCTAGTGAAAGTATAATTTCATTAATACTGTCTATCAGATATAATATACATACATACATATGTATGCACATTTCAATATTGTATTGAATACTAGAGCCTGGCTGAACAATTGCCTGCAGCCAGAAGTAAGGTTTTGTGGTAAAGTGGGAGAGAACACCGCCCAGATACCTTTTATATCTCCAAAATAATTGTTTTTCGTTGTGACCGCTTTATTTGTGATTAACTTTATTGATAATTTGTTCCCCTTTAGGTGGTACACTAAAGTTTTATTTTGTATTGGAATTGGTATTGGAAAGCGGACCCTTTTTCCTATGTATTAGGGCCCAGATTTCTATGCAATTGCATACAAATTCATGCAAATGCATATATTATCTTATAAATGCATATAGTAATGCATATTTAATATTTTGAAGTTTTTTCTTGCATATACTTAAATATTTCATAAGTTTATAATTATAGAAAAAAGGGAAATTTCAATTTGAATGCCACCTTTATGGAGGAAGAAATTCGTTTTCCGAAGTTCTGTGCAAGGCTATTGTTTCCGCCGATATTCCTTCGTGGAAATTGAAAACTTTTAAATCTTAAGATATTCTAGGAGAAGGGCCTGCTGTGGCGGTAATAGGTTGGCATTGCCGTGGCGTGGACACCCGATGAATCCCTATGTGGGTGGGGTTAGACGGACACTCGAAAAATGTTCCTAATTTTTTTTTTAGAAATTCAAATGGCCAAAAATTGCGCCATAATGTCACCTACAAATTCACCATATAAAGTTTTTACCTAGGACTTACATTTCTCCTGGTATTAAGTGAATTGAAACACAAGAATCATTCAAAAACGAGCCTTGCATGCCGTGGCCTCCATCAGACTAAATGCCAGGCTATTAGAGAAATCGGGCGAAAAAGTTTGCAGATCAGATTTTTTATACTCAAGCAGACGTCTAGTTGTATGATCAAGTAAACATAACATTCTAGTAAAAGTGCATTTAGTGATAGCACCTGAAATAAAATAATAAGAGGTATGGTCACTTATAGCTCAATTTAATCTGAATCCGCAAATTTTCGCAGCTGATTCAACTTGCATCAAAAAGTACAGAAATCAACCTTTCTGGTAATATAAAATATACTGGGGGGGTCTTGGGGGGAACACAGTTAAAAGTTTAACACAAAACACAGAACGCAATTTTATTTAAATGTTTTTCACCCCATTTTCATAGTGACACGTACAGTTACACATATCATACCAAAAATAAAATATACAACGGAATTCTTACCTTCTAGTAATAGATCTATTCAAAAAAACAATGTTTGCATTAACGAAAGTAGATGAAAAATAGAAAATCCTGTGACGCTTACTTGCAGAGCACTAAAATTGAAAAACGATAGGCTTGCAATGAGAATACTTTGGAAATGAAAATCAAACGGTTTTGACTTAACGGATCATTTTTTTTCACATTAATATTAGCTTTGGGTTGTTCTCAGCTAGCTGTGGTTTTGGGTGAAAACTTTTACAATGAATTTTTCGACTTTTGGCCTACGGTGGAACCCACTGTGCATGGGTGGGCGTTTACGGAAGGTAATTCTAAAATGGGAACATTATTTGCCCACTCCACAAGCTCGCAGCTCTATCCTTATGCTGACGCTGTGTCCAGCATAAGCCCGGGCACGGGCTACACGGGCGATGCGATGCCCGCACGCACCGCATTAGTTTGTGGAAAATGCGGAAGTACCCAACTACACTACTACGCCCGTGTTTTCCGCAATATCGTACTAACGTTGGACATCTATAGCTTTCGACGTGTGTTTAGTTTGCATTGTCCGCATCGCAACGCACGCACCGTAGTGCCCGTGCTTACGCTGGACACAACGTGAGACTTCGTTCCAGTGCCTGAGACTTTATGCTTATATCTCTAGACTTGTCGTAATTATGAATACTTACAGATAAAGTTTGTGAATGCAGTTTGTTCCCTGAGTTACTAATTAAGTTTTTCCTTGTTTGTATAAATTTATCAGATATCAAAAAATCAATCGAACTAATAGAAAAGTTGCAAGCATGTGGAGATTTTCCAACAACAAAACTGGCTGCACTTCAGAAGGTATTGCAGAGTGATTTCCTTAGCGCCGTGAGAGAGGTGTACGAACATGTTTTTGAAACAGTTGACATGCGAGGATCTCAAGATATTCGTGCTTCCGCAACTGCGAAAGCTACTGTTGCCGCATTTGCTGCAAGTGAAGGTCATGCCCACCCTAGAGTTGTTGAACTCCCTAAAACTGAAGAAGGTATAATTTTGCCCAGAACACAGGAATTGAAATATAAATTAATTTTATTTATCGTTTTCTAAGGACTGGGTTTCAATGTCATGGGTGGAAAAGAGCAAAGTTCACCCATTTATATTTCTCGAATTATACCTGGTGGAGTTGCCGATAGACATGGAGGCTTGAAAAGAGGAGATCAACTGCTTTCTGTCAATGGAGTGGTATATTTTGGTTTATAAATCAGAAAACAAAACACAATTTACCTTTTTTATTTTATTTCAGTCCGTTGAAGGAGAGAACCATGAAAAGGCTGTTGAGCTCCTAAAACAAGCAGCCAACTCGGTAAAACTCGTTGTACGTTACACTCCAAAAGTCTTAGAAGAAATGGAATTGCGGTTTGATAAACATCGGACTATTAAGCGCCGACAGTTTCAAAACTAAGTTCAAGTCTATGGGTAAACATTGTATGGTTTATTGAAAACTGTTTAATTAATTTAATACACTCCGCTTTACTTAATTGCGGTAAATTAAAACCCGGCTAATTTTTCAACCCATGATGCTCCGCCGAAAAAATTAATGAAATTCGCGAATATATACTTCGAAGCAATAAAAAGTTATATCCGAATGATTCCCCGTCCTATCGACTGCACGGAAAATCAATAAATACTTGTAAGTTCCGCAACTATACAAATAAACCGCGCTTATCTGTATATAGTATATTCAAAATCATCGGAAGAGCATTCTGTGAGATCCATAATCGATCTATCCGCCCTTAAAAATTACAATTTTCACGTGATAAAAGACTTCACATTACATCGGTTACAAACAAATTGTTTTGGAACTGTTGACATTGTATTTAAACCGCTTAGAAACTTTTGGAACTCAGCCAGGAATGCGGAAAATGACGTAAGCCGAAACGAAGCGGAGTGTATGTAGATATATAAAATTTGCTTCAAAATGTTAATTAATTTTCTAGTTAATAAAAGTGTTCGTCTGTCATATATGTAAGTCTGTATTTTCATTACACTTAACTCATACCATTGTTAACCGAGAAACTGTATGTCCCTAGAGAAAATTGTATCAGCAAATGCCTTGGAAAATTCTGATTTCCTGTTTCGTTAATGCCTGTTTCAACGTATTAAATTCAAAATGTCCGTACAGCGACGCAAGAGCAAGGGTCAAGGCGTTTGGATTGGCTCCAGAAGTACAACGCAATGAGTGACGTTTACTACTCCCTTTTTAAAAGGGAATTCGGTTGTTAGAATACGTTAGATTTAAGTATAGTATAAGATATATTAAAACAAATAGACTTAATCAAGGCGACTTAGAACGTTTCTTCGGTGTAATTAGGTCCAAGGGAGGCCTACACGATCACCCAACACCACTAGACATAAAATATGGATTATGTTCTTGTATACTAGGTAAGATAGTATATCCCACAATTTGAAACTCCACCAGAGGAAGAGCAAGATGAAGATATATCATTGTTGGAGTTTGAGTAGTTAAAAGAAGATAAGAAGAAAACCTTGCCGGATATATTTTAAAAAAGTGTAAAAACAATAATTAACTCGACTCCTCTTCCAGTAGCTATACTTGAGTTGATGAGCTATCCGAAGGTGGGCTTAAGGAACCAAACCAACAGTTGCTGGAAGAGATAAGAGCACTTGAAAGTATTTTTATATTTCTCAATAAAGAATACATTTTTGCCCACAACCAAAACAAATAACTTTATAGAAACGTAGTTAAAAAAAGGGTGCGTAGAGAGCTACGCGACTGAAGTGAAACTTTGCTATAATCGTGAACAAAGGAAGAAGAGTTTGTGAGAAAAGGGAGATATATTCATCTCGGCGGTACTGCAGAATACCGCGCTCACCCATGACAGGTAGAGCAAAAGCCCTAGTACACCGTTTTTTTCCAGGAATTAATTTAGCAATGCCCTGATGGGGGATCTATCATATTCATCACTGTGAGCTTATTAATAAGGTCAAGAAGCGATGACTTTATTCACTCACATTGCTCGAATATAATATATTTTCAGCAAAAACATAATTTAAACTCAATACATAGTACATATTTTGTTTTTGTAATCGAGTTTAACATTTCAACAACCAGCAAGTGTATAAGTTACTTACCCTCCACTCACCTCTTATAAATGGGAAGGGAATACTATTTGAACTAAAAAGTGCATTGTATTTGTATCCTCTCCCTTTCCGCTGCTTTGTTTGTTAGCTACATCTACACTACATATTAGGTCTGTTCCCGTACTGTTGCAAACAGCCGAAAACAGCCGAAAACTACACTCTCTTCTGTCAAAATATATGAAAAGTCTTCGTACGGGAACAGGATTTGACTGATTTCGGCTGTTTTCGGCTGTTTTGGACAGGTACGGGAACAGACCTATTATTCCATATTCACAACACCACTCATACGCATACCTATACCATCTGTCATTCCTTCCTATACCACCACCACGTAGGGTAGAGTTGCCTTATTCCGGCCGTCTCCAGTATTCGGCCACCAGTCATGAAAAGTGTCGTAATAAGTGAAATTGTTGTCGTACTTCATATAATGGAACGGAGACTGTTGACAAAGAGATGACCGATCTTTTTAAAATTCGAACCAGAGAAGTACGACAACAATTTCACTTATTACGACACTTTTCATGACAGGTGGCCGAATACTGGAGAAGGCCAGAATAAGGCAACTCTACCCTACGTAAGCCAACTACAGAAAAATATTCTAATTGGGGCACTCCAGCGGACCGACGAAAAGTGAACCAAATTGTAGGTGCCCCGATTTTAGAGTACCTCCAAATTGGGCCAAATATCATTTTGTCCTAATCATAGTCCTGAAAAAAAATGTTCCTGAAGTATTAACTATCCACTATAAATAATTAAATAACTAACACACTGTTCAGTTTTAGGTAGTTATTTATTATCGCATATAAACACTATATGTATAATATTACATATATTGAACCTTAAATTGTTTTAAAAAAATCGGTAAGTTTCTTTTGAGTCTGCTTTTTAGATATAGCCAAAGAACTTTTCAAAATATTTTCGCCGTCTCCAATGATTTTATACAAATTGGGCAAATTGTTTTGAGTAGAATACAAAGCTATGCCATTTAAACACTCAAGGGCCCGAGCTGAAGATACTGAAGGATAGTCGTCGTCGGAGTCATCTTCAATTATTGTGTTTGGAATGGATGCGAACAATTGTTGTTCCCAATTTAATGATAATTGCTCACATATCTGAACTTCTTGATCACAATTAACGAATTCTGGCGGGACATCGGGTAAGGTGATGTCTTAAACTGTACTTTCAGAAACGACCTCAGTTGACTTTAGAAAACCACAATATTGGAAACAATTTGAAATGGTTTTCTCACTAACGTTATCCCAAGTTTTCTTTAGCCACCGGCAACCATCGAGTACGTTTATTTTGGAAGTCATTTCTGATACATTTTCCGACTCATCCATTGTGGATATTAGATGATCCAACATAAGCTTTCTGTAGTGTACCTTCATAGTATTTAAAGGGTGATTTTTTAAGAGGTTGAGAACTTTTTTTAAAAAAAAAACACAAAATATTCGAAAAAATGAATGAAATATTTATTTGAATCGATAGTTTGAACCTTGCAATTTAATGTTTAAAGATAATTTCATGCAAATGTTGACCGCGGCTGCGTCTCAGGTAGCCCATCCGCTGAGTCCAATTTTGGCATACTCTTTCACACATATCGGCCGGTATCTCACGAATGAATGCATGGATGTTGGCTTCCAGTGCGTCAATCGAAGCGGGCTTGTCCCTATAGACATTAGCCTTGACATACCCCCACAAAAAATAATCTAATGGTGTCAAATCGCACGATCTAGGCGGCCAATTGACCGGCCCGAAACGTGAAATTAACTGTTCACCAAACTCGCCTCGCAATTGCGCCATTGTTTCGCGTGCTGTGTGGCATGTGGCACCGTCTTGTTGAAACCACATATCATGCAAGTCAAGAACTTCCATTTCGGGCAAAAAAAAGTTTGTTATCATCGCTCGGTAGCGTTCACCATTGACAGTAACGCGCCGAATCGACATTTCGCGGTCTTCTGTCACACTAGCTGATACGGCCGCAATATTTTCTTCACTACGCACAGTACGTAAACGTGTTGGTGGTTTAATGTCCAACAAAGTAAATTTGGTGCGAAATTTGGTCACAATCTTCCGAATAGACTGCTCAGAAGGTCGAGAATGCCGATCATAAAATGGAAGCAGCGCGCGATGAACATTTCGAACCGAGCACGAATTTTGATAGTAAAATTCAATAATTTGCAAGCGTTGTTCATTTGTAAGACGATCCATGGTTAAATTGCAAACCACACTGAAGCTGTTTGACAGTGACACAAGGTACTAAACACACGTCAGCTGTCAAAACCAGTGTTGCCAAAACCAAACCAGCTAAAAAAAAAAAATGCCTGCTTCCAATGGCTGCAAGTGCGAAGTGCAGTTAGGAGGTAGAAACTTCAGCTCTATGTTTTTGAGAGGGTGTTCGTACAACATTTGATGGCATGGTGCGTTATCCAGAAAGATAAGAACTTTTCTATTTTCTCTTTGTAACGTTTGGTGAAACGCATGCATTCCTCCGCAATTTTTCTGTTACTGATGTTGTTTTTTTTTTTTATCAAAATCAATGATTTCTAGCTTTTTCGATAAATCTGATTCGGCATATCTTTTACTAATTTTTATAATTCCTGGAAATAAAAGTTGTAACAAAAAATCTGTGAGACAAATCAGTACAATTAGTAAATTACCTTCAGTCACCAGGGTCGAAACTGAAACCAGATTAAAATATCAAACGCAACTATTGCCTGAATTCGAAACACTACAGAAATGAATAAGTGATTTGTAGATTGTGTTGTGGCAACAAAAGAATAAGAGCAAGGAATTTTTCTTACGAACGCATTCCGATATTCCGGGGATTTCCCTATTTTTATGCTTCATAGCACGAACATACTGTTCGTATATATGTATATGTTACATATACACACAATCAGCTCTGATAATTGTTATTTCTCCCTCTCTTTCCTTTTCGTCCCAATTTGGAGGTTGTTTTTCAGGCAATTCTAACGAAATTCACTAGCAATTCGGTGCCCCAGATCCAATTCAGAGATGCCCCGATTTGAGAGGTTCGCTTATATGAAAAAATCGAGTGTATGCATGAAGTGCGGTTCATTTCGGAGGTGCCCCAACAGAGAGTCCCAATCAGGAGATTTTTCTGTATATTTAACGCAACCATTTGAAGCAACCGCCCGAAGTAGAGTCGAGTGAGAAATTGTGTGTATACCGAAATCAAAACCCACTGGAGAATGATTGACTCGCGCGACTATGTAACTTAAAACAACAATTCTTCGGTTGCGAACATGTTTTGTTTTTGTTATTTTCCGTAAATACGCATACACCCCATGACCAGACCAGCCTACCGCACAATCAATGGCACACTGATTCTGTTTCTGAATTTCTGATTATCGATGTTCGCTGTCTCTGCTTTGTTGAATACGTACTCATTCCAGATGGTGTCGGTTTTTGTAACATAGGGAATGGTGTCAGTTTATGTAACATAGGGAATCGCGTGTATTCGATTCACACCCAAAGGCGCCCATAGAAGTTTCACTTCAAAAGGCAGAATCAGTAGACATAACCGAAAAAAGTGCTGGTTAAGTTGCTCTACATCATAAATGCTTCTTTAAGACTATTATATGTCCCAAGGCAATGGAAAGTCGCCGAAGTTATTATGGTTCCAAAACCGGGAAAATGTGCAAATGACAAGAAATCATATAGACCCATTTCACTTCTGCCAATAATATCTAAGGTCTTCGAGAAACTTCTGCTGAAACGATTGCAACCAGTAATTGAAGAAAGACACTTAATCCCGGATCATCAATTCGGCTATCGGGTCAAACATTCCACAATCGATCAGGTGTATCGAATAACGAACGAAATTGAAAAAGCTTTAGAAGGGAAAAAAGTATGCTCTAGCGCTTTTCTCGACGTATCGCAAGCCTTCGACAAGGTATGGCACGAAGGCCTAAAGTATAAGCTAAGGGTAATCTTACCGGAAAAGTTGTACAGACTATTGGAATCTTATCTTGAAAACAGACTTTTCCATGTTAGACACGGGAGTGAATATTCGGATTTCAAAGAAATCTACGCCGGTGTTCCACAAGGAAGTGTTCTCGGCCCAATTCTGTTCCTGCTCTACACAAGAGATATACCACAAGATGAAGGGACCGTTGTAGCAACGTTCGCAGATGACACGGCTATCCTCGTAACGGATGAGTCAGTCGAATCATCAACGGGAAAACTCCAACGAGCTTTGAACAAAGTATTCGAATGGACAAAAACCTGGCGAATAGTCCTCAATGAGACAAAATCAACGCATGTAAATTTCACGCGAAGAAAGATAAACAACTTACCTATATACATTAACTCGGTGCAAATACCGTACGCAAACGAGGCAAAATATCTAGGAATGACCCTAGACGCAAAACTTAAGTGGAAACCACACGTTAAAAAGAAGCGCGAAGAGCTCGAAATCAGAATTAGAGAAATGTATTGGTTACTCGGGAAATACTCGAAGCTAAGCACGTATAACAAACTGCTTCTGTATAAGCAAGTGCTAAAACCGTCTTGGACATATGGTATACAACTTTGGGGTTGTACCAAACCAAGCAACATGGCTCTACTGCAAGCCTTTCAAAACAAAATACTAAGAGCAATCGTGAATGCTCCTTGGTATATAAGGAATAGTGATATTCACAGAGATCTAGGAATTGCTACCGTGAGGGACGAAGTAACAAACTTTGCTCGCAAACTTCGTACCCGTCTTCATGTTCACTGCAATAATGAAATAATCCGTACTATGGACGTGACAATTCTTGAGCGCCGACTACAAAGAACAAGACCTTTAGCCCGTAGGCATATACTGACTAGCACTGACCATGGTACGGACCATTGGTATCTTTTGAAGATTCCTGCACCTCCAGGCGCAACCAAAAAAAAGTAGACATAAAAGCAGAAGAGTTATTTTTCAAATGTAAAATGTATTTTAGAATTAAGCATTCGAATAAGCCCTGGTTAATCCATACAAATGTAAAAGACAGATAGTTAATTAAAACCATTTCATGAAATTAAAAAATAAACTTGTTCTTCCATCCCTGAAATCGGTATATCGTGACGTCACATATCAAACTTCAAAGTATATACATACCTTGTATATCTGTTTATCCTGATCATTATACTCATGTCATACATAGGGTAACTTCGGGCATTATGGAGCACTTTTTTTATTTCTCAAATAAATTCAACATGACAAGCTTATCAAAAAACAAAAACAGTTAGAAAATATAAGAAAATCAGAACAAAAATACGTTAAATAATTAAAATAATTCAATGATTTAAACAAAGAAAAAGTTAAGTTAAAAATGTTTTACAAAAAACCATAATGCCCAATATGGGCAATATGGCGCATCCACTTGGGCAATATGACGTGATGCTGGAATCGCGGTTTGATTTGACACCGCTATCACAAGTATTTTTTGAATGAAGTACATGAGTTGTGGAACCACTTACGTCTTGTTATAATTTTGACTTGGCCTGTATTTATCTGCCTGTTCAAAGCCCATATAAAACAGCTCTTTCCGTTAGGAGCGAATCCATACGCTTGTAGTTTCCTTACATGAGCCACAATTTTCTGCTCGTTTTCTACTCCTAGGCATGCTTCCTGTCGTCATCGTTCTAGAGTCTTAGTATACATGTTTTACATGCAAACTCCATAAGGGCAAGTGCGCCACATTACAAAAAAGACGCATATGCACGAATCTTAAAAAAATCGCCAGATTTTCTTTTACTGTTACTAATCAATGCCACCAAAGGAAAACTAATATGATTCACTTCACTTCACTTTGCACAACAACCCCGTGCGTTTTATACTTAATGAGTCACACGCAAATGAAAAAGAGCCAAAAATATATGCAGATGAGAAAAGTAGGGTATTTTTTTTGTTTATTATTTTTTTCACTTATAAAAAAAATCGCAACAGTTTTACAACTTAACATGGCACTCTATAAAGGAAGACTCAAATTTTTCTATCGTTTTATTTTCTATAAGAAAACCGGAAATGTGGTATTTACAAAAAAAAAAAAAAATAAATAAATATTTGGCTTCCTTGCACGAATGGAAGGGACCTACTGCCGTCTCCGAACGGCGAGTTGGGAAGCTTTACATGACAAATGATACTCTTGAATGCTTGTCAGGTATTCGGAAGAGGTGGGCACTGTGAAAAACTGTTAGGTGTTTGCGGCGGGATTCGAACCCAAGACCGCTGGCTCAGTAGTCCGACGCACTAACCACTTCGGCTACGGTGCCCATTTACAAGGTGTGTCATAATGCCCCCTGCGCCATAATGCCCGAAGTTACCCTATGTATGTTGGTATGAAACTGCTAGCAAAATATAACTCATTCGTCTTAGTCCGTAGGCCATCAGGATATTGCTACTAAGCAGACTTGATAAGAAATTGTATAAGAGCACAGAAATGCCGATTTTTAAATTGAGAAATATTTTTTTTTATCAATTTATAGTATAAGACATTATTTTCACTACATTAAATTTTAATTAAAACATATTTTAATAGACACACAGCCATTTGTGTCGTGGAATTACACGAATATCAATAATTATTGCATTATCACCAACCAACAGCCAGAAAAATATTTTAGTATGATTCAAATTTACTCTCAGTTCGATGTTCTATGTAACTTCAGCAGTGTGCAAAGGCATTCGACATGAACCATCAGAATCAGTTCCATATTACTTACTTGAGAGTTCTTCTTTTCTTTCTTATAGTATTTCTCTTTGTGTCCATTCGTTGCTGCTATTAATTTGATCAGCATTGGCAATGACTTTTTCCCAAGGGTATACATCTGCTTTCTTGGAAAGTTTCATAAAGGAGTTGTTCTTGCTGCTCCGGATGACAAGTTTCTGCCTTTCTGGTCGCTAAGCTGTGTCGATCGTTTCAGTATTGGCTTCGAAAATGATTTTGTCAATGATTCAATCAAGCATTCAACCATTCAATGATACAGATACCCAAATTGGGCAGTCAATCTCAATCAGTAGGCTTTCGTTCATTTTAGAGTATTTAGAGTATATATTGAATACAATCAAATACCCCAAATAGCCGGTTCGTACCTTCTTGCTGTTGTGGCTCAATAATATTATACTTTTCTTTCGTTCTTTTTTAACGGAAAGGAACCGGTCACATGAGCGACGAAAGTATTGACAGTGTGAACGATTAATTTGTGGTTGTGTGGTTGAAGTGGTCAAAAAGATAAAATTAAAATTATTTTTATGTTGCAACTGTGGGCTATAATGGAAGGGTAAATCTCTGGATCGCCGTAAGAATACTTGCTGCGTAGCTCTGGTTAGCGGCGATTTATTTGTGTCTTCCGTACCAAGAATACAAGCCCTATTTACTTGTTTCGTATCGACGCCGAAGGTGGGTATAACATTTGCTGTTCTTAGATTAATTGTAGACTCCCAAAAAACAAAAGCGAAGTTGTCTTAATCCAGTGTAGGATAGCTGGATCACTGTGGCTATACATATTACTCACTGATACTCCACTTAGTACCTCTTGCAAAGGAACAAATATTAACTCATTGAACGTAGATAAATGCAAGCTATTTACAGCCTTCGGGCTGCTGAGAGATCTTCACTTATTTGGCAATCAAGTTTCGATTATATCATATCACGGGCCAACTCTACGCTCGGCTTTCTGAAGCGAAATTCTGTTGATTCTATAATAAATGCCCTTACACTTTAAAATCTACATAGCTACATATATTTCTCTTTAGATAGGTCTCTTTTAAGAAACACTTCGAGAAAAGTGAGCGGGTTCAAAAAAATACATCGAATCATCGAATACCTTATCTTACCTATGTACATCTCTTCTTATTTCTCTTAAAATTAGACATCTTCCAGCGAAGTACAGGATGTCTTCTCTCGCCCATATCACAAATACTACACCAAAACTTAAAAACATTCACAGACAAAATGAATTCATTTTATTTTTAAATTATGTATTTTAACGATCTGTTTTCAAGAAAAGATTATTCTTATTCAAACACAAATATTTTATATGGTTTTCTTTATTTCTGAGTGCACGTATTAACACCTCAACAGGCAGAATCGTAATGCCCACTACGCATCGTCTTCCTGCTTATTTCGATTTGTCTCTCGCTCTATTGCTGTCTCTTTCGATGACAGCACTGCCAGGTCCTTGTTTGTTACAGTATCATACATACACATTACACATGTGTTAGTTTATGAATAAATTAAATTTTATTTTATTTTAAAGTTTAACAAAATAAATCCCTCTAAACTCGTGTCCTATTACACTATTTTTCCATCTGACTTCAAACGGAAGATAATCGCTGGCGCTGCATTTTCCTCTACAGAAAAGATCCTACTTTTTCTAGAGCTCATGGCTGACATAAGAAAATAAAAACAATAAAAATATCTTACCTACTATAATCACTATATGTATAAAATGCAAACCTTTTTATTGACAATGCGTTAACTCAGATAAAGACACAAACCATCAAAACTGAGATCAGCCATCCTGGCGATAATAATAATATTCAACAACACAGCTGCACAGTATAAAATGACCCTCGGCGCGGTGGCGCAAAAAAAAAAAATGGTGTAAAATCACAAAAATTAACAAGAAATATTCAGATGGGAATGTATTTTTTATATATTTTCTCCCATTTCGTCGTTATAAGCGACGAAACGATTCTTTTTTCTCGAAAATTGGTCGTTATATCCGAACCGTCGTTATATACGACGACTTTATATCCATCGATAGCATAACTTTTAACATAAAGAAACCGACCAAATGAAGGGGAAATGGTCGTAATAAGCGACGTCTTTATAAGTGACTTCCACTGTATTTTTTACAGATTTAAATAACTATTTACTTAGATTCTGAGTTAAATATCTAATACAGTAGACGCTCGATATAGTGAACTAATAAAAACTAGGCCTGTTCACTGGAGCGAGATTGTTCATTTTAATGAGCGTGGACTCAGCGTTGTCCCCATTTCGATGAATGAAAGTACTCATTCGAGTCCAAAATTGTACTCAAATAGAACTTAAAGTAGCACAAAAATTAAAATTACTACTTTTACACGCAGCAAATGTATTTACGTCCAAGAGCTTATAATTAGATGCAACTTCATTTGCTGTTGGTACTGAAATGTCTTTAGAGGTTTTTTGAGTTGAAAGAATGTCTTTTGTCCTACAAAACCAGAAATGAACATGAATCACTAAGAACAGGCAATATGTAAGATGTAAATACACCTTTTCTATTCTATGAAAAAAAAAATCCTTTATTGCCTCTATGCATACTTGTAGAAAAAAATGGCAAAAATATATAATTGTCCACCGAGAAAACCGAAACAAACACTCAAAAATTAGCCACTGGATACATTTTTATGAAGCTCCAAGCCGGCTAAATATTTGAAGTCTATATTCATCAAACTATTAGGTCCGTTCGCGTACCCTCCCAAAACAACGAAAATCCACGAAAAATAACGAAAAACAACGAAAACCCGTTCGCGTACGCAAAAATTTCGTAGTTTTCGTAGAAGAGAGTGCTCACGAGAGAGTAAGAAATTTTCCCATGCTACGAATTACATATGGCTCGAAGAACATACCATACACAAATAGTCGGAATAAAAAAATTATAATAAAATAGTAGTACGTCTCACCATAAAAGTAGTACCGTACTCAGTTCCCAAATTTGTACTCAAAAAGTACAATTGTATTACAATTAATCCAAAATAGAATATAATTACAATTTTTCTTTGCAATTACTAAAAAACAAGACACAGCTTATAAGAAAGAATATTTTATTTTTTTAACAAAAACAACTCATCCGTAAAAAAACGTAAAACCCAACAAAAATAATATTCCATCTTCGTTTGCTTTTTCTTTGAATTTATCTCAATCAATATCGCCTTTTCTTGTAACCTTTTAAGGACAAAAACATCCGTGTAATCCAACGGTAAATTTGGACGATTGTATGGATACTGCCGAGTAACCGAATCCTGTGTTATAATCGAACGCACTACTGGTAAGCGCATTAGACCACCAAAATAGTATATAGCCACCTACATGTAGTATAGTACGGGTTCTAGAATGATCTCGAGACAAAAAGTCAATTTCTTTCACGTATACCCCGGTTAACATTGCCATGCACAACTGCTGTTTCGGTATAACGTCGGCAACGAATTATTACCATACCCCGCTAAACATTGCGTAGCTTCGGTGTAACGTCGTCGTTTGAAAAAAAATGCGACAATAAAATAAGAATGTCTTCCAGATGTAGGAAATTTCCTTACGGTTTTCAAGATTGTCGACAAAATGGTGGCAAGATACATAGCTATGTACCTATATACACTCCCATGCACTTGAATAGGGACAAGATTTTTCTTTAACTTTTGCAGTTTTCCAATAAAAGGGTAAGACAAATATACAGGAATATATTTTTAGAATATTAGGGATTTAATTTTTTATCAAAGAAAAAACAAATTATGCTTAAAACTCTTTCCGTTATTTTTATACAAATGGTTTTGTAAACGTAGGTAGTTTTGAGTTAGAAACATTAGCTATAGTCTATGCGCTAGAACGGTTTAAGACGCAGTTGAAGGGGATTATGTTTACGATCATCACTGATTGTAATGCGTTAGCGCAAGCTATGAAAAAGAAACAAGTGAACCAGCGCATTGCGAGATGGGTTTTTAGCTTCGAAAATTACAACTATAAAGTGAAACACCGTAGTGGAACTTCAATGGGGCACGTAGATGCACTAAGTAGGTGTTACTTAGTCAGTAGTATCGACATTCATGATTTGGATTTAAATATTCAAATCACGCAAAGTCGGGACGCCAGAATTAAAGCGTTAAGAGACGAACTCGAAGATCGAGTGTTTAAAATAAGCAAGCATTCAGAACACCTTCAGCTTTACGTTCCTTCCGAAATGGAAACAAACATAATAAGAACCATTCATGAGAAAATAGGGCATTTAGGAGTTGATAAAACAACAGACCAACTTAAGAAAAACTACTGGTTCCCAAAGTTAAGGAAAAAAGTTACGGGTTACATCAAGAATTGCGTTAAATGTATAATTTATTCGCCGGCATCTAGAAGTAATGAGCATAACCTATTTAATATTCCAAAAAAACCTATACCTTTTGACACTATTCATATTGATCACTTCGGACCATTACCTTCGGTCCGCTCAGTAAGGAAACATGTGCTCGTGGTGGTAGGTGGGTTTACGAAGCACGTGAAAGTATACGCAGTAAAGACTACCAGTACTAAAGAAGTGTGCGCTTCCTTGCAGAAATATTTTGACAATTATAGTCGGCCTCGACGAATAGTGAGTGACAGAGGAACGTGTTTCACATCTAACGAATTCGCAAACTTTATGGAAAGGAATAATATTGACCATGTGAAGGTCGCTGTAGCTTCCGCTCAGGCTAACGGGCAAGTAGAAAGGGTAAATAGGGTATTGAAATCAATGTTGGCCAAATTGACCGAACCAGTTTACCACTCGGACTGGGTGAGCAAGCTAGTTAATGTGGAGTTCGCTATTAATAATTCCGTTCACTCCTCGACTCGGAAGTCCCCCTGTGAGTTGCTATTTGGTGTAGAGCAGAGAGGCAGGATAGTTGACGAATTGACTGAATACATAGGGGACAAGACTGAGGTTTATAGTCGCGACTTAGAGAAGGAGAGGTCAGACGCCTTAGGATCTATAGAAAAATCACAAACATACAACCTTAATTACTTTTTGAAACATAGTGTACCAGCGAAAACCTTTGAGGTAGGAGATTTTGTTGTCATGAAAAATATGGATACCGCTGCGGGGTCGAATAAAAAGTTTATCCCCAGGTATAAGGGCCCTTATCAGATAAGAAAAAAGTTGCCCAATGACAGATATGTTCTGGGGGATATTGATAATTTCCAAGTTAGTCAAATACCTTACGACGGGGTGGTTGAATCAAATCGCTTACGAATGTGGCTGACTCCAGCGATCCCACCTGACTCCGCAGTCACGGAACTTGAAAGCGACACTGACCCTTTGGACATTTCGATCGAGTCGATCGAGTAGTCAGGAAGGCCGAGTTGTAAGAAGTTGAATTATATTGTGTGTCGGTCTGTACTTGTTTTATGCTTACTGTACTTGACTTTATAAAATAAAAAAGGAAACTAGGATTTATTGTCGAAGTACACATTATGAAAATAAATAATATATAATAAAACATTGAATCGAATAGTTTATTACACAGCACTTGAATAGGGACAAGGGCAATTTCTTTCGTGTGGCTTAAATCATTGACGCTAAAAGTGTTTTTTTTGGTATGCCCGTAAAGTTTAAACGTTTTTAAAGCAAAGGGTAGGGGTAAATTTTTTACAGAAGAAGAGAAAGGCAAAATACTTGCCTATAAAGAAAGAGGGCTACCTCACTAATAGAAATATTGCCGAAAAAATAGAAAAAAATAGAAAATTCTTAAAAATAAGTTACATATGTTCATATGTTCATTTAATATAATACATATTACCATTGTATATGGAACTAATAGTAATATCATCAAGCAGTATTTTTTAACTGGCTGTCTTCTCACCAGGTGGCGCCTTTTTTGCTAAAACCCAAAGGAAATTATCTCTCAGAGAAAAAGGGAAAGAATAATGAAAACATAAAGAACACAGAAAAATAGAGAATGTGAGAAATCGTGTTCGTGTTCGTGTGAAGGTACATATGCATGTATGTGTCATTCATGCTTTGATGCTATATGGACAGCTGTGATATGTATACGATTTTCTTATTTCATTCATATATTGGGGTAGGTCGGTAGTTTTTTTTTTTGGAAATCTAGTTTAAATTTACATTTCGCTTTCAGCATGAGGAACTTGCAACGTTGCAACATTTGAATTTATCGTATTTTGCTATGGGCATAAGGGATTTGCAACGTTGCAATATTTCATTTATGGATGTGGATGAGTAGGTGCAGGTGTAGATAAAAAAGTCGTTTGTTTTCATTCAGTCATTATTTACGCTTTGTAGGTACCTAAGTAAGTTTCGATTAAAATACATACATTTAAGTACATTTTGTCTTTTGAATGCACCTACCTACTGCACTCATTTTACATGAAAAGATTCTGTATGTATATACATATGTATGTACATATTTATATGTACTTATATGTCTTTTATATACAATGATATTACATAAGATTTTATTTTTTTTTGTTTTTTTTTACTTTTTTGTTTAAATTTGAGGTTTCTTACCGTTGTTCCCTCAATATATATTTTTTGCTTGCAATAATTATTCTTTTTTTAAAAAACTGTTTTCCAGTAGAAAGATATAACTATGTATCTCTGTAACTAAAATTATGTGAATTGTGCGATAACACATTGTAAATTATGAACGAAATAAATATTACTTACTTACTTACTTAAAAATAAGTCGAACTATGGAAACAACATAAAATGGCGGACCAAAAAAGCTCTTCATACAAAAATAAGACTGTATAATTATCCAGGCTAAGGTTTTGTTGTATTTTACATTGAAAACATGTTGCGGAAACATGTTAAGCCTATTGTAGATTTGAAAAAAAAAAACACGCCTAACATCTACTGAGGGCAGACGAATTGTAAGAGAAGCCTCGAATTCTGACTGCACTGTCTCACAAATCTGTCAAATTTGGGAATTAATGCGAGTGTTGACATGGTAAAACGATTAATACGAAGAGCTGAACAACTGAAAAGATTAAAATGTAAACAGAACCCCCTCTTACTACGGCTCGTAAGGAGACTCATCAGCTTTTTGCTCGAAATTGCATGACATGAAATAGTGAGTGGCATCGTATACCACCCCATACCATTACACCCCCTCACGACTATGGTGATGAGACAGATTGTATTTTTCTTTGCATATGTCATGAAAATAGTAATTGTAACCACCAGGGCGGCGGCCATCTTAATTAAATCGTTTTTCGTCCAAAAAAACGATATGATGCCAATCGCTATTCCATGTCATGCAATTTCGAGCAAAAAGCTGACGATGGTGCCGTGAAATAGCACCGAGCGAAATAAGGCCGATTTTCGAAATTCGGCCTTACTACGCTTTTATTTATACATACATTTAGGCAGAGGTACGTGTTTTCATATTTCCACACAGAAAATTTACCGGGAGCACGTATTCACAAATGCTTCAAACACTTCCAGCATTTTCTTTTTTATTTTATGTTAATGATTTGTTTCTTTTTTTTTTAGTTGACATTATAAATTCTTTTGATTTTATTAAATCTATTAAAACTGAATTTCACCAACTTCCTGCTTAGTCGACTATTATAGTTCTATGTTGTTCTCATGGGACACCTGAACACAGATATATGTAGCTGGAGGAGTTTCCTAAACGTATATGCATAACATACATATAAGTTATTGTTTAATTCAGAAATCCAGTTGGTGTTACAGTGAATTTTAAACTATTATTTTTCGGCCGTTCGCTCGAATTTTAAACTATTATTTTCTCAAATTCTAAATGGAATGGCCGAAAAATAATAGTTTAAAATTCACTGTAACACACTTTTTATATGAATTGTTATATAAAATATTAATTTCTTACACTTTCTATCCGGTGCTTTCTGAAGTATGTCAGAAAATCCTTAAATATGTACTCCCCATTTATTATAATGTTCACACCCTTTGCTTCGTTACCATTTGGTTTTAAAAGTGGAAGAACTAAAAACTTGCGGTAAAGGCGTTTTGCTTCCTTTTTTTATTTATAGAAGTAATGAATCCTGGCAGCCTAGACCTCCTTTCCTGATACCCTCGCAAATTTCATATGAAAGGACCAAATAACCCAAATTTGCCATTACTTAATCGACGTTTGTCACTCAAAGTGCACGAACTAATGAGGTAATTGCACGTTGAGTTACTATCAACAAACATTAATAACGGTAAATGCTTATTATCTTGCATTCTCTGAAATTCTTTGATTCTTTTATTTCGCAAACAATCATCGGCTTTATTTCGCATTTGAAAGCGAAATAAGGCCGAATCTTAAAATTCGGCGTTATTTCACTTTCATAATGGGAAATAAGGCTCGGCGTCATTTCACGGCACCTTCTTGCAGTCAGCTTTTATGCTTTCGCGCAACGAATTTTTAATTTCACCTTTAACAGTTATAAATCCGAGATCTCTGTGGATATCGTTGTTTTTTTTATTTTCCACAGAGCGTTGAGTAAAGCTCTTAGCATTGCGTCATGGAAAGATTATAAAATGTTGACGTATTTTTTTTTTGGTACAACCCAAGACTTGTAGTGGGCACCGTAGCGCAAGTGGTTAGTGCGTCGGACTACTGAGCCAGCGGTCTTGGGTTCGAATCCCGCCGCAAACAGCTAAAAGTTTTTCACAGTGCCCACCTCTTTCGAATGTCTGATAAGCATCAAAGAGTATCATTTGTCACGATTGAGCTTCTCAACTCGCCGTTCGAAGTCGGCAAAAAACTGTAGGTCCCTTCCATTGGTGCAAATATATAACACGCACACATAAATGGTTGCGAGAAGCAGGCCCAGGTTCACCTCGAGCTGTAGCGCCAAACTAAGCACCAAGACTTGTAGACCGTGCGTTTTTCCACACAGGTTTTAGCACTTGCTTTTATAAAACCAGTTTGTTCTCGATACTGAGCTTAGAACATTTTATTTAGTATTTACGTATTTCTCTATATTTCGCGTTTCTTTTAATATTTTTGCAATCTTCTAAAACAGATTAAAGTGCATATTAGTATAAAATAAAAATCTAAGCATATTTGGATAATCTTTGATACATACATGCAATATAATGTAAGTTAGGGAACGCTGCTAGTCGAAGACCAAACTCTGGGTCTACTTAAACTGTAAAAGATTTTCTTAAAAGCGATCATAAATAAAAACTTTCATTCAATCAAAATCCGCCTTTCCCCATATTGTACATGTTCTTGTACATTCTTTATCGTTTCAAAACTGTTAACAGCACATTATTTAAATATAATAATACGGCGAATATAACGATATTATTTGTTAGCATGCTTCATACGTATCGCAAGCCATGATTCATACAAGAGTGTGTTTCAATTAAAAAAGTATGTAAAATTTCTAAGCTATGCAAAAGCAAAAACAAAAAAAACCAAAAAAAGAAAAAAAAAACAAAGTCATACATAACAATTTCGAATACTGTGCTTATGGATGAAAGTGCAAGTTAGGTTGACTTACATAATACTACAATAAACGAGACTAAGTAGTAAATGGTAAAAGACGCTCATAACAATAAATAAGATTTGCTAAGATTTGAAAAAGAATTAAAGTTTACATCCAGTTTTTTTTCTTAATAAAATATATAATAGACGTTTAATATTTTATAAATTTTAAACATGATATCGCAATTTCACTGAGCAAAGAAAATATACTTAACACAACAGCAAACGTAACAACTAAAGTAAATGTTTAAAAGAACGAAAGAAAGAGAAAATACCAAAAACATAGGATAAGCGGAGGTTCCATTGATGATCTAGCAGCAGACGGGTAAAGTAAGCCGAAGAAATCGTTACGAACTGGATGAAGAGTTACTTTCTACACAAAAAAAAAAATACTGAAAAAAAACGTGAATTTCTTGTGAACATTTATTAGATATTAATTTGTGTACTAAGAGTCAAGTAATTATTTAAAAAATGTGCTGGCAAAATGTAATAAAGGAATAACATACAGCAAAACGTGAAAATATGAAAATATACAGTTTACCGAATTTACATCGTTAATGACGGTTTTGCATTCAAAAAAAAAAAAAAGTGAAAGTGTGTTTCTTGTGCTAGTTTTCACTTTTAAGATTTTTTTCTTTTTATTGTGCAAATAAATTCAAACAGCATTTACGGATATTTCTACAATGGCAACAAATAATTGTCAATACTCAACCAGATATTGTTGTAAGTAAAAATTAATTAGCTATCCTAATAGTGTCTCCTTATTTAATTATAATTTAGTGTTAAAAAGAAATGTTTAAAATATTGTGCTTGCTTGGTTTAAATTCACAATCCA
Source organism: Brachyopa scutellaris (assembly GCA_949775065.1). Classification (NCBI taxonomy): domain Eukaryota; kingdom Metazoa; phylum Arthropoda; class Insecta; order Diptera; family Syrphidae; genus Brachyopa; species Brachyopa scutellaris. Next base: position 28,645,884 of record OX459113.1, on the reverse strand, counting down.
ATAAAATAAATCACAGTAACAAAATAGTTATAATTATTTAACAATATTCTCTAAATTCACAAATGTGTCTTTTAATTATAAATATATAATGAATGAAAGTGGTTTAAATAAAAAAAAAGTTATAAAAAAAAAATTTTTTTTCTAGAAAACTTTAGAATAAATAAAAAATTAATATTTTAGAATATTTAATTAGTTAGTTTTATAATATTATAATATCTCTTCTTAAAGACAATAATAAAAGTGTTCACTTTTATATGTGTGTATGTACATATGTATTGGTAATTGGTTGTTTTTGTGAAGTGAAAGTTCTTATTCTAATAGCCAGTGGAGTGTTTCATATGTATATAAATATATACAAACAGGAAAGTAAATATACTCATACATGCATACATAATCATAATCATAATATATAATGTATGTACATATTTACATAAGTGCTACGTATGCATGTGAATACATACATACATATATACGTATAGATATTTGTATTTATATTTTATGAATAAAGGCGTTTCAGGATAATAAAATAAACCGTTATATGCATATAACAATATATACAATAAACTATATACATACATGCATGTACTTATGTACAAATCAATATACAACATAATGCATGCATGTATTTTTATAAATATACTTTGCAGTTATATGTATGTATTCACATATACTTATACATGTGCATGTAGATGGTATGTAGATGTGTCTAACACATACATATAAAAGAATAAAAGAGTATATACATACATACATGGATATGTACATAATGTATTTGAATTTATAACTAAATATATAAATATTTATTGTAATATATATATGTATGTACATATACTTGTGTATATATTCTATGTACATATACAAGCACACACACATCCATGCATATGTACATGCAAACATCAACTCATAACGCATCTTCCAATAATTACAGATACATTATCGATATTAATTTATCGTATCTTATCAATATTAATTAAATTAATAGTTTTATTAAATTTTTGGAACTCTGCTAGCGTTGCTCATAAGAAAAAACGTTTTTACTTATATATTACAAGAAATTCATAGCTCACTAAAAAAAAACATTACACACTTGTAATCATTGCACGAACAAGCCTTCCTTCCAGTAGTGAGTGATTCAAAGAGAAAGTAAAGATGAGAATGGGAGAGTTCATCTAATTTTACAGTCTTCGAGTATACTTATGTATGTATGTAAGTTCTTCCATTCTTCGTTCAAGCGCACACATTTTATTGGCTACGTGATATTATATCTTAAGTTTTTGCATTGATTAATAATTTGTAGAAAATTTAAATCGCTATCTGGTCGATATTATTATAGTACAAACAAAACTAAATAGTTCCTCCATATCAATTTATACCTGATTATTACAACGTGTAAGTACGTATGACGAAATATAGGTCAAAAGAGAAATTTTACCCACATTCATTTGTGGGATACGTACGAAGGCGAAGGGCGTCTTGAAAAATACAAAAAAAAAACTGCGTTGAGGAACGAATCTGTAGAATGAATGTGCACGTGGAATGCTAAGTTTGAAAAGAAATGAAAGTGATTTTTTGTGCGCCTTTGTGAGTATAAGTTGCATACGAGACGTGACCTATACTCAGGCAGAAGAAAAGCGCGAATGTTTTTTTTTTCTTTCTCATGAATATTGCAGTTCGTATGTAAAACAAGTTATATGGATGTTCTGTAAACAAAAAAGAAAATCAAAGTAAGAGAAAACATTTAAAAATATAGTTTTCGGTTACAAGATAAGCTAATTAAAGATTTGATAAGCAATCACAATAACTCGGCAAAGTTAAGAATGACAATGTAAAATAAAAAAAAAAAATAATATGCGGGAAATAAATGTAATTAGTAACCACAACAAATACACATACATACATATGTATGTACATATAAAGCAATAAATAAGAATATAGTAAATAAAAAAAAGTAAATAATAAATAATAAATAATACATAATAATAAAATAAATAACAATCCAAAAAAATAAATAATAAAAAAATATCTAATATTAAATAAGAATTTAAAAATAATAATAACTAATGAAAAAAAATATCTAACTATAAATAACAATTAAGAAAATGGCAAATAAAAAATGCAAGTAGTAATCAATAAATAAAAAATACGAAGGTAATAAGTACATAATAGAAAATAAATAAGAATTTAAAAAAATAAAGAATAAAAAATATATATGTATACATATAAAATAAATAAAATATAAAAAAGAAAATATCGAATAATAAATAACAATCGAAACAAAAAGTAAATAAAAAATAATAATTAATAGATATGTAGGTAATACACGAATGATAAATAATAATAAAAAAAAAAATATAAGTACATATTTAGATAATAAAAAATAAATATTATTACAAACGACAATTTGAACAAATAATTGGTTATACATTGTATGTATGTTCATGCATATGAATGTATGTATATATGTACCTACGTATGTATGTACATTTGCATGTGTGTATATATGTGAATGTAAATGTACATGTGTTTGTATGTGTACTTCCACAGCGGGATTTTGTACCGAAGACTTTCTACGGTTTGCAAATTGCTATATTTGGTCAAACTTGCTAGTTGTTTACACTGCAGAGGGACTTATTCATATTACCGGTTCGAGAATAGTTCAAAAGAGAAGGTTCAGCGGAACCGATATTCGGAGTAATCCTGGCGTAGGGGTAGCTATGTATCAAAATCCGTAAATTTAAGCAAAAAATTAAAATTTCAAAGCAAAAAATCAAAAATAATTTTTTTTTCTTACTATACAGGGTGGTCCGGTTAGGGGTACAGATATTTATTAGATCAGAGAGTTTAGTTCAAGCTATGAAAAAAATTGTATGGGGGGGGTCTATCTTGAACACCCACTGAGCTACAGGGTGTTTAAAAAAGTTAATTGTAGTAGGTACCAACAGTTATTCTATTACAACTTCTAGTGTATTCAACTTAGAGCAACCAAGGTGGGATTGTTTCATAGACAATTGACTAGTGCCTATCGCAGTTAAAAACCATTACCATCCGTAATCTGGGTTTTGATATATTGGTCTTCAAACACAGATTTTTATAATTTTTTTCAACCAATTTTAGTGAAAATCATATATTTCTCGGAAAAGTGTGCTAATTTTTTTTTTTTTATTAATATTATTTTCATGCGCCATAACGTCACCTACAAATTCACCATACAAAGATTTTACCTGCGGCTTACAGTTTTACTAGTATTAAATTAGTTTAGGCACAACGACCTGTAAGAGGAATAAACTCATACTAGAAGTAGCATAATAGCTATAGCTGGGTTCCGAGGAATAAATCTAATTGCACTGGACTACTAGTTGTTTTGATAGCTTCCGGAATTTAATGAAACACGTATTTTTTAGAATTACAAAATTTTATTTATTTTTTGGAAAAATATTTGGAAAAATAATTTTTGACACTTTTATTCACAATGTGTTATAATGTTCTCTATGATGTATGGAATATTTTGAAGCAATTATTTTACTTATTGTAACATAATACAATAAACGTTTTACAAAAAAATATGCACTAGATATCACTTTTGAGTATTTTTTTAATTCCTTAACAGTATTAACACATGTGTTTTTTCACAAGTTTCGCGGCAAGTGAGCTACAACCCAGAGATGAGCACCTAACGCGATCTCTTTCGGCTGAATCTTACTGAAAATTAATAGAACGGTGTATGACAATACTGTAACATTGAGTTTTAATAGTTTTAAGTAAATTTTTTCGTTTTTGTGAACATTGAAACGGTTTGTAACATTACTGTCACATGATGCTATAAAGGGTTAACTTTAAAATAAAAAGAAAATAAATAATTAAGAGTTAGATGTTAGAGGAATTGACAATATAATAAATAGAAAAAAAATAAAAAGCGACGCTTGTCAGGTGCATATTATGAACATTAAGGGTGGGGTACGATATCCCGCTTTTAATAATCCCGTTTTTCAATATTATGACTTTAAAATCCCGCTTTTTCCTATCCCGCTTCTTATAATCCCAATTATTTTATTCCGGTTTTTTATAATCTCGCTTTGCAATCAAAACTTTTTCTTTTAATTTAAAAAATGCCCTGCAATCAATTGAATGTTAAACGAAATATCGCGCGAAATTTGGAAAGAAGTGAAATCAAAACAGAGGTATTGCTATGCACTAACCTCTTCTTAATAAGTCGTAATATTTTCAATAAACAAAAAATACTAAAATACAAATAAAAATAACAATTCAACAATTAACAAAATTAATAATGAAGCAATCATTTAGGTACTTAAAAAATAAATGAAATAAAACTCAGAAGTTGTATAAAAATATGTAAATATTTACATTAAAATATTAATGGAACAAACACATTTCTGTATTCGCTTAGTTCAATTGTATATTGTGGGCGAAACGATGCTAAAACTTGATTTTGAAATATTTTCTTATCATATACAGTGCTGATCACAATATTGGGTAATACAAGGAAAAATTAACGTTTTCTGTAAATTTTATAATATTTTGGATAGGAATCCAGGTAAGCTTTTTGTCATAATCAAAACACATTAAGGGTATTCACTTAAACTCGTAAAACTCTCGTAAACTACGTAAACCGTATTAATTTACAATCGCGTAAATGCACTGTCAATTTTTATATGAAAAATTATTTACAAGAGCCCCGTAAATTTCTGCGACGATTTTGATTCAGATTTAGCCTCGGAAAATTACACTTCTATCAAATTTGAATTGTTCGAATTAAAAAATCTAGAGTGGAAAAGGAAATTGAAATCAGAACATTTGAATCTCCAATATTAATAAATCTTGTATCGAAGTCTCCTTTAACAATAGGCGCGTTTTTTTTCAAATCTATATAGATTTCGAAAAAGCTTTCCATACAAAAATAAGACTGGATAATTATCCAGGCTAAGGTTTTGTTGTATTTTACATTGAAAACATGTTGCGGAAACATGTTTAGCCTATATAGGTTTGAAAAAAAACACGCCTAATATAATAAGTGTTTTCTTTTCGCTACTTTTCGGGATTTCGATTTGTTTGGCGACAGTTTGTTGACAGTTTCAGAACAGCAATTACGCAACTTGTTTCCGAGGGATATTCAATTAAAGCACCTCGCAAATTTACAGAACTACGAGATGCGTAAATTTATCAGTTAAAGTGAATACCCTTATTTCTTCAATGATTCCATACATATTTTTTTGGTTCTATTTTTTCCTTGTAATTTTAATAGACAAAAATACAAATCCTTATAGAAACGAGCTGCTCAAAATAATAGGTACCTAATTCATAATTAAAATGTTAGAACTGTAAAAAAAATGATATTCTGATATCAAATGAATAACTTAATTCAATTATTATATTATTTAAAGTGAGTTAGAAGCCAGAATGATCACACTTTTTGGAAAGAAGTGCACAAATCCGCCTGGGGATTGAGGCTATTAAGTTTTGGCATTTTTCAATAGGAATAGCATTCCAGTGCCTCTGGGTCGCCGCTCAAGGGTCGGTTTTGTTTGGAATGTTTCTATTGCCAAGGACTTCTTTAGTTCCCCCCACAAATTCTCAATAGGATTGCAATCGGGGGACTTAGAAGGCTATGGTAACGCCGAAACCTTCTGTTCTCTTAACCAAGCACTCACCAGTTTTGATGAGTCCTTGGGATCATTGTCCTGTTGGAAGTGTTATATCAAAGGCATATTGTCCTCGGCATATGGCAGCATGTGATTTTGAAGAATATCACGATAAATTTCTTTTTTTATGATATTCTCAATTAAAACAATTGGTCTAACCCCAAACCAAAAAAAACTGTCCCACACCATGACACTTGCAACTCCATGTTTTACTATTTTTTTTGCAGAACAAGGGTTAAACTCCTTTCCTTTGGATCGACGAACATTCCTTCTACTATCAGAACCGAAAATATTAATTTTGGTCTTATCCCATCTTAATAAAATATTTTAATAATTTTGAGTGGTGTTTTTTTTTAGATTTTCTGCGAACTGCTTCCCAGCCCATATATTTTTTTTTTAGCAGGGGGACATTTCTGGCAATTCTGCCCGGTTAATTATTTTCCGGAACTGATTACATTATCTATTGAAGCTGCAATGGTCATTTATGACGTAAATGGGTCCTCTTTTGTTAGCAGTGTTATTCTATTGTCCGTTGCTGAATCCGTTTTTCTAGGTCTTCCTCTGGTTTCAGTTACAGATCTTCTTAGCGTCTCGCCAATGAATTTGAGGGTTTTTCCTTTTCTTTTTAGATTAAGGGCGATGCGACGTTCTTCAACAGTACAATGCGTGTTACGACAATCTGAATTAATCTCACTTTATATATTGATGTATTTTAACTTCACTTTTACTTACTTTTGATTAACGGATCAACCAGTTTAACTTTTTTCTTAATTTTAATGAATAATTTTACAAACAAACTAAAATTACCTATTATTTTGATCAGGCGGGCACTGGCAGTAGGATGGTGGGTATGGCTGAAGAAATTGATCGCACAAAACTATAATAAGAAACATCTGGAAAAAAACTCCTGTGAATCATAAGCAAGTACAAAAATAATACACAACTCTCCAGTTATCCTGGACACCACCCATAGAGTTAGTTGAAATTGAAACCTATCATTTGAGTTTCATACCACTACGTCGATCTGCCTGTCTCTCGTTCTCATCCTTCATGTGCTCGCGCTGTGTGTAAACATTATAAGGGTATTCATATCCCCTTTAGCGTGTGTAGATTATAAAAAAAGGGCTAAACTGAGGTTATTTCACTCTTTGACCTGTTACACTCAGCTAATTGGAAATGAAAGAGCAAACCGCATGTCGAAAGATCGGTAACATCGATAGAAAAGTAACGGTGCTTATTGCATCCAAAACTAACAACACATTTTTGGGAAATTATTGTTGCCAGTTTATTACAACCCTGTTACCTATTATTTTGATCCGCACTGTACATATGTTATTTCTAGTATAGGTACCATTTGCGGCTCTCACACTAAATCAATCTTAACAAATGAGGTGTCAAAAGAAAGAGATTTTTCTGGAGCACTGACGAATTGCACTTTCACTTTATAAATTTTAACAAATTAAAATATCTATCAAAACAAATATTCTACCCAAAATGAACTCCCACACTTTCCGTATGATTTCCATGGAATTTTCATGAGTTGGATGGGAAGTTTGGATTTTGGGGGTTGAATTTTCTCTTGCGAAATTTATCGCACGGGCACACTAGTTTTTCATAATTTTCCTGTTTTTTTTAATGGAACATTTCCTATTTCCTTGTTAAAAAAACATTTGAAACTGATATAATTATACAAGAAAGTAGAAAACTAGCAATATTAAATTTTGAACGATGAAGCCGTTGAGATACAAAATTGGGACTCTGAGAAGCGGGCAAAGTGGGATTAAACGGAACTTTAAAAAGCCGTATCTTAAGAGGAAGTTTGAGTGCACTCAAACTTGACACAGTCATTAAAACCAACGCTAGATGGGAAAGCGAAACTACCTGCCTTGCTACTTCGCGTCATCTCGAATGACTTCTGCAAAAGCTGTAGTGACGAGGAGGAGGAGGAAAGTCCAACACATCTCCTCTGCTCATGCCAGCTCTTTCACGTAGTATAGGAAAAAGGAGAATACTTCTTCGAAGATCTTAGTGATCTAGCACAAAAAGATGTAGGAAGCCTTCTTCTCCAAATGGTTCTCTTGAGCAGCGGGGTAAATGTCCCCAAGATTTTTGGTATCATAATGAGCCTTTATAGGCTGGTAATGCTGGTACTTGTTACCGGGAGTCACTGCTACCTAACCTAACCTAAGAGGCAATTTTTCAAAAACCGGGATCTAAGAAGATGGTATTTTAAATCTTTTTTGTCGGGATTCTAAAAAAACGGGATTTTATAAAGCGGGATTCCGATACTTTCCCGTACATAAATATGTACCTACAGTGTTCCACAAAAGTCTGGGTACAACGAAGAAACCCAGAAAAACAACGAAGTTATTCACGTGTCCTGATTCATCCTAAAGGTTCTTAATGGGATTGAAGACTCTGTGGGGCGTTTGCAACATGTGGGGAGTGCTAATCAAAAGCCACAAACGCATATTATGGGCCATATGTTTGGGTTCATTATCTTGCTGGAAGTGAAAATAATCCGAGATTCTCAGCATTTGAGCACTATCTTTTAAATTTCTTTTGAGGATATCAATGTACATGAACTGGCCCATGATTCCTTCAAGTAGTAGTAGTAGTAGTATTGAATTTATTTCATCATTAATTGTTTGTACCAATTAAAATGTTTACTTATTCTATTTAGCAATGGCAAAAGCCGTTTCCTTCAATAAATTCCAGCTTTCCGACCCCCGATGCAGACATACAGCCCCATGCCATCAGACCTCCGCCTCCGTGTCTCACTGCCTTGGTGGCAAAAATTGGATTTAACACTTGGTTTTGACGTCGTCAGACCCTAAAGCGGTCATCGAAGCCAAAAATGTTTTATTTTGACTCGTCCGAGAATATAACCTTGTGCCAGAAGTCTGGAGCTTTTTTGACGTACTCCTTTCTGTCTTTTCTGTCTTTTAATTTAATTGACAAATGGTTTTTTTTCTAGTTGTACACGACCTAAATCCCAAGTCCAGGATGACCCTTCTTACCGTTTTTGGATGCACTACGGTATTATTGTGTATTCCGTGTTGGGAACTTATCTTTTTAGCCACTCCTGATCCACTATCCGCTTGATCGTTTGCTTATTTCTTAGAGTGAGCTTCGATGGTTTCCCAGATATTGGCCTTGATTTGAACTGACCAGCATCCCTAAAGCGATTTATTGTTCTTTGGATCGTTGACCGGCTTCTTGAAGTTGATTCGGATATTTGAGACAAAAACGTTTGTTGTTTTATATACAAATTAAGAATCGTCTGCCTTTCAGACACACGTAATTCTTTATTTGCCATATGTTCGTCGATCTACGCTGAACGTCGAAAAATAACTATTCCCTATTAGATATAAGCATTACAACCAAACCACCACGTAGCGAGTTCATTTCTTAAGGCTCCGACCCATAGAATCCGTCGACGTCGTTCCGTTGTACGTTGATGTTGATGTATTGCCGGATAGAGCAGTCCCATAGAATCCGTCATATATCTGTGAAGAAATGTCAAACGATTCTCTTCCTTCTCTCTATGCTGCCAGCAATGAAAATGCATAATCTCAATTTGTGAATGCGTGAACTTCAATATGTAAATGCGTGAATGTGTGAACTGACAACGGATCGTTCGATGGATGTAAAAAGTAGAAAGTAAGCCTACTTTATCCGTCGTAGGTCATACATCCGTTGGTTATGGGCCATCTCGCATAAGAATGTCTGTATTCTATCGAGCCGTCGCGTCAGTTAAATACGACGGAGCAACGGATCGACGGATTCTATGGAAGCCTTTGCGAAAAAAGTGTACCGGTCCTTAGAAGACCTTCAAGCAAGGAACATCTGCAGCTGTACACAAATTTTTGTGGAAGGAATTCGATGACTTTTTTCTGTTTTTGTTAATTTTTTCTTAAATAAATAATAAAATAATTTACATCTTGTTCGAAATGAATGCGTAGTATATTGTTCTATTGAAATATATACCGCCCTGTTTTGCATTTCGAGTGAAAGTGGATTGAAATCGAATTTGGAATTCACCCGAAATGGAATTAAGTGTTCTGCATTCCGAGTGAATTCGAATTTTTCTAATCCACTTCGAATTCTTTGTTTGAAATGTCAAAATCAGCTGTAAAATTATTTCAAAATTATGTGAGATTTTTTGTTTTGTGAAAGTTAATTAATGAGTTACAAAAAAAATATTTTATTAAAAATGGATTCTATTTTGTTATACATATATGATTGCTGAAAACAGCAATGATCTTGGCCTTGGTAGATCTACAATCAGCAAAGTTCTCTGCAAAATGTAAAACATTTTGCAATACAAGTTGTAGTCGAAGTGGACTGAATTGAAAAGCACCTACGCAGATGAAAGAAGAAAAGATGTTATTTTTCGAAAAATAAGCGATTCCGGGGATTATAGATTGCTTGGATGGTACAAGCATTTACTTTCACCCATTAAAAAAGGTGTTTTATTTTGTTAAAAAAAAATTGTTCTCTACAATTTCTTATCGTTTTCCATCCAGTCGTTGGAAGGCATTGACTCTTCAACCGTTGTACTAACTTCCTCCGCAAATCCTTAGTCCATATTATTCAAAGAATACTGTCTTGCCTCTACTTTTTGTGTTTTCCCCTATTCAACAAATCAATTATTTTTATACTCAATGGAAAGTCTTATTTTTGTATACTCACACTTTTCAAAATGATTCTGATCATTAAATTAATTAATTAATTCACTTTACAACGGCATGTGAATTCAATTCACGTCAAGAATCTCAAGTGCATTCAATTCACTTAAAACACGGGATTTTCGGAATGCACAACACGAATTTGCAGCTGTCATTTCGAGTGGAATGTAGGAAACCAAAATATTCAGTTTCGAACATTCAATCTACAATTCATAATTTCGTTCGCAATATAGAACACCTAATTCCACTTTTGGTGGTTGAATTCACTAAAAGTGGAACTCTGTGTTCATGGCGTATAATATTCAATTCAAAAATGTAATATTTTCCGTTTATGAACAACGTCGTTGTATATCAGGGTTTCGTCGTCGGTCGTACGCAAACTTTTGTGGTCACTGTATATGCAGTATTGAGAATTTCAGTTTAAACGGTTCGAATTGTTGAATAAGGTATAAGGTAACGGAACGAGTTTTGTTTTAACCAGAGATAACCGCGTTTTGATATTATGTTGGAAAAAACACATATATGTAATTTTTTATTTTTTTTTCTATAATCTACACACGCTTAAGTGGATATGAATACCCTTATAATGTTTACACATAAGGCGAGCACATGAAAAACAAGAACGAGAGACAGACAGATCGACGGAGTGATAGGAAACTCAGATGTTAGGTTTCAACTAACTCTATGGGTGGTATCCAGGATAACTGGAGAGTTGTGTATTATTGAAAGCTATGCCATTGCTTATGATTCACAGAAGTTTTTTCCAGATGTTTACTATTATTAGTTTGTGCGATCAATTTCTTCAGCCACACCACCATCCCACTGCCAGTGCTATGCCTTCGCAGTAGGATTTTGATATTAGCTTCTGAAACTGATCAACTTATTTTTTATTTCGTGAGAAATAAATGTTTTGGCGAAATCTGGATTTGAACCGTGAACCTTTAGCGTGACAAGCGACGATGACTACCACGTCATGGTCATTCACATATCAGAATGTTACGATTTAGAACTCAACCAAATGCTTTCTAAAAGTGAGTAAGTCCTAAATAGTGTTTGTGATATTATTAGAAACCATTGTTAGCGTACGCGAGCCCATGCACATCAACTCGTCGTCGTGCGCAGAAATTTAACCTCTCAAGGTCTCAAGTAGAGGTGGAGAAATATCGATAGTCATCGATGCCATCGATAGTTCTCGATAGTTGGCTTTTGACTATCGATAGTTATCGATATAAATTGATAGTTTTTTTTCTCTTGAGGGTAACAATAAAAGTAGTTAAATGCACCATATTAAATAAACTTTTCTCTGCGAGAGTTTAGATTCTACGTTTTAAAGAATCCCGGTCTAGCTTAACCTGTAAAGCTAGACATCATAAAATGCATACCTACCTACGCATAAACAGAGAGAATTTAGGGACCAACTCCTATTTCTACGTTGCTGACCCATAAAACGGAGAGTCCCCTTTATAAGTTAAGAGAAAGACAAATAATAATGCCCCTATTCCTACACTACCGACTCATAAAACGTGGAATTTCCTTTTTAAGTTAAAGCCGTTTTGACAGTTGGCTTATAAGATCGGGTTCCTCTGTGAAACTTTAAATATACTCCGTTATTTAGGTATCGACCATTTAAAGAAATTTTTGAAATTCTAGGTATATTTAAATGGCTATCGAAAAGAATCGATACTTTTTGACCACAATCGAATTTCAAAAATTTCAATCGATAGTGGTCAAAAAGTATCGATTCTTTTCGATAGTTCTCCACCTCTACTCTCAAGAACCATATATCCAACTTTTCATGGCGTAAACTGGATGATATTGATGCGGGCGATATGTGGGAGCTTACTTAACAATTACGTACAAAATAAATAGTATTACACTACTATACAGTGTGATCTCTCTTAAGTGGACAGCTACGGGACCGGAGTTTTCTGTCCGCTTATGAGAGCTGTCCGTTTATAAGAACGTATTTTGTAAGGGAAATTAGTTTGTAATTAATCCCGAAAAAGGTGTCCGCTAATGCGAGTTGTCCGCTTAACAGGGTATCCGCTAATGATAGATGTCAGATATACATTGACACCATCGTTGTGCGGTCAATCGACGGATAAAAAGTTTCACCTAATTTTATTTGTATGGGGTGCGTTCAGTGCTCTATACATATGACTAATATTGTAGTCAAAGCTCAACTATTGCATTTAAAGCTGACTAAGAAATATGTATACTGGATACATATATACCCACAGCTTTTTATTTACTTTCTGTTTTCCCAGTAGAATTGGTTGTGAATTGTAAGCAGTGTTACCGCTGAGAATTTTCAAAAAGTCGCAAAAAGAAAGTCGCACAGACGTAAAAAAAGTCGCAAAGAAAGTCTTAGGGACTCCAAAAAAGTCTCAATATATAAATTGAAATGCTCTTGGCTGTGGGACCTTTCTGGGGGGGTATTCAGTACGTCAGGTGTTTTATTTAATTAAAACATTAATTAATAACAAGTTAACAAATGCATATTTATTTTGAAGGAACTATGTACGAGGGCTATTTGAAAAGTTCTCGGCCTGACCAATAGAACATTGAAAATTTTATAACTTTTTTCTATTCCTTTTCTACATATTCTCCTCTTACTTCAATACGCTTATTCCATCTATGTTCCAGGGCTTCTATACCTTTTTTATAAGCCGATTCCTCCAACTCCTCAAAAAACTGCTCCTGGTCAGCTATCACCTCTTTGTTGGTTGTGAATTTTCATCCAGCCAAGTGCTTTTTTGAATTGGGGAACAGGTAATAGTCTGATGATACCAAATCAGGCGAATACGGTGGGTGGTTCAGTACTCCAAATCGGAGATAATGGAGCTTAGCCATGGCAACACCCGATTGAGCTTTTGTTCTTCGATCAACAAATGCGGCACCCATCTTGCTGACATTTTTTTCATTCCTTATTTGTCAGTTAAAATATGGAACATCCGCTCAGTTGAGATCCCTATAGTGTCACTATTTTCTGCAGTTTTAATAAGGTGACACGGTTACACCTCTACCAACAATCCACAAAGGTGTAAAAAAAACTTAAACGCCCCAAGCTTTAATTAATAGTCACATATTGGTGACTTTTACTTTTTACTTTATTAGCTTGTTTTTAACAATAATTTTTCATCTATATATTTATTTTCTACTTTTTAGCATCTGAAATTCTTAACAAATTTACGTCGGTACGTATGCACCATATATTGGCTTGGGTGGATTTAATATGAGAAAGTTTACTCAGAATGTTTGAGATTCTACTCGTCAAATCATTCCATTTCATACCCATGTTATGGGGGTTGTGAAGAAAAAAGTATTCCGCCATCTTATGGCATCCACCATATTGAATTAAGAATCACGTCACTAAGCTAATCGTATTCTACTTGACAAATAACTTCATTTGATACCCATATTAAGGAGGTCTTGGGGCGTCCGCCATATAAGATTTACAAGATCATCAAATATGCTATATTGAGTTGTCGCCGGACGTGCAAAATTTCAGCATGATCGGATATCTGCAAGTGGGTGTAAAATCGGTTCCCAGATTTGTCCCTCACAGAAAGTAAAGTTAGTATAAATCTTATAAAAAAATAGATAGATTTAGTATCTATCTATTACAATTCAGTTTTCAACTAAATAGGTAGGTACATTAAAAATTTTAAAAAAACATAGAGAAGATCACTTAGTATTAGGCCAGTCAATATTAAATAATTCAGTTCGTAAAGCTTATAATATAACAAAAGGTGCAATAAATTACTTTCCAGTTCTTTCTTTTCTGTATTTATCGAAGCCGAAACCTCAATTTATTTTTTTCGAGAAGGTTCAGTGCAGATTACATATTATTACAATATTGGCAATGAATACCACCTCGGTAATCATATATTTTCAAATGTATATAAATTCGTTGCAAAAATTTTGACACTACCGCAGCGCATGGCGCATAGTAGTGCTTGTGCGCAAAGGGTTTATTCAAAGCTTACCACATAGGCAAACCAACCCTCTACATGTGGAAACATTCTAGAATACCAAAATTTGTCCTCATGTGTTATGTGAATGTGCGAAAGTAAACTGCGCACAAAAATAGATCTAAGAAAAATCTGCAAACTGATGCATTTAAAATTTAAATGAAAATAAATACTTTTTGATAAAAAAGTCGCAGAAAACCATAAAAAGTCTCAATGTTTCTATGAAAAGTCGCAAATTTGGAGTTTTTTGAAAAAGTCGTAGCAAAGTCGCACGCCAGTCAAAAAAGTCGCAAATTGCGATAAGTTGATAAGTTAGTTCAGTTGAGAGATAGTAAAACAGAAACCTGGAGTTGTTGGTAGAAATTAATTTACCAATTTTTGACGATTCTCTTTCTCTTTGCGCGTTTTATTTTCTGTTTTATTTTATTGGTATTTGTTACTTGCCAAGTGTACATGTCGGTACAATGACGAATGAAAATAAATGGGTGGACGATTTTTCAGTTGAATTGTAGTCACGAACGGCAACCGAGTGTATTAATTGTGTTAAATGACCTGACGCATTTGCAAACATATTAATTGCAATAAAAACACAGAATGAAAGACAGCTGTCAAGTTAATAACGGACAAGACCTAGACGTGACACACCCTGTGTGTTGAGAACTTAGCAGCCGCCTCGCATAAAGCATTTAATTTGAAATTTTGTTGAAGGGTAACACTTAGATCACTGTTGATCTATTCTGATCCCCGTTCGATATTTTGTTCCTTGTTTGCGTAGATAGTTCTCCTAAGGATTCCCGAACCAATCCGAATCCTTATGTCCTTTTCTATTTCTCCGAAGAGTTCCTCTATGGTTTGAAAGAAATCTTTTCCCAGATTTTTAAAACTAGTTTGGTACAGGACTGGCCAGTGATAAAGGAATAGGAGTGTGTCCTACTTCTTCATCGCCGCAGCCGCTGCACAAGTCATTTTCAGTTAGTCTTAGCTGTATGGTGTGATATCGTGCATGCTGTGCCTGATAATTATATCTACTCAGACTGACAAAGAGATGAATGAATTAACAGAGAGAGAATTTCTGTTTTTGTCATAGGATGGCCATAGCTTTCCTGCTGCCAGATCTTAGGCCTTTTCATTTATTGTTAATTTCTATTGACATCGATGTCAACATCGATGATCGATAATAATCGAACTCTAAGTATCGATGTTCTATTAGTTTGAAATTCGCGAATTTTTTTATTTCTCATATGCATTTAGCACTTACATATGTATAATGTATATTTTTTAATTAAAAAAAATATTGAAAATCTTCAAATAAGAGTTGGTTCTCTTTTGCTAATATCGATGGTCGATGTTTTGTTCTTAACACCGATTATGCGAAATTTTACGTACTTAAACATCGATTTGTGTGGGCACCGTGGTGCAGTGGTGAGTGCGTTGGACTACTACGCAATGGGTTCAATAACAGCCCGGGTCCAACACCTTAAAGATTTTTCGACTGTGCCACCTGTGCAACCAAAGAGTATCATTTATGAATGAGCTTCTCAATTCGCTGTTCGGAGTCGGCAAAAAACTGTAGGTCCCTTCCATGCGTACAAAAATATAACACGCACACACAAATGGTTGGGAGAAGCGGGCCCAAATTCACCCCGAGCTGTGGTACCACTTAAACTAAGTAAAACCTTGTTGCAGACAAATTCACTCGCCTAATGCAACAAGCACGCTTAAAATCTGAACGAAAACGAGTGAATATTACGGAAACTGAATTTTATCATCGAAGTGGTGTATCGGGTAATAGATTTGAAAAATGAGGTTTACAATTTTTAAATCGAGTGAATAATACGGGCATTAGTAATTTTTATTTGCTTTTTCTTTTTCTTAGAATTGAGATCACTTAATATCACCTTTTCCTAACGTTTTTGCTAGTTTTGTTGTTAGTTACCCATTCAGCTAGTAGGTACTTTCTCAAATAACCGTAAATAACCTTTCTATAACATAAAATGATCTGTATCGTCTTCGTTTTTGACTTTTTCAATATCTGATCTTCTGTCCAATATTCAGATAGGTTGCCATATATACATATGTACATATGTGTAAGTATTTCTCCATCATTTAACAGGCTATTCTACCGATGGGAATAAAGTTTAATGCATGCCGAAACAGTCTGTATAAAATATTGTGTGTTCACTATATCGAGCGTCTACTGTATTTCTTTTTTCCTTCTCAAAAAGGTTCATGATGCTTGTATATCTCATCCATCATCTTTATCACACACTTATCAGTCGTACTTATCTCGGAGAGTAATACACCTTTCCAATTTCTCACAACATATATACATACATATGTATGTAAGTATGCAGTACATACGCCCGCTCTACCGTCCTGAGTTACAAATAAAAAATTGGTTTCATATATTATTCAATGATCTTAACTTCGCTTTCACTTTTTTGGCATGAGGCTCACCTCAATCGTAAAAGCCAGTTAGCAGGTTCAAGCTGTCCCCCAACGCTGAGCAGAAAAACGTGGCGGGACTACCAATTTTTATAACATTATTTCCGGCGCCAAATTATTAGTTGGGTCTATTAGGGGCAGTGAGGGGCGGTAAGTTAGTGTGGTGGGGCTAATTGTCTGCCGGTGATACCGGTACCAGTACACTTAGACTTATAGAGGTCAATTGCGATTTTTTTATATACATAATTTACACACGGTAAATGGGATATGAATACCCTTATAATGGTACACAGCACGAGCATATGAAGGACAAGAACGAGAGACAGTAGTGATAGGAAACTCAGATGTTACGTTTCGACTTACTCTATGGATGGTGTCCAGGATAACTGGAGAGTTGCGTATTATTGAAAGTTTTTGTATTTGTTTATGATTCACAGAAGTTTTTTCCCGATGTTTCTTATTATAGTTTGTGCGATCAATTTCTTCAGCCATACATCTATCCTACTGCCAGTGTTATGCCTCGCAGTAGGTTTTGATATTAACTTCTGAAAATGATCAACTTATTTTTATTTCGTGAGAAATTAATGCTTCGGAGGCATCTGGATTTGAACCGTGAACCTTTAGCGTGACAAGCGACGACGACTACCACTACGCCACAGCCACCCACACAAAAGTTACCAAGGATCTTGGGGACATAAATAACCGCTATTCATGAAAACTATTTGAAGCTTTGTTTGTTACGAGAAAGGCTTCTAATATTCACTTGAGCTAAGTCGCAACGATTGTTAAAACACTATTCATCTAGTTTTCTTTTACGGGAAAGAGTTGGGCATAAAGAGAGGAGATGAGTACCACTTTCTTCTTTTTCACCGTGTGTACATCTTGGGCAGAAGTTATTCGAAAGGACACCAAGCTTATTTGTAGTCTGCTTATCAGGCAATGTCCTGTGATCATCATGCTAAATTTAAGACAGAGGATAGTTAGAGCGCTTCAGATCCAGCCTAGGATAGATCTGACTGGTGACAAGGCATACGTAGAACCGCTTTCCCATCTAACAATCGTTAGATCGCCTGACTATCCGAGAAAATGCTTATGTCGTTGGAAAATAATTTAAATATTACTGTTAATCCAGGACCGCTGTGAGATCGTCATAAATTCCGCCTGATTAAGTTTTAATCTGATTCTACACCGTGTCGTTGGTCTAAAAACCATCAGCGAAGAAGTGTACAGACTTATCTGCCTTAGCTCCTACCTACATATGCCATCTTCAAAGGATCTGTCGGCAATGGTGACCTGGGAGTTTTTGTCGAAATCAGGCCTTGGAACTGCCCTACTCTATGTTTTCGGAAGCGTTACGCAATCTAAAACCGTGGAGTTGCCGGTGTAATAACTCGAGCACTGTGAGATGGCCTGAAGTTTTTAGTTGATAAAACACCAACCCACATTGCTTTAAAGAGGAAGCTACAACCCCATTTAGGTTCCGCGCTTGAAATTCATTACGAAAGGTGATAATACTGAAAAATGAGATCAAAATTCAATCAACTGAATCAAGGCACTATTTTCAAGTACATATTGTATAACAATAAGCCAGAGCTTTTGACACTGTCAAAACGGAAGCAGTGTAAAGGACTGCATGTGCATAAGACGTATGCTAGAAGATAGAAATATGATAACAGAGCTGAGTTGTACTCAAGTTAAAGTAACTGTCTCAAGAGGTACCTTGCAGGGACGAGTTGTTTCGCCCCTACTCTGAGTTTTGTTAATGAACGAAATCCTAATAACTAAGATACAGTGGTCTTTAAACTGTAACATACGCTGTAGCCCCGGGTTTACTCCTTCCAACTTTAAGAGAACAGCTGGAAGTGCACCGAAAACTCTAAACAAGTGGACAGGACATTGTGAACTTGCGGTAACTCCGCAGAGAAATTAACTGGCAACCAAAAGACAAATACCCCAATTTAATATCCCAACCAAGAGGGTTCATTCTGATAACGCCAGATATCTTGGGATAATGTTAGATACACAACTAAGCTGAGAACTGGATATTAAAGAACGGGCAACGAAAGCACTAGTAGCTTTTTGTATTTGCAACAGAATTTTCGAAACCCCAAAATTATTATTTGGCTTAGTCGCTAGCCCTAGTCTCACTTACCGAAGGATGTTTTGGTGGAATGATATACGTAAGACACTAACAATGGTAAACCAAATGGCCTGCACTAGCGCTATAGGAGCTGGGCATATCTCGCAACAATCGCCAGTAAGAGTTGCGCTTAGAATAACAACCCTATTATGGTTAGCGAATCGAACGTTCGATATGAAGCGATCTCTTTTGCGAATCACCCGTATCGTGGTATTTTGGTTATCGAATCTGTCATTCGCCTGTAAAACAACTGCTGCAACAACAAAAAAAAAAATTAAATGACAGCGAACATGATACCACGATACGAGTGATTCGCAAAAGAGTTTGCTTCATATCGAACGTTCGTTTCGCTAACCATAATAGGGTTTTTTTTTTTTTTTTTTGTAAGAAAGGTGGAAAGCGTCGAAAGCCTGTTTCTGATCCCTGGTCCCCACGGTACCACTGTAAGTATTTCGTCATGGGAGGGACTTCAGCCGTAGCTTTTCCTCATCCTCACATGTCTTTGTCAATGTGTCTGAAAATGTCCTGAAGGGTATTGTTCGTTTATGTATATGTCAGTACGTATGGGTCTAGTCTAGTTCGTTAGTTTCGTATGGTGTATGCGTAAGTTCGTGTGTGTGTCATTCCGTATACGTTAATGTTTTTGAAGTTCGGTTTGAAGGTCCTGTTGTGTGAGCTATTGCCTGAACGGCATTTCCACGCTGTAGCCGCAGTTAATTTGTTACACGTTTGCCTCCCTCTGTGAACGCATGTATGTTCGTATGTCCACCTGTCTGTGCCTTTGCGTGGGTGTATTTTGGTACACAGCAGCGTTACCGCTCGTTTCCACTCAATAGTTTCTTGCGTTTTCTTCAGATTCTCTTCTTTCTCGCTCTAGTCTCCTCAACTCCTGGCATACATCTTTGGCATAGAAACTCACTGCGATCCATCTGTCTTCTGATTCTAGCATGTGATGTACTAGATTCTCCGGAGTTGGTGTTTCTCTCAGTGCTGTTTGAAGTGCATCCCTTTTGCAGCTGGAATCGTGGGCAGTGGAAGAATACATGCTCTACGTCTTCGGGGATACCACTGCATGATGGACAAGTGGGAGAGTCATCGTTCTTGTATTTGTGAAGATATGACCGGAAACAACCATGTCCCGTAAACAGTTGCGTTAGGAAGAAGTTAACTTCACCATGTCTGCGGTCTATCCAAGTCTCTATACTCGGGATAAGGCGGTAAGTCCAAGGCTCCAGCGTTGCTGCCACTCTATCAGTCCTGTGCTTCTTTCTCTGGTGTCCGCTTCGCTGTAAGTCAGCCGCCCCTCCTGTCTGCTCTCTACGAACTTTTTCTTCAGTTCTTCCGTCAGTATATCGATTGGTAGCATTCCTGCGATGACGAAGGCTGCGTTTTCCGAGGTGATGCGGAAAGCACTACTAACTCTTAGTGCACATAGTCGATTTACTGTTATGATTCTTCTTTTGTATGAAGTCACTTTCATAGCTTCGGCCCATAAAGCACTACGGATGTGACTACTCTAGCTAAAAGAAGTCTACGGCTGTATCTTGGCCCTCCTGTATTTGGCATAATCCGCGCAATGGAGGCACCCACACGGGAAGATTTGTTGCTGACGTACTCCACGTGTTCTTTAAATGTAAGCTTCGAGTTAATCATAACGCCAAGATATTTGATAGCTGGTTTTGATACTATCTCATGCTCCCCTACTGCGAGCGTGATGGTTTCTCGCTGCTTCCTACTGGTTATAAGTACCGCTTTTGCTTTGTGTTCAGCTAGCGCGAAGCCGACTGATGCTAGCCATCGTTGAACTATTGAAATGGTTTCATTGCTAATTTGAACAACTTCTTCCAGGAGTTTTGCAGTTACAACTATTGCGATGTCGTCCGCAAATCCCACTATTTTAGCCTCGCCTGGTATTTGAAGACGAAAGATGCCATCGTACATGAGGTTCCATAGTATTGGTCCCAGGACTGAGCGCTGGGGGACTCCTCCAATGACGGCGTATCGCTTTACACCGTCATCTGTTTCATAGAACAACAGTCTTAGTCGGAAATAGTTTTTCAGAATTTTCCTGATGCAGGTTGATACTCTCATATTTCGAATAGCCTCAAGTATATGTTTCCAGCACGCGGTCTGGAATGCATTCTTAATGTCTATTGTTATGACGCATCAATACTGATTTGCGCCTCTTCTCCATCGTCTTCCTTCTATGGCCCTTTTCGCCGTGTCCACCACTTCCTTAATGGCATGAACTGTCGAGTGTGCTTTTCGAAATCCGTACTGATGTGTTGATAGTCCACCAGCTTCTTCAATCGCCGCTTCCAACCTGTTACCGATGATGCGCTCTAAAACTTTTCCCGCGGTGTTCAACATACCATAATAGGGGTATAAATCAATCTGGAGGATGGAAAGAACCTAACAGGATGCGTCAAAACTGCTGAAACACATAAGACGACAGAACCCCATTCTTAGCTGGCCTTACACATTCGTTCTATTACCTGGTGTTCGGTGTCAGCCGTACGCGGGACACTGAAAGCGTAAAGGACAAAGTCGAACAACGATCGAAGAACGAATGAAGAACGAATACGTACGCAAGAAGTTCCAAGCTGTTTGGATTTTTCGGTTTACGGTCTTACCCAAACACTGTCACTACCAATAATGTGATGTTATCTATTTTGATACAAAGAGCGAACTGAAAAGGAAAAGCGTGTAATGCGAACGCTTCTTTGTTGTTCGTTGTTCGGTGTACGTTAACCGAACAATATACAACGAACAACGAACACTGAATAAAGAAAGTGTAAGGCCAGCCTTAAGACTGAAGCATAATGCGCATAGGGAAACATTAGCTTATGTCAAAATTGAACACAATGTTCCCGCATGTTTCCCAAAGTACTCGTCACAGCCATAAAAGATTTTGCGTGCATGGCTGTCTGTCAACATTTTTTCTCTCAAACTCTTGCTGTTTGTAGTTGCCATTGTTCTGAGCTTCGAGAAAACATAAGTTTAATAAATGTTTATTTTAAAAGAATATCTTTTAGTAAAATAAATGACATAATTAAGTAAAACGTTGGTAAAGATGTAAAAAAAAAAAAACATAACAGTGTAAAAAACAAAACAAAAAAGTTATACCAGTTTGGTATAACTCTTGGTTCATTTATTGAAATATATTGATTTTTTTTTATGCATTTTATAGATTTAATCCAACCAGAATTGATTGCAAAAAACCGCATTCAAATCCGTTCAGTTGTTTTTTTTGTTTTTGCGGCACATACATACATACTTTTTTTTAGACTTAATTTTATAAAAGTAGTGGTGATGATGATAAATTGGAGACGAATTGAAAAAACTTCTCTTAAGAACATACAATTTTGAGTTTTATCTTATGATACAATTTTTTTTTAATCTTTTAAGGGGATGCAGACAAAGTAAAAGCGTTAATTCGACTGAGGGCTGAATTATCTCCTCTGTTTACAGGAAAACGGAATGCGTCGAAGTACGCATGGGCGTAAGTATATTTTGATTTCATTCTCTCATTCTAAATAAAAATAGTAAGTATTTACATATATGTATGATCTATTTGTATGATGTATCAAATTAAAATTAGACTCCACTAGCTCTCACAATTGATAGTTCTTGGTAACGGGAACTGGTTCTGCCTTAGGTCGTTATCGAACGCTTTGAAATCGATTTTAAATTTATGTAACTTTTATGTAATATAATTGGTTTAATTTTCACTATCTCAATTAGTTTTTCAATACAATTTTTACCAGCCGTACGCGGAACAAAGGCGGTCAACGTGACTTGCTGCGGTACAAAATTGTATCACCGAAATACCGGTGTGTTCACTTATATTAACTGCCATGCGACTACAAACCGTTGTACCGCTACCGGTACTGCGCACCGCTCTGGGATGTGAGCTCCTTTAGGCGAGTTTTCAAATACTCTTTTTGAGATGTCAATCTCCAAGTAAATACAAAAAAATTACGTGAAAGTAGGAAATTTTTCAAGATTTTTCAAGATTTTTTATTTCCATTTCAAGATAACAATTCATTGTAAATATAAAAAAATATTTATTTAATACATTATGATGGCAAATACAGTTTTTTAAAATACTGTAAAACTTGTGAATAGTGGAATCTGCGAATAAAAGAATCTTGCAAAACCTGGATAGTGGACATTTCACTATTATATAGTGTAAACCTGTGAAATCTGAATAATGGAACATTTTTAATGCATTTTGTTTTCTTCCCATGCAAATTCACTCTTCAATAGCGGAATCGAGAAATGAATGAGTCAAAAGTCATTAACATTTTGTCGGCTTCGTTTCATTTTTCGTGAATTTTTACATTTCAATTGTTTCTTTTCGTGTGTGCCTCATTTTGCTAGAGGCTAGATTTAACAAGTACAATATCAAAATTGATCGAAAAATATTAAAAAAAAAAAATAGGTTGCCGATAGTGGAAAAAATTGCGAATCGTAGAAATGTTGCGAATAGTAGAAAAAAAATGTGCACCAAAGAATTCCACTATTCACAGGTTTTACTGTAATATATAGACGAAATTCTGGGTATAAAGAACATGAAATATGTAAATAATAATAATACACTTTGTGGCATAGTACAACCAGTAGCAAGTGTATGAAAATTGATAATATTTAAAAACGATAGAATTAAAGCCGAAAGGGAAGACGAAAAGGAGAACGCGATGGTAGCGAAATGCAAATATCATTTTTATTAAGTGCGAATAATTATTATTATTTAAATAACAGATGAATTCACCACGAGAAGAACAATGTTAAAAAGTGAATCAAGCATAAATAAATAGTACTTTAAGGTATAACTTGAAGTAGAGTATCAACTTCAGATCGTGAAAGTAACCAAGCTTTAAGTTTTTTTAAGAATTGGTTTCCATGTGTCACCTGACTGGATACATCGGACGGCAGTTTGTTAAGAATATAGGGCGCTATAGAAGTAAGAAAACGTCGGTTGTGCTCTTTATTAACCCTAGAGACATCAACTCTATACCCATTTCTCAACCCCATTTCTTCTGAAGTGAATATTGCCACTTCTAACAAAAAATACTTTAAGCGCTTTGTAGATAAAAAGGTAACGAAGTGGTAGTATTTTTGCTGATTGAAATAGCGGGAGTGAGGGCTCAAATCTGTTTTTACATAGCAATAACCGAATTATGTTTTTCAGTGCTATAATAATAGGACGCAGGTTACTTATACATATAGGCACAGCCCCAACACGCAAGGCCATACTCAAGACTTGATTGAACCAATGCGTAGTAAATAGCTAAAAGTAGACTCTGTGGAACAAGCTTTCGCAACTGATACATTTTGTTTAACGATATGTATAGTATTTTTTTTAAGGACAAATAAAAATTATTCCTATACCGAGACTATATGAACGCTATGAAGAATCTCCTTGATACTACTTCCAGCGGTTCTTCGTCATCGGCTACAAACTCCGATTAAGAGGAGCTTACTTAACATTTTAAAACAGCCGACGTCAATCAACGTCAACAATAAAGAAAAAAAAAACAACATTTCATGAGTGATCAACTGCCTTCAAATCATTGACTGCTAGTACTTAACTTCGCGTTGGTTCCAACATAAGCACTGTTCTTTTGTTTCGAAACTTACATTGTGTTTGAATTCATGTAAGCCGTTGGTTTGTGATTTCAGTATTTTTTTTAATAAATTGTGATAAGTTGTGCAGAAAATTAATTCCAAATAAATGTACTATATTTATCCAGTTTATGGGTCAATAAAGAAAAGTAACGGCTATTTTCATATTTCATAGTGGCATCTGCTGGTACCAACGCGGCAACAATTTAAAAATTACATATTTTCGCAGTAACTCGTATATATGGCAATAGATGGCCTCAGTTTCTACGTAAAATGATGGTGGATAATTGTTTAATTTTGCTGTCCATACGAAACACGTGGCGCTAGTTATGTTGGAACCAAACTGTCCGCAGACGTTTTATTTCCGGGTTCACATTGAACGATTTGTTTGACGCACTTGTTGGACGACCAAATTAGGGTTAGCGTTCGAATTGTACGATATGTTTGACAAACATCATTTCTGATCAGATGATGAACTGTGAACATGGGGGCGGGTGTTTTATTTACTTCTTTAATTGCAGCATTATCGTCTTGGAATTCCAAATGAATAGTAGATAATCCTTCCACTTCTGTTTCCTGGTCTTTTTTGAAATTTTAAATCTTAGAAATACCAAAAATTTCAAAACATTTTGTTTGCGTTCGACATCAAGTTGTAAGACTGGTGCACCTCCGTTCATATCCAGCTCTCTACCGTAGTAGAAGCCTATATTTCGCTGCATACAAATCTCCAAATGGTTCTCATGAGTAGGTACCTTAAAATCATTGGTATCACAACAGGCCTCTATAGGCCTAAGTGTGCTGGGACTCGAATTACCGGCAGCCACTGCTACCTAACCTAACCTAACTTTAGTTAGGTGTTATTAGAACGCATTTTGTATGGAAAATTAGAAATTGGGTCCCCAAAAAGGTGTCCGGTAATGCGAGTTGTCCGCTAAATAGGTTATCCGCTATGAGAGATTA
Source organism: Brachyopa scutellaris (assembly GCA_949775065.1). Taxonomy (NCBI): domain Eukaryota; kingdom Metazoa; phylum Arthropoda; class Insecta; order Diptera; family Syrphidae; genus Brachyopa; species Brachyopa scutellaris. The sequence continues at coordinate 28,620,389 of OX459113.1, read as the reverse complement.
CACTCTATTTCTTTTTGTACCGCAGTTTTGTTTGATCGTCTTATCCGAGTTCTTAGTGTATGAGGTTCGTTACAAAATTGTATAGTGATAAATAGTAGCCTCCAATAGGAGGTAGGCCGAAAAAATGCTTTGAGGAAATTAGTGGCAGTTAAGGTGCCATCCTTGGATGGATTGTTAGGGGATGGACACACTTTGGTACCTAGTGTTTGGGACGGCTTAGCCCCTCAACCTAACCTTACCTAAGACTCCAGTTAATGGAGCTTTTCTTGTGTCCTATTACCTGCCTTCCTATAGAGTATAGAGAATAGAGTATCAGTGGTGTATTTCAAAACCGCTATTTTTCATCGTTATTCGAGCCATTAAATAGGCCTTGCTAAGAGGTCTGTCACTGGCCAAAGCTAATAATAAAGAGCGCTCCTATTTTTCTTAAAATATCCGTCTAACAAAATTATTTCATTAATTTGCATTGAAACCTAACCATGTCTTTCTTACTACGTTTAGTGTTGTAGAGAGGGAATTGAATGTACCGCTACCACTTTCGAAGATTATTAAAAAATGGAACAATTTGTTGCAGGAGTACAAGGTGAATATATTAAATGGCTAACTGAATAAAGTTCTGAATACGTTTTTTTTTTTTGGCACCTATAACAGGCGATAAAAATTTCTGAGGAGCCAAAGAGGAGAGAGTGGCCATTTTTTACGTTAATGGACGTTTATTTCAGCGATCAAGTCAATGATCCGTCCTTACGTTTGTTTTCCTCTACAAAAACTTTGAAGGAATCATTAGATGAAAGCGTATTCGAGGACGATCCGATAATCGTTTCGGCAATCGCCGCCGCGACTTCTGGTGCTTGTATGGAAATAGATGAATTATTAAAACGACAAAAGGAACGACGAGCAAATGAGACCAAATTTTCTGCCGATAAAAACTTTAGCTCCAAAGCTACGGACTATAGCATTAGTGGAAATAAAGCTAATGTTATTACAGTTAAAAGCACAAACTTTATACAACAACAAAAGGATCATATAAATAAACAGAAACAACTCTCTGATCAGAATGATGCTATCAAAAAGGAAAAAATAATACCTCCCAGGCCGACATTCCAACAACCGCAAACACCACCGCCTCCAACAGTCCAAAACAATTATCCAGATCCAAACACTATTGATCAATATTTATTATCTTGGAATAATTTTTTAGGCAACATGTCAAGAGGTTTCCATACGTTACAAAAAGATGAGAAAATGGTTGATGTAACTATTGCAGCGGGAGGGAAAATTTTTAAAGCCCATAAATTGGTAAGCAATATATTTCTAATGCTTAAAGACTAATGCTGTTTATTTCAGGTGCTTTCGGTCTGCAGTCCTTATTTTCAAGAGATATTCTTAGAAAATCCGTCAAATCATCCAATACTCTTGATGGCTGATGTGGAAGCGAACCATATGGCAGGGCTTCTTAATTTTATGTATAGTGGACAGGTGAGTATATTTACTAGCAAAAATAATATGTATTGTCATATTGAATTGGTTAACAGTTAAGAGAGAATACCTTGCTGCATTGTGGTGTTACTTAAAGCGTTAGGGGTAATATGGACTTTTGGGGGTAAATTACAACAGCAATTACCAGGGACCGGAAAAGATAAAAGAGGCAAAATTGAACCGCAAAAACGGCATTTACTAATAAAGGTTTTATGCATTCTTGTTAACATTGTAATACAACATTGTTAAAAACTGTGCAACCAAAATCATTTTGAAGTTCTCTGGTAACAATCCTGCGATTATGGACGAATTCGTAAACGCAATTTGCGCAAACTACTACGTTTTAGAACTCTTTGCTTTGAGGTAAATTTAGCATATGCGTTTGCGAACCTCCTGCTTTGCATATATTGCGCAATATATGCGTTTACGAATTCGGCCTATCTTTCAAGAAAGCATTTAATGAACTGAAGGATCTCTCAGCATAGGCAGATACTAGTGGAGCCAAGATAAAAGATGTTATGTCGTTGACTTTAATATTGGAGTCTAACTTGGAGTTTGCATGCAGCGCCATTTCCTTCATTTACTAAAAAAACGGCGTACAATTTGTTCATCACATATTCGGCTACTTACTGGCCCTTTCGCTTGTTGTAATTTCAACTCAATCCCGTTCAAAGTCTTTATCACCTCTTCAATAGGGCTTCCTTAATATTACGCATTCCACTAAGATCCAATGATCAAATTGGAAAACAGCTACTAGAAGTCACCAGTTATTTGTAAACTTTTAAATATGTGCTCCTTCGGGTGAACCAAAAATCATTTAGAATTTCACCACAAAATTTTACAATTGGCTTGAATCCTTTCTCGCGTCTTTGGGCATTTTCACTTTCAATACAAGCAACAAAATATTTTGGGAACAGCACGCAATTTAGAACACGCAATATTCAACAGACTAGCACTAAGTATGACCAGTATGTCATGGAATATGAAGCCAGGCTCACCAATTTTCAATGGAATTTAGTTCCAGGTCTTCTAATTACCAATTCATTTCCAGTCCATGACACATATTGGTTACCGAAGCAGGTATTTTCTCCATCTTGTTAGAAAACTATTTCGTCGGTTGTAAGGACATATAGGAATATAAATGTAGGTCCAGGTACCTCGACAAACTTGAGTCGTTAAAATTCTTTTCCGGCGCCCAAGCATTTTTAACATTCTTCTTTCAAATATCGAAATGATGCTATTTTCAACACCAGCTGAATCTTTTGAATACTTTCTAGATTTTGAGAAAATAAGTTAAAAATCCACTCAATAAAAAATGGTTTTCACGAGTAACGGATGTACGTACATATCCCCCCGATCCTTGGTATCACAATGGACCTTTATTACACTAAAAGTTGGTACACGAACTACCCAGATCCACTGCTACCTAATCTAACCTTGAGGGATTTAAGGCTTAGAGGATGACTTTTCTATAGAAATTTGAAGAGAATTTGCACTGCTAAGAGGGATTCGACTGTATGTGTACGAGACATTATCCAATTGTTCTATATGTACATATGTACTACCTGCATACATATTCCAAGCTATTCCCTTTTACAGTTGTGAGTAATGGCACTTTCTTCATTTGCCAAAAAATCAAAGTTAAAAATTATATGATAAAAAGTATATTTGAAACATGTACAGGGTGCTTTTTATGTTCCAGGCCCATGGTTTTTTTTTAATAACTTTTAAATGAAATACAGTTTTATAGTTTATATTTTATCGAGTATTTTATTAATCGAACATATGGCCGCCGAATAAATAGACCGCCTCTGGCCGTGGCACAAAGGCGAGCTCTTTTTAGCACATTTTTCATAACAATTCCGTAGACTTCAGTTGTTATTTCAGCAATATAATTCCGAATGTTGTCCTTGAGCATGAGGGTTGTGGTTGGTTAGTTGGTACATCCATATACACCTTTTCCTTCAACTATTGGAAACATTGGCAAGAATCGAAAAAGGTTAAATCAGGGGATCGTGAGGGCCACTCACTCACAGCAACAATTGCTCGCAAAATTTGCATGGTAGCACGAGCTGTTTGTGATGTGGGACTGTTTTGTTGGAACCACATGTTTTGTAGGCCTAACTTTATGAGAGCCAGTATGTGATAATTCTCTTGTCAGTATAGTGGTCTTTCGTGTATTCTGTTTATAAATAAAGCCACCCAAGTCGAAATGTTCTTCTCCGCTCATAATGATTTTTTGCAAAAATGGTGGTCGTCTATATTGAGCTGTGAAACTCAGTTAACACGTTGTTGCGACCTTAGCTGCTCCATCCAAATTGAACTGGCGGAACCTGGAACATAAAAATTACCCTGTATATGTATACATAATGTTATATGAATTCCAGTGTGTGAACATAATTAAAATGTACAGCCGATATATTCTAATATGAAAATCATGAACATTATTTTTCAGCATGGTCGCCGTGGCCGTGGTGGTTAGTGCGGTGGACTACTACGCATGCTGCCCGGGTTCAATCCCAGCAAAAACACCTAAAAGTTTTTTCACGGTGCCACCTCTTTCGAATGTCTGACAAGCAATCAAAGAGTATCATTTGTCATGAGAAGCTTCTCAACTCGCCGTTCGGAGTCGGGAAAAAAATGTAGGTCCCTTCCATATCGTGGAAAAAATAACACGCACACACAAATGTTTGCGGAAAGCTAGGCTTGGTTCTGTATAGGACTCCTGACGTCCTATATTTATTTATTTCTTATAGCGGTAATTTCTTAGTAAAATCTTAAGCTTGTACTTTTAGCCGATTGAAATTGAAATTGGTCAGTATATTAATGAAACAAATCATTTACATTTCAGGTGAACGTGAAGTATGAGGATCTGCCTGTATTTTTGAAAGTAGCAGAAGCTATGAAAATAAAGGGCCTGCATACCGAGGTTGGTATTATGTGCTTAATTTCAAGCTACATTGTTTAATCACTTTGAAATTATACAGAAACCGGAGGGACAAAATTTAAAGGAAATTCAATTTTCGCGCGACGACAGTTCAACAGATTTTCAAGTTTTAAGTCCTTCATCCATCCCAATTCCGATTGATATCACCGGGCAACCATTGCCAAAGGGAGAAGACACAACATGCCACACAACTTTCCTTCCCTCGGAACACACTAGAAACTCAGAAACCTTCCGTCATGACATGAACTCAGTTGGTTTTGACCAAACAAAACACAAGTTTTCTATTTTTAAAGCGAACGCAAGCAAAAAAATCTTAGATCACACAAAGCAACAAAAATACTCAGCCAAGCGAAAAATATTTGTTCATTGTGAAAGTGATTTAAACGAAAAACGAATGATGGTTTCAGAAAATTCCCCATACAATAAGCACTCAAAAACTTTGTACATGTCACATCCAAACGCACATTGTGGTGACAATTTCAACAACGAAGAGGTATTAAATTTAGCCCAAAATGGAGTTGCGACGATTCCGTCGAGATTTGTACCCACATCTGACTTAAGAGCTTCCTGTCAATATAACCATACAACTTTTACTGAAATAAGAAAGGATAATCGCATATTAGCTAAATCTATGGACGACGAAATGCCTTCCTGTGTATCTAAATCTTTCGAAGATGGTAACAATAACATTAGTAAAGAAGGAGCTAATGGTGGTCAGAGGAACAGTTTTACCAGCAGAGATGAAATCGCATTCTACAACGATAATAATAAAAACAGCGATAACAGCAGTAATTGTAATACTAATGATAATAATAATAATATCTATAACTCTGAAAATAATTCAATACAGAATATTAATCTCAACCAGAATCACAAAATCAAAAACAACGATGACAATAATAATAATTGTACTAATAAAAGTAACGAGAGTAAAACAGGCATTATTAAAAAGCATGCAGATAATAATAATAATGTTTTTATCACTCCAACCACCCATTCTGATTCAAAGGAAAGTAAAAATGACAGTCAAACGGACGGAAACGGAACAAAAGAAAAAGTGCCTATAAAAACCTGTTCTCCCCTTTATTAGGCAACAAAAGAATCACAGTTATACAATATAATATATGAGCGAAATAAGTAATATACGAGCAATCATAATAAATATTACAAAGAAGTGCATTTTGTAAAACAGAAACTCTTAACAACAAATATTTATTTTAATACTTGAATTTGTATTTGAACAGTTTATAATTTAATGGAATATACATACATATTATTTAATATTTAACTTATTATTTTAATGAAACTATGAATGCTGAAATTAATTAAAATTAATTAAAACTTGCGCGCGCCTGCTAATTAAATATTTATTGAACAGCTTGTAATTTTTTTTTTAAAGTTATTTATTTTATTTTGAAAGAATGTCACAGTTCTTTTGTTCATACATTTAAAGATTAGTTTTTTTATAATCATGCTATGAATTTGTTTTGATTTTTTTTATCATAATTATTTTTATTATTTAATTTTATGTATATAATGTTATTGCTTATATTCATTTGTCGTAATATGATTAAATTTACTGTTCTACAAAATTGGAGCTTCAATTTATTTAACTGTTTAGATTCCAGATTTTGTTCATGCTTTTCTTATGTCAACGATGTCAACCAGGATGCTATTTTTACGGATTTTATGAAGGCATTTGAGTCAGTAGGTCTGTTTGGTAGCACGCTAGTTTTCGAAATACTATGTAAACTTCCATAGAATCATGACAGTTTCATTGCTCTAATTTTTTTTTTGCTCTCATTTGGCTCTCAGCTTGCGATGAATTTTACGCTACACGTTTTCGTTGGGGTGTGCTGTTCAACTCTGTCAAACCAGCCATCTGACCATCTGTCATCCATCTGTGAAATGTCATAATCTTCATTGTTAGTGGAAAACAAAAACAAATTGAAAGGTTTGACCAACTGTTGTTTCAAAAGCATTTGGTAACCTTTGTCAAGTTTTCTATCTTTGAGAGGATTTCTCTCTCTTTGAGAGGATTTTACTATTTGACAGGTTTCAATGCCTTGTGCATAAAAAAGTTACCAAACAGACCTAGTATGTCATGAATAAAATTAAGTCATTTGAGATCCATTCTATGTTGAACAATTGAGTTTAATCAACCTTTTTCCTATTGTTCGTTTTCAGGCGGCTTTTATCATGACAGGAGCTCTCGTTGTCGTATGCAGTGTTGCATTGAAAACCTTAACCACCGCTAGCCCTCCACATACATAACAGAAAGTAGATTTTTAAAATGGACTCCACGCAACTTAGAATCATAGAATATGGGTTAAAAATAGCTCATCCTTCCTTCCTCGCAGTAGCTTTTGGTAGAGTTCTCGGTGGTGCTCGAACTCCTTCTAGAATGTTGTTTTTGAAGCAATAAGCGGCTAGGCCACCCTTATGTCAATGAAAGTGCGTGCATGCAAAACACTGATATTTTTTTTGGACACAAAAGCGTTATTTTTTATTAGTACTATATATTTTGTATAAACATACATATGTATGTTATTCAGTAACCACCATTTTAAATCATTAAAATATGGCAGTAATACGTCGTTGCCCACGCAAGTTCTCCGTGACTTTCGCGGATGGTGGACGGTGGTATGAATTGTGTTGCCAGAGTTTGTCTAAAATAAAAAGAACAATGATTTGCATGTTAAGTGCTTTATTATCTATCAGGTTTGAGCAAATTTAAGAAGTATGGAATGAGAAATTCTTCTTTAATGAAAAAATGGAACTTAAAAAATGGCGCATTACGTAGGGACTAACAAAAGATCGCTTAAAAAGAATTTTATCTTTAGGTTTTTATAATTGTGGTTCACGACAACACATTTTTATGGTAGCGTTCTTTTGTAAGTACATACTCATACAAACATACATATACAATATATAATTTCATATTATAAATTGGGATCTCTTTATATTACCTTTAAGCTGCAATTCCAGCATTATACAATAGTCCTCTCCTAGAATAAGTTAGAACTTTATGTATGTATGTATATGGTAAGTGCGTAGTCTTGCAATTGCCCTTTTACAATCCAATCGCACGATCGTCACCTTCGGTGCTGACTTCCAAATGCTATAACAACTTGGGTTATCTTGAAAATGCTGTGGTGATCAAGTATAACGAATTATACAATTTCCAGGCACGTCCGTTATACCGAAAAATTTGTATTTTCGAACACATTTTCCTTGAACGAAACTTTAAATAAATACATTTAGTTTTTGTTATAAAATTGTAATTCATTTATTCATAAAATTACAAAAAAAAAAACATGTATCTATTGAAAATTAAAAACAAAGACAAAATAACAATACGGTAAATATAAATAAAATATCAAAGGGTACATACATTTACTATATTCGTTATATGAAATACCTACTTCTTCTTTCTCGTTCGTTATATAGAGATACCATTGCATTTGAAAAAAAAACACGCTTCGGTATACTCGACCATCACTGTATTTAAATTATCAAAGTCGCAAATTATCACAAAAATGTTTATTTATTGCATTAAGGTGCCCTAGCGTCCCTCACCCAGAATCCGTGGGGCCAAACACGATGGATTATCCAATTTACCTAATATGCCACCTGTGGTACGATGCGAGTATATCTGCTGTCTTGTTTTTTTTTCAATAAATTGTTGTTACTGAATTTGTTTTTGTGGGTAGTGCAGTAATTCCTTCACCCAAGCCCCCCACAGAGCGCCGGGTTATTTGTTTTTACTTACAGACAGGTATATCTCACTTTAGAAAGATTCTTTCTCGAACCCTGAACGGGTTTTTTCTTCACCTGAAACGTCTGCAAGAAGTTATGACAGTGCGGCTAGACTTGCAAATTATTAAGCTATGAAAGCTATGAATAGACAACTATTACCATCTCCAAATATAATCTCTGGAATTTGCTACAAATATAATCAATCCAAACTTTTTTATAATATGGTGAAAATTATTGTTCGACACTAAGGCCGGTAGCTATCGACCGCTTATAAATCACTTTTAAAGTTAAGAGGCTCTTAGGTTTAAATTTTTGGTTGGTATTCATCGACCAGTAATAGGTTTTTGTCTTAAGTCGAAGTATATGAGAAAATCGATTCTCAGATTTCCGAATGCGCTCTTTTTCCAGCACGTCAGTGACAAATGGCAATGTAGCACAGCTGTAGATGGTGAAATTGATGTTGGTGGATACATTATTTTTTCGTCAAATTCAATTCAATTAAATAGTGAAAGAAGGAACATGTGGACTTAAGTCAATATAAATTTCTTTTCCTTGTCAGACAAAACTCGGATTTATTTCTTTTCTACCCATTTTAAATCTACAAATAATTGAAATTTAAAATGACATCTGATTTCGAATTATTTCGAAGTCATCTAGATATTAGCAGCGACAATAACTTAAGACTGGTTGGAACCACTCATAAGTCTTATGAGCGCTCATAAATACGCACTAATAGCGGTTGGTGAATAGGTTTATGAGGCTCTTAACTTATGAGCGGTTGATAACTACCTGCCTTAGATAAGAGACTGATGAGAAGTTCGATCGAATTGGCTCGGTTGTGAACGAGAAATTACCAGGACGGTCCATTAAAAATATTGCCTTAGTACTCGTAAGTGCAAGTGTGCAACTGACCATTTCGACAAACAGTTTGCAGAGAATTTTAAAGAAAGATTTCTATCTGCATCCTTATAAAGGATACCGACTCCGAACGGTAAGTTAAGAAGCTCAATCTTAACAAATGATGCTCTTTGATTGCTTGTCAGTCCTTCGAAAGAGGTGGCACCGTGAAAAAAACTTTTAGGTGTTGGACCCGGGCTGGGATTGAGCCCGGGCAGCATTGCGCAGTAGTCCAACGCACTCACTACTACCCCAAGGTGCTCACATTTGAATAGACATTACGGGTAAATTTAGAAACGCATCACTGCATTGACGATGCTCAATCATCGCTGCCAAATGTTCATTAACGCAAACAATTGGCATCACTTTCTATTACAACTGTTCATTATTGCAAAGGTGCGTAAACTGATGCGCGAGAATTGAGCAAACAAGTATTGAGAAAAATCGTGATAAGTTCTTGATGCCAGTGATGATGTAAAATGGCACAGGAAAATGAAAAGTAAACAATTAAAAAATAGTATTTAATAAGGTTAGGTTAGGTTAGATTAGGTGGCTATCCCCGTATCCGGTAGGATTCACTTAGATAAGACAAAAGAAGGTCCATTGTGTTGTCACTGTTATACCATTAGAGTTTATAATATAAAACACCACACAATATTTATATATGGTAACACTGTATGGTGAATGTAAATGTCAAATGCTGAGAAACGTAAAATAAAATCCATTCTGTGTATAACCTCCAACCAGTTCGTTTCCTTTACCGAAGTTATTACATTGGCGACGAGGTTTATGGAAAAGTGATAGTAATTAATTAATTTAAAGTGAATTTAAAGAGCAAATAAAAAAATAAAAAAATGAATAATGCAGACGTAAATGCGGCAGGCGGTGCAGGGCAAAACGTCGAAGGAAATACAAACGCACAGACAATAGTACGTAGTACGAGCCATGTGGGTTCCGTCCCATCATTTAATTTAGAGGACGACTTCAGCATTTACGAGGAACTGCTAGAACAATATTTTTTGGCAAACTACGTTGAGGACACCAGACGAGTGCCGGTAATATTGACGACCATAAGTCATCGAGCGTACGAGGTGGTGAGGGAGTTGGTATTCCCCAAGAAACCATAGGAACTTAAGTTCGAAGAGCTGGTGGATCTTATGAGGTCGCAATTCGTGACAACGTCTTCTGTCATAAGGAAGCGAATCGAATTTTTCGACGTGAAGCAGAATCAAGGGGAAACGGTGAACGGTTGGCTGGTACGAGTGCGAAGCATCGCAATGTATTGCAAGTTTGGCAATTTATTGGAGGAATTTGTGAAGAATCGTTTCCTAACGGGGCTGGTGAAAGGTCCAATATTAGACTGCGTGTGCGAGGAACAGATCGAGAAGCCGTTATGCGAACTGGTAAAAGTTGCGTTACAACGGGAGGTTTCCCTCAAGGAAAAGGAGACAGATATATATCGGTTGCAGAGAACCAGCGCCAAGCACTTTGGCAATTATAGAGGAGTTCAGCAAGCAGCACAACGGCAGGAGCAGCAGCAGCAGCAGAAGGTGATGAAAAGAGACGGCAGATTTTCGTGTTTCGCATGCGGAAAGGCAGGACACTCATTTAAAGATTGCAGGTACAGAAAATACATTTGTAGAAATTGTAAAAAAAGGGACATATTGAAAGTGCATGCAAAGTCCCGAAAAGTAAGATAAATTATCTAGAAGAAAATTGTAATGAAATGGAGCTATTTAATTTAAACAAAAAGAGTAATGCTAAAGTAGATCCTATTGGAATCAAAGTAAAATTAAATAATGTACCAATATTAGTGGAGTTGGATTCAGGTGCTGGGGCATCGGTGTTGCCGTTGTGTTATTTTGAGAAATTAAAGATCGGTCAAGAATTAGAAGACAGTGACATTTGTTTGCGTAACTATGACGGTGGAATTTTGATACCGGTCGGTAAAGTAAAAATAAAAATAGATTTTATGAACAGGCAAATTTGGGGTTGGTTCCAAATCGTTAAAGTAGATAATGCTCAGAAGAAACCGCTCATAGGTAGGGACATAATGAAACAATTAGGTATTACTTGGGGCGTGGGAGGAAAAGAAACAGTTAGTCAGCATTTTACAGAAAAATTAGAAGATAACTTAGATAATTTAGCAAAAGGTATTTGTGGTGAATTTTCTGATTTGTTTGATGGAAAACTAGGCGAGTATAAGAACGCCATAATCTCACTGCAGTTCAAACGTGATGCTAAGCCAAAGTTTTGTAAGCCAAGGAGAATACCATATGCGTTTAAGGCAGAGGTGGAACAGGAATTGGATAGGCTGGTCAAGGACGGTGCTCTAATTAAAATTCAGAATTCGGAGTGGGGTACTCCATTAGTGCCAGTCCTGAAGTCGAACGGCAAGATTCGGGTGTGTGCCGATTATAAGGTCACAGTAAACCCGCATTTAGAAGACGTCAACCATCCTATGCCGCTTGTTTGGGACATTTTGAATTCCTTAGAAGGGGGTGAACTTTTTACTAAATTAGATTTTACCGCGGCATACAATCAAATGCGTGTTGACGAGGAGACGGGAAAGAAACTTGCCTGGAGCACGCATCAGGGCATTTTTCAAGTTCTGCGGTTGCCTTATGGTACAAAACCCGCTTGCCAAATTTTCCAAAGAGAAGTGGAGAAGACGCTGCAGGGATGCAAGTGTACAGCGAACCTCCTGGATGATGTGGTAGTAACGGGAAAAGATCTGAAGGATCACATTGCTAACTTGAGAGAAGTTTTAAGAGTATTGCAAGAGGCAGGCCTTAAGTTGAATAAAGAAAAGTGCGTGTTCTTTAAGCCTCAAATAAACTACCTAGGTTATGTCGTGAGTAAGGAAGGGGTTAAGAAAGATCGAAATAAGGTACAGGCTATTCTTGAGTTGCCAAGACCTAGCAATATATCTGAGGTGAGGGCATTTGCGGGGATGCTAAATTATTACGCCAAGTTTGTTCCCAATTTGTCAAGTTTACTTGCACCTTTGTATAGACTTCTGCAGAAGGGGGTTGAGTTCAAGTGGAGTAAGGATTGCGAGAAAGCCTTCAGCAGATGTTAAGAAGAGCTGACTTCAGAAGATGTTTTGGTGCATTTTAATCCAAAACACCAAATTGTTTTGGCCTGTGATGCATCAGAATATGGAATTGGGGCAGTTCTTTTACATAAAATGACTGATGGAGGGGAAAGACCAATCTCGTTCGCTTCACGAACCTTAACCAAAGCAGAAAGGAACTATGCGGTCATACAAAAGGAGGCTTTAGCTATTTATTGGGGTGCTCGTAAATTTTATGAATACCTTATGGGAAGAAGATTTTGCATAAAATCTGATCACAAGCCTCTTCAGGCGTTGTTTGGGGAAAACAAGGGTATTCCGGTAATGGCAGCTGGAAGACTTCAGCGATGGGCTGTGTATTTATCACATTTTGATTACAAGCTCATTTACGTAAAGGGTGCAGAAAATGCTGCGGCAGATGGTTTGTCAAGGCTTCCAGTGAAGGCGGACCAGGTGGAGGAAACTAAAGAGGTGGACTATTTAAACTGGGTGGAAGAATTTGTACCAGTGGGTGTTCAGGAAATAAGAGATGAGATAAGGCGGGATATAGCTTTAGGAAAAATTTACAGATATGTCCAAAACGGGTGGCCCGAAAGTGTAGAAGGTGAATTAAATCCGTATTTCAAAAGAAAATTCGAGCTGGATGTAGATTAAGGAGTAATCATGTGGGGGTACAGAATAGTGATCCCAGAAAAATTGAGGGAAAGACTTCTAAGAGAATTGCATGCGACACACTTAGGATCATCTAAAATGAAGGGAGTCGCTCGATCTTATTTCTGGTGGCCAAAACTGGATGAGGACATAGAACGGCTTTCGAAAGATTGTCAACTGTGTGTGCAGGCACAGCCTGAACAAGCAAAGGCACATTTAGCAAAATGGCCAAAAGCGAGTTTTGTGTTTGAACGTATCCACGTTGACTACGCAGGTCCATTTCAAAACAAAATGTTTTTAGTAGTAACGGATGCGTTTAGTAAATGGCCAGAAATCTTTGAAGTTCCGAGAGCAGATACAAAGAATACGCTGATGAAGTTAAGAGAAATATTTGCACGTTTCGGTTTACCTCGAACCTTAGTTACATATAATGGTGCCCAGTTCGTCTCTGGAGATTTTGAAAACTTTTGCAAGATAAACGGCATTAAGCATTTAACGTCACCGCCATTTCACCCTGCAAGCAATGGAGCGGCAGAAAATGCGGTGAAGTCGTTCAAAATCGCTATGAAAAAGATTTCTAACAGTAAAGAGACAATACATACACAGCTTCAAAGGTATTTGTTTGGCTATAGAAACGCGCCACACAGCACCACGGGTGAAAAGCCTTCAGCTTTATTGTTCAAAAACCATGTGTCTACTCGTTTTGACCGGTTGCGTCCTAACGCTTAAGATAGTAGCGAAGTTCAGGTTCGCAATTATAATAAGGGAAGGACAATAGAGAAAGAATTCGAAAAGGGAGGCCAGGTTTATTTTAGAAGCTATGCAGATCAATTTCGTAAGGGTTGGATTCCGGGGACAGTGGATAAAAGGCTAGGCCAAACGATTTATTTGTGTAAAGACGCTAAAACGGGTAAAACTACAAAAAGGCATTCAGACCAAATGAGAAAGACAGGTCAGTTTTATACCGAGCGGACTAGGAACGAAGAGGAAGATTTGGAAGGCTGGGGAACGCATTCATCTAAAAACGATGTTGGGGAAATACCAAGTTTGCCTATTCTAAGGAATAACGAAAGCAATGAGGTTGCTCAGTCACAAGTAACAGATTCTACAGATTATGCAAACAAAGTAGCAGAAGGTAAAAACAACGACAATTCTCAAACACCGGTGACATCGAATGTTCCTCACTCTGATTCTGAAGTGCAAACAAAACATAAAATGTCATTAAGGCCTAGAAATAAAGTTAAGGCTCCAGATAAATTACGTTTGTAAAATAATAAACTTAAATATTTGGATTGATTTAAAATCACGAATAATGAAATACCTGTAAATGAATTTAAAACTAAGTTGGGTATTTAAAATTAAATTTGAAGTATGTACATATATGAATAAACGAATTTCTTTTTTGTTCTTTGCTTTTATTATTGAGAAACAAATGTATACATAAGTATGAAGTTTAAAAATAAAATATGTTTGTTATCTTAGGGTGGGGGTGTTATACCATTAGAGTTTATAATATAAAACACCACACAATATTTATATATGGTAACACTGTATGGTGAATGTAAATGTCAAATGCTGAGAAACGTAAAATAAAATCCATTCTGTGTATAACCTCCAACCAGTTCGTTTCCTTTACCGAAGTTATTACAGTCACATGAGCCGATTCTTATCGGTTTATCTTGGAACCATTTTGAGAATTGCATAAAATTCCATATTTTATTGTTATCCGTTGAGGAAATATCTTGAAGGTCTATAAAGATTCCTCATCTTCCTCGTCATCCAAGCAGCTGTCATTGGCGAGGATTCCGACCTTGGTGGCATGTCTGCCTATTGCACAATGACCTGTCAATGCGTAAACTAGTATGCCGATATGTGTTTCGCTAATTTTTAGCAGGCTGCAAGTTTTACGTCGAGTTAGATCTGGCCAAGTCTGTCTGGCGTTCTTAGCATGAAGGATGAGAGACTAATAGGTCGGAAGTCTTTGGAGGAGGTGTGAGAGGTTTTTTCTGATTTTGTTACAAAGACCACTTTCACTTCGTTCTATACTTTTGATACATAATCAAAGTCTAACCTAGAGGAAGTAGGCCGAATCAACCACGCTTTGAGGAAATTGTGGCGGTTTAGGTGCCATCCTTGGATGGATTCTTAGGGGATCGCGATGGGCCCACTCTGGTGCCTAGTGTTTTGAGATGGCTCAGCCTATCAACCCCTCACAACCTAACCTTACCTAAAGTCTAAGCAGGAACGGAATAGTTTAATCAACCGAGGTTCGATAATGCCATAAGAATGTTGCATTTCGGCTGAAATGATTCTATCCGGACCCGCAGATTTGTAGGGGAGGAAGCTATTTACGGCCCATTTAAGCTTGCTTTCACTCACAACTTCGCTTGAAAAGAAATGAGCATTCTTTCGTAAGTATATTCATACTCCGTTGTACTACCCGGAAAGTGGGTGTCTAGAAGTAGATGCAATGATTCCTGACTGGATTCAATATCCGTTCGATCGGTTTTTTTTTTAATGAAGCTTGGCACAATAGGAGTCTTTGGCAGGATCCTCCTTATTCTGCTAGCTTCGCTATTTTTCTCAATGTTAGAGCACAAAGATTGCCAGGATCCCCGTTGCGCTTTTCTTATATCTTTATATCTTTCCAAGTCACTGGGGCTACCTGAGGACTTCTCAGGAGACTCAAATTTGCCGACCACCATGGGGGCTTTGTTCATGGCTTAAGTAACCTTCCGCGCCATGGAATCAATTTCCTCGGGCGAGAGCGGTGTATCGATAGCCTAGTTGAGACCCTTTTATAGGATGTCTGTGTAGCTGTTGCAATTGGTCCTTCTAAGGTTTCTGTAGGAGGTGTTGGGTGGAACAGTAATGTTTAGATTGAAGAAAATGTAGCAGTGATTAGAAAAGGAATTCTTTTGGGATACTTTCGATTTTTCTACTTATACTGTGAGAGTGTTAGTAACTAAGGATATATCTACTGCTTCCTGTCAATATTTTGTAATAAACGTGAGATCGCTACCCCTATTGCATATAAAAATGTTTGTTGTAACTCACCTCTTTCGTTTGTGTAACTACTGCCCCAAATAGAATGGTGAGCATCGGCCTCACATCCTTGGAGGATGGGTGTATTCCTCCTGACAACTTTTCGTATCAAGTCAGATGGTAGTGGCCCCACCTTGTCGTATTCAGGATACGCAAAAAAGAGAAACTCCCCAGGGGAGTTTTCTAGCTTCGCTGCTGTGAAGCCACTATACTACTGAAAGGAGACCGGAGAAAGATATTAATTGTGGTTTTTGCCAGAATGCAGGTTCTTAGTTTACCTTCACAATCGGCATGCAGTAATTTATAGTTTATAGGTGGAGTAGAAGGCTGGCAGAGGCCACCTTACTGTGATGGGGGTTTATCTATCACAGTGATGTTGCTCTCCTCTGGATCAGTGGAGAGAGAGATCATCGGAGTGCTGCCTATTGGTAAATGACGAAGAGGCAGCAGGCTTAGTGTCAGGTACTTGCCTTTCATCTTGTACGTAGACTTCGAGTATAATTGTCGTAAGACAAAATTTAATCTCATGTCCTTTTATCTTTAGAGGGCCCAAAGATTCCCGGTTCAGTAGAAGAGTTACTGATCTACCGGATCCTTGGATCACCTCTGTTTTCGTGACCTTCCAGTTGTGAGTTGGCAGATCAGGGTTTTGCCTCTGTATGAGTAGCAAAATATCCTGTGGGTCACTGGGCTCCATGGGGACCAAGGCGCGAGCCCACGGCCTGTGTGGGATCTTGTCCTTACAAACAGCGTCCGGCTTTGCACCTTCCCATAGATTACCCGCAGCGGCAACGACGGTCCTAATAAAGGTAACAGCACTCTCGTCGTCGCAGGCAATCAATTTGTAGCCACCGTTGAGCCACCCTCTATCACTGAAGGACGGTAAGGGTTTGGAAGGGTCGTTCGTGCACAGGGATAGGAGGCTGAGGTTGATTTTGCGCTCCAAAACATTCCAGTGCTCGTGACTGATAAGGCTATCCTCGTGACTCCGGTCTATGATCGCTAAGGTTCTGATTTCTGAAACACTACTCTTCGCCTTTTTTGAGGCAGATGGAGTACCTACCCTCTTGATACCGAGGCCGTTTGGAAGCACACTCTTGCTTCTTTTCGTTTTTATTGGTTGGAGAGAGTTCCTTTATAGGTTTCCTCTTCGATTCTTGTACTACCTCCGTTGCCCACTTGAAAGTGTCGTGGTCTTTAGCTTCCCAAGTACCCTTGTCTTTTTGGTCAAGACGACTTAGGGCTTGGTATGCCGAGCGACGCTTCCTGTAAGCGATTGTGCTTGCGCGTATGTGTTTTCTGACCGTAGGACAGGCCGAAGCCTGTGAAGCGTTGTCAGTGATTGTTTGGGTATGAGACCTGTCGGAGCGCTTCTCAACCCAGTTTGTTTTCTGTTCCGTGACGTCCTTGTTACGTTTGTCGTGGGGGATACCCCCCGAAGGTCGATCGTCGGTCTGTGTTTTTGATGCTTTTGGCGAGGCATCACTCTCGTTTGTTTTTTTGTTTTTTGGCATAAGTTCCCACGAGTATCCGAGAAAAAGAAGGTCACCCTCAGCAGAGATCGGTATACTGAGGGAAGGCAGTCTAAATCCGGAGTATTGCCAAGTATCCGGAGTTCGCATACTACTGACTGAGCACCCTCCCAGCCACGCATCCATCGGCATATGCTGTTCCACCTTAAGATTAGGGGATTTTAGCGGACTACCCAAAGAGTTAACCTTCTCCCCGCCCGCTATGTTAGCCGACCTACCAGCAGAGACATGACCTACTGGATAGATCGTTACCGGCAGCCACCACGTGGAGGTCATAGCTGGACTTCTGTGGAAACAACAGTTACGGCACGTGCAACCTAGGTTACTATATGTAATCCCCCTATTGTTACCACAGCAGGCTACCTAGTATTTAATAAAGTTGCATATATTTTTCAATTATGTACTTTGAAGTTGTTTAATATTTTTGGGATTTTTCTCAAAAACTGAGCAGCTTGTTTAGTTTAGGTGGCTATCCACCGTACTCGTTAGGATTCACTTAGACCAAAGCAGGTTAATTCTTATCGGTGCTCTTGGAACGATTTTGAAAGTTAGATACATTTCCATATACAGTTCTGTGTAAAAAATTAAAACCAGTAGGATAATTTATAAAATATTGACTTTCAACTTTAACATATTTTTAATTCCTTTTCAAACTTAAGAAACTAATTAGATTGTGATTTATATTCGGCTGTATTAATTTTAAAACTGTTTTCAACTTAAGTACAAAACCCTTCATCTGAAAAAAATAAGAACAAAAGTGAACAATTATCCTACTGCTCTTAATTTCTTACACAGGACTGTAGCACATATTATAGATATCCGTTGAGGAAATATCTTGTAGATCTATTACAAAATACTCTTCCAGAATATTCTTTCTTAAGGGGGTTAGGTTAGGTAATCAGGCTGACGAGAATGGTCACATTCTCATTACACTTAGGTTCATGTGAACCCATTGTGGTATCCATAATGTGTTCCTACCCGTGGTGTCAGTGTTTTGGTTCCAACCATCTGGACATCCTGGCAAAGCTTAAGCGATGTGTTCGAAGAAAAATTTGCTTAAGGTTATATTTCTAAGTTGGCAGAGGTTTGGGCAGTGGCAGAGGAAATGGGCCGTGTCCTCTTAAGGGGATAAGTGCCGGGCAGCTGCACAGGAGGTGATAGGGCGATTCTTCTTCCTGACCAGGATTCCAGCACAGGGTAAGCGTGTATCTGCTCGATATCTCGTTTAGAGATCCGTGACAGTGCCTAACCAATTTTGATCATATATTGGATGATTGCAAAAGTTCGTGCCCGATCTGCTTACATACGTGGCGGAAAGTTTGCTGTATGACGCGTTTAGTTTTTGTTTCATTGACTTGTTATATATGTGAACCAGTGGATAGGTAGTATCGTGGCATAATAAGTCATTTTCGCGCTAGACCCCGTATTCGGATCGTGCTTCTGCTCTTACTTTCTTTACTTGATTTTAGGTGGCGCTACAGCTCGGGGTGAACCTGGGGCTGCTTCTCGCAACCATTCTGTGTGCGTGTTAAATATTTTGCACGAACGGAAGGGACCTACAGTTTTCTGTCGACTCCGAACGGCGAGTTGAGAAACTTATTGACAAATGATACTCCTTTTAGGTGTTGGACTGGGGCTGGAATTGAACCGGGCAGCATTGCGTAGCAGTCCAACGCACTTACCACTATACCACGGTGCTCAATTCTTCTGCTCTTAGAACCGTTAAAAAATTGTTTTAGTAGATTTCGAAACGGTCATATTAACTTGGACGATCAACCCCGCCGTTCTGGACGGCCTTCCGGCATTGATGGCGATATCGTTTATGCCTAGTGAAAAAAAAACCCAAACATTTCCCCATTTAAAAAAACTTGGATTCACTTCCAAGCTCGAGACGTGGGTGCCGCATTATTTGACGAACAAATATAACCTGAATCGCGTGTCTGTAACAGGACCTCTGCGAAAACGCCATGAAAAATAACCTTTGTAATCGTCCAATAAAGTGTGATACCTACTTCTTTACTTGTGTCGTTTATTTATAATACATTTAAATAAGTACTCCCACTTACATTTGTATGTATGTGACGAGAGAGACGGATATAAAGCCAACAGATGACAACAGTTTTTTTTATTATTATTTAACAGCCAGTAATTTTTGAGTCGGTCCTGTAAGACCTCGGCTTTTAAAACAAAAAATATATCTTATGTTCTTTTTTGATCAATGAAGGAAGATTAAAGACGGACAAATCTTAAACTAAGGCCGGCTAATTTTTGACACTAGTTTGGTGAATGTCGACTTCAAAAAAATTAGCCGACTCTGGAGCTGCATAAAAATTATCCTGTGGCTAATTTTTGACATTTGTATAAACTCATGAAGACATTAGAGAGGCGACGAGACATTTTGTCGGTTGACAAATGTAGTGCACTAGTGTTCACATACAATGGGAGAACTACCCACCGTGAAAAATATATAAAAAAAACAAGTTCATCATTTTTCTATATACAGAAATGTAATTCATATGAGCAATATCGTGCAAATACAAGTAGAATTGATTGTTTGAAAAATGTTGATTGGTCACAAATAAAATATAATTTGCAAACAAAGCGTTAACACCGAAAAACATTATTAGTTGTTTTTATGTTATTTTTTTTTTATGGAAAACTGGGAAAACAGTTTGGTTATTTTTATTTTAATAATATGTAAAGAAGGGGAAATTAATGAAATTAACAGCCCTATCGTGGAATCCGCCGGGGGGAAAGATTCACTGTAATTTGAGCATCGGTATCGTTGAATCCGGCGAAGTGAATTATTCCCTTGTCGGCAATGTGAATGAGTTTCACGGCATCGTGGAAAACGTTCGAATCGGATCTCTCCATACAAAATATGACATTTCTCATCCGCAGCTCAAACGTTGCGGATCTCATTCTGTTGATTTGTTTTGCTTGATAACTTGATAATTTAAACAAACAGACTTTACAAAAAATGTATTTTGCACTAAATAAAAGACTAATATTTAATTAATTTAGTGCTTTAACACCTTAAATATGTTTATTTCCCAACACCATATTGGTGATATCCTTCAGAAAAAATTGTATGCATGCTGCTAATTTCACTTTGGGAGAATTTGAAAATGAGCTGCTAACTCGCACTCCAATTGCCCCTTATTATGAAAAATTCGATTTATTTAGTTGCACATTTTTAATAAACCGGCAAGATTAAACTGTTTTTAAACAAATTTAAAAGAGCAAATGTATGTGAAAATACGTTTATTTGGTAGTTAAATTGTCCCACTGCTCCACCTACGCATGAGCGTATTTTTGTTTCTGAAGATTGTTCTGCAGCTGACGAATCCATGAATAGAGCTATTCTATTTATTTTACTATTTTTTATTTATATTTTTTTTGTATTGTAAAAACCAAAGGACAATTCCAAAACACAAATTCACTTTGCTGTCATAAATTCTACTTGACAGAGACACTTCCTTTGCGTAATTCACGTCGGTAAGGAAACTCCCCCGACGGATTCTACGATATCAAGCTAAAGTGAAAGTGAATCGAACAAGTGAAGGGAATCTCCGATCCGGCGGATTCCACGATAGGGTTGATTAAATTCAGTTTGACGTCGACTCACCCGGTTGTTCTCCACTTACTAGCGCACCAACCCAAAGGAAATATCCATATAAAAAAAAGTTCTACCACATTCAAAGTCCCAACAATCGTCTGTACAAAAACATGAATTTGGGTTCACCAGAAAGCTGCACACGCAGACTCGATACAACACATGTTCTACCCTTTTCTTTAGCGATGAAGATGTTAGCTGTGTGTATGGGTATTATGTTGCTTCTCATATTCGTTTTGTGCGCATCAATTTGAGTTCTCCAGCAAACTGCGCACGCAGGCTCAATACAACATTTTCTACCCTTTTCTTTAGCGAGGAAGATGTTAGCTGTGGGTATTTTGTTGCTTTTCATATTCTGTTTTATTTTGCATGGTAACGTTTGTTTGGTTGAATTTTGTTCGATTCTCTTCTCTTGATATTAGTTATTGTTCGATTTCGATGTGCTCTATATTTGGAGAACTCCATATTGACTGAAGCGAAAGCAAAAAGCAGGCGTGTTTTTTTTCAAATCTTTAAATTGAAAACATGTTGCGGAAACATGTTTATTCTATACAGGCTACAAATAAAACACGGCTAAATCATTGATCATTCGCACTTTGGCAGTAGTTAGATATGCATGTCGTTCTTTTAAGCCAAATCATATAAGAGAAAAATATGACCTGTCGATGCGCATTGAAAATTTATTGAAGAAACCATTTTCTCAATTAAATTCGGAAGAAAAACTGGAAATATTTGTTCTGGAAGACCAACACCGTCTCTTCCGGATTTGATTTGTAAGGCTTACCACCAGTAAATCTTTTAGTAGACATTTTTAGATTTCTAACCATGAAAGAAAATTTTGATTGTGTGGTTGCCCCGTTCTTAATAAATTATTTTGGTGGCCTTGTTTACTTAACGTCCTCGTCGTGGTCCTGGAGAAAACTGAGTATATACATATACAGTGCTGTGCAAAACAAACGCAACAAACTCAGCAACAGCATTTAGAAGCGAATTTGTTACCGATTTATTTATTTTAGAAAACAATTTTTTTTGTGGAACTATGTTTTCATAACACTAGATTATATTTGTATACTTTTAACAAAATAATAATTCATTTATTAAAAAAAAAATATGAAACAAAAAAAACATCACAATATGCCTGTGCAAAACTAACGCAACATATGCAGTTTTTTGTGTATTGTCCCTTATTTTGAATAATCTCGGCACATTTGTGGTTCATGGATGATATCAAATTATTAATTGAGCTTTGGGGTATGTTTTCCCACTCCTCTTTTAACTTTTTCAGTAGCTCCAGTTTATTTTGGAATCGTTGCCCTGTGACTCGCCGTTTGAGTATCCCAAAATTATTTTCAATGAGATTCGAGTCTGGTGATGGTGCTGGCCAATCAAGAACTTGAATCCCATTGATTTCTAACCATTCCTTAATCAGCTTCGAAGTGTGTTTCGGCTCGATGTCGTTTTGAAGCACCCATGGAAGTGGCATACTCCATTCGGCGTTAGGTATTATCTGTGTTTCTAAGCTATTTTTGTAAATAAAGCAGTCCATTATCCCTCACATCATCCCTTACATTTTGTTTTGTCACTAAAAACGATGGTTTTCCAGTTTTCAAACGACTAATTAATATAAGTTCTTGTAAACTTAAGCCTCAAATTAAAAAAAAATCGATTTTGGATTTATAATGCGTCTAGATCAAGGTTTAAAAGAAAGTACATTTTCTGCAAATGCGTCTTTGTAAGCATTAGCTTTTTAACTGACCTGTAGCTCCCAAGGTCGTTTACCATGGCACGTTTCCGGACTGTTGTTGAATGCACATTAAGTTCCAGTTCACTCACAATTTTTTGCGAACTCAGAAATGTATCTTTTTTAATTATACTGCAGATTCCTCTGCACGTCCTGTAGGTCGTTTTGCGAGGTAGTCCACCTGAATGCACTGGTAAGGACTCTACCTGTTGCTTTATATTTTTTTACTAATTGGCATACAATAGATCTATAGGTGCTATATTTTTTAGCAACAAATAATAAATAAATAATCT
Organism: Brachyopa scutellaris; assembly: GCA_949775065.1. Classification (NCBI taxonomy): domain Eukaryota; kingdom Metazoa; phylum Arthropoda; class Insecta; order Diptera; family Syrphidae; genus Brachyopa; species Brachyopa scutellaris. Next base: position 28,597,353 of record OX459113.1, on the reverse strand, counting down.
TCAATTTTTTAAATGGTCGCTAAATTTTTTTCGAGCCATGATGAAAACTGCACTAACTAAAAGGATCTAAATTTAACTAATGCAAATTCTAATGATTCAAGGTCTTAAACATTGAGAAGCGTTTTGCAAACTGTAAAAAGAACAGTTAGTTCCTTGTATTGTGTTGTTTATTGCAGAACAGGAAGGTGTTGCGTTAGTTTTGCACACTGTCATGTGTTATGGATATTTGTTTTTGTACTTTTTTTTTATATGTGAATTGTTTTTGTTTTCAATTACATACCGTTTTGTAGCAATTACAGAGTTAAGTGAATACCTGTTATAAATTAGATCGAAATTCAATTGAAATAAAAGTTATAGCAACAGAATGCCAAAACCGAGTTTTGTTGTGTTTGTTTTGCACAACACTGTATTTACGTTATTACCTAAAAAAAAAAAGTAGAACACCCTGCTCAGAACATCACGCCACGTCCCTGGATTAAGGGCGGTATTCATCGACGAATCTTAAACTAAGAGCCTTACAAACCTATTCACCAACCAATAGTGCGTGCGTATTTATGAGCGCTCAAAAGAATTGTGAGTGGTCCCAACCACTTCTAACTTAAGAGCAGTAATATTTTAGATACCTTCGAAATAATTCGAAATCAGATGTCACATCAAATTTGAATTAATTCTGTTGATTTTCAAAATTGATAGAAAAGAAAGAAATTTGAATTTATCCGAGACATGGAAAAGAAAATTATAATAAATTTAGTGAGCATGTTCTTTATTTCAGTATGTATTTAATTCCTCATAAATTTGCCGAAAAAATTGTATCTACCAACATCAATTTCACCACCCACAGCTCCGTCTACACCATCCCCATATTTACATTGCCATTTGTCACTGACATGCTCGAAAAGAGAGTGCATTTGACTCTTACATGTTCGAAAAGAGCGCATTCGGATATGCGAAAATCGATTTTCTCTTCTATTAGCGCTCGTTTAATACCTACCAAAAATTTAAAACTGAGCCACTTAATTTTAAAAAGGATTTATAAGCGCTTGATGAATTCCGCCCATAGTTTAAATATCACCATACTTTCGTTCCCAAATACCATTTTTATTACAAATACTGAAATTGGAGTAAAATAAGCAACTTAGCAAAGCTATCATTTATCTTTATTATTCAGAAAGAGTTGAAGATACACATATATGTTAGTAAGAATAAACTATTTTCACATACATATGTATGCAGTATGCATATACATACATATGTATGTACAGTGGCGAGCAAAATAATAGCAGTGTAGCTTCATTATATTTATTGTTTGTAATATTTCAATAATAGGGCCATTTTTTTTTTACTTAGCAATACTGAATTCATTTTCAATGCTTCGACTATATGAGGTGATAATCACACACAATTTTGAAAGTCGTATTTACGAGTCGCATACGAGCATACTCGTATTTTGTAATGTATTTGCTATTACAAGATACGGGTATGGCCGTATGCGACTCCCAAATACGACTTTCAGAATTGGGGTGAATATAATAATAAATTCTTACTTCTGCTTTGAAATAACAGTTTATATTGCGCCTCTCAGTATTTGGTGCAAGAAAACTAATAGCAGATTACATATTAGAAAACAAAATTAATTAAAATTGTTTGACATACCTAAATACCTAAAATGGCTTGAACTTGGAAAAGTGATTCTCAATCTTCTGATTTATGTAATGTAAATTCCGCCTGCTCCAAAATAATCAGTGTCTGGCATATATTACTTTGGCTCGTGTTTATTAATTTAATTTTTTGCATTTAGACAATAAATTTGCTGAGATAAAAATGTGAGGTGGTAAACAATGCCCATCAGAGAAGTGCGAGCAAACTAGAACCCTTATTAACCATAGACAGTCAACCCTCGTATAACGCGGAGGTCAGAACCTTGTTGATTTAATGAAGCGTCGTTGTTGAACCATTATGAACAAATAGGTCCGTTCGGTATCTTTTTTGGATCAAGTGATGTCAAATAATAAATAATTTGAAAATTGGGGGTAAATCCTCTCAATGAGTGAAAATTCGGAAGAAAACAATCAAAAATGCGTTGAAACACTTTTGGGTAAAACATGTAAATTGGTTTTTGTTTTCCACTAACGATGAAGATTATGACATTTCAAAAACTGTCAGACGGCCGGTTTGACAGCGTTGGTTGGCTTCACCCAAGGAAAAAGTTGGTGCGAGAATTCGTAAGGCTCTCAGTTGAGGGGAATTTTTTGACACTCATTATTTTACGAAGCTTCTGGGTTACCAAACATGAATTTGTCAGAATAGTACGAATTAGTACGAATTACAAAGTTACCAGCCAGACCTAAAAGGCCTGCGCTGTTTGGTAACCTTTTTCTGATCAACAAGGAACATCTGTCAAATAGTAAATACAGTGGTGGTCCAATATAACGAATGATATTATGTCCAGTTGCATTCGCTATATTGAAAAATTCGTAATATCGAACACATTTTCCTTGCGCGAAACATTAAATAAATGTACAAATACTGTAACTAAAAACAAAATTGATTACTTTCATTTCCTTTTCCAAAAAGCAATCGCTAAGGACATGCTTTTGCAAACGTTCAACGCAGAAATTTGTATCTATTTTCTCTATACTTATTAGAACAAGTTTTTCAGAACTTCCAACGATGTTCTTTTTGGCTCAGTTAATACACTCTCAACGGCCTCGAGTGGGCTGATACGCGTATCTTCTTGGAGGAACATTTCAGTATTTATTTATTCATTTCATCAATGGATATGTACATATATACATTCGGATGATTACAGCTAATTCATTGTTCCAAGATTTCAAACCCTCCGCTTAGCTTAAGTAGACGAATGGTCAAGGACCTTACCTTCAGTTGCATGCACAACACCCAAATTTTTCCATCGACCGTTTCCTAACCACTATTGTATTTCGTAGGTATCTATTTTTTAAAGCATGTACACAGTATGTATTGTAGCAACATTCGTTATATCGAATATCATTTTTTTTTGTTCGTTCGCTATATATAGCCGATAATGCATTTGAAAAAAGTCAGATTCAGATTCAGATTCAGATTCATATAAAATATTTTACGAAAAACTAATTTTCTTCTATTTCGCTAACGAATAGTGATTGACATTTCACAAATTGTCAGATGGATGTTTGATAGATGTCCCTCGCTTACTATATGGAAAATATGTAGCACGATTTCACAAGAGGGGAAATTTGTTGACACTCTCATTAAATTGTTTGACACCTCATTTGGCTCTCTCTTCTCTTGATTTTTGGCAGTCTTACGTACCAGTTACCAAACAGACCCAATAATGCTCTGGCTTCCAAATATTTGTTAAGTTTCCATTATTTTAATGTATTGTATTGAGTTTATCACGTTTTTGTTCTCCCGTTTTTTTTAATAAGCCAAACAAAGACTGCACTGCTATTTTTTGCTCTAGTATTTGCAGTAATTTATTTTAATCGTAGTTTAATTAATATACTAAAAATGTCAATCATTTAGATTTCTTTAAAAAAAAAGTTCTGGGACAATTTTTTTTGATAAAAAATGCATTTCATGTGCACTGCTATTTCGTTTGCTCGCAGCTGCTGTATGTTGTTATGCAGAATATTTATATAATTGTTCATACCTGTATAAATAATTTTCAGCTGTTTATGCAAATTATATTTCTACTTTTGTTTCTATTCATTAAGTTTTTTTTTAAAGAGGCAATATAAGTTTTCGATTTATAGATCAAAGCCGTATTCGGCCCACACCACCATTGATTTGATTTACTATTTAATTGAACAGCTAATTTTCTGGAATAAAATTATTCGAATAAAAACCTAGATTCATGAATAATTTAATGTCAATAATTTGAGAATTACTCTAAAATTAGGACACAATACATTTCTTATAATCTTATTTTAAATTATCATTGAATTAAGGGAATTACATGAGTGTTTTAAAAATTATTTTGATTGTTTTGTTGCGAGAACCCAGTCATGTTGCCCTTTGTTTTGCCATCAAAAAATAATTCAATATAACGATTTCCAATCTGTTCCATGTGTTTTTTCATTGCTATTTGAGAATCATCGTACAAATAAAAGTAGGCATCTGCACTGCCACTATGCAAACCCTTATTATTGAAAATAATTTTAACGTTAGCTGGACGTATGGGGTCAAAAAACTGTAAAAAATTCATTAAAATTAATACTTTTTTGTTTAAGAAAAAAACAAACAAAGAAAAACATACTTTAAATACTTCATTTTCGAAAGTATTATACGGGAGTCCACGCATGTGAACGCAAAACATTTCATTATTGTTTCGGAAATTATTATCATTTCCGAAATTATTCATTCCCGAATCAGTGTTCATCTTATTGCCCATCATTCCCACACCCATATTCATTCTGTTATTGTCTCTGTCAAAGGCATTGTTAAAGTTATTGCCGCCGTTGTCTGGGTTAAGATATGATTTGTTAATTTATATAGATTTCAAATTGAATCAGGTTCTAATATTAAAAATACCCATACCATTGTTGAATCCGTTGTTGCCACCAAATGCCTGTCCAATGTCTGCATTAAGCCCTCTCATATTTTTATTACCATCGTTATTCCAAAATACCCCCGGGTTGAAGTTTTTCTCACGAACGTTGCAGCCAGCAGAAGAATTGTTAGTCATACCCATATTATTATTCATGGGTCGGTCAAAATTATTGCCAGAGTTCTGATTGTTGTTATACCCACCCAAACTACCAAATAGCCCAAATCCACTAAGATTTAACCCAGAGTTTCCAGAGTTGTTCATCCCCATTGGTTTGTTAAGACCGCCCCCAAATCCATTCTTGTTATTGTTGCCCATTCCTAAGAAGCAAATAAGAAAACAAAAACAATGAAATGAAACGGCTAAAGCAGAGTATCCCATAAATGTTCTCAGGCATGTCTGAAACTGATGTAGGATTCACGGGAACAGACATTTGCCTGTTATACAATAAAGAAAAAACTGATTATTTGTAGAAATAATGTTCATACATACATATTATGTACTCGTATGTATATACTATACGTACATGTGTCTACAGCTAGTTTCTTTTTTTAAAATAAATTACCTTATGATATGATTAAACGATTCACAATGAAATACTTTTCAATGGAACTAAAGAGCAGCAGTTAGAAGTCGATTACATTTATTTTTATCATAGAGAAATAGTTTACATTGAATTAGAAGTCGATTATAAATGTCACCTTTTTGGATAGCTCTCACTTACGATTCGTGAAGACGATCTATTTGGTTAACATTGTTTAGAGTTGAAGGCCCGCGATGATATTCTGCACTTTATTGACGTCTGCCCCATTGGAAAGGATATGACAGTTTTCTTAAGAGCAAATAAAATTCAATAGCGACTATTTTAATTGAATGTGTACAGAAAAATAGCTGTCTTTACAATAGAGATGCTTTCCGAAACCAACAACAAACAACTAAATGCGAAAGCTACTAGGGTTACCCCGTGTACTTTGGGAAACATATGGAAATATTTCATTAAATTTTGACATAAGCTTATTTTTCCCTATGCGCATTATGGTTGAGCCTCAAGTCTACTGTTCCCACTTTTGTATTTGCTTGGTATCTGAATATTTGTCTGTGATATAAGATAATGGGCGCCGGCCGTGACGTCGTGGCGCATGCTGACCGGGTTCAATCCTAGCAAACACCAAAAAGTATTTTCACGGTGCGACCTCTTCCATATATATGGCTAGCACTCAAGAGTATCATTTAAGGGGACGAGCTTCTAGATTCGATATTCGGAGACGGCATAAAACTGTAGGTCCCTTCCATTCGTGCAAAAATATGTATAAGACGCACACACAAATGGTTGCGAGAAGTAGGCCCTGGTTCACCCTGAACTATAGCGCCACCTAAAGAAAGAAAGAAGGGTTGCTTCCTACTACTTCCTTTCTATCATGCGGTGAACAGCTACAGCTCGTGTATGTTTGCCCAGTATTTTATGTAAATGTTTGGTAATGTAGATTCAAACTGTTTTAATAAATACGTTACAGGTGATGAATCTTCGTTATATAAGTACGACGCCCGAAAACTAAACAACAGTCTATGGTATGGAGCCCAGAATATGCAAATTCCTCAATAAAAGCCAACCAAAAAATTTAATGATGTCGATTTACTTCACCAGAGCGAAAGTAATCGCCGTCATTTCGCTAAAAACATGTCAGCTGCAAAAAGGTGATTCTGAAAGCTTTTTTCAAAGATGAATTCATCGATTGTAAGATTGTATTGACATAGAAGGCAATTTAGGTGGAGAAAATAAAACAACCTGGGGATTACAGATCATAAGTTAAAATTATTTTTGTGTTTTATTCTTCAACCAGCCACAAGTGAACTTTTGTGAGTTAGGAATTTTTTTGATAGGAATTTTTTTCGTAACAGCGTAGCTCGCACAGTGCACATTTACCAGATGTTTGAGGGAAATTCCGCTATTGCCATATTTTACACTGCATTAGCATTGCTGCTAGCTGTAGAAACATCAACACCGTTTAATATTGGGTGCAAAAACTTTGATTTACATACATAATTCTGTTAAGGTTTTTAATTTTTTCGTATATGTATGACACTTCACTTCACAGACAACTGGATCCGCACAGCACAAGACAGCACAGAATGGAAATTATAAGAAGAGGCCTACGTCCGACTTTGGACAAGACAAGCATGATGATGATGATGATGATGATGACTTGACTTTTTAAAAGACAACCATTTCGAAAAGTAACTAGTCAGCTACCCGACAGACGATTTTAAGGCTGTGTGCCAATTGCGTTAAAATTGTATCCACTGGCTCATTTTTGACACTAGTCTGGTGAATATAATATAATATGTTCCTTTACTTTCTGCTCCAAAAATATCAAATAATTTAGGTCTGTTCCCGTACTTTTTGCATCAAAATTGACAGATACTCAAATTTCAAGGAGTGTAGGTAAAAATCTCCCAGAAAGAGCTAAAAGTGTGGTAAGGTACAAGGACGCATTAAACAACAACAAAGGGAAAAATGTATGACATTTGATTGTTTTCATAAAGCTGCACAAAGAAAAATCTTGGGCTAACAGCGAAAAACTACGAAAATCAGTCAAATCCTGTTACCGTACGAAGATTTTCCGTAGTTTTTCATAGAAGAGAGATCTAACAAGAGAGTAAGAAATTTCCCCATGCTGCTGGATTTAGCCCAAGGCATTTTTTTGGGCTGCTTTGGACAGCATTAAGCCAACTCTCAAATCTGTCATATGTCATACATTTTCCATTTTTTGTTGTTCAATCCGTTCCCATACTTTGCACAAATTTCCCTCTCTCTGACAGATGTTTTCCCCTACTCCTTGAAATGAGAATCCATAAATTTTAGTGCAGAAAGTACAGGAACAGACCTATTATTGACGAGTGAGGATAAATTTTCTCAAAGAGAGGCAAAATTACAAAAATATTAAGGAACGCGTTTAACCACAAAAGTTGCAACAAACAAAATGTCATAATCATACATATGTGAAGCAAAAGTAAACAGAATGGTGTTGTGCGATTTTGGATTTTACAGCAGATGATATCCCAGAACCAATGCAGTATGGAGAAAGGTCTAAAGAAAATGCTGTAAGAGATGCAATAGGTATATTGCGAAATGTAAATTTCAACATTCAACACATTAACCCTTTAATCTTAATGCATGATTTTTTTTCGGTTTTCTGACTTTGAGTTTGATTTTTCGTGCTAAGACTTAGGCTGCAGCCACGCAGTGAGCGACTGAGCGATGCAAAAAAATTAAAACATGAAATCAACGTCAAATTAAAACAAAATTGAATGTAGAGCGACGTCGATCAGTCGCTCACTGCGTGGCCGCAGCCTTATGCACAAACCATTTCCAGGAATTGAAAATTATCGTATAATATAAATAGTCAGAGAGGGATCAAGACCAAAATAAAATAGATAATAGCTCATATTCTCGAACGAGGGCACATATAAAAGTATAAATGTATGATGCAGATATGCATTTTACTTTTTGCATTAAAATACAAAATGCAAACACATCCAAAACAAAAGAAACGGCTGAAATGTATTGGGCATTTTTCTGTCAGGGGAAATGGTTAATCTGTCGTTGTCACTCTCTTTTACTATTTTTTTGTGTTGGCTGGGGTTTTCGGGCCCAACACTAGAATCTCCGTCCCTCTTGGATCATTCCCCAGCCTGTTTCAAGCTGAGGTCCACGACATTGAGATTTGCGCCTTGATTAACCAACAAAGAGGAATCAAGGGAACTAACATAAATGTCTTTTCAGACAGCCAAGCCGTACTCAAAGCTCCTATTCTGTGGACTCAAGACTGGTAAAGTGCTGCTTCAATGCTATCCAATCCCTAGTTACCCACAATAACGTCAAACTTTGGTGGGTGCCTGGTCACAGAGGCATTGAAGGAAATGAGATTGTGGATGAGCTGGCCCGTTCAGGCTCTACTGCTAAATTCTCAGGTACAGAACCCTTTTGTGGCATAAACTGGGCAACATTATCAGCCTTAGTTAACCATTGGGAACACAATCCCCGACTCTCTTATTGTAGAAATGTCCCGGGGCTTAGGTACGCCAAACTGTTGATTAAGCCTTATTCCCATCACAGGGAACTTCTCAACCACAATAAGAAGAATATTAGGTATCTAACAAATTTCCTTTCCGGTCATTGTCAATTACGATACCACCTGAACAAGTTAGGCTTGTCTAGCGAGACCGATTGTCGACTCTGTTTGGAAGAGGTCGAAACAGCCGAACACGTCCTTTGTGATTGCCCGGCACTTTTCGGGGTCAGACGACGTACCCTACATAAAGAACTGCTTAGACCTTACGAATTAAAAAATGCGTCAACCAAGGACTTACTTGCCTTTATTAGAAAGTTGATTTGCCTTTTGGGCTAATTAGTATCCTATGATACAATAGATCTTTTAGGTCGCAGTATCAGCCCTGGGGCAGGATCCCGTGCGGGTTGGTCTAGAATTCGTACACATTCGTACGAATTCGTAACAATTTTCGGGTAAAGGAACAGACCTGTAGACTTCAAAAATTTAGCCGGCTATGGAGCTGTGTAAAAATGTATCCAGTCTCTAATTTTTGACATTTGTATATACCCATGAAGGAGTGAGAAAGAGGACGAGAGCTTTGTGTTTGTTTTGGTTTTCCTAATTGATTGTCGGTGGACAATGTAGAAAACTATACACTATCCCAACCGAATTGTCAGTACAGGCCTTATGAGGGACCTTTTTTTTTAAACACTAGTGCCTGTACATATATTCCTGGCACTCAATCAGAAAAATTGCCACTGAAAGAAAAACCAAACCACTGACTTACACAGGTTTTGTTTGTATAATTTTCGTCCAAGCGCTTACATCTCACCACGACCAGGCTGCCACACAGATATTGGCATACTATGGTCATGTGGCCGCAATCAACCCCTTGCAGTGTGTATGGAAAATATGAACATCAAGCAGTGTTACCATTACAAAATTGAAGCAAATCGTTACAGCTTTTTCTGTGGGTTTTGTCAAAGAGCTTTGGCATTTTGTGATTTGAGAACCAATAAATGAATATGAGTAGGAGAGGGTGTTGCCGCTATTTTTTTGTTTTTTTCCATTTTCTTGTTTTTTCTGGAGAAATCGCTAAAATGCATTTAAATTTTTTTTCACCTATTATGCTTAATATTCACGTTTATTTGCGTGAGGTAAATGTTGGGTGCGGAAACGAATAGTAACTACTATTTTTCTTTTTTTGGTTTTTAGCTTATATCTCTTAAACTAATCGTTTCCGATAAATAACAAAATGTATACAGAAATACTCGAAAAAATGCCCCACAAATGTTTAAACCAGTTCAACATTTTTTTTATAGTAATGTACACAAATAACATATAATTTGCAAACAAAAACGTTAACGTTCGAACCATCAACATAGAATCATAGCTAAAATTGTATCCACTCCTATTTATATTTTGAATACGAAACTTAATTTTATATACATAAATACAGTGGACTCTCGATAAATTGAATCTGTGGGGACCTGGCAAGAAGTTCAGAGAGAGTTTTTTTTAATGAAAGTTGTGATTATCGAGAGGAAGTAAAAAACATTTCATACTATCGAAGACCACATTTTTTCAAAATCATTTCATATTTATATGTTGACTCATTTTTGTTCACGACACTTACACACGTCATGGATCACGGTCAAATGCAAACTGAATTACATACGATGAGAAAAAAAAACCTATTTAGTTGTTAACAAAAGGATACGTGTTCTAACAAGCAGCTTATTTCTCGGTGTTTTGTTTACGTACAAGTTAGTTCAAATTATCGAAAGGTCGACTTGTATTTTTCAATTTATAGCGTGTTGTGTTGCTTCATATTAACGAGTGTAGGTAAAGACATCAGGTTTTTTCAATTAACAGAGATTTTCAAGGGACCAGAGAAAAACTTAAATTCAACGAGATTCATTTTATCGAGTTTTATTTATCGAGAGTCGACTGTTATTACCATACTATTGAGCAAGTTAGTGAAAATCTGAAAGCATAATTTCTTACACCGCATGATTGTGCATGTTTTTGAAATATGTAGGTACTATGACATTTCCACGTCCACTTTTTTTTTCCTTTCTGAACACCATTCATCAATTTGGCCAATTGGCTTCACTCACTATGTCAAAATTGTTCGTGGCATACGCCCCCTTTAACAAAACTTTTTTATCAGTAGTTAGACCAAACGCCATACTTGCTTAGATGTAACATCTCCTCTTCTTAAAAAAAAAAAGAGAATGTTTGACATGCCGAATAATAAAGACAAACTTCAGGCTAAGAAACCAGATCGCGGCATAGCTTGAATATGTACAATGTACATATGTATATATAAACGTGACAAAAACGATCAAATGACTAATAGAAATATGAACATACTTAAAAATGTATTGTGTAGTATATGCTATATGTATTGTTGGTAGTTAATAGTTTTAAGACATTCGAAGAACAGAGGTCTCTTCCGTCCGACATTATTGTTTTGATAATAATTTGCTGCACGTAACAAGAAAATGTGCTCTCGCGCTACCGATACAACACTCTGAACGAATACAGGCGAATTTTGTTAGACTTCGACGAAGCGGTACTGTTTACAACAGGAGACTAGATAAGATTGGTTGACGAGGTAGGACTTAGTATCGTTATGATTGTGGCATATTTTAATGGATGGATATATTAATAAAGTTCAATAGTAAGTTCGATGTAGCTAAGGAGTATAATACATAACGCTCGTATCTATACTGTTTTTCGCAGGATTATACTGTTTTTTAGACCTCAAAACTGCGTACTACTTTGTTTCCAAAATACTACGATTATTCTGTGAAAATTTTTTAACGCTTCGAAATTCAAACTCATCAACCGTAATGCAAAATGGCAGAGAGAACAATAGCAACATGTAGCGTACAACTTGTTAATAGTGGAATGCTTGAGCACTTTTTTTTTCTACAACTTCAGATTTTTTTTTTCCAGCAACGGTATTTTTTTTTTATTATTTTTCGATAGTATTTGTTATCGGAGTTCAGAATGTGGTGGTTAGTGCGTTAGACTACTACGCATGCTGCTCGGGTCCAACACCTAAAAAAGTTTTTCACGGTCGCCACCTCTTTCGAATGTCTGACAAGCAATCAAAGATTATCATTTGTCATGAGAAGCTTCTCAACTCGCCGTTCGGAGTCGGCAAAAAAAACTGTAGGTCCCTTCCGTTTGTGGAAAAAATAACACGCACACACAAATGGTTGCGAGAAGCTAAGCTTGGTTCTGTATAGGGCTGCTGACGCCGTATATTTATTTATTTATTTTTTGTTCAGAATGTGTAAGTATGAAACAAAAACGTTTTAAAGCTGTTTGAATGTAGCCGCTCGCAGACGTACACGGAAAAAGGCAATAGCAATGTGTAAATGACTTTTGGCGCATAGGTACATTTTTAGATTCTGCTATTGAAGAGTGATTTTACATGGAAAAAAGAAAATCCATCGAAAAAGTTCCATTATTCAGATTTCGCAAAACCAAAATTGGCAAAAAATGTCCACTATTTATATAGTTTTCGCAAGATTCTGCTATTGGCAGATACCACTATACACGAGTTTTACTGTACATGCAAACAGCGAACTGTCCATGGCAACAATGTTATATGTATATGTATGTAGATGTGTCTCTTTATTTCCCTTGACATTATTCATTCTTGTGCTCTGAACACGTTACTTCGACATTGCTTTGTTTTGGTTTTGATTTAAAAAAAGTAAATTAATGCTGAAAACAAGAGTCAGAAACATACTGTTTTTTAAAAATCAATTTATTGTTTTTTTTTAATTTAATTTTTAGGTGAAATACACTGCTTTTGGTCCGAAAAAATATACGAGCATTAAGTATACGGTATACCTATAACAGCCAACTCGGATTTAACACGTCGGCTCCCAACGTATCACCGGTGATCAAATCAAAAATTAAGTTTTATGAATTAAATAATTTTTTGTTAATTTTCTTGAAGGTATAATAAATCAATTGTTTTGTTTTTTTTATGTAATAAAATACAGTAGAATCTCGGAAAGATGAACGAATAAAAAACAGCCCCGGTTATTTTTTTCGAAATTTTTATCTTTTTGAGTAGGTACTTAATTTGGAGTAGGTACCTAATTTTGGTTAAGATGTCTTTCAACACTTTGCACTTTACTTTTAAATTTAAAAACTTTACTCGGCCTTTAACTGGTGGCATCTTTCCTCTACATAAATTCACTTCACTTCACTTGTATGCAAACAAACGAAATGAAATGATACTGGGCTCTGGGGCTCTGGGGAAAGATTACTGATGTGTTCACCGGTGATACACTGGGCCCTTGGGAACGATTTCTGATGTGATCACCGGTGATACACTGGGCTCTGGGTGTGGATTTTTTTGTGATCACCGCTGATGCACTGGGAGCCAACGTGTTAACATCTAAAACACGGTTTGTCGATGTAGCCACTTCGGTTTGGCGAAACAAACAAGTCTAAAATTCCTAACTCAGAGCACGAAACATTATGCTCTACAAAACACTGGATAAATTCAATTTACAAAAGGTGTTGGAAAATATTTTCACAATTTTTTTCTCGCAATTCATTTATGCAAATATGAATGAGCTTTATTTGCATTAAGCTGGTGTAGTTATATTTGAATTTTTCCTTTTTACCTGTGTTACGGATATTATTAAGATTTCCTCCTCCAAAGTCGTCACGGTTGTTACGTAAGCCACCTCTATCCTTAACATCATACGGTCCTGGACGATTACCAGATTGACGTCGCATTTCGGCTAACGAACTTCGAAATATTTCAATGTATCTATAATAAAATAAATAAATATATATATGTACATAAATGTTAAAATAAACACGTTTGTTTTATGGAAATGTTGTTGACTACAGTATTTAAAGTAAATAATGTTTAATTTATTATTTAATGCTAACCTATGTCCAATTTTTTCTCTATTTAGAAGCAGTGCTTGTTCGGTATCATCGACTGATTCGAACTGAACATACGCTTCTCCTGTTGCTCGTCCTCTCCTATCCATAACAATGAGAATTCCATCTCGATTGCGTTTCAGATTCAAGCCTACAAATAGATAACAAATAAACGAAAATATGAATATGTGTGTTGTACATACTTATTAAAGGATTTAATATTGAACAATATTGTTGTTTTGTACGCTTACCACTAAAAAAGTCCTCAATCATTTCTTCCGTAATAGCATACGGAAGGCCACGCAATTTAACTACATTTGAAGAAACAGAGCCAGGATTTTTAAGTACTTGCTGAGCCTCTTCGTTTGTTGCTGAAAAAACTAGAAAGAAATAAATAGAAGATTAATGAAATATCAACTTTGCGCCACAGAAAGAAATGCTCGGAGACTGTAAATCACATGATCTCTCCTTTTTTGTTTGAAGCAAACAATGATACATACTTTCGATATAGCGATGTCCCAGAGTTTGCTTATTTAGTTTAAATGCTTCCTTTTCATCGAATTCACTTGCTAGTTCGACAAAAGCTTCTCCGGTATTCTTTCCATCCCAGCGACTAAGAACCATATGTATGCCTTTTGTACCGTTAACAACATTGATATCCTTAAGAAAATCTAGGATCTCCTGATGAGTGACTGACCATGGCAGTCCACGTAGGCGTATATAGCAAGACATGTTCTGTAATAGATTAAAATCCAAGGGATAAATTATTATATGTACAGACACTGTCGCCCAAGAGCTTCTGGACAACGCATTTCATCAGAGAACTTGATAAAAGAAAAGACTTTGTTTGAAATACCAAAGCTGAGATATTTTAACGTATTCTCATGTAATATAAATACCGTTAGGAATTTTCTTTATGTGAAGATGCAGATACATGTCCTACACATCCATCCTCAAATTTGATATTATTACGCCAACACTGCAGCTGGTAGATGTACATAAGTCCGTACACGTTTGCCAAAGTGTAAAAATGTGGTGATTGCTTGTTTTTTTAGTTGTGAGTATGTATTAACAAAAGTGTTAATTTATATTATAATTTGTTTGGAAGATAACATTTTAATGAATAAGTGGTGCAAAGATTACAAAATATTAATATCAGTGTAAATAATGGGATGGCCGACCACTAGCACCCCATTTTAATGCGAATTTCTGTCATCGGCTTGGTATGGCCGAGCACTAAAGAAATGCACTATATTGCTTAAATTTATCTTTTGACGTACAATATTGAAAGTTTATTGATAAATTGCTGATTTTACCGTTGGCACACAAATGTTTGGGAATTTTTAGTGCTCGGCCAGGTACTAAAGTTGTCTTTAAAGACAGTAAAAGGACAACACCCTTAAAAGATTGTAGGCCTGGTTTTCTTTATTTTTTAAACGAAGGGGCGGCATGGAGACTGTAAAGGGGAGGCGTGGACACAATTTAAATTGTGAATTTTGATGCAAAGAATACGAGTGTAAATGTAAGTCTACAAGTTCTTAAAACTACAGTTTGTAGAAATCTAAAGCGGGAAATTATATTAAAGGCTGAAAAAAATTGCTAATCCTTGTTTGGTGCTCTTTTAGAAAACCTATTTATGCGATCAAGGATTTTCAGCTCTCCTCCTTATCAAAAACAAGAGAAACAGACTTGAAGCTTCAGGTGACATGAGAATTGCACTGACGAAAATTGCAACCAGAAACTCAAAACTGGTGAAGAAGATATTTACATTACTTATAAAACATATATAAATTTTACCGCAAAAAAGGCAAAAAGGGTATTTAATAATAAAGGTTTTTATGCATTATTATTAACATTGTAATAGCACTGTACAACAAAAAGCATTTGTACTCATCTGTTATTTGTAAACTCTTAACCCTAGAAAGATAATCATATTTTGATGTATAAAATGACACTCATGTATAAAATTTACTCACAGGTTTGTGAGTATTTCCAAATTGATGAGACTTAACTCAATGACACGTGAATTTTCTGCTCTGGATACCTACTAGCTGGAAAGTCACGAACATCCATTCCGTGATTCATAATAATTAGCAAAAGAGCGGTATATTTTGCCGCGAGTGAGTCATTTTGACGCAGATTATCTTTCCAGGGTTAAATATGTACATGTGTGCTCTTTTGAGCCTACCAAAAATCCTTAACCACAAAATTTTGTAACTGGCTTGAATCTTTTTACGGGTCTTGGGGCATTTTCACTTTCAATGACAGGCAACACAATTTTTGGGAACTGCACGCATTTTAGCAAACGCAATATTCAACAGACTAGCAATAAGTTTTACCAGTATGCCACGGAATATGAAGCTAGATTTTTTTTTTGCGCGCTAGTTTAAACAACGGATGCAATTATGTGTGTGCGTTCTGCTGTGATTTGTGTGAACACTAAAATTTGGTTCATGTGAGCAAGGAAAATCGTATAGTTAAGAGGCATGTGGATCCCAGCAAACTAAAAAAAAAAATCCAAAGAATACACAATTTATCGCAGCTATGCGAATGATTCTGTTACACACACATGAAAACGCATACAGAAGAAAAACGAGATTCCACCCCTGATGTATACAATTACTACTTCACCAGTTCGTTATCGTTTTTTCGTTTTTATAACCCTTTTCTCGTTTTTCGTTTTGCTTTGTACGTTTTTCGTTTTTATAACTTTGTTAGTTTTTCGTTATTTGCGTTTTTTCAGTTTTTTGTTTGTTTGCACTGAAGTGATATGAAAACAATTTTTCGCTCGTTTCGTGAAAGTAGTTATGTATCAGCTTCTTCTTCTTAAAGTTCCACTCCGTTCCGGAGGTTGGAAATCATCGATGCAAGTGTTTGTTTGTTTGTCACTCCTCTAAGTATTTCTACCGTTGAAAGACCGAGCCATTCTCTTAAATTTGACAACCATGTCGACCTTTGCCTTCCGACGCTCCTTCTTCCTTCGATCTTTCCCTGTAGAATTAGTTGGAGAAGTTGATATTTGTTATTTCTCATTATGTGTCCTAAGTATTCAAGTTTTCTTTGTTTTATTAACAGAAATATTTCCTTTTTTCTTCTTATTCTTCTTAGAACTTCTTCATTTGTAATTCTGTCAATCCATGATATTCGTAGAATCCGTCTATACACCCACATTTCGAAAGCTTCTATTTTTCTTATTGTTGCGCTTTTTAGTGTCCATGTTTCTGCTCCGTATAATAGAACTGACCAAATGTAGGATTTGACAAATCTTATTTTTAGATTTAAGTGTATCTCTCTACTCAGTAACACTTTCTT
This sequence comes from Brachyopa scutellaris, assembly GCA_949775065.1. Lineage (NCBI taxonomy): Eukaryota > Metazoa > Arthropoda > Insecta > Diptera > Syrphidae > Brachyopa > Brachyopa scutellaris. The sequence goes on along the minus strand of OX459113.1, from coordinate 28,580,514 downwards.
TACTTTGCAGAAAGCTGCCCTCGCCTGTTCAATTCTGCATTGGATTTCTTTGTTAGGGTTTGCATTGCTATTTATAAATGTTCCCAGGTGGTATTTAATGGTGTTAACTCTTTCTACCTCAACGTTGTTTATCTTCAGCTTATAATTTCCTGCTTCTTGACTTTTATTGAATACTATGAATTTTGTTTTGCTTATATTTATTTTCAAACCGAATTTGTTGCTTTCGGCGCTAAATCTGTTCATAATAGTGTTTAGTTCGTTAATGTCATTTGCCATTATTACCGCATCATCTGCATATCTGATGTTATTTATCTGGACTCCATTAATTTTGATTCCTCCATGTGAATTTTCTATTGAGTTCTTGAATATTTCTTCAGAGTACATATTAAAGAGGAGCGGTGATAAAATGCAGCCTTGCCTTACTCCTCGGCGAATCTCTATTTCCTCGGACTCTTCACCTTCTATGGTTATTTTTGCTTTTTGGTTCCAGTAGAGATTCTCAATGACTCTGACATCATACCTGTCTATGTTTTTGCTTCTCAAGATTTCCACCATTTTCTTATGTTGCACTTTGTCGAAAGCCTTTTCATAATCGACGAAACATACAAAGACAGTTGTGTTCATCTCTAAGCTTCGCTGTATTAACATATTGAACGCAAATAGTGCTTCACGTGTTCCAAAACCATTTCTGAAACCAAATTGAGAATCACTTATATCTGCCTCAAGTTTATTGTATATCCTTTTGTGAATTATTTTCAGGAAGATCTTCAATGCGTGACTCATCAAACTTATTGTTCTGTAATCCGAGCAGTTTATTGCTTTGTTCTTTTTTGGCAACGTAACAAAAGTTGATTTCAACCACTCATCTGGAATTTTGCCATGTCTGTAAATAGCGTTGAAGAGATTAACTAGTGTTGGAATGTTTTCTTCCCCGACTAGCTTAAGAACTTCGTTCGGTATTCCATCAGGACCTGTCGCTTTTCGGTTTTTCGCTTCTTGAAGCGCTTTTTCAACCTCGTCTTTTATTATTTCTGGTCCCTCGGGTCCATTATAGGGTTCTAGTTGGACTTTTTCATCCCAAAACAGGTCCTCGATGTATTTTTTCCACTGTTCTAATCTTTCCATTGTATTTAACAAAAATCGACCTTCGTTATTTTTCAAGGCATTGGACATCGATTTGCGTTCAACGCCGGATATTTCTCGAACTTTTTTGTGGAGATTAAAACTATCGTGGTTCCTGCCGTGCCGTTCTAGCTCTTCGCATTGTTGATGCATGTGACGGTTTTTGGCTTCTCTGATTTTATTTTTTATTAATCTATCTATTTCCTTGTATCTACTCTGGTTTGTTTTGTTTTGTCTTCTTGCATCCATTAGGGACAAAATTTCATCTGTCATCCATTCCTTTTTGGGTTGCTGGTTCCCACTGCTGAGGTATTTTTTACTTGTTTCCATCATAATTTGGCTTATTTCTGACCATTTTAGATTAATATTTTCTTCGTCTATTCGGTTTGTGTTTATTTGGTTTAAGTTTGCATTTAATTCCCTTCTAAGATTATTTTGTATTACTTCATTCTTTAAAAGGTTTACTTGAAGTTTTTTCTGTTTAACACTTTTTTGAACTTTTTTCATTTTTATGTCAACTTTAGCTATAACTGGATTGTGGTCTGACCCCACATCAGCGCCTGGATAGCATTTAGCTGATTTCAACGAGTTTCTAAATCTTTTATTTACTATGATGTAGTCTATTTGATTCCTGACTATTGAGTCTTGAGTGTGTCTGGGGGATGTCCAGGTATATAATCTCCTAGGCGGAAGCTTAAACCATGTATTTGTTATTGTGAGTCCATATAATTGACAAAATTCTATTAGTCGCTGACCCCTCTCGTTTCTAATTCCTAGCCCATAATCTCCTACAACGTCTTCAATCTTTCCTTTCCCAACTTTAGCGTTGAAATCGCCTAAAATGAACAAAGTTTCTTTCTTTTTTGTTAGTTTGATTGCTTCTTCAATTTGATTATAAAATTCTTCAATAACCGCTTCTTCGCAATCATTTGTTGGGGCATAAACTTGAATGATGTTCATTATATTTCCTTCTACTTTTAATTGCATAAGCATTACTCTCTCTGATAAATTCAAAACTCCTATTATTGATTGTTTCATTTTTTCGGAAATGAGTATCCCTACTCCATATCTATTATGGGTTGCGTTTGAACATGAATAATGAAATTTGTAACCGTCTTTTGTTATGATTCCATTTCCTTTCCATTGTACGTCTGCAATTCCCAAAATATCTATATTCATTCTTTTCGCTTCTTTTATAATATTTTCAAGCTTACCCGCTTGATACATACTTCGAACGTTCCATGTTCCCATTTTAAAATACCCACCGGGGATTCTTAGCACCCTCTGACCATTTAAGGTCTGCCGGGGACTGAGGGCCATTTGGTATGTTTGATTCTGCATGATGATTTTTCTAGGGAATAGTTTTGTTTCAATACTTAAGAGAGGTGGTTTCCCGTTGCCTTCCTCTCTTTCTACTATTTGCCGTGCAAATTTATTTCTTATTGAATTCAATTCAATTTTGTATACTCGTTAACCTTATTCGTGCCTTGTCTATTACCGTGATATCTTTCTTGTTCAGTTGTGAGAAGTGTTCTTTACGTTGTGATCGTTATTGATGATGAATCTTTAACGTTTTCCCTATTATTTTCTATCCTCCTTCCTTTACTGTTTGAGCGCTTTTGTTTTTTGTTGTTATTTAATTGATCCAACAAGCTTCCTTTCGTGTTCTTAATATCCTTTTGTTTATCTTCTGGAGATCGGTTCCTTTTCTGCATTGTTTCGTTATCAATGTCTGTTTCATTTTTCATTTTGGCTGGATCCAGTATCTTTCCATCAACAAATATTTTGTTTCTTTTGACCTCTACATCAGCTAGAGGGGTGAATTCATGTATTAAACTAGTTATTTTTTCTAAAAAAAACTGTTTCGTTTCGTTAGCACAAAAAACGAAAACGACCCACCTCTACTGCGCACGCATGACTTTACGCACTCTTGCATATCTGTAGATTCACATCACGCCAAGCTAAGCTAAGCCAAGCCCAGAAAATCTTCGGGGTCCCGCTACAGATGTTCAGACAACCAAAACTGTCTGCAAAAAATACATACATACAGTGGCGAGCAAAATAATAGCAGTGCTACCTTGAAAGCAACATTCTCCTTAATATTTTTTTTGTATTAATATTTTTTGTGACTTTTGCTGTAATATTATACTTATCAACAATATGTTGTTCACATGACGTCATATTGCAATGGTAAATCCTCACTTCTGCTTTAAAATATCAATTAGTAGTGCATCTCATACTTTTTGAGACGAGCAAAATAATAGCAGTGCTTATTAGATTTCGGTAAATAAATTTTGTTTTTACTTGATTTTGGAATCTAACTTATAGAAAAGTAAGATAAAAGTTCCTTCTTTTTATTTTTAATCAAATTGTAGTAAAACCGATTAATTTTTTTCGATAAAAGTGGGTCGTGGACTACACTGCACACCAGAGAGGTGCGGGCTAATTAAATTGCTTATAAAAGATGGGAAAACGTACAAACAAATTCTGGAACTTCTGGGTGTAACGCTTAAATGATAAGCAATGCTGTAAAATATAAAATGAAGGTTAAAACTCGCGGCCGGAACAAAATTTTGCATCCTTCAATGGTGAAACGTGTTGTAAGGCACTCTGGGACACATCTTTCTGCAGCAGCTACCCAGATTGCGGGTGTGCTTAACTTAACATGTGGTATTCACACTTTTAGAGGATGGCTGAGGGAACACTTTTAGTGCTCGAAGTCCACGAAAAGTCCCACCTCTCAAGAAAATGGATGTATCAAAAAGGCTGAGGTTTGCGAAAAAGCATTAGTCTTGCCCCGCTGAGAAGTGGAGTAATATAATGTGTACTGATGAGACCAAAACCTTCCTGTATAGTGGAAACGTATCTGAGCAGTATGTCAGGCATCCACCCAATACAAAATATGATCCTTGATTCACAACAAAAACTAAGCAACTCGGTGGATCTAATATCATGATTTGGGGATGCTTTTCATACTATGGTATTGGTCCCATATACTGGCATAAAAGTATAATGGACCAGCACTCATACGTTGATATATTGCACAACATCATGTTGTCATGTGCCGAAGGCGAAATGTTACTAAAATGGGTTTTCTAGCAGGGCAACGACCCGAAAGGCAGGACGTGAACAGTTAAACAATGGTGTCAGGATATATTGATTGAGTTCATGGAGTGGCTTGCTCAATATCCCGATCTCCATTCTATTGAAAATTTATAGGCCTATATAAAAGAGATATGTACTGCACAAAAAAAAAACAAAAAATAACGAGTTGTGAGGGGTAGTTCAGCAGTCTTGGAGATCAATATCATCCGAAAGGTGCCAGCATCTTGTAGACTCTGTAAACTGGTTTTACGCAGCTTTAATAAGTAATTAAAGGCATACTACTAAGGACTGGTATATCCTTAATAACACCTCATACTAATTTATGTAAATTCAGTATTTTCTTTTTACTTTTTTGATAAAGTAAGCTGGCGAAGAAAGAGCACTGCTATTTTTTTGCTCGCCGTTTTTTGAAGTTCCTTTCAATAAAATGCATTTATGTTAATTTATTTTAATTAAATCAAAAACTAATAATGTAGATATTATAAGAAAATAACGCAGTTTATATTATTAGTAAATTTTTTTAAAAAATATTGCTTAATTTGTTGTATTTTTAAATGAATGCAACTTCTTTAGTGGCACTGCTATTTTTTTACTCGCAGCTGAACATAGATAATGCCCAGTAGCGAATCGTTGGCGATTTCAGCAGACCTTGCCAAATCACCTCTTACTTCATCAATGAAAACATAAAAAAATAGGAAGGCCTTCCCAAAATCATGCATAGGAAGCGAGTTGGTAATGGTTCCTGTGTTAAAATTCTCGTCACTTTTAAAATTTGATCATCAATTGTATTATCACTTCGCTTCTAATGGAATGGCCGTTTTCAGGCCTGACTTTAGGCATTGCCAAAGAAGCGATTTGGGAATGGAATTTGTTTTATAATTTTAACCAGTTGTAAAACTTGAGCAGCAATTGTATTACCACTTCGCTTCTAAGGGAATGACTGTTTTCAGGCCTGAGTGTAGGCATTGCCAACGAAGCGAGTCAGTAATGGAATCTGTTTTAAAATAAGTTTGAATGGCATTACCGCTCCGCTTCCTATATTTTCACTTTTTCAGGTCTTCTTTTCGAAAAGAAATATGTACCTACCAAACAAGTCTGATCACGTTTTTTTTTTTGTTTTAAATAAGCTTAGTGGAAAAATGCAAACTTGCCGATTTGTATTTCAAGTTTAATTTTTGGCGCATAAAAGCGTTCGAAGAAAAAAAGAAGTGCTAAGTAACATTTTAATAAAGTGCTGTAAAGTATTCAACGAAAAATTAAATTAAAAAGTGTGGTGAAAGTTAGTTCGGTATCTTTGTTTTTTATTCAACATAAATACTTGGAATTATTTATTTGATTTTGTTTTGGAACTAAGGCCTTCGTAGAATCAATATACACAGGGAGGTCTGCTTTTACTCATAACTGGTAACCGATGAAATAAGTGCTTCTTTGGAAGGTCTATAGGAAGGCCTGCTTTTACTCATAACTGGTAACCGATGAAATAAGTGCTCCCTTGGGAGGACTATAGGAAGGCCTACTCTAACAACTTCTTGGTAACCCCTGAAAGAAGGCCTGCAAAGGAATCGAGATGGGAAGTACTTGCTCCCTATGACATCGCAATGTTAAAATCATGCGTGAAGTAATGGCAAAAGGTATCGATGCTTAGCTGAGGAAGGCCTGAAAGAATCGCTGGGGTAATGTCCAAATTCGCTACTGGGTGAAAAGAAAAGAATCTTAACTCAACAACACACAAAAACGAAAAATTAAAGAATACAAATGCCCCATTTGAGTAAATTTAAGAAGAGAAAATAAGGATCATTGTCACTTTATATCCCAGTGAAAAACAATGATGGAGTGAATAATTTGATTTAGACAGAGCATCACTCTTATTTTAATTTTTTTGTAGAAAGGCAAATATTTCCCCCAATTGATTTTAGTTGTGCTAAAGAAGAACAGTAGGTAAAAAGTCCATGCTACCTTCATGCTATTTCTTGCAGGACGAGGAAATCGACAATATTGTCCGATTCGCCCTGATTTTGGGCTACGGGATGGTAAACATAGAGCTCGTGCTGTTTCGTGGACAGGAGGCATCCCGCGTTGAGGTTACGAAACAGACCTAATGTATTTCTATTTATGAGTAATTTGCATATCAAGTCTAAACAATAATTATTGCTTTTTTTTTTTTTTACTAAAGAATAAAGATTTTTATTTTTAATACCTAATACATTATGTACATATATAACAGTACATACACTAAATTGAAACTGGCGAAATTTTTACCGGCGACGGCCTATGTGGGGTGCAAAAGCGCTAGTGCGTAACAAAGCACGGTAATCGTAATCTTTCCATTTTTTTTTTACAAATACAATATACACAAAATTAACATGCATACTATGTGTGTACATGATAGAAATTTGTGTTTCGTTGAAACGGGTAGTTTTGTTTGATAGAACTATGTACATAGTTTAATAATAATCTGCACATTTCAGTTAACTTGACTTCTTTCTTCATACCTTTTTTGCCAAAAACGATTACATTATGGTATAGCGTATAGTAGATATGTACAAACCCACGCCGGTTTTAAAGTGCATACAAACACATTTTTACCACATAAGTAAATGATATTGAAAATTGTATTAGCGCCCAATAAAAATAAGTTCCTATTTTCAATTCATCGCTCGTCTATTAAAAATATAGGATTTTAAACATATGTATAAGTATACATATGCGTGCATAAACCACACTTTACTTTAATTAGCAGCCACTTTCCTTTTTACGTTATTCGATCTCATATAAAAAAAAAATTGCTTTAAAAAATGGACAAATGCAAGCTCATATCTGTATTACACAAATCAAAAACTATTTAATGAAATCTTATATCAAGCCTACTTTACCTTAAACAAATATCCAAATACTTTTAATTCGCAATTGAATTTCAATTCCTGTTGAGAAAAATTGGGCGACACTCAAATGCCAGAACAAACAAAAGTGAGGGAAGTTAAGATGTTCACGATGAATTCTTCCAGAAACTAAAATACAAGGAGAGGCCGAAGTAGTTGGCAACTGTCATGTCAACTAGTGATGGGACTTCAGAAAACTGACTGTGCGGTGAGCGAAGCGACAGAACACCAAGGCACAAGCCCAACAGCGCAATGCCACAAGTGGCGTGCACGCGTTCGGACGTTTGACAGGCTTTCTGCCGACTCATGATCAAATAGACGCTGATTACACGACTCTTTTTTTCTTTCGTTTCGTCTTTCGTGTTTTTGACAGATATGGGGAGGGGCATAGAAACGAGAGGGGAATGAAGTAACGAAAGCAGGAATGAAAAATCTGACATCTTTCAAAAAGACGAAATGTGACAGTTCTTCTGTATGATTGGAATGTTGAAGTATTGTAATGTTGTATGATTCTGTTGCACAAAAATGTATCATATAGTACGTTTACACCGAGCCGAAACCTCGAGATTTCGATGAACATTCACCGAAACATCAGTAACCCGTTTACACCGAGTTGAAGAGGTTTCAGCTGTCAATTTTGAAGTGGCTGGCAAAACTAGGGATGGGCGATTGAGAATTAGTTTCTTAATCGAATAAAAAGACAATTCGGTGCTAGCCGAAAACAATCGAATAACTATCAAATCGTATTTCAGAAAATTTATTTTACTTGGCGAGTATACTAATTATTCGATTGTAGAAATGTATGTCTCAATTTATTCATCGTGGTACCAGTGTGACTTTTGAATTTGGATCTGATATCTGAACGCATGCAATTTGATATTTAAAATAAAAAGATTTTCTTCAGTTTCAATTTAAGTTTAATAACCTCATTTACAATCGAACTATCGCCCAAAACAATCGACTCCTGTCAACTAAAGGAGCTCACACATCGGAGCGTTACGCGGCAGCGGTATAATGGTATGAAATACTATTGCCGTAAATATAGGTGCACACACTGAGGTGGTTTACAATTTTGTACCGCAGCAAGCTACCTTGACCGCGTACCGCCTGTCAAAATGTTTTGTGAAAATTTTATTGAAATTGAAAATAAATCCGATTTTCTTTTATTTGACTCATTCAGAGTATAAAAATATAAGAAAAACGGATAAAATATGGAAAAATATAACAGAGACAGAGCGGAGAACAACCGAATTATTCGATTGTTTTTATTCGCAACTGCCCATCTCTAGGCAAACAACTGCTTGTTGACATTCCTCAGCTGGCGACCAAAATGTTCTTTTTTTTGTATTTTTTCGTTGCCCATTGCCTGAAAAGAATAACAAATTATATAAAGTAAATATTCTCTTGCAAACTTACCTGTGCCCTGTCAATTGGCCACAATTATTTTGGTATTTAATATTTTGACATCTATAAATAAATACCAAAATAAACCGAAGTTCACGCTGTAGACTTGTTCGCTTTGACAACCTCTCACGAACGGATGAACTCAAAAAGATTTCAAGAAGATTTCGCCGAAATCTCGAGATTTCGAAAGCCCGAAAATGTATGGCGAAACCTCGGAGATTTGGATGAATTTGCCGAAACCTCGGGGTTTTGTTTGATGTAAACGTAGTATTACATTTCATACAGTAGTTTTCCGTCGAATTTATGATACATTTCATAGAGCACAATATTTTTCCTGTAATGAATTTCAACAAACGAAAATATACAAAAATAAGTACATTTTTACTATGACTGCTTTTAAATGTTGTTGTCACTCATTTGTTTGAGCTTGTAGGAGAAAAACGTATGTGATGGCCGGGGTAGACAGAATCGCTGGGACTGCTCGAGTCAGGAATGACAGAATAGAAGATTACGCATTGCGCATGTCCGCCATGTTAATTTTTATTTTTGAGAGCTGTGTGACGTAAGTGGTGACCCACAATTGTGAAAGTATAGTGAAGATATAGGATTTAAAAAGAGGTTTTCGATATTCAGCTGTAATAAAAATAATGTGAGCAATGAAAATCCTATTCGATGTAATTGCTTTCCTAAAGACAAAGGCTTGATTAAGCAATGGGCTCATTTTTGCCGACGACAAGACGAGTTCAGTGTGAAAACGTCTCGAATTTGTTGTGCTCATTTTAGTCCGGGATGATATCAAGGGAATCTCTAATTTCCAAAGGAAATTAACCTAAGATGGCAAATTTATAGGTCTTAGTCAGAAAAATGGGTATAAATTGAAGCTGAACACTATTCCGACTATAGACCCATATGATGAAATAGTTTCCGTTTCATATTTTTCCAATAGGACCCAATTTCAAGCTTCGCAAAAGATGAGTGCGTGATTGGTACAGCAAACCCCGGCGGCCTAGAAAGTCTGACTGGATTCATTTGCCACAGGTGACGTGGTAATGTCGAAGACATTCGAGTTGATCCGGATAGGGATAATACTTTTATTTGGGTAAATAATCTCAACGAATGAGATTTATCAAAACCAACGGCTTTGAATCCATTGAGGTCAACAGAGATTATTTACTCATTTGTAGATTTTTTGAAAACGCATTTAAAGCTAGCGGCAAACATATATTTGCGAGGAGAGAGTGAAACAGTTCTTTAGAGCACGAATGTTTTTTAGGATAAGGAAGTTAAATGGGGAAATCACTGAGAGTTCTTATAAAAGAAAAAGAAACTAACAAAATATTAAATTAAAAAATTGTCATACAGAACTAATTTTTGTTCTATTTTGTAACAGACACTTGGCTAGATCCTTGCTGTTTTCCTGTATAGTAGTCAAGTAGACTTGTTAAAATGTTTGCTAAGATTTGTCCGGGTCAACTGCTTTCACTCTAACAACATTCCACATCATGACAGGAACTAATTGAGAATCTTTTGTACAATTCCAACTACGGATAACTGTTACAATAACGTCCTACACGGTCCAGTATCACGATGTTAAATGAATCTTCAATTTTAAGAAAAATAACTAGTCCACAAAACATGTACTAATAAAGCCATCAGTTGGAGACAATTACTTTTATTATTATGTTAGTAGCCAATAAGTTCTTCTTATGTTGTCTATTTAGATTTTTTTCGGTTGTTTTATGTGGTCACAGCAATATCCATATATATTTTCCTTAATACTTAATTGTTAATATGCACTGCAACAAAACAAAACAAAATGTATGTAGGTACTAAACGACAACCAAAATTCCCACTCGCGAACATGAGATGAAAAGGAATGTCAAAAAAGAGTCCAATGAAGTTGCATGAAGGGTTGCAACCTTTAAAAGTACCTCTGTTTGAAGAAAAGAAAACAAAAAAAAAACAACGATAGTCCCAGCGCAGGAATTGCAACGTTTAAAAAGCAGTTTATTCAGCTTCTTTTTTGAAGTGAAACTTTTTTAGCCGCGGTAGAGCAAATTTGCCTGAATCAGACGAAAATGTGAAACAGGCAGTAAAATAAATTCTAAAAAAAAAATACATATATACATCGAGCCACAAAATATCAAAAGTACAAGCAAGCGAAGAAAACAACAACAAAACAAGCGAAGAAAATAAAATTCTTATTTTCAACCCCACCATGCAAACATTGGGCCATCGCACAAGGGATGATTATTGCGGACAGAAAATCGGCTTTGCTGGCGAAGGGACTGAGGTCTGCGGTAAGAAACGACTGAAAATCTTCTATGGAATTTGGACCAGAGTTAAGAACCTAAGAAGTTTCAGTTCTAACGCACGAGATTCTCAGTCGTGTAATCAGCGTCATATTTGTCAAACGTTTCAACCAAACGAAACCCCGAGGTTTCGGCAAATTCATCCAAACTTTCGAGGTTTCGGCGAAACCTTTTTGAGTTCATCCGTCCGTGAGAGGTTGTCAAACTGAACAAGTCTACAGCGTGAACTGCGGTATATTTTTGTGTTCATTTATAGGCCCCATACACGATCCGACATATCTGTCCGACATTGGAAGTCTGCAGACCAATCTGACAGTGGATGGCCATGTTGGATGGTCTGTCCGACGGACTGTCCGTCGGTCGGATGAAAATCAAGCAATGTTTGATATTTTGGGGCGGGGCTTAGCAAGTCGGCCGACCGACTGTTCGTGTGTGGGGAAATCTGTCAGACTTCAGTGTTCACTTTAATTTAAATGCTGAAGGGATAGGTCGTGTGGTGGTCACGGCAAAATAAATATACGGGTGCTGAAAATATGAATTGGCATTATGTATTATGATAATGGGGCGCAGAAGTTTGAAAATGCAATTTTGTAGATCTCAGTGAAATAAGCACAAAATATTAAGTAAAAGATATTGATTAATCGCTTAGCTTAGGAGATATCGAGGTCTAAAAATTAATTTTTTCGTATGGAAATTCCATTACAATTAAGAACTTATTTTTGCTACGGTACAAAAAAGTGCTGCATACGTCTAGGCATAAACATGCGCATGCGGAACCAGGGAATTGAGGAAAGAAAGGAAAAAAATTCAATTTTTTTAGGTGAATTTTGTCAAATTCTGAAATCCTCGAAAACCACTCGATATTGAGCGTACGAGAGCCAAACGAACACTGAAGTCGGTTTGCTGGTCGTCCCGTGTGTGGGGAAATCTGTCAGACCGTTGGATCGTGTGTGGGCAAATAGAAGGTCTGTTTGGTGTGCTGTTCGTGATCCAAATGGGACATCTGTCAAATAGTAAATAATTTGAAAAGTGGGGGAAAATCCTCTCAGAAACTTCTAATTACACAAACAAAAATGAAGATTGACATTTCACGAATTGTCAGATGGCTGTTTGATAGATGTCCCGGGACTACTACATGGATGTGATGTAGCACGATTTCGTAGAAGGGGAAATTTTTTGACACTCTCATTTGGCTCTCTATTCTCTTGATTTTTGACAGGTTCAGTAAATTTACGTAAATTTACTGCACACCAAACAGACCTAGAAATACGGTCTGCAGACCCAAGTCGGCAGACCGAACTGACCGTGTATGCCCTACTTTATAGATGTCAACATATAAAAGTGTTGGGCAATTGCGAATAACAACAATCGAATCATTCGATTGTTCGCACAATTCCAATTACATATTCAAATTTAGTTGAGAGGAGTCGACTGTTGCTCGTCAATTGTTCTAGCGCTATTGTTTTAGGCGATAGTTCGATTATAAGTCGTAATCCACACGTTGACTCATTAGTCGCGACTCACACGAGTGTGAATAGAAGAACAATGAGATAGAAAACGAGTGAGTCGCGGGCAGGATTTTCCGTGACTCTTTTTGACGTTTCTCTTTTTCTTGTTCGTTATTTTGCTATTTCGCTTTATATCTTTTCCTTGTGCGTAAAGCGCAATTGTCTTGAAAATTACTACTTACTTACTTAACGGGCTCCCGACCCGTGAAGAGTCTCTGCCTGAGACGTCTTGAAAATTACGAAAGATTTTAATTTGACGAACAAGAATTGATGTTTTTAATAATTATGCATACACGAAATACATCCAAATTTGTATAAACACCTAGTACATAGCCTCCAAAGCTACTATTTTAGGAAAATTAAAAAATGTAACCATTTCAAGAGCGAAAGAAAATATAAAAGAGAACTGCCAAATTACGATAACAGAAATTATAAAAGAGTCGTTACTTAAAAGTCAACGCGTGGATGCAAGCGCCTCACCGAATGACAATAGAAAACAGAAAATAGAAAAGAGTCGCGACTCATGAGTCAGCGTGTGGATTGCGACATACATTTGCTATCGCTTGATTGACGAAATCAAAACATGTTTGATTTTTTCGAGAAACGTCAAACCGGTTGATGCGTGTAAGGGCTTGATTGACCCTTTTTTGCTTGTTTTCGCTGCTGTCGTCCGGGGGTAAACATGTGACAACAAATGTTTGACAAATGTGAACGCTAAAGCGTGGTACACACTATCGATCAAAACTGACACTTTTGGTTGACGTCCATCAAAACTGAAAGTGTTTATAACTGGTTGATGGTTTGTCGATCAAAACGGACGAGGTGCAAACATGTTTGCTACTGACTGACGATCAGCGGCCATCTTTGTTTTCGCTCGATTGTATGTAGACAAATTTTGTCATTCGAAAAGCAAACAAAGTTAGAGAGGGTCGAAAAACAACAACAACAACGATGATTTGAGTGTCAAACCAAACCTATAGTGTGTACACGAGACTCTTCGATCAAAAATGACATCAGTTTTGATTGTCAGCTTTGATCGATAATGTGTACCTACACGCTTAATGCTTTTCGTCCATCTAACATTCATCATGCCGTGCTTGTCAAACATGTTTGAGAATGTGAACCCTCCTAATGGAAAATTGTTGGTAGCTAGGTGCCTACTTCTCTAAAGTAACTTCGTAAAGGACCGGATATTTTGGCGTTTTTATTTTTTTATTCTTAAAATACATCTACACTTTCATTTGATCTAATGGAATCCCTGTATACCTCAAACAATAGTACCTAATTGATTGGTTTATTTCTGTTGTTAAAATATTTGGTCTATTCCCGTACTGTTGAAAACAGTCGAAAACTACGCAAAACTACACTCTCTTCTGTCAAAACCTATGAAAAATCGGCTGACTTGAACAAGTACGGGAACAAACCTATTAACTCCAAAACCTGTATAAAAATAAACGCATTTCTACTATTGGTTGTACTAATACTGTACTGGAGTTTTTATTATTTCATAATGGATGTATGTGCGTATTTAGAACTGTAGAATAGTATCATATCATCTACATAAAATATGTTGAATGGCGTAAATCATCGTTAATATCTTTACATAAAAGAACATTGTATTCAGAACATTCTGGCAACTCCCACCTCTTGCTGCTCCCTCTAATCCTGTTAAAATTGATCGAGTTGAAATAACCGTTAGTAAAAAATTAAAATAAAAATACATACCTGCGATATAATTGATATTATCATCATTTGATGAGGGCACTTCAGGATGCAGTTTTATTTCTGTTCATGGGCAACGTGGTGATTTAATATTAACGAGTTACATATTAATAAATAATATTATTTTTGTTGATTTTAATTTATATACAAACCATAAAGTCTAAGTGTTCCTTCAGCTCGACCCAATGAATTCGTGCTAACGCAGTGGTACGTGCCGACATCGGCTATGGAGAATGACCGAACTACTAGGAGCATGGTTCCTTTGTAGCCATCACGTTTTTCGGTAATACCATATTTTGGGCTTAATTATACAGAAATTTATGATATATTGTAAAGCTTATAAATAAATTGACATAATGTTACCCATCAAGTAGCATTTCTGGGGACGACTGACTTGTATCAGTCGGGCTGGTAGACGGCAGACTAAAAGTATTTGAAGAGGAAACGCGAGCACCCTTGAGCCAATATGAAACTGGAGAAGGTGAGGCTTCTACATGACACTCTAGTTGAACATCCGATCCTAGCGGAGTGCCTAATAGCTGGCTTGGAGCACGAACCATGGGCGCAACTGAAAAAAGATAGAAAGTGCAAAAATTAATATGAAATGTATGTTTTCTATTCATCGGCTTAAAATATATTGTATGGTGAGGTAAAAAAAATAACTGTATGTTCAAATATTTAAGGACACTGCTGCAAAAACGCATGCACGAGTTCAGACGCCCCTTCGACGATTGCTAACCTTATTGTGGCTAAGAGGTTCAAGTTGCACGTTAACTCCCTGTAGCTACTATGGTGAGTGCGACGCTCATTTATAGTTGGGACTTTGGGAGAACACTATAACCAAGCAGTGATCTGGGGAAAGACTAGTCCAAAAAAAAAAAGCGGCTGGGGATATACATCCACTCCAACTCCCATCCACCTGTTCAAAACAAAGTGCGGATAGCAATATCCAAGCTAAGGTCCAAGAAGTCTGCTAGTCCTGATGGTCTTCCCGCAGAGCTATTTAAAGAGCTGGAGATGACTTGGTAGTGAGCATACGCCAACTCATTTCTAAGATTTGGTCAGATGAAAGTATGCCAGATGAATGGAATCTCAGGATCGCTTGACCGGTCCACAAGAAAGGACCCCTCAACTGCTCCAATTACAGAGGCATCAGTCTCCTCGACATCGCCTACAAGATCCTATATGCCATATTTTGTGAACGACTGAAGCCTTTCGTCAACAGCCTGATTGGCCCCTATCAGTGGGCTTTCAGGCCAGGAAAGTCTACCATAGACCAGATTTTCACACTTAGGCAGATTCTTAAAAATCGACTTCTTCAACATCATACTTGAAAGAATTGTTCGAAACTCACAAGCCAACACACAAGGAACGATCTTTCAAAAGTCCGTTCAACTACTTGCATACGCCGACATTGACATCATTGGTAGAACACAGCGAGCTGTCACCGGTGCGCTCGCGAGTATAGAAATGGAAGCGGCGAAAATGGGTTTAGCGGTAAACGAGGGCAAAACAAAATATATGTTGGCAACAAAAAGCGACACCCAACATCGACGAATTCGACAAAACGTCACAATACACAGCTACAACTTCGAGGTAGTAAAAGACTACCTCGGCTCTGACATAACATCAAAAAATGACATTACGTCGGAAATAAAACGAAGGATTACTCTTGCCAATCGCTGTTTCTTTGGGCTTCGAAAGCAATTGAGGTGCAAAGTCCTTTCCTGATCGATTAAGGAGACTCTACATAAGACCCTTATCATCCCAGCCCTGCTTTATGGAGCTGAAACATGGACCTTATCGAAAGTGGTTAAAGATATCGTTGGACGCTTCGAGAGAAAAATCATTCGTGAGATATTCGGTCCCGATTGCGTTGAAGGGTTTCGTAGGAGAAGATTCAATCACGAACTATACTAGCTGTACAGCGACATCGACCTGGTTAAAAAACTGCACATTGGGCGTTTAAAATGCTAGGAGCTAGGACATGTAGAGCGTATGAGCATCAACGCTCCGGCCCGGAGAGTATTCAATTCTAACCTGAAGGGGCAGCGCAACAGAGGACGACCTCGCCTAAGGTGGCGCGCACAAGTAGAACAAGGCCTCAACCAAATTGAAGTGTGCAACTGGAGGCGGTCAGCTAAGGGCCGGGCTAGCTGGAATAGGTTATTGGTTGAGGCCTTGGTCCACCCCCGACTGTCGCGCCACCTAAGTAAGTAAGTATTCATTTATTTTTATTAATTTATTTCTTTACTGTGTCTTTTAGTGAAATAAATTTGTTTGGGTATGTTGTTGAATTTCAACACGGCTATATAAAGGGTTAAAAGTTATCTTTATGTTAAGTGCAATTTTCCAACATATTTTTTGTCAATTGGGTACTTTTGGCTTAAAAAAAAATTTGCTTACTTTTGCTTGTGTAGGTACTAGGTATACAAATGTGTGTATGTGCATGTGTGTAGCTATGTTCATTTGTATTATTTCAAACATCCATTAAAAAAGTATGCTTACATTGCACGCTCAGAGATATACGTTTGCTTACAGCCGGTGGAACATCATTCGATGCTATACATAAGTAAGCTCCCATTTGTCGTCTTTCCAATCGAACAAGTTTTAAAGATGACCCGGTATAAGATTCAACTAAAAATAAATACAAATATTGAAAGTTAATTTTGATGATGGTACAGCACACGTATTTAATATTCACATATATTCTTTCAAGCATTCATGATATTACTGATTTTTATCTAATAAGATGTTTACTGTTCTTAACTTTATACACTGGCGATCACTTGGATGAGGCCATACATTTTGCAATCGATTTTCTTGATACCTGTTGGAAATTTTGTACCCGGAAACTTTTACTACCTGTAAACAGGTACATATTTTCCCAAAAGGAATTCATAAAATTAAAGGGTAAATGAAACACGACCGTTGGAATTTCCCAAGATCAAACAATGAACTACTTGAAAAGCGTATAAAAAGATGCGCCACTAGGATGAGATGAGGCCATTGCGAATATTTTGTTGCAGGAGCTCACAATAACGATTTTTTTCAAAGTTTTGTTAAGAATATTTAAAAAAGCGTTGAAAAGAACTGTTTTTATTTTATTTTAAAAAAATGGGTTCCGGAAGACTTTGTCAGCGACAGAAAGAGGAAATATATGTAGATGTCTTCAAGGAGTTAGGACTCTTAGGCCGAGAAATTGCAAGGAGACCTAATAGAAGTAAGACTGTTGTAAGCAGTTATCTTGCTTATCCACAACACTATGGGAAAAATCAAAAAGGATGTACGGCAGAAGCAGCAACATTGCGAGAAAAGCGGTTAATTGTACGGCTTGCCTCAAATTCTACTCTACCAGCGACTAAAATAAGGGCCAACAGCCAGCATAGCAACGGTCTGAAGGATAATACGAAAAAGTGATATTATACAGAGAAGAAAACTTAAAAATAAACCTGTTTTGGGGCAAGTACACGAGGAGCATCGAATGAATTTTTCAAGGAGAACATGTCGCTTGGAGCAGTGAATGGAAACGTTGTCTTTTCGGATGAAAAAAAGTTTAACCTTGACGGCCCCGATGGTAACAACTTTTATTTCCATGATCTAAGAAAGGAGGAGCTTATTTTGGCAAGACATCACAGCCGTACATCAGGTGTAATGGTGTGGGGAGCTATAACCTACTATGGCACAATCGAGTTGGAGTTTTTTTTCCACAACAATGAACGGAAACAACTACAAATGTTTGCTGGAACGGTAATTTCCAAAAGTGAAAAATATTTGGATTTTCCAACAAGACAATGCCCCCATCCACACTTTCAGGGTTGTTAGAAGTTAGATTTAATCAGAAGATGTGGGACTTTTGCCATGGCCGCCCTATTCACCGGACTTAAACATAATCGAAAATGTTCGGGCATGGTTATCTCGTAAGGTGTATGAAGGCGGCAGACAATTTGAAGACAAGGACACTTTAATCGAAGCTATTCGTGATGCCTTGGCCAAATTTCTCTTGATTATTTAAAAAAAACTATGTGATTCTATTCCAAACGGGTTTACCACGATATCTCGAAAAATAAAATCTCGAAAAAAAGAATCTCGAAAAACAAAATCTCGAAAACAAAAATCTCGAAACCAAAATCTCGAATTGCAAAAATCCCGAATTGATATTAATTTTTGAGACAATGGTAACAATCCGCGCGCGAATTATTACCATTGTTTCAAAAATTAATATCACCATTGTATTTATATCCTATAGTAATGCCAAGGACGTTTGCAGGTTACCTCACTAGATGCCGATAGTTGTACCAAAATTTTAGCCTTCCGAAGCAGTTAGTTCCATACACAAAACAAGTCCGTAACAATGTTAATATTTATTATGATCAAATTAATGAAATGTAAGGAAAAATATAAATCATAAAAAAGTAATTCAATTCTTTAAAGATAAATCGTTACAAGAACATTTTAAAGCTAAAAAGCAAGTGAAGTTTGTAATGGTTAAAACTATAAAACTATTCATACATTAAATCACGTTTTCAAATATAGGTGGCGCTCGAATCGTCTGACAGAAGTTGCCACATCTACTCCCCCTCCAGAGACCTGTCAGTCTCGTTGGCAAATGTCACTATTTTTTTTATTCTTGAGTATGTTTTCAGATTTTTTGTTGACTCTTCTGGTGGTAAATCATTTAAAGTGATGAAAGCTGGTTTCAATCGATCAACAGAGATAGTCTTTTCGTCGCCGTTCACAATGATAACAAATCTTCGGTCATCTAATCTTTTCTTCACTTGATGTGGTCCAGAATATGGTGGTTTCAACGGTGGCCGAACTTCATCAAGTCTTAGAAACACATGTGTGCAGTCATAGAGATTCTTGTGCACAAATATCCTCTTATTTATGTGGTGTGCTGCAGGAGTTGGGCGGATTGCGCGCATGAATTCTCTGTGCTTCTCGATGAAAATTTCTGGATTTGCCGGACTGTCCTGATTTACGAAAAAGTCGCCGGGAATGCGGAGTGTAGTGCCGAATATCATTTCTGCAGGCGATGCCTTGATGTCTTCTTTATACGACGTGCGAAGTCCTAATAGAACCGTAGGAAGCAAGTCTACCCATGGAATTGCTGGATTGCACATTAATGCTGCCTTTAAGGTCCTGTGCCATCTCTCGACCATGCCGTTAGATGCTGGGTGGTATGGTGTGGTTCGTATGCGTCTGGCACTTATAGTGTTGGCGAGGGCAGAGAAAAGAGCGCTCTCAAATTGTGAGCCCTGATCTGTAGTGATTAGAACCGGTGCGCCGAAGAGACAAATCCAATCGTTGTAAAAGGCTGATGCTACTGTAGATGCTGATATGTCTTTCAGTGGAATCGCCATTGGAAATCTGGAAAATCTGTCTATTATAGTCAGGCAATATTTAAATCCTCTTACCTCAGTCATGTGGATTATATCAAGGTGTATGTGTGTAAATCTGTGATCAGGTACATCAATTTTATTCGGGATTAATTTGCTGTGTCTGTGAATCTTTGCACGTTGACAGGGAATGCATTCTCTGGCCCACTCTAAAGCATTTTTGCGTATGTTTGGCCAAACGTATTTTTCTTTGAGGTGTCGGCTTGTTATTCGACCACTCGGATGTGATAATCCGTGAACCGCGTTGAAAGCTAGTCTGCGTAGGCAAGTTGGGATGTAAGGGCGAATGAATCCGGTTGAAGTGTCACAATACAGGCTGGCGTCGTTGATGTTTAGCTTCTGCAACTTGAGTGACGTTTGGCTATTCAGAATAGTTTCGAGTTCATCGTCTCTTTGTTGCTCGTCTTGGATCGTTTCAGGGCTGAGCTGTGTTGGCATCGAGATGGTATGAATTCGTGAAAGCGCGTCTGCAACAGTGTTCTTATCGCCGCTGACATGAATTATTTCGGTTGAAAGTTGGGATAAAAAATCTAGCTGTCTAAGTTGCCTGGGAGATGCCTTTTCTGGTCGTTGTAAAAAAGCGTAAATCAGTGGCTTGTGATCAGTTCTTATTATAAACTGTCGACTCTCCAAGATGTGCTGAAAATGTTTACTAGCTGCGAATATGGCCAAAAGTTCCCGATCGTATGTGCTGTAATTCTTTTCTGCTGCACTAAGTTTTCGCGAAAAGAATCCAACGGGTTTCCAAACGTTGTCCTGCAATTGTTCTAAGGCAGCACCCAGTGCTACATCCGATGCATCTGTTGTTAATGTCATAGGTGCGGATGGTGAGATGAAAGATGCAAGTGTTGCATTGGCAATGCTATCTCTGCAGTCGTTGAAAGCTTGGTTTGCTGAAGGTGTCCAAATAATTTTTGTTTTGTCATTTTTTATTGATTTTTGTAGATACTGGTTAAGAGGAGCTTGAAGTTCAGCCGAATATGGAATGCATCGTCGGTAATAATTAAGCATTCCGAGAAAACGGCGAAGCTCTGCGACAGTTTCAGGCTTTGGAAATTTTCGAATGGCAGTAACACGTTCCTCAGGTGGTTGATATCCTTTCGGGCTGATGTGATAGCCAAGGAAATTTACCTCAGTTTGGCCTAGACTGCATTTGGCTGGGTTAATTGTTAGACTGTTGTCTTTGAGTCTCTGTAGCACTGTCCTCAGATGAATTTGATGTTGCTCGGGTGATTCGGACATTATAAATATGTCATCTATGTAGCAGAACACATAGTCTAAGTCCCGGAATATAGAATCAATGAATCGCTGGCAAGTCTGTGTGGCGTTTTTAAGCCCGAAAGGCATGAAGAGATACTCAAATAAGCCAAATGGCGTTGTCACCGCAGTCTTTTCGATATCATCTGGGTGCATGGGTATCTGATGATATGCTCTTAAAAGATCCAAGGTAGAGAAAATGGTTCTTCCATGAAGTTTTTCGAAAAAGTCTGCTATAAATGGAGGTGGATATCTATCAGGTACCGTTTGGGCGTTCAGTCTTCTGAAATCACCACATGTTCTCCAATCGTCGGTTTTCTTCCTCACTAAATGAATCGGGCTAGCCCAGGGGCTACTAGATGGCCGAATAATTCCCTGTTCCATGAGGTATTCTATTTCAGCCTTAGCAGCAGCGAGTTTCTCGCCAGAGAGCTTTCTAGGACGATTTGCAACAGGTTGTCCCATGGTGATTATGTGATGGAAAACTGGGCATTTGGACTGTGAATGTAGAGATGTTTGTGGTTTGGTAATACTGATGAACTCATTGAGAATGCCGTTGAAATCCTTTTGTTGGTCGACGGTAGATATACCAAAGATGTTTGCTTGTTGCAGTTGTCCTTGTGTGACCATTGAAGTATTCGAGTCCAGGAGTCTTCTTTTTCTTAGATCTACTACTAAACCGAACTGAACTAAAAAATCAGCTCCAATGATAGGCGAAGCGACGTCAGCAACAAGAAATGACCATTTAAAAATACGACGGAGTCCAAGATCGATAAGCAAGATTTTGTTTCCGTACGTGTTGATGACAGAGTTGTTGGCAGCAAAAAGCTTATAAGAGCTGGGTTCGAGTTTGCCTGACACGTATGTGCGGGGCAGAACTGACATGATTGAGCCGGAATCAATGAGAAATTTGATGTGGGTTTTTTTGTCATTTATATGGAGACGAAGCTCTCGAGATGGTGTAAAGTTGTCGCTGCTGTCGCCCATCGCCTCGGTAGACGACAGCTGGTCTAGTTTTCCGGATGTGTATTGGCGAATGTGCACGGAGCGACGCAACGATGTGCTTCAGCTCCATATTTCCTATGATAGAAACACATTTGTTGTTTTCCTGGTGTTCTAGATCGTGAGCGTGGACGGAATTTGCGATTGTTGGATTGTATATCGCTTATTGAGACTTTTGTTTCTTGCATAAATGTCTTCATCGTCCTTTCCAAATTCTCAATTCTTCGCTCCAGATGATCAGCTGTTGATTGCTTGTGAGCATCATTTGAGCTGGTGGCCATTATGTATCCATTGGTGGTGTTCTCCATAATTTTATCTGCGACTTCAGCCAGTGTATTTAGGTCGGACTTCCCGGAAACAGATAGTAGCCCACGAACACTCATTGGCATTCTATTTATCCATAATGAATATAAAAATTCATCGCTAACGGCTCCAGCTGCTAATTCTTTCATTTCTCTGAGGAGTTGTGTTGGTTTTTTGTCCGCTAACTCGAGATCGGTAAGAAGTTTGTGCAGCTGTTTTTCCCTAGAATCAGACAAGCGTTTGATTAGGTTTTGCTTAAGAAACTCGTACTTATCGATTTTGGGTGGTCCCCGTATAATGTCTGACACATACAGGAGCACATCCGAGTCTAGAGAACTTATAATGGTATCGAATTTGGTATTGTCACTTTTGATGCTCTTTGATCTGAATTTTGCTTCCACTTGAAGGAACCAAAGATCGGGTTGTGCCTTCCAAAATGTCGGCAACTTGATGTCATTCACCGTGGCCATAATATCAGCGTTGGTGTTTTCGTTGGTCGAGTTTTTATCGCCTAGATTTTTATGGTCCTCTTTGCTTGTTTCGTCAGTTTGGGGCTTCGACCCGGATGGAAGTGAATCATTAAGACTCATGCTTCTTGGAGGCTTTTTAACGTGTGCAATGTGATTTTACAGGTTATGATCGTAATCCTTGCCGATCACGTCGGGGTCACCAAATTTAGCCTTCCGAAGCAGTTAGTTCCATACACAAAACAAGTCCGTAACAATGTTAATATTTATTATGATCAAATTAATGAAATGTAAGGAAAAATATAAATCATAAAAAAGTAATTCAATTCTTTAAAGATAAATCGTTACAAGAACATTTTAAAGCTAAAAAGCAAGTGAAGTTTGTAATGGTTAAAACTATAAAACTATTCATACATTAAATCACGTTTTCAAATATAGGTGGCGCTCGAATCGTCTGACAGAAGTTGCCACAAAATGAGAAAATATCTGAAAACGAGCTTTTTGTTTGTTTTTTTATTCGTCGTTCTTAATTATGGTTTGTGAAAAGAAAAAAAGCTATTGAACTAAAGTGTGGGTTAGTAATGTGGGGAAGATGGAGAGAGCAAGAGGTAGCGTAAGAACAACAAGTTGAATTCAGGAATTTACTTTACAACATTAATGTACCTATACTATTGTGTGGAGTATATTTGTATTTCATTTCACTGCCATAAGCGAATGGGTTATGCGTATGTGTGTTTTTTTCGCAGAAATGATTTATGCTTATAAAAATTGCTTCAAGGAAAAAGGAAATGTGACCGGAGTTTCGTTTTTAGGGTTTCGTACGTAACCTACCCATATGGTAATACGGAATTTTTATAAGTTCGTTTTGAACTGTAAAATGTTGGTCACGATAAAAACATCAAGAACCATTATACAGTAGAATCTCGGAAAGATGAACGATTAAAAAACCGGCCCTGTTCATCTTTTCGAAATTTTTATCTTTTTGAGTACCTACATAGGTACTTAATTTTGGTTAAGATGTCTTTCAACACTTTGCACTTTTCTTTTAAATTTACTAACTTTACTCGGCCTTTAACTGATGGCATCTTTTCTCTACATAAATTCACTTCACACTGGTATGCAAACAAATGAAATTAAATGGAAAAATGCAAAATCAAGCAGAAAATAACAGTTTTCCAAGAATAATAATAATAATAATATAGTAATATTATATGAATCTACTAGGAATAACTAAAATACGAATAAAGAAGAAAAATAAATTTGTGGGTTTGTGGGTATCTATTCATGTATCCAAAAATCAACCCGTTCATCTTTTACAATACTGCAATGGTGATTAAATTCCGTTCATCTTTCTGGGTAGTTCATCTTTTGGAATAGTTCATATTTCCGAAATTTTACTGTACCTAGAAACTTGAAATTTGGGACACTTATACATTGCGGTGGTCCACATATGTACATATATTTGAGATAACTTATCACTCAAAAATGTATTGTGAAACAATGAGGGTGTGGGTGGCGAAATGTAGATTAACTCGAAAAAAGAAATTCTTAAAAATATGTATGGTAGGTGACCCAAATAAGGGCCAGCGCGTAATAAGGCCCCGTCTTCCAAAATCATAAAAAACGTTAACAAATTGGCACACATCAGAGGAACTAAAACCGTAAAAAAAAACCGTTCTGTCGCAAACGTGTCAGCGCCTATCGCAAAAAGTTGGTAAATTTGCCCGCACGCTCCCTTTACAGCTACATACTGTGAATGCATTTTCCTTGCATAAATGGTTTTTTTTGTTATCTTGGCAGTACATACAGTATTGTGCAAAATATTTGCAAGTTTTTTTTTTTTCTTATGTTTTGTTAGCTAACAAACTCCCTTATTTGGTCCATACCAAAAAGCTGTGAGGAATAATAAGAAACAATTTAGCTTTAATACTTTGTACCAAATACCTACATATATTATTACAAAAAAAAATAGTTGCATACATATGTTTTTTTTTTTTTTTTTTATTATAAAACATCAACGGTACATGTTAGGTATTTATTTGCTTTCTTTTAAATAATAAACTCAACGTAATAGGTATGTACGTACTTTCAACTCAGTATTTCATTAGAATTCTGCCTTTGTTTAGAGTAATTAAAACACAAAATCACTGTAGGTAGGTATTTGAAAAAAAATTGCAAATGTTTTGCACAATACTGTAGGTACCATCCTACTTTAGGAGGAGCTCCTTATATAGAATAGAATACCCCTCCCTTATTCTTCCTTAATCAAATAAAATTTAACCATTCATCGGTTCACCACGTCCTCATCGTGATTCTGGTGAAACAGATAGTGGGTCAAACATAAAAATTGGATCAGAAATCAGAAGCTAGAGCCCTAGAAAGGTAAATAACATTACCGCCAGAAGGACTATTAAAATCACTTGTGACATATGATGCAAATACATAATGTCCTACATAAGTATGTACTTATAAATTAAAGTCAAATTATGTAGTATAATATGCATACAAACAACAGCACACATGAGGGGTACATATATACATTACATACACACATAGGTACATACATACTAATAATACATAATTTATTCGTATCGAACAGAAACATACATATACGAGTTCACTAACCGAACAACCTGAAAACAATTTAATAAAAGGAAAAAGGGATACATACACACAGAATAATGTCCTATCTCAACAAGATCGTTTTGGTTGTGTAGAGAAGAATGAGTGCGTAATCTATTTCTGTCCTGCAAGCTATATTTCCGAGTAAGCTTTTCTTCTAAACCAAACCAATTCGAAACTTTAAAAAACAAAATTCTTATCTTATACACAAACCACACACACATCATATTTTTTACAGCGCCACACAGATTGCGAGGAAACCTGCAAACAATTTGAGTGCCCTTCTTGTCATTACTATAGGATATAAATACAATGATATCACTTAATATCACTGTTTGATTCACTGTTCATGCATGCAAATGAGTTTACTCAATACAAAGAGTTTTTCTAAAATCTGATCGACGTGGACATGGTTTTACAAAAAAAAATTATATAAACTAATAAATTTGCCTTCCTTCGGGTCTGAAAAAGCACAACTAAGCTTACCAAGAACACAAAATAAAGTTGATGCTAAAAGTTTTGAGGGGCATTGCCTACAACTTGAGTTTCAAAAATTTAAATAATATCAATGCATTAATAATGTTCATACATTTTTTGAGAAAATAGATATTGCACAATGTAATGTGCAGAATTATTCCTTGTATAAAGTAAAAACAGTACCTACTACAGTAAATTTGGAAAAAAAAAATTTTTGCTGCAAAAAGTTTGTTAAATTCTTATTATTTTCAAAAAAGTTACAGAATTTACATTTTGGACCCGTTTTAATTACTTTTGCAGTAAAATGAAGAAATTTTAAAAATCAAATTTTTTTCGAGATAAAGTCTTTCGAGATATTTGTAATTTCTAGATTTTGTCCATTCGAGATTCTCGTTTTCGAGATTTATCAAATAAATTTTCGAAATTTTTTCGTTCGAGATTATAGACGTTCGGGATAACGTGATGATCCCATTCCAAACTGCTTATAGAGGTCATAATGTGAAAAACGTAATAAATAAATGTTTAAAAACTATTAAATGTTTACATTTTATTCATTTTTTTCTTTCTTTCTTTCGAAGATTTTGCATGTGGCCTGGCCTCATCCTATTGGCGCATATTTTTATACGCTTTTCAAGTATTTTATTTTAGGTATTTTATTTACCCTTTAATTTTATGAATTCCTGTTGCGAAAATATGTACATATGTAAAAATTTCCGGGTACAAAATTTCCAACAGGTATAGAGTGAAAATCGATTGAAAAATGTATGGCCTCATCCAAGTGATCGCCAGTGTATATACCATACCTATGTTTGTCACAAGAAATAAGCCGACGTCTTATATCTAGGCTAAGTTTCTTCATCAGTTCAGCCATTTTGGCGTGATTGTGAAGCAAGCATTCAAATACACTTTCACAAATATAATAATATTAGTAGGATTAAAAAAATATAAATACCTCTAAGGAGTTCCCTGCTACCCGGTCTTTTTATTAAGAGGAATTCTCCATCTTCTCTTTTCCATATTACTCTTGGGATAGGGTTGCCTGTCGTCTTGCAAGTAAGTATGACATCTTCACCTTCTGGTACAGCCAAGTCGGACGACGAATCTTCATTAAGTATGTCGGGAGGAACTAAAATATAAAATACATGATGAAATCAAATTAATCAAGAAAAATCTACAGTGCACTTAAGCAACTGTCTTTAACAATAAGTTTTCGAAGAGAAAATTCAATCTAAGAAAGCTTAGTAACGTGGGATTGTTTGGACGCGTTATAGCTAGAAAACTGTTAAGAGGCAAAAAAAAAAAAAAAAATAGAAAGCAAGAATGCGATTTGGTTGTAACAACCAAAACTAGAATGCAGCAGACTGATCACAAGTCCTATTAATGTCGAATCCAATTTATTAGAAAATGACGCCAAGTAATACATCAGATGTCCTACTGGCGCAAGATACAGTTACAGATCCCAACTGTAATATATGGCGGATGGAGCGTTATTTTGCATCATTTTCCGCAAAAGCACGTTCGACCATTCCATTTTCCATCAAATTATTAGAATTATGAACGCCGTATACTACAAGATCATTTTAGAAGTGTAATGCAGACTTAATGCTGAAAATAATTGGGGAAATGGATGGATCATCCTGCACGATCCCAAGGTTAGGTAAGGTTAGGTGGTGAAACCTGATTGACTCCAAATCAGTCCTGAGCTGCTTCAATACACTCCAAGACCTCTTCCATACAAAAAAAAAGTCAAACTTTGGTGGGTGCCCGGACATGAGGGTATTGACGGAAACGAAAAAGCTGACGAACTGGCTAGGAAAGGTTCGGCTAAATCCTTTATCGGCCCTGAGCTGTTTTGCAACATTCCAAATGCAGCTATATTAACTTTACCATCAAAAGTTGGGAAAGCAACATGTGTATCTCCTACTTCAGTCTTCGTCAGGCTGAAAGAGCCATTAAATTAAACCCTTCCAAAGTAAATCCATAAAAAACCTAGTACTCCTCAGTAGAAATAATGATATCAAGAGATTAGTGGGATTTCTTACAGGGCATTGCCATCTTCGATATCACCTAAACTGAATGTCGTCTTTGCATGGAGGACGACGAAACTGCGAAACATATTCTATGTGACTGCATGGCACTCTGTGCCCTCCGGAGACAACAGTTCCACAGAGAAATCCTAACTCTCACGGAACTTCGTACTATCTACACCAGTGAGGTCCTCAACTTCATCAAAAGAATCGAGCCTCTTCTGGTTCTCCAAACTGACTTTGTGGTACAATAGATCCTTGGGGTCGCGGTGCCCTCCGCAAATGGCGGGTTAGAATCCCTTAAAAAAAAGGTAAGGTGGCTATCCACCGTACTCGGTAGGATTCACTAAGGCCGAAGTAGGTCCATTGTATTGCCAGGTAAGACCATTCTTTCGGTGCTCTTGGAACCATTTTAGAAGTTGTATAAATTTTCATATTTTATTGATATCCATTGAGGAAATATGTTGTAGCTCGATTCAGGAATGTTCTCCAAGAATCTTTTTCCTTAAAGAGGAGAGTGTTGGCCTTTTCAATTCATTATGTGAAGAATGGACGAAAATTTATCAAGATTACTTGAATCAGTTAATAGAGTCAATGCCCCAGCGATGTGCTGCTGTTCTAGCTGAAAACAATATGGTTTTTTCGTATTAACGTGAAAGGTATATGGTATACTCAAATATCAATTGATTTTCTAATTTTAATACAATTTCACAGGTCTGTGTAAGATTTGACGTTATTGCACGCCTCCAATAATGAAGATATGTAAAAAAATTGTATTTCTATGCATTTTATCGTAAATAAGAAAGTTAAGAAAATCGTATAATGGAGCACAAAAAAAAGTTTTTAAATGAGTATAATTTACAGTCTACATTAGCTATAAGTACTGCATTGCAGAATTGGTAGTATTTTAGATGTACAAAGAGTAAAATAAGTGACACCGTGAAAAAAATATTTCTGTGGTACTTTTTTTCTCAAATTGTTGCCCGCGTATCCATATGGGAACGCCAGGAGCGATAGGGTACAGGTTAACATTATTGATGTTTTTACTAAATCGTGATTTGCTTTGCTGGAAAATGTGTTTTCAAGACTTTATTTTAAATCATATGGTTTTCGAGAAAATTGACGCTGCAAGATGATCTCGATTACTAAGGAGAGCTATGTTCAAATGATGAAAATGGTCTTTTAAGCAACCTCCACGCCTTGTATATTCAACCATACCGTAATCTTAGGGGAGAAGACGATGCTGATGAACAAGGCGATATTCCAGACAATGTTTGCCCAGCGCAGTTGAGATCGGGTTGTGAAATTGGGTTTGGAAATGGACAATGTATTGAAGACTTTGACACGCCCACAGAGAATTTTGATGAAGTTCTCGAAAATAGTGTTTTACGGGATGTTCTGGATAATTCATCTTGGAATTTATCTGGTTCACTAGCTGTAACTAAAGTTATAAGCGTATCTCATGAGCCACCTTCATTCCAGTTGCGTCGTGCTCAGCAATCTACCTCCAGCTGTCTTTTGCCAGCATTCAATAAGAATACTACGTTCACTTGGTCAGAAGATGACATTGCGCAATGATACCGATTTTCCCACAACCCAATTACGAAGACTGTCATAATTTGAGACCACACGAGCAACTCGAAAAAATTATAGATGATGACTAGCTTCAGCACATTTGCGATTGTTCGGAAGTATATGCCACTTACCAAGAAAATAAATTTCCGAAGATTACTGTTAATGAGGTTCGCGTTTTTATTGGTACTTTGCTTGTCAGTGGATACACTGGACAAAACAGTTACAGATCCGTGTGGAGTAAAGGCCCCGACCGATCAAATCCGTCGATCAGTTGCTCCTTCATTTTTAAGTGCCGGCTCGATAGAATACACACATTCTTATGGGAGATGGCCATAACCAACGGATGCATGAACTTTGAAGGATAAAGTACTCTGTCAGTACTCAAATTCAAGCATTTAAATTCACACATTCACATATTGAAGTTCACGCATTCACAAATTGAGAGTATGTCACCTTTTACATTGGTCGAGAAAGATCGGCCGGGACCCGAATGTCATGGAAAGGGAGGTAGGGGGGTAGCTCGCCTCGGCTGGGTAGCGCAACCGAGACGATTTTTGCGTGTTCTCTTTTATCTCGTTTCGTATTTCCATTCACTTGCTTTATTCTTGTGTTCTCAGAGTTGAGTTCGTGTCGCCGGACGAATTTTTTTAGAGACTGTGTTCGGTGAGTGTTCTGTGTTTTATGGAAAGTTTTGAGTGGTCTCATGATTTAATCAAACATTTGATTTTACATTTTCAAATGCACGAAAATCTTTATAATCTAGCTTATCTAGATTATATTAAAATGGTTAAGAAAGCAAATTCAATTACTGAAATTCTGATTTTTCTTCATTTTCTTAGGTAAATCTGGTGATGTTTCACAGCATTTAAGTAAATCAAGAAGTATTCGCTGGTCATTGCTACCGTCTAGATCCAAGACGTCAATAAAACCATAAATACACTATATCTAATCATTCAAAATTTCAATATTTTTTCCATGCATTTTAGACTTTTTTTGTTTTTAGTTCTATACTGATAGCAACATATTCCGAACACAGCGCGTTAAGAATGAAGGGAGAAAAGGATTAAATAGTCGGCTGTCGAAATCGGGACGTGTATAAGTACGGCCCGAGCCCAAAAGAGAATAACGATAAGTCAGCCGACCTTTCTCGGCCAATGTAAAAGCTGACTATGCATTTTCATTGGTGGGACCATGGAGAAAATGTAAAGAAACTGTCATCGCCGTTGACATTCGTTTGACAGCGTTTCTTTTGTTGTCTGTACACACTTTCACGTATTTAAGTTCACACAGTCACATACTGAAGTTCACGCATTCACAAATTGAGATTATGCATTTTCATTGGTGGAAATATAGAGAGAGTGAAGAGAATCGTTTGATATTTCTACGTAGATATGTGACGGATTCTATGGGACTTCTCTATCCGCCAATGCTTCAACTTCCACTTCAAAGTACAACGGAACGAAGTCGACTTTGGGTCGGGGCCTTAATTTGTCCGAACTTCTTGCTCAAAGTGGTCCTTGCTTGAGATGTTTCAAGCCTTATCATACTGCAGATTTATAAGTACGCACTCGTACCAAACTTGTATCACCAATTGGACATGTAATCAATAAAATGTCAAAAAGGTAACAGAAATTCTCTCTGTTTTATTCAGTAAGCTTTTAGAAAATGTATGAAAATTTCGATTTTATATATGGATACGGACCTGAACCCTATCGGCAAAAGGACATTTTGAGGATACCAGGACCTTTATTAAAAATCTAATGATACAGTTCATATATATTTCCTCTAATAAAAGTGCTCCTAAATTTCTTTTAAAAAATTCGAAAAATTAAAGGGTTAAAGGGAATTCATAAATTCTTTTTCCTTCAAAGACTATTTCATGAAAAATTGTACTTTTGCACGCCACTGTTATTTACACGTAACATATTTGTCGTGTATAAATAAATCATTTTGTAATACAAACCTTGTACATCTATGCATCCGATTTGTTTCTTCATAGGACTAGTATTAATTTGGCACATGTAACATCCTTTGTCACTTTCTCTTAATTTATTAATTCTGATTTTCCACGTATGGAAATTTTCATGTGTAACACTTATCCTTGCATTGTGTGTTACGACTCTACCTTGCAAGGCCAATACAGTTTGATCTGAAGCACGTAGCCATCCAACCTTTAGATTAAAAAGTTTTTGTTTAATTTTTTTTTAAATAGCCTTATAGTTGTTTTTGTAACCTTATTGTTTCCGAGATTTCTCACTGTACAGGCAAGAATAGCTTCTCTACCAGCAGGATATGTAACATTATTTATAGTTCCAATAAATTCAGGATCTGGATCTAGGTTAACATGATTGATATCTGTTGAAATCAGTAACATTTTAGAATGTACATAAATTTCAAACACTAACTAAACAGTAAATAACAGTACATCTAGTACGTCCAAAAATTAAATTAAATTTAATACATTACCTTGAATTGTTTGTGAAAACGATCTTAAGAAGTTTGTCAATGCACAACAAATTAGAAATGTAGTTGATATTTTATCCATTATGCACCTTGATTGAGTAATATTGACGAAATTAACAATATGATTAGGTTACGTCATCGGTTGAGCACTGAAATCAAAAGAATCAATTTTATGAATTAGTACTAATGTATGTGTGGTACTTATTCACTTATGTTTATACCTATGTTATGTATTTTTTTAAATATTAAAATGCAGTTGTATCAGGAGGATGATAATGCAACATAAATAAACGTGAAGAAGCTCTGCATACAATTGTAATCAAGCTAATAAATATTTAATCCAACAAACAAATGATTTAATTTTAGTTATGTACATACAGGGCGTCCCAGTTAAGAGGTACATATAAGTGGAGATTCCTGAAGTTCCACGGAACAAAAAATCGTATTGTCAGGCGAAAATAATAAAAAGCATGCAAAACAAAGAATTATTGAACGAACGATGGGTTGGTCGACTTAGCCCCAACCTTTGGCTGTAATAATTCTTTGTTTTGCATGGTTTGTTTTTTATCATTTTTGACTGAAAAAAATGGCTTTTACTACAACTTCTGTTAATCGTACGTGAAAAAGTTGTTTAACATGATTTTTCGAGAATTCGCCAGAGATAAAAGTTTAGTAAAAAAAAAGTTTTGTATTAAATAAAAGTTTTGAGAAAAATTAATTTTAAGTAAACAATTGGAGCAACAAATTTTCATAATTTTAAGTTTAAGGAGCCATAACTTTTTTGTGGCTACATAAAATTAAAAACGCTAAAATCTCCATGCTAAGTTGTGGCGATTTTTGTAGGAAGAATCACCCAAATAGTTTGGCGTAAATTGTGAGAATTTTGGCATTTTTTCCATAAGTTCTTTAGACATTTTTTCCATTTATGAAATATGAAAACACGCTAACCAATTTTCTTTGGAAAAAACGCCAGAACATTTTTTGGCATTTTTCCCGAATTGAAAAAGGAAAACACCCCAAAAAAGGTGGTCCCCTTTTTTTCAAATAGAAAAGAAAAAAAGGCGTGAGTACCAGGTACTCGTGAAAACATAACTAGTGCTATTAATATATAGATAACGCATTAATACTATGTTTGGTTACACACTAATACTACTGAGAATAATTAACAAATAAATATTACGTTAATAAAAATAAAAAATATCACAGAAAAAAGGTAATTTGTTAAATAAACAAACAAACATATGTACTTAATTTCAAGAGCGTTGTTGTAGCGAAATTACTGTATTTCACATGCATTTACACTAACTTCAGAAGTACTTTAGTTCACTCGTGATCAGTATTATAGTATAATATAAAGGTGGCCAAATTCTAAAGTACAAATTCTACAAATTGGCGGTCATACTTATAACCCAAAAGAAATTAGCTTGGAAATGCAGCCGGAAAAAACTATTTTTTTCTGGTCTTATTTCCAAACCAAATTTCGAAATTAAGCCAAAAAAGTAAACTTTTTCTGGCATAATTTCCGTTTTAATTTTTGGGTTTTTTTTTCCAAAAATGTGGCGTTCTGGCGAATTTTCCTTTTTTGTTTTTGGCATTTTTGCGTTTTTGGCGATTGCGATTAAACTTAGATTCGTCGGTCCTCATACCATTTTTAGACCAGCTGGGTTCTTTATTTGCATGTTCTCTGGCAAATTGTGGCCGCCTTGACACTAATGGTGACTGACTAGCAATTCGTCCGAATATAATTTTCCACAAAGACGATTTTTAAAAGTGCTAATGGAAAATGGCACCGTAGCGCAAGTGGTTAGTGCGTCGGACTACTGAGCCAGCGGTCTTGGGTTCGAATCCCGCCGCAAACACCTAAAAGTTTTTCACAGTGCCCACCTCTTCGAATGTCTGACAAACATTAAAGAGTATCATTTGTCACGATTGAGCTTCTCAACTCGCCGTTCGGAGTCGGCAAAAAACTGTAGGTCCCTTCCATTCGTGCAAAAATATAACACGCACACACAAATGGTTGCGAGAAGCAGGCCCAGGTTCACCTCGAGCTGTAGCGCCAACTAAGTAAGTAATGAAAAATGTAGTTATACGTTTAGTTGTTATTTGATTTTTCTTTTATTTTATGAGTAGTCAAGACGGAATCCACTTAGCTTAGGCGAACAATGGCAACATCGGCTCTAGAGGTGGTTTTTCGTTGCCGGTTCTTAGAAATTTTATTTTGGACAACCACACGTTCCCTGGAGCCCTCGGTGTAATGTTTTCCGTGTTATATTCTACACTTTTGTGTGCGAAATTTAAATTAACTTAACGAACAATAATCTTTATGTGCTAAAAAGTACCTCAATCATAATAACTGATGGATAAATTAAATGAAACTTCGAAAGAAACAAATGTGTGCTACATAAATTGTCCAGACTAAGTTAACCAACTTTCACAACATGACTTTTCTTTTGTTATTGTACATAAATTCAAAGTAAACAATATGCCGATACTTTACAGTGTAGTCCCAATAGCAAATCTAATTGCTTATTTAGAGCAAGTTATTTTCACTAAAGTGAATTGAACGCATTTTCTAAAACAGTGCTAATTTTTTTTGTCACCACTGTATGTATACGAGTATGTACTCGAAAGCATCCACATCAAATGCAACGCGTTTTAATTTTATTGAAAATTGCAGCGTTACCTTATTTTATTTCAGTATAAATGTATTAAATATAAATTAAGGAATCTTGTATTTTAATTTGCCTTTATTTATTTCGAATAAGATTCAAATAATGCATCGGGCGTATAAACATAAAATGCAATTTTTTCATTACAAAATAAAATATATTTACATAATTAAGAGCATAGCTTGTAAAAACAAATATAATTTAACTTAACAGCAGTAAATAATACGATATATTGTTTTCTTTTACAATATATATTACTTGAAGTACAGTTATCGATTTTTTTTACTACTAGAATACATGCAGAAACTTACCTAAAGTCCAATTCTTTTTCTCTTAAATCTATATGAAATCCCAAACCGTAAAAGTCGACTTGAGTATGATATTTTCTGGGCAACGGTATACTGAGGACTTGACAATTTTAATTTGTTTAAAATTGTTATTGCTCTGTTTATATACAGTCTAATAATAACAACTTAAATTTAATTTAAGAATTTAAACCACTCATACATATTATGCGTCCTGTATAAGGGGTCATAAAATCCAGTTCTGTTTTCTTTTTTTGGCAATATATTACAATCTCCACTTCAATAATTCATTTTAACGAGAAAATTCACTCCTCGTTACAACATTCTGTATATCAAATAAAAAATAACTTTTTTATAAGTTTCTGTATATTAGAAATAAAACTAGAATACTATCTTTCAAGTTTTTAATACACGAAGTACACACCGACACTACTTGAGTGAAAGATTTTGGAGTCTGCGCTGTGTACAGTATAAGCAATCGATTTTCCAATCATTTTACTGCTGTTCAACACATGACTACTTCAACACATGATAAGGAATATCAACAACAATAAAAACATTTTTATCTTTTTATTAAATAGACGACAATATTATAAATAATAATGAAAATAGCCATATTTACACTAAATACTTTTATCTTATTTTTGGAAGCTTTGTCAAGCACTAAATACTGTTGTGGGTAGCTGTCGCGTAGTGGTAGTGGTCTTCACCTGTCACGCTGAAGGTTCACGGTTCAAATCCAATGTGACAGAACAACTTATTTCTCACGAAATAAAAATAAGTCGATCAATTTCAGAAGTTAATGTCAACACCTACTGCCAAAGCATAAGAAAGAAGAAATTGATCGCACACACAATGGATAGTAAGAAACATCTGGAAAAAGCTTTTGTGAATCATAAGCAACGAGAAATACTGTCAATAATATACAGCTCTCCAATTATTCTGGACACTATCCATAGAAATAGTTGAGAAACCTACCATCTGAGTAAGTGAGTTAACTACCACTACGCCGATCTGTCTGTCTCTCGTTCTTGTTCTTCATGTGCTTGCGCTGTGTGTAAACTTTGTAACGGTAAAAAATTAATTTGTATGAAACGAAATATAATAAAAAATGAATAATCGCCTAACTAAGTCTTATCCAAATTTATTTGTGTTAAACGATAAAAGTTTTGACAAACATTTTTGCAAGAAGCTAGGCTACATAGAACTGCTGACGCCGAATATTTATTTATTCTAATAAAAAAAAGTTTCATACATTCAATAGTAGTGTTCATTAGTAGATCAATAAAGGCCCATTGTGTTACCAAGGATCTTGGGAATATTTAACCCCGCTACTCATGAGAACCATTTGGAGCTTTGTTTAAAGGGAAAAAGGCTTCCCACGTCTTTTTGTACTAGGTCACTGAGATCGTCGCAGAAGTATTCTATTAGGTGTAGCTTTCTACTACACAAAAGAGCTGGGCATGAACAGAGGAAACGCGTTGGGTTCTCTTCCACTTCTTCAACTATGCAACTTCTACAGAACTCATTTAAAATGATGCCAAGCCTAGTTGCATGCTTGTTCCTTATATGCAGCAGAAAAACTTATCGTCTTCCCCACCTTGGTACAATACAGAGTTGCGCTCGCTACGCACTAAACGAAACAAACTGTAGCGCACGTACCTTAACTCTCGTTCTGTTTCTGATTTTGCCAACTACCATCTCGCATACTCCCTTTTCTGCGATCTCTGTGAATCTCTTTACCACGACTATTTAGACCGAATGGAATCAAATCTAATTTCTGACCCCAAACGCTTCTTTCACTTCATCAATGCCAAAAAGAAATCTGATAGCTATCCGTCTTCTATGAAACTCAATGATATATTGTCTGACAACCCTACCATAATAGCAAACTTGTTTGCTAATTTCTTCAGTCAGTCGTTCACGAACCACATCGTTGAACCCGATATTGACTACTTTTCGTTCATGAACAACTGTCCTCAAACTTCACTTGCTTCGCCTCATATAACTTTGTCCTAGAAAAAGATGAATAATCTCAAACCCGATTTCTGCCCGATGGTGTACCTGCCATTGTCTTAAAAGAATGTGCGAATCATCTGTTCCAATTCCTTACGACTCTTTCATCTTTCTATCTCACAGGGAGCTTTCCCTAAACTCTGCAAGTGCTCTTACATAATTCCCCTTCATAAAAAAGGTCGTAAGAATGATATCTCCAACTATCGCCCCATCGCAAAACTCTCCTGCATACCCAAACTTTTCGAAAGCATTATCTATGACATAATGTCTTTTCACTGTAAGTCCCCTAACCAGCATGGATTCCTCAAGGGTAGATCTACAACTACAAACCTTACTGAATTTGTATCGAGCTCTCTGTGCGCTCTGGAGGATGGCAACGAAGTTGATGCAATATCTACCGACGTTAGCAAGGCCTTTGACAAAATCTCCCATGGCATTATCCTTTTCAAACTCAAAGCACGCGGCTTTCACCCAAGGTTTATTATGTGGATAAAATCTTACTTCGATGAGCGCACATATCTTGTGCTCTTTAGGTCCTCTGTATCAAACTGCTTCACAGCCACCTCTGAAGTCCCACAAGGTAGCCACGTTGGTCCGTTATTATTTTTGTTAACAATTAATGATGTGGAGTGCATTATTTTAAATTCTTATATATCTATCTACGCCGATGATATGAAAATCTAAAGGTTCATCAAATCACCCGCTGACTCTCACCCACTCCAAGATGACCTCAACAGGTTTTCAACTTGGTGCAAACACAATTTTTTGGAGCTTAATATCAGCAAGTGCCAAGCTACTCCCGTAAACGTCTCCCAGCCCCTTCTAGGACTTACTATATATGTAATGAACTCGTCCCCTCTGTCACTTCTTTGCGTGATCTGGGTGTTATCTGCGACAGAGAACTCAATTTTCGCTCCCATATAGATAACATAATTAACAGAGCCAACTCCACGCTTGGCTTTGTTAAACGCTGGTCCAAAGAATTTTCTAATCCTTATGTCACGAGATCACTTTATTTTACCTTCGTGAGACCGATTCTTGAATATGCTAGTCATGTTTGGTCACCTTACTACGATATTCACTCTCTACGAATTGAAGCGGTACAACGCAGATTCATCCGGTTCGCCTTACGCGGTCTTCCATGGCCCGACAGGTATAATTTACAACCTTATACAGATCGTCTAAGATTAATTAATGTTCAGTCTCTCGAAAAACGCCGTCAAATTGCCGATATACTCTTTGTTCAGCAGTTATTAGCTGGAAATATCGACTGCCCCGCACTGCTCGACAAGATCAGCCTTAGCACTAACCCACGTAACCTTAGATCTATTCCCCTCTTCCGACTGAATTATCACCGTACCAATTATGGTTATAATGAACCGATTTCTCGAATGCTTCGCGTCACCAATTCCTTCCAAAACGCATTTGATTTCCATTTAAGCAGATCCTCTCTCAGAAATACCCTACACTACCACTCCATCTCTAATATGCCCCATTCCTAGAATATTAAGTTTAGCCTTAAATTCTTAATTTAGGTTTAAATTTTAGATTGTTTAAGTTTTTAGTATTAAGAATGCTTGTAATAAGCAAATAAATAAATAAATAAATAAATAAATAAATAAATTGTCTATAAGGCAGTGTCCTGTAATGACAACGATAGTCATGCGTATATGTAGTCTTTCTAGTGACAGAAGGTATTTGGAGCGGTTTAGATCTAGTTTAGGCCAGATATGTTTGGTAATTTATTAAATAGTCTTCCAAATCTTCGAATATTTATGGAATCTTGTTCGAGTATATGTACACACAAATCTCGAGACGAGAGCGGTCACGAGAGAGTGAGAAATTGAATCTGCCCAAAGAAATTTCTTAGACTGCGAATTTTAGCCGAAGAAATTTCTTTGGGCAGATTTATGTATCTTTAAAATCGCATGCACTTGTGAGAAAAATAATCGTAGTGTAAAATGTCATAATTCTTGCACCTTCACTGCGAGAAAACATTCTTTCTCGCAACGATTTATTTTTCAATGCGATTTTTTGACATTGTTTTCAATGAAAGAGGTAGAAGTGAAACTAAAATTTCGAATTACGTCACTTAGCGTATTGTTTGTATTGGCAAACCCTTTCATTTGATACCCATGTAATGGAGGTCGTGAAGATAACGGTAGTCTGCCATATTTGTGGACCGCCATGTTGAATTTCGAATGACGTCATTAAGCGTATTATTTATCTTGTCAAACCCTTTTATTTGATACCCATATTAAGGAGGTCGTGAAGATAACGGTAATCCCAAATCTTCGTGGACCGCCATGTTGAACTTCGAATGATGTCACTTAGCGTATTGTTTGTCTTGTCAAACCCTTTCATTTAATACCCATGTAATGGAGGTCAGGAAGATAACGGTATTCCGCAATTTTGGTGGACCGCCATGTTGAATTTCGTAATCCGCCATCTTGGGGTGTCCGCCGTATTAAATGCTTCTATGACGTCGTATAACCTAGAATACTCTCCGGGTCAAATCGAATCCAACGTCAATTCCAATAAATGTATATTCAGCGTCCACAAGAGCTGCAAAAATGCAATAAAACAAAACAAAGGAACTATTAGCCCAGGATGGAGTGGCAGGGAAAATCCTATTCGAAGTCAGGCTTAACAGATTCTGTGGAGAGCCAATGATTGCACTTGATTCGCGCTTTTATGAAGAGCGTAACAAGAGCTTCAACATCACGATCTTGATCACGATGAACCCTAGGCAAGGCTTAGTAATAATGTGAACAGCTATCGCCTGCATCCACAGAATTATTGTCATAACGAGTCATACTCATACCACATAAGTACATACTTCTATCTTTCTGGAAAAGTTCTGAACACTTCATTAGCAAATGATCATTTCATCAATTGATTATTCATTATTATTATTGTCATTATTTACACTACATATAAAATGTTGATGGGGTTTCAGCAAGCAGCAATGGATATTCCTTTGACGAATTGAGAATGCTCTCGATCAATGTACACGATCCGACTAAAAGCATTTTTTCTTCAAATTGACTTTGAGACCGAAGCAATGGTGTAATACGGTTTTTTTTTTGCAACAACGCATTCCAATGTGGATGATGATCTTGTATGCGAAAATAACTAAAAAGCTTTTTTTGTAAGATCAATAGTGACGCAGACGAAAAATTCAATAATTGATGAAGATGCTGGTGAACAATCAATACAACGAATGATTATCAAGCTCGGAGAAAGCTTAATTGATAACCAATGAATGCTATGTACATATCAGAGTGCATATATCTACTTTAAGTGAGTAGGAACACTCTCTAGACATTGTGCAACGCACAATAAGTGAAAGCAGGTCAATAGTATTGATTTCATTTCTTATCTGCCATCGCTTTAATCAACAGAGCCCACAATACATTTACCAGCACCACCATATGCGGCTGCCTACATAAGATATATATATATACATGTAACGAGTATATTGTACATATGTATGTATGTATGTATGTATGCATGTATGTTTATGGTTTTCCCATGAATGCTTTCACAAA
Organism: Brachyopa scutellaris; assembly: GCA_949775065.1. NCBI lineage: Eukaryota > Metazoa > Arthropoda > Insecta > Diptera > Syrphidae > Brachyopa > Brachyopa scutellaris. Next base: position 28,540,329 of record OX459113.1, on the reverse strand, counting down.
ACCAAATGCAGGCTGGTTTCATCGTCCGCGTGTAGGTTTCCTGCTCTGTCATTGTATGAATTGGTGTGACCAAGCTAGCTTTCTTGAAATTGGTTTTATTTATATTTTTTTTGCTATTTGTTTTTCATCACATAGGCTTAGATATTGATCGCAGATAATAAATCTATAGATTTAAATCTATTACAGATTGCTACTATGACGACATATTTAACGATTTTTATTTTTATGATCAACACTTTTTAGCAGCCAAATTTGATAGAATCTGGTCGCACTAAGTATATACATGTACTTACAAATATCCATACGTAGTCAATTCTGGTAGTTATTATGTCCGTTCGCGTACTTTTTGCACGAAATATGTGTTTTCTGTCAAATGTTGAAGAGTGGGGGTGAAATGCTCTCAAAGATAGGAAAACTTCGACAAAGTAAACGAACGCGTTTAACAAGAAGAAACGAAAAATGTATGTTATTTGACAGATTTGAGAGTTTTCATATATTAGCCCAAAGAAATTGCTTGTGCTAAAATTCGTAGCATGGGTACATTTCTTACCCTCGTGAGCGCTCGCTCTCTTTTACAAAAAACTACGAAATTTTTGCGTACGCGAAAAGTATGTTTTCTCTTAAATCTTTTTGTTAGTTGATCAATATTCTAAAATTGAATATATTTCTTTTATTTGAACCAAGCTTAACTTGTTTTTGTTTCAATTTCTTCGAAACTTCAAGGTCATTGAGGGAGCCAAAAGTACTTTCCAAAATTTCGGTAGTTTAAATGCATTTGACTATTTTGTTAGATATATTTTCAAAAAAATACCGCCGAAAACACAAGTGTGAGTTGGAATCGATTCAGTACCATATAAGGGTGCATATACATATTATACATAAGGGTTCAATCCCAGCCAATACCCAAACGTTTTTTCACAGTACCACCTCTACCAAACATCTGATATATATCTACCAATAATCTTCTGAGCCCGCTGTCCGGAGTCGGTAAAGTCCCTTTCATTCGTGCCGAAATGCAACACGCATACACAAATGGTTGCGCGAGAATTAGGCCCTGGCCCTAGCGCCACCTAAAGAGGAAGAAGAAGAAGCAATGGAAATGCAATATCTTAGAAGAGTACTAGGAGTATGAAGAATACATACCTATACATATGTACATAAAAAATAGAAACGAATATAAACTTAAAATAGAATGTGCCGAAATAATAACGAAAAACTAAAAGCTTAGGCGGTTTGGCTTGGCCACCTCTTAAGGATGGAAGAAGATAGACAAGTAAAAATAATTTTGGTAGTGAGAGGATACAGGGAAGAACAAGAGAGGAGAGAGAGTTAAGCCTAAAACTATTTGTAATAGGTTGAAACTATCATAGAAAAAGTAGGAATCGATTGAGATGACGTCATTTGATGACAGTAGCTACGCCTCGTTATTGAAGTTTTTATCCTGCGGAATTGTTTCTGGTGTTTTCCGATGCAAAAAACGTACATATTTCAGGTTGGAAAATACATAAACATCCTGCGACAAAAAAAATATAAATGATCCTCTATTCAATTCCATGGGCATGAACTCTCTCTATCGATTCAGCCATTTTAGCATAATTTCGGGGGTTAGGGGAATGAAAGGTCTCGCGCAATGCAAAATCACCCAAAGCGAAAACTCGCAGAGGGAAGAATGAATTTCATGTAATTTAGGGTGTTGCGTTCCTGAAAAATGAAATGTAAGCGTTTATTTAGGCCACGCAAATCGATTTTTGGTAGGCAAATGCATTTCGCGCAAATGTGAAAGCGTGCAAAAAGAAGTCGCGCAAAGCGAGGGACCAGTGTATTACTATTTTTGGCTTTTTTCAACTGAACAATTTAAACAGACCATGCTCGATTAAAGGACAGTTTCGAAATTTGAGAAATATTAAAAACAATTGGGGTTTCAAAATATGTTTTTGTTTTATGTTTTTTACGCAGATAGATATTAAATGTTTGCAATAATTTTAATTACATTTTATACTGATATATTTTTTTTAAATTGTAAAACAGTTTTTATTGGAAGGTCTGATGTTAAACACTACTTCGATCGTATTTGGCGGATTGATAAAATTCAAATGATCTAGAAGCACTTGCGATGAACGATTCCTGGGCCTGATTCATCATATTCTTGTTTCGAAATCCACATCTGTTGGAAGGTAGACAGAGATGCTAAAATTGAGCCACCAATCCAAACAGAGTATTTCCTTTCTGGTGGTGCAATGATCTTAATTTTGATTGTCGATGGAGCCAATGCTGTAATTTCCTTTTGCATACGATCAGCAATACCTATGAACAAAAACAAATAATGCAATTATGTGTTAAAAAACTGTAAAATATGAATATTACCAGGATACATTGTGGTGCCACCAGACAGAACAGAGTTGGCGTACAAGTCCTTACGGATATCAACGTCGCATTTCATGATGGAGTTGTATACAGTTTCATGGATGCCACATGATTCCATACCTAAGAATGAGGGTTGGAACAATGCCTCTGGGCAGCGGAAACGTTCATTTCCAATGGTGATCACTTGACCATCAGGTAATTCATATGATTTTTCCAATGAGGTTGAAGCAGCGGCTGTTGCCATTTCTTGTTCAAAGTCGAGGGCTACATAGCACAACTTCTCCTTGATATCTCTGACGATTTCCCGTTCAGCTGTTGTCGTGAATGAGTAGCCACGTTCAGTTAGGATCTTCATCAAATAATCTGTCAGATCACGACCGGCCAAATCTAAACGGAGAATAGCATGTGGCAAGGCAAAACCTTCGTAAATTGGTACAGTATGGGACACACCATCACCAGAATCCAGCACAATACCAGTTGTACGACCGGAAGCATATAGAGACAAAACTGCTTGAATTGCAACATACATGGCAGGTGAATTAAATGTTTCGAACATGATTTGAGTCATCTTTTCGCGATTTGCTTTAGGGTTAAGTGGGGCTTCAGTCAACAAAACTGGATGTTCCTCGGGAGCTACACGCAGTTCATTGTAGAAGGTGTGATGCCAAATTTTTTCCATGTCATCCCAATTCGTAATGATTCCGTGCTCGATGGGGTATTTTAGGGTTAAAATACCTCTTTTGCTTTGGGCTTCATCACCAACGTAGGAGTCCTTTTGACCCATACCAACCATCACACCCTGGTGTCTGGGTCTGCCAACAATAGAAGGAAACACAGCTCTTGGAGCATCATCTCCAGCGAACCCAGCCTTGCACATACCAGATCCATTGTCGATGACGAGGGCACCCGCATCATCATCACACATTTTTACGAGTTTGTGTTATTCCTAAGCGCTGTAAGTTAAATAATCCTTTAGTCCCGATAAATATTTAACAAACCAAAACACAAAACACAAAACTAAATAGTAGTTATACAGAAAGACACTAACTATTTTTTTTTTTAATTCTTTTAAATCTGTTTATATAAAATCTATTCACCTTACAAATGCAATAAAAAATAAAACGCGTTGGCCACCTCACTCAACCGCAAATGACTCGCGTATGCTGCTGCTTCAATTTTATATGATCTTCTTTAAACCAATCGGAACCATGTAGGAAACGCACATTCTCACAACAATTACTTTTTTTACAGAGAATATCCTTATAAGTAGTTGACACAGCAAATGCATCTGCAATTTACATGAAAATCGTTCTTACACATCTACAACAACTTGTTGTTCATACACACTTGCACACTTGCATGCAAGTTCTTATTTAAACACCGCCACAGTAAACAGTGAAAACAATCAAGACATCGGTGCCCATCCAGAAATAGAAACTAACCTTAGAAGGATTGATTTAATGGCGCGAAAATACAACAAAAATAACTTTTCAAGGTTACCCGGCGGAAGAACACCGCACAGAACAGCATTTGGGTACGTATCTAAATATACCTACATGTATGTGTTTCTGTGAATCATACAAGAAAAGCACATTTCCTTATTAGACAAAATTAAAGGGATAATGCCATTTTTATCAAGTCTTTGACTTAACGTATAATGGAAATTATTTAGTTTTGAATAAAATAATAATAATAAATAAGCCAGAGGACAGACACATTCATCAAATCGGATCCTTATGACTGCAGGACTTTATTTAGATTTGAAATAATCTGTAAGATCTGTCTGAAGATCGATACAACAAGTGTCACTAAAAGCTTATAGATCTGGTGAAAGAAAACACTTTAGAGGTCAATCGGATGGGGTCATCGATCCTTTAAGACAAGAAAATACTTCGATTGCCCCGCGCAAAAAGATACTTAGTGCATTTATGCTGTTTTTTAGGAGAAGCGTTTAAGGTTTTCTGTTTGTAACTTTTTTTTCTTATTAACGGATTTCAAGCCGAATGCTTTATTGCTCTCATAATTTCTATACAATTTCCTAGAGATGGAGTTAGGTCTGCAATATTATCTAGCTCGGGCCAACTATTTTGCCAGGAAAAACAGTCCGTAACAATTCGATAGCCTCACATATTGTTTTTTTTTTAACTACAGTGAAATCTCTCTTAAGTGGACAGCCACGGGGCCGGAGTTTTTTGTCCACATAAAAGAATGTCCACTTTAGAGGAAAAATACTACAAAATTAAGTTAAATAAACATAAATATACGGCGTCAGTAGTCCTATATAAATTACGTTAGGAAAACTTAAACCTGACTACGTCGTTAAAATAATGTGTTTATATGCACGCATACATAGGGCAAAGTGGCATGCAACTACGGCTATACCTACTCTTAGCATCATCATTTCGTTTCATCTTGTTTCGTACTTTTTAGCTAGTTTTTTTAACTTTATTACTTTTTTAGTTTTAGAAAATACTTAGAGTGTAAGTTGGGTAAAAAATGTCGTGTTCTACTTGTCAAACGCTTTCATTTGACACCCATATTAAGGAGGGGAAGTAAAGATAACGATAATCCGCCATCTTTTCTATCAAGACGGTTGTAAAGATAAACAAAGGTAATCCGTCATCTTAATGCGTCCATAGGATATGTATTGCGACTTCATTTGTTGAAAGCAATTCCATAGCTTAGGCTGTACGAACCCAGCCTGTAAAAATCAGAACCCTTGGTCTTGCTATAGTCGGGTAAAAATAAAAACGGATGATGCCTTTAAATTTTTAAAATAAATCTCCATCGCAATTAGCTTTCTTTCGTATGAATGGTCCAGAAATATGGATGCGCTTTTCGCGAGCTTTGACAAACTATTAGAGTGGATCTTGTCCACTTATGGGGATTGTCCACTTAAGAGGGGTGTCCGTTAAGAGGAATTTCACTGTAACTGTGTTGAGAGCTCTTTGATGTGTACCCAAGGAAATATGCATTGGGTGACAAGCTAAGAGCGAGAGTTTCTGAGATTAAGAGAACTTTTAACATTTTTTTTTTAAGTTAACGGGACTTTTCGAGCTAGTATTGCATGCATTCATTTTAATGAGCATTTTTTTTTGTAACATTAGAATAGCCTCAACTAACTTCCTTTCTCATAGTAAGCGAGAGTTTAGCAGCGTGATCATCGGAAATCTATCGGGAGTGATGAACGGTTTATTTCTTGTGTTTATGATCTGTTTAATAGTTTAAATGGGTAGACATGCAACGGAAATTGCTAAAATAGAAGCTTACCATGAGCAAAATCTCTCTAATCGCGCTATAGCTAAAAAAAACTTGATCGAAGTCCAAAAGTAGTTAACAGTTATTTAAGAAATCCATTATTTTACGGAAAACATTGCAAAGGCCGTACTTCTACTGTACTTTCAGGCCGAGAAAAAAGGCAAATTATAAGGTTGGCTTCCAATTCAACCCCTTTCTCTAAGTAAGATTAGACACAAAGCTGGGCTAGAAGTTAATCAAATGACCATAAGTATAGTAATTAAGAGTGCCGGACACCTGAAGCGTATAAAACTAAAAAAAAAAAACAACCACTTAACAAAGCGCGAAAACAGCAGCGGCTTAGTTTTGCCAGATCGTACATGGCTTGCAACACTGATGGCAGCAATCATTCAAACGATTGGCGGTAAGTGATATTTGCTGATGAAAAGAAGTTCAACCTCGATGGGCCCGACCGATACAACTATTACTACCATGATTTAAGAAAAGAAAAATTGTTTTTGGACCGTCACCACAACGGTGAGGGAGGAGTTATGGTATGGGGCGCCATATCATATTGTGAAACGATCGATTTGGTTTTTGTGAACTGTAGAATGACAGCACCTTACTACAAAGCTGTACTGGAAAGGGCTCTACCTAAGTTCCAGAATATTTTCGGACCACTGCCGATCATTTTCCAGCAGGACAATGCGCCAATTCACACAGCTGGAATAATTAAGACTTGGTTACTAGACCAAAATATAGAACAACTTTCCTGGCCACCCTACTCACCAGATTTGATCATAATCGAAAATGTGTGGGGTTGGTTGACACGAAAGGTGTATGAAGGTGGGAAGCAGTATACCAACAAAGAGGATCTTATTGAAGGTATTAAAGTGGCCTCGGCCAGTATTTCCCTTGATCTTTTAAAATCATTGTATGATTCCTTAAAAGACCGCATTTTTGAAGTAATTCAAAATAAGTACTAAAATAATTGTGTAAGGAAGCTATAGTAAATAGATAAAAATAGTTTTCTTAAAAAAATAATAATTGATTTTCATTTTAACTAAAAAAAAACAAGGTGAATTTTTTCTAATGTTAAAAAAAAAAAATGCATTTTAGTGAATCAAAATGAAATAATCTCAGAAAATTCCGTTGGATTTTCGAAACTATTTGAAACTTTTCTTAGTCTAAAGTACCCAGTCCTACCTTTCAACCCAATATATAATTACATATGTACAGATCAAAAAGGTACAAAAAACAGTTAATTTAAAAATAAGTTATGTGTGAGGCTATTCATATGTTACGGACTGTATTACAAAATGGGTTTCCACCTTAAATTTTTTACGAAGACATAAATTGTTTTAACTTATCAATTCCTGAATTATATTAAGAAAAAAAACCCCCGGCCAAGTGCGAGTCAGACTCGCGCTGAAAGGGTTCCGTAGTTTTAAAACTACATACATAGTTATAAAAAGAAAACGACTCACCTGTATATTCACTTTTCCAAACTTATAATAAGTACATACTATTATTCACTATGAGAAATTGGATAAACATTAAGAACGCGGCTGAGTGTGTAGCGCGTCCATTAACCTTCTTTGCGCTGTACTACTGAGTTCAGAGGTCTCAGGTTCGTTTCCTGGCAAAATCCGTATTTTTGTTTATTTTTTTTTTATTTTCTTATGTGGCAGCACAATTTCGGATATAGCCTTTAATTTTCCCAAAATTATTTGTAATCGAATAGTGGTGATTTATTTAAAATTGGTCCAGTAGTTTACGAGTTAATCGGACGAGAAATCGAATTTTCCGACGTGAATTTCTCAAAAACTAGGGGAGACTGGGGCACCTTTGAACGTGGGACAGCTTTGAACATCGCTAATTACAACTTAATTAATAAATATTTTAAAGCGTCAACCAAAATTTCCATATGGTGATACCCTCATCTTTAGTCGTCAAGACTTTTCGATTGTTTCCTCAGTCGTCGTCTATCAGTAGCCGGGAGTACAGAATTTATGCACACAATGTCGTTTTATATTTTTTTTTTTTGTTAGGATGTTAAACATTTTTGGTGAGTGTCTCTGTTTGTGAGTAATATTTATTGGAGGCACCGTTTAATTTGGAATAAGAATAAAGTTGGCTTTTTGCTTAATATTTTATACATAATTCGTTATGCTGAATTTTGTATCACTTGGCATGTTGGGGCAGGTTTGAACAAAATGGACGGGACACTTTTGAACACGTTCTAAGGTGCATACCTTCTCATTTAAAAGTTGATCCCCTTTTTGTTGAATTCATTTCTAGTGGTATATTAATGTTTAACAACTACAAAAAAAAAACAACTACCGATCTTAACGCAAGTTACATCAAGAGCGCCATTCTAGAGGTAACTCAACAGATGTTCAAGTTTGATTTTAAAAAAAAAAAATAAATAAATTGTTCATTTAAAATGGTTTTAGTTCAAAAACAAATATTTGATACATTTGAAAACAAGCGCGCAGCCACTAATTTACTGTCATAAGCCATTAATATAGCTACAGTTCAAAAGTGCCCCAGACCTGTTCAAAGCTGCCCCCGCTTGGAGCACATTTCAACATTAGGGCTTATCTTTTAAAAAAAAATTAAATAAATTATACGCCATTTTTGGATTTACACAAATGTTGTTTTAAATTGAAGGGTAATTTCACTTCTCAAAGTGTGAATAACTTAAAGACCAATATTTCAAATACATTGGTGTTAAGAACCCTTCAAAGGAAAAACTGTTCAACTGTGCCCCAGTCTCCCCTATACAACTTACGAGATTCGTTATATTTTTCATTAAATATATATTAATCACCTATAAACCATGATTTTTTCAAATTTTTGACTTCAGTAGTTTCTGAGAAAACACCATGGTCCTTTTTGTATGATATTTTTCACACATTTTTGGCAATAACTCCCAAAGTTTCTGAGGGAAAAAAATTAATTAAAATATTTCTGAAATCTTTGTTTCAAGCTCTTTCGAATGATGCCCCAAGTAATATATTTTTCAGAATTTTATTTTTTTTGAGATTACATTTTACCCACCCTGTATAATTGTTTCACAAATATTTTTGAATAATATCTTGTCCATGTATATGGACCACCGTAATGGATAAGTGAGCCAAATCTCAAGTTCCTAGGAACAACGGTTCTTGATGTTTTTATAGTGACAGACATTTTTGAGTTAGAGCGAACCTATAATAGTTCCGTATTACCATATGCGTACAGAGCCCTAAAATTATTGGCTCTGCATAATAACCACGGATTGGAAAATATTTGCGAAGAAAAATACCATACTGGGCCAACTATTTTGCGATTGAGCTCGTATTGTTAATTAATTTTTTAAAAGTAAGAGTTGTACATTAAACTCAGATGCATTTGTTTTTAATACCAAAATTAAGACATATTTTTTATTTTTTTTATGTGTTTAGCATATTAACATAGACGTAAATAAGTACATATTTTAATACGTTTGATTTCCGGTCTAATACTCTCAGCCATTTGCTGTTTTTATTTTAAAACTTACAACGTGTCTTATATATTTTATCTTTTTTTGTTTAACTATTTTGTAAGAGCATTTTTTCCAACTCCTGATCATCTACACAAAAAGAAAATTTACATTTGAAGTCAGATAAAAGTTCCCCTGTGTTAGAAGGTAAGCATTGCAAGTAGACATGCACATCCTGTTCTTCCAGTTCCTTTAAAATTGACTTAATTATTTGCATTAATGTATAATCGAACTGTGGAAACTTTTCGCAGTTAATGACAACAGGGTATTGGTAGTTGTATTCCAGGCATATTGATTTAATTTTATTGCGAAGATGATCACCACCAGCGTAATAAATGTCGGTACAAGGCACAACATGGATAAAAGAATGTCCGTTTACCTGTTGAGAAAAAACAAAGTTTTATTTACCATTTTTTGGGGTATAAACATTTGTTTACTTACATTCTTTAAAACCGCTATAATTGTGGGGTTTGCTAAGCGAATTATGATAAAAATCATATTAATAATGATTCCGAATAGTAAACCAAGCTCAACCCCTCCCATAATGCACACGAGGAAAACTCCAATCCAGTTATAAAAATCTCTTTTATTTTTAATCCACAGATCTTTTATAATGCTGAAATCAAGCTGAAAAATTTAAATTAATTTATAGACGTATTCAAACGGACAGTAAATATTATTTATACCATAAATAGAACTGCGCTAATCAGAACAGCTGAGAGCGTGGATTTTGGAATGTACTCGAAATAGGGTGTGAGGACACCTAATGCAAGAAGAACAAGTCCACCTAAAAAATAAAAACGTTTTTAAAATTCACTTTTGTTCAGAAAATGTTAAACAATTTAAAACAAAATTTATATGGATCTACTACCAAGCATATAACACAGAACTCAAATATTTAGGCTTATATTGGAATAAAAAAAATTAACAAATTGGCAAAGAGTGTCAACATGAGCACCTTTAATCACTAACAATCTCTTCATCCTAATGCTATACCTACATACATACAGTAAAACCTTACCCTCTGTAATTGGTGCACCTCCAAAATGAACCGCATTTCATGCATCTACTGGGTTTTTTCATATAAGCGAACCTCTGAAAACGGAGCACCTCCAAATTGGGGGAAAAGGAAAGAGAGGGAGAAATTACAAGTATCAGTGTGTAGTACGCATGTACGTTCATATTATGTACATACATACAGTGCGGCTCACTAGATTAGAAGCATGCAATTTTGGGAAATGAAAATGATCTAGCTGCCGATATATGACAGTTCCAGAACAAAAAAGGATGGTGAAAGAAAGAGTGATTTGTGCTGAACGCAACGGTGAATTCTAAAATTTTCCGAAAATAGGCTAACTGTACTTTTGAGATATGTTAGTTGAATCAGTCAGATTCGCGAAGGCGAAAATAGACGAATACCATTCGGAAGGCTTGTCCAAGCGTGCTATAATTGGCAGGATCACTCGGAGTAATCATGCTGTTGGTTATCATTTAAAGGATCCAAAAATTTGCGGAAAAAAACACAAAAAATATATTTGGCTTCAGCAGTCCTAGGTAGAACCAAGCCTTGCTTCCCGCAACCATTTGTGTGTGCGCGTTATATTTTAGCACGAATGGAAGGGACCTACAGTTTTCTGCCATCTCCGCGGCCCATAAAGCTGCGGAAAAACGAAAAATTGTACGATTAGCCATCAATTCAGAGGTTTCGACAGCTAAGATCGGAGATGCAGCTGGTGTTACCGCAAGTAAATCTACTGTTCGTCGTGTGATTCCTAGTGCCAAATACCACGAGCAACTCAAGCTGAAAGAAAAATCACCACTTAATGTTTCTCGAAAAAGCCAAGGCTTACAATTCGCGAATGAACACATGACCTGCGATGTGCAATAAGCAGCAAGTTCGAATAGCTGAAAAAAGGAGGTTTTTTGTGACGAAACAAAATTTAATTTAGATGAACAGGATGGTTATAACTATTACTTTCACGATCGAAGAAATGAGAAGGTCTTTAAACCGCCATCATAGCAGAGAAGGGTCTGAGGTATAGCATCTTATTATGGCACCATCGATTTGGGGGTTCAAAGCTCTAGAATGACAGGAAACAGCTGCACAGTGGTGATGAAATCTGCTTTTCCGAAGATCCACGATCTCTTCGGGCCACTTTCATTGATATTTCAACACGACTGCGCTCCTATACACACAGCTCGTATTGTTAAATCGTTTGTTGCTAGTAAAAATGTTCAACTTGCTCCATGGCCACAATTTTCGGCTGGCTCATACGAAAAGTATACGAAGGTGGAAAGCAACACGATGATAAAGAAGCGCTTTCGAAGCCTTTAAACTGGCGCCAATTCTTGTATTTACGTAAATATTTAATATAAATTAAGAAACATCAATAATATATGAACATATATATGATATGTATTTATATAAAAACCTTTTCCTTATTTTAAAATGTAACATTAACTTTCTATAATGCAATAAAAACATAAAAAAAATACTGAGAAAATGGGGACTTATATCATATCTATTAAGGGGAGTTATTTCGATTCATTTGGGGAGTTATTTCCTGCAGCCTAAGTTTATGTAGGTTCAACAGTAGAATGGAGCAAATCGAAAATAAGCAAACTTGATTGTTAAGAAAGTATGATATTTTGGTTCATTAGGTTTTTGGCGTTTGTTGTGAAAGATAAAAGCTGTCTGGAGTTTTTCTTTTTTTCTATTACACCTAGATATATGTATATGTAATGTATATGTATGTACATTGTATTGTGGTTTTCCAATGAGAGGTGTTATTGTGAATGGCCCCCTATTTCGGTAGCTGTCACTTTTGAAGCTTTTATTCTTTGACACTTAACAAGTAGAAACTACGCCATTACTAAAAATGGAAAGATACATGCTTTAACAATGCATTGAAATTATTAAAATTCACTATAAAAATGGTGAAAATCTTGCAGTCACAGTTCGCAAAACTAAAGCATTTTTTGGTCGTCGTGAAGCACCTTGTCGGACCGCAATACAGAAATTGGTGGAAAAATTCGAGCGGTTGGGACAAGTAAGTGATGTGAAGAATAAAACCCGTGCACTTCGCTCAAGAACAACTGAGAATATTGCTGCTGTAGCCCAAAGTGTTGAAGAAAACCCAGGTTTGTACATTCCTCCTCGTTCTTTGGTATTGGGCATTCCACAAACGTCATTACACCGTATTTTGCATAAAGACTTGGGTCCTAAGGCTTATAAAGTTCAGTTAACACAAGAACTCAAGCCGACCGATCCTCAACAACGTCGTGTCTTTGCTGATTGGGTCCTTGGAACGCATGAAAATGATCCGGAATTCCATCGAAAAATCATCTTGACTGATAAGGCCCATTTCCACCTCGGTGGCTACGTCAACAAGCAAAATTGTCGCATCTGGGGCTCGGAAAACCCAAGAGTTATTATTGAGAAGCCTCTCCATCCTCAACGTGTGACTGTTTGGTGCGGTTTATGGTCATTGGACCTTACTTTTTCGAAAATGAGGTTGGATCAACAGTTACGGTGAATGGATTGCGCTATCGAGAGATGATTAATGATTTTTTATGGTCGGAGTTGGATGGTATTGATCTGGACAACGTTTACTTTCATTATTAACGGCATACCTTCCTCTTTATTATGAAATAAACATCCGATCATTTATCTCAAAAAATGGCATTTTTCTTTGAATACCAAAATAACACCTCTTATTGGAATACCCTTTATATACTACATTAAGCCACCGCTTAAGCTAGGACACATAACTACTTTACTTGGTGAGTTTTTTTTTGGCATTATAACTAGTTATAGGTAGTAGTAGTATTTAGTATGTAGTATATTCAACAGTACAGTACGCTCTCTATAGAAGCTACCGATAAAATCTCGGGAAGTTGCATTGAGTGAGTTTGTTGCAAAAAACGACTCACAACGTAATCAGTTTGACTTGTTAAACTTATACATAAATATGTTATGTAGGCGTACATATATAAGATATGTATGTACTATGTATGTTTCATCAAGCGATCAAACTTATGAACTTTATTTTAATTTAACTAAAATCTTAGCATTCTGCTTTATAGAGAACATGGGAATTGGTTTTTGCGATAGCCATATTTTTCGAATGTAGCCACCGACGACGCACGCGAGAAAATTTTACTGAACTGATTGCACTAGCAAGAGAAAATATAAAAATGTGCTCGTATAATGCACCGATAATAGTACAATAGAAAAAAAGGTGTAAAATATCTAAACAGTTAAAAAGAGAGACAAAATTCAAACAAAATAAAGGATCATGGATTGAAAGTTGCATTTACCGGGTCACACTTTTTTGAAAAGTAGCAATTACTGAGTCAACAGTGGTAAGACTTTGGGTGCTGCTTTTATCGTGAGTGTACTGTATTTTGAGCATTGCCAGGTGTAGTTTACCAGAAAAGAGAAAATTTTTTAAATATTTTTTTAAAAAGAAGCAAATTGGTTCTTTTTTTTTTAAATTAAGTAGAAAAATGCATTCAAAGAGTTTATTCAAAAGCTTAATATACGATCATTTTTCTGTAATTTAAATCAGTTGTAAGATAACTATAATAAAACCCAATCCTGGCCATTTAATTGCAAAATAATTTAATCGTCCGATAGCATATCTTTGCCACCAATGCTTTTTTTAAATAGTCTTTAAGGCTGGACGTCGAGTCCCGTCGTTTTTAGTTGTTGTTGTTGCTGTATTTCTACCAATAGACCGACGAATTTTAAATGGCTGGAAGCAGTTTTCGAAACACAATGACTCCAAACTTAGTTTGAACTCCAGAAAATTTCACTTTGAAGTAACCATTTAACCAGTCATATCGTACGGTTCCCAAACTTGGAACATAATGTATATCTGCCAATTCAGCTCAGAAACTGCCACAAAGAACAAATGAAAGAAACCATCTTTTAATATATAAATTTCAGTGTGACGTTCTTACCTGTCAATCTTACGGTTAGACAAACAGAAAAACGAATGCACACAATGAAGTAAAATTTCGTATTCCAGTTCATTAACATCCTGTGCCTATTACCGGCCGATTTTTAAATTAATTTATTTGCATTATTATTTAAATTAATGCAAAAATAAAAACACTCTCACAAATGCCACTTTCTTGCGAAATGTCATTTATTCAAACTACAAATACTTAGAATCCACACTTGTGGATTCTTGTGGGTGCGTTCGCACTGTCTTTGATTCTTCGAACAAAATGACAATGTATGTATTGTAAGTAACACTATATAGTTTTTAGACACGGCCGAAGCCGGGCGGGACAGCTAGTATTAAATATATCCAGAGAACAACGAATACGAAATGACGCCACAAAAGGGTGGCGTGTCTAAGAATTGGGCAGTAGTGGCTGAACGAGCCAGGTCATCCGCAATCTCATTTCTTTCAATGCCTCTGTGACCAGGTACCCACCAAAGTTTGACCTTATTGTGAGTACCTATAGAGATTGGAGAAAATCGAAGCAGCACTTAACCAGTCTTGAGTCCAAAGAGTAGGAGCTCAAAGCTTTGAGTGCGGCTTGGCTATCTGAGAAGACATAAGAAGACATCAAAAACACTATGATGTCTCCCTGTGGGTTAATCAAGGCGCAGATCTCAATGGCGTGGACCTCAGTTTGAAACACACTGGGGAATAATTCAAGAGGGAGGGATATTCTGGTATTGGGCCCAAAGATCTTAACACCAAAACCAGAGGCCACTTTCGTTCCATTAGTATACAATACTAGACTTTTTGGGGGTAGGGTGGGTCCGCCGCTTGACCATGACTATGGCATGCCACCCCGGTTTCAATCTCAGCAAACGCCTATGTAAACATTTTTTGAATGTGCCACCTCTTTTGAAATGTTTGACAAGCATTCAAAGAGTTTCATATGTCATGAGGAGCTTCTCAACTCGCCGTGGGGGGACATCAAAAAACTGTAGGTCCCTGCCATTCGTGCAAAATATAGCTCGCACACATAAATGGTTGCGAGAAGCAGGCCCTGGTTAACCCCGAACTGTAGCGGCACACAAAGAAAGAAGTCCAATAAATAATTATTTGTATACACATAAATACCTGTATATATGCCTGACAATGGTGTCTTTACTCCACTAGCTTGACTTACAGCTGATCTTGTAAATGCCCCGCATGTTGGCATGGAGCTAAAAAACGAACCAGCAATATTGCAAATTCCCAATGTAAACATTTCCTGAGATGCATCCAAAGAGCAGTCTTTCACTGAAATATGAAAACAAATATAAAATAACAACTTGGAAGATCACATTTACACTCTTACCAAAGGCTTTAGCTATTGCGACGTTGGCAAGAACTGCAACAACAGGTACAACAAAAATACCGCTTCCTAGTTCCTTACAAATGTCCACAAAATTATACGTATTGTTTCCATGCGTGATACTAAACGGCGGAAGTTGTAGAGAAGGCATTGTTGAGTTCACTTTTGTGGACAAAGCAAATGGAACATAATCATTTCCGTTATTCTTGATATAATAGGCTACGACAGCAGAACCAAATACAACAATTGCATTCCTTGATATACTTATATACCATAGAAATCGCTTTAGGAACCTGCGGAAATTACTTGTAGTGGCAAACTCAATTTTGCTCAATTGCTGTAAGAAATATAAATAAAATAAATAAAAAAGATTATCTTGTAGAGTTAGGTAGTTTCTTTTTAAGGAAAATTGAACGATTTTCAGTAATTGTACATATTATTATGTAGATCTGTTTGGTATATTTTTTGTGCACAAGCGAATGAGACCTGTCAAAAAGTAAAATCCTCTCAAAGACAGAAAACTTTCACAAAAGTAACCAAACACACTTTTGGTAAAGCCTATCAATTTGTTTTTGTTTCCACTAACAATGAAGATCACAAACTGTCAGATGACCAGCGGCCGAATTGCCGCATCCATTAACGAGTTACTCGTTAGCGAAATGTGACGATTTGGCATTATCGCTCAAGTAATCGAGTTTCATTTTACCTATCATTTACTCGATCATTCGATAACGAGTCCCACTCACTAACTCGTTAACGGATGCGGTAATTCGGTCCCTGGTTTGACAGAGTTGTCCAGCTCACCACAAGAAAAAGAGGTTGAGTAAAATTTAATCGTTCTATATTTTTTAAGCTCTCATTTCGCTTTCTGCTTGCGATGTAACATACTGTGATACTGTGAAAATTGAATTATATACCACACAGGGATGATCTACCGATACTCTGTAGCCTGTGTAACATGGAAGAGAGGGAAGACGTTTTGCACTTCCTTGGCAGATGTCCAATCCTCAGGGAGACAAGGAGGGAAATCTTTGAAAGCGATACTCTATCGGAACGCGAAGTCCAAAAGGTTCTTAATGAAATAAATGTTACAAAACTAACCAGGCACTGCAAGATTGCATCACAGTATCGAGAGCGGA
The DNA here is from genome assembly GCA_949775065.1 of Brachyopa scutellaris. NCBI lineage: Eukaryota > Metazoa > Arthropoda > Insecta > Diptera > Syrphidae > Brachyopa > Brachyopa scutellaris. The sequence goes on along the minus strand of OX459113.1, from coordinate 28,523,757 downwards.
TTCTAAACGGAAATTTCTAATACTTGAACGTACTCCCCTAACATATTATAAAATTTGAGTTTATTCTACTTTATAAAGTTAAATTTTGTTGTCAACCAGGCAGACGGCAAAGCCATGCCAACCGATTTTTTTGTAATTAACATTGTAACAAATATTTAAGCTCTAAAATAAAAATCTAATCTAATCTAATCTACTGTGATTTTTTCGAGTTAACAAACACAGATTCATGTGATTCTATGAACTTTTACATAGTATTACGAAAAGTAGCGTGTTACCATACAAACCTATTATTACCTAGTACAGTAATACCTCAATATTAAAACATGGAGAGTTCGCGTTTTCGAGGGTTCACATTTTGAAGTGAATACTTCTTAAGCGACGTATTTGTTTTTGAAAATGTAGCGTTCAGATAAATGTGTTACGATAAAGGGGAAATGTGTATACAGAAAGCATCAGGTCTGTCTGTCTGTCTGTATGTCTGTCTATCTGTCTGTCTGTATGTCCGTCCGTCTGTCTGTCTGTCTCTGTCAACTTCTATGTTAATTGACCAAAATGATTCACATTGGCAGTTTATATTGGTATAGTGCCTAAAAAATAAGCTACAAAATCTGGACTTGATAGGTGGCGCTGGAGTCAAGTTATTAGCAACTTCTATATTAATTGATCAAAATGAATATCAGCTGTATATTATTATATGTTTACATACATATGTACATATTTACTAAATGCTATTACACATTTTCTATCGATTGTACTAGACAACTTTCTTCTTCTGTTTCACATTAAACATACACAACTGCTTTAGATTGGATACCTAAGTCTTACTTTCCCGTGAGCCATGCGGATGAGGCTCACATTTTTTTTTTTCAAAATGTAAGCTTAGCTGAAGGCCCTAGCTGCTCAAGCTGAATATAAATATATATTGTCAATGTAATTTATTCGTTGTCAATACAATTATAATAATAATAATAATAATTAACATGTACGAAAAAGTATTCAACTTTTTCCTGGTTCACATTATCGAGGTTGTACTGTATAACTATGTATGTTATGTATTTATTAAAAAAAAAAGTAAGACCCCAGTAGGGAATCGTTGGCGATTTTATCAGATCTTGCCAAATCACCACTTATTTCATCAATGAAAATCTTAAAAAAATAGCAAGACCTTCCCAAAATCATGCTCATGCCTAGGAAGCGAGTTGGTATTGTCTAATGTCTCTTGTTTTAAAATTCCCACCACATTTGAAACTAGAGAATCAATTGTATTACCACTTTGCTTCTCAGGTAATAACATTCTTCAGGCCTGTGTTTAGGCATTGTCAAGGAAGCGAGTTAGTAATCGAATCTGTTTTTAAATTCCAACCAGTTTCAAACCTTGAACATTAAACACTTCGCTTCTAAGGGAATGACCGTTTTCAGGCCTCTGTTTGGGCATTGCGTAGGTAGCGAGTTAGTAATGGCAGATCTGTTTTAATAATAAATTCCAATCATATTTTTGAATAACCGGCATCGATTGCATTACCTCTTTGCTTCGTATATTTCCCTTTTTCAGGTCTTTTATTCGAATGGAAATCCATAGCAAACAAGTCTGAACAGGTTGTGTATCGATAGTCTTTATTACTCCCTTCTTGCAGTAAGATTTTTTTTGTTGAAAAATAAGTTTAGAAGAAAAATATTAACTTGTCGATTTTTATTTCAAGTTTAATTATTAGTGCATAAAGACTTCAGAAAAAATAAAACTTTGGGGAGTAAATTTTTAAAAAAGTGTAGTGAAAATTAGTTGTTTTAGTTGTAGTTTTTTATTTATTTTTTCTAAAACTGAAATACGCTTCTTTTACTACATGTAAATCATATATCATATATAAAATATAATACATAAATCTCAATGTCACGTTGTTATCTATCAGTCTTCCGCCACGATAAACACAAAAATGAATACACACAATGAAGTAAAACTTCGTATTCCTGTTCTTTAACACCCTGTGCGGGTTATAGGCCAGTTTTTAAATTATTTTATGCGTAATATTATTGAAATTTATTCAAAAATAAAAACACTCTCACTAATGCCACTTTCTGGCGAAATATCACTTATTCAAAATACAAACACAATCCACACTTCTTTTGTGGATTCTATTTGTTGGTAGTTTGCAAATCTTGGGGTGTGATTTGATTCCTTGAACTAAATGACAAATGTATCTATTGTAGGTAACATTACCTACTTTTTTATACACGGGCGAAGCCGGGGGGCAGCTAGTACTAAATATACTAAGTGTACAATCATTATTACTTACTTACTTACTTAGTTGGCGCTACAGCTCGAGGTGAACCGGGACCTGCTTCTCGCAACCATTTCTATGTGCGTGTTATATTTTTGCACGAATGGAAGGGACCTACAGTTTTTTGCCGACTCCGAACGGCGAGTTGAGAAGCTCAATCGTGACAAATGATACCCTTTGATGCTTGTCAGGCATTCGAAGGAGGTGGTACCGTGAAAAAACTCTTTTAGACCCGGCCAGGAGTTTTACCCGGGCAGCATTGCGTAGTATTCCAAAGCACTAACCACCACGGCCACGGTGACCACCATCATTATATCACATTTAAATACTTGAATTTATTTATTTGATTTTATTTTGGAATAAGGGCTTCCTTAGAAGGGGTAGAGGAAGGCCTGTCTTTTCCATTTACTGGTAACCGATAAAATAAGTGCTTCCCTAGAGGCGGTATAGGAAGACCTGCTTTTAGTCCTTACTGATGATAACCGATAAAATAGGTGCTTCCCTAGTTTAGGAAGGCCTGCTATTACAACTTCCTGGTAGCCCTTGAAATAAGGCCTGCAAAAGTAAGCGAAATGGCAAGCACTTGCTCGCTATGACATCGCAATGTTAAAATAAGGCCTGAAGTAATGCCAAAAGGAAGCGATGATTAGCTTAGTAAAGCCAGAGAGAATCACTGGGGTAATGTGTAAATTCCCTACTGGGACTATTTATGGACCTAGTAGTAACCAGATTTTCGATTCCGAAAATATGCATTTTCCAATAATAATCTGAACAGGTAGGTAGGTAGCAGCTGTGGTTTCAGTAAACAAACCGAATTATAGCCCATTCCAAATCTCGGTGGATTTTTTCGCACATGTTTACTCTTTTCTATACTCTGTTTCAATAGACTTGCTAGTACAGGGGAGATAGGATGTTTGCCCCTCAGTCTGGTTGGAATAGCTTGCATAAACCTGTCGCTCTCTTAAGCTCTCACTGGGTTACCATAGTATGCATGACAAATCTCAGCAAATCGGAGAGGTAACCCGTAGGGTTACTATTTGCTGATTTAAAAACAACACAATTTGTTGAAAATTTTAGTATGATGTGGAGAGCATTTGTGCAAGTATTTTGATGTATTATTATTATATGTCGGAAACCTTAAGCTTATGAGATATAAGCTACAACCAAAAAAAAAAAATTAAATATTCGCTCCCGCAACCAACAAGCATCTCGTGCAAATAACTTTCATTATAAAGCACAAAAGTGAACAATTGATATACTGCATTTTAATGGTTTCTCCTGAAAAACAAGAAAATGGAAGAAACGAAACCAAGCGGGAACACCTTGACATACTCAAATTCATTGATTGGTTCTCAAAGCACAAAATCCCAAAGCTCTTTGATAAAAACCACAGAAAAAGCTGTAAAGATTTGCTTTGACTTAATAATGGTAGCACTACTGTTTTGATGATCATACTTTCCATACACACAGCGATGGTTGATGACGGCCACGCTAGATCATACTGTCATCAGCTGTGTGAAAGGCTGGTCATGATGGGATGTATGCGGACTTGAGGAAAATTACAAAAAGAAAACATGTGTAAGTCAGTGGTTTGATGTTAATTTCAGTGGCAATTTTTCGAATTGAGTGCCATGAAAACATGAACAGGCACCAGTGGTTAAAAAAAAGACCCATAAGGCCTGTACTGACAATTCAATTGGAACAGAGTATAGTGATCCTCTCGTGTGTACACAAAAAAACCGACGATCGTCAACGCCCACTTGAATGTGATTGGTGGTGATATGGTGTGGTTTTTAGTGAAAATGTAAGAAGTTTCTGTTTACATTTGTAAAAACCCAGTGTAGAGAGAATGCATGAAGAGTATGGATTATTATTTTTTTCCAGTGAACATGGTGATGTGATGATGATGAGATGATTATTTCATGTAAAGTGTTTACTTTACAGTGGTGGCATTGAAAAGAAAGAATGGAAAGAAATGAATGTTTTGCCCATAAGAAATTGACTCGAAAACATCTCCGGCAATCATTACGAATATCAATTTTCAAAACCAATTGAAAAGAAAACGGAAAAAACTAAAAAATAACGAAAAATGGTTTTACAAAATGAACAGGTAGGTGGTAGGACGTGTAAGCAAAAATCGATGGGATAAAAAATGAAAGAAAATGAAGAAAATTCAGCCGTTTCGTAATTGCCATTTCCAGGCAACAAATAAGAACAAATATAAAGTTGAAGAACATATTGGTGAGAATGGCAGGCTTACATACGTGCTCTTTGCCAGTTAATGAAACTAATCGGTTGTTTTTTTTTTTTCTAATAGAAATCATCTAACTTTACTTTACGAGTACTTACATTCTAGGTCTGAACATTATATTTGCATACATGTGTACATAACTAGATATATGTGTTTATAGAATTAAGATCTACAATGTACCCAATGTTGTAACTGCTTCCATGGTAAGTGCATATTTCTTTAAAGAAAATATTGAAAATTTAAGATCTTACCAAAAGTAGCGCCTAGTAAGCGAAGGTGTAACGCATCGCAAATTTTTATTTAAATATTATTAAAATTTTACATCGATGCCATTACTTATTTGCTTACCAGGCATTACATTTGTAAGATGTTTTTTCTCTCAAAAGCATTCCTGGAATGAAAATACAGTTATTCGATTTAGACAAATCAAATCATGACCAAATTTTTTCGATGTTGCATCATTTGAAGTTTGTTACTGAGCGGCACCAGTACTCTTATTAGTATTAATAATTAATAATAATAACAATAACTTAAGTATGTATGTAAATACATAAGTGCTTACACGCCATGATGTAGTAGCTACTGTTCCCAATAACTAACTTTAACTGTTAAGTTAAATGATTCCCTATAAGGCAAAAAGTAAGTGCTTACACGCCAGAATGTATGTATGTAATTAATGTTTTCAGCAATTATCATTCACTGCGGAAGTAAGTGATTCCCGGTAATCCAGTTGGTAAGTGCTTGCCACCCCAGGATATCCCCATGTGAATGTAATCGATTCTGTAATAATGAAAGTAAGTGCTGGTTGCTGGTAGCTACCAATCAGCACTTACAGAATCGAATTGGTTAGTAGTAATTTCCAACTGGGTTGTGTGCCCGTGCGAAAACTCTCGCAAGAGAAAATTCAACCCCCAAAATCTAAGCTTCCCTTATGATTTCCATCTGTCAACTCTTGGAAATCCCAAGGAAATCATACGGAAAGTGTTTATTCCTATAGAAGTTCAGTGTTGGTAGAATATTTGTTCTGATAGATGTTTTAATCTCTTTCTTTTGACGCCTCATTTGTTAAGATTGGTTAAGTGTGAGAGCCGCAAATGGTACCTATGCTACAGAAATAATAGAAGTATATATGATATGAAGTTAACTAAAAATCGTTCATGTCTTACAACTGTATTCATAAAAATTTATATTTAAGTAAATGCACACTTACCCGAAGGCTCAATAGTATTATCAAGCAAGTAAATCCTAAAACACTGTCTCCCAAGCTTACTTCAGCCATAAAATTTGAAACGTCAACGTCAAAGTTTTTCGATTTCACTCCCATCAAACTTTTAATTTGAACAAGTATTACAATTCCGGATGTCCCAGTAGTAAAGGCGCTGGTGACTGGATGTGATATAAAGTTTACAATAAAGCCTAAAAAAAAACATGTCCATGAAATATTATATTCAACGAATGTACTGTAATTAATACTGTAGCTCTGTAGTAATAAAGAGCTAATATCGCTCAAAGATCAATGTGGAGCAAGGACAGAGAGACAGATATACAAACAGACAGACAGACATACAGACAGACAGATGGACAGACAGACAGACAGACAGACAGATATGCAGACAGACATACAGATAGACACTACAACATACAGGCAGACAAACAGACAGACAGACAGGCAGACATACACAAACAGACAGTCAGACAGATAGACAGACAGACAGACAGACACAGATAAACAGACAGACAGACAGAGAGCTGATGTTTTCTGTATACACATTTCTCCTGTGTGGAATCATTTCCCCTCTATCGTAACACATTTATCATAGCGCTACATTAGTAGAAGTATTCACTTCAAAAACACCTTATGTGACTTACTTATATGATTCGGTACTTAAAAGGTCAAAAAGGGTCCCTTGTCTTGGAACTTCTCTATCAAGAACTACTATTACTAAAATAAATAAAAAAATTGTCCTAGGTAGAACCAAGCCTAGCTTCCCGCAACTATTTGTGTGTGCGCGTTATATTTTTCCACGAATGGAAGGGACCTACAGTATTTTGCCGTCTCCGAATGGCGAGTTGGGAGGCTTTTACATGACAGATGATACTCTTGAATGCTTGTCAGGCATTCGAAAGAGGTGGGCACTGTGAAAAACTTTTAGGTATTTGCGGCGGGATTCGAACCCAAAACCGCTGGCTCAGTAGCCCGAGGTCCGTCGCACTAACCACTTGCGCCACGGTTCCCACTACTATTACTAACGACTTGAAATTTGGTGCAAAAGGGACTCCCCAAACAGGCTTGTCAATGGTTTTCTTTTGCTTATGTTTATACCATTATGTATGTACATCCGCAGCCACACTGATAAATGGTTCAAACCCTTTTTATAAATTTGATTAACTCACCTAAATTGAAAACTCCCATTGCCAACTCAGCGATTCCAGATAAAAATGCCAGCATAATAGTATACTCTGCTGGTAGATTCAAAGTAAATTGTAAAGTCAATAGAGCCATTAAGCTGGTAGGTCCAATAGAGACATAGGGTATCGTTCCAAAAATGACATATACAAAAGAACCTACGAACAAAATTTACAAATAAAGTTGACAAAGTTAGAATATTAATGAATAAAGTGTATTTTACCAACAAATGATGAATAAAGGCCATATTGCGATGAAAGTCCCGCTAAAGAAGCATATGCTATGCTCTGAGGAATGATTGTCATACCAAGCGTTATGCCGGCAATTAAGTCGGCTATAGCCTTGTTTCGATCATATGCTTGAATCCATGTCAGAATATGAATACGTCTCAGTAACCAATGGGCTTTTTGTTGTTCTTCGCGATCATCTGTGGTAACTTCGTGCTTCTCACTTTTTTCTTTGAATGGTACCGTCTCTTCCACACGAAGAACTATGGATACAGAATTTTATTATTAAAATGTAAACATTTGTCTGCTTAACCATTCTTTGATATTAGTTTTTGTTTAAACAAAAGATGCATCTTTTTGGGAAAAGAAGGTGGTAGTCAAGAAAATTATATAAATAAAAAAAAAAGTGTGTGTGTCAGTCACATGCGGTAGAAGTAAAAGTTTTTTTTAAAAAATGGTGTATATATTACAGTAGAATTCCGCTTTTAACGCTCTTTTTCTCCGGTCCCTTTATTTTGATAAGAATTCGTATGAAAAAAAAATCGTTTAATACAGAAGAAAGATATCTTACCTACATCATTCAACACGGACAACTGAATTTAATATACCTACAAATATAATTTAATTACTTATTTATTTTGATTCACAAAAATTACCAAAAGATTGAATAACCTCGTCTTCAAAATGTTCTTCAAGTTGACTTTAAGAACATTGCCTTGGTAAATTTTGAGATTTTGAATGATGTTGCATCATTTATATAACACTAGCTGATCCGCCCGTGTACGCAAACAGTCGCGTTACTCACATGACAGATAATTGCCAACGCCACCTGTGGGAAGTTTTTGTGACAACACCAAACTATATTTTTACATTCAAATTTAATTTTGTTGAATTCTATACGGGGAAAACTTCGAAAATTTTTGAACCCTAGCGCCACCTATCGGGTCCAAATCTTGCAAAAGACTTTCTATTTATTTAAATATTATATGGTGTGAATTTGATCCAAATCGGTCCATAAATAAGACAACACCAAACTATATTTTTACATTCAAATTTAATTTTGTTGAATTCTATACGGGGAAAACTTCGAAAATTTTTGAACCCTAGCGCCACCTATCGGGTCCAAATCTTGCAAAAGACTTTCTATTTATTTAAATATTATATGGTGTGAATTTGATCCAAATCGGTCCATAAATAAGAATTTTCGAAAAAAGCGACCCCAACGCCACCTAGTGGGGGTTCTAACATAATCAAAAACCATCCGAAGTACCATACGAACATATGGTTTGAATATAAGGTGGATAGCTTCAGTGGTTCAGCCGTGAAAGTCGGACATACATACGCACCAACATTTTTATATATTAAGATAAATACTTCTTTAGGTATATTTGCCGACGATATAAAGATCAGCAAAACCGTTACAACCGTTACTTCTGTAATCAGATCTTGATAGTTTCAGTATCAGGTGCAGTAAAAATGGCTTAGTCCTTAAACAAATCAAGTGTCAGTACCTACATACACTACAGGAAAAAAATACCGAGTGTTCAAGTAATTCGTATCAATTCATTCTTTCTGTTGGCGTATTTAGGTTCGCCCTAAACTTTGGCAAAGCATATAAACCACATTGTGAATAGATCATATTCAATGCTAGGTTTTGTGATGGTAGTGTAAGGAATTTGAACGACCTTATGTCACTCACTCTATTTTAACAGTGTTGTCCGTCCTCCTGTCGAACATTCTTCGCAAGTATGGACACCTTACTGTAAGATGAAGCCCTCCAGCAAAGCCCTTCGCTTCGCATTAAAAGAGCTTCTATGGGTCGACCCTTTTAACCTCGTTCCATATTTGCCTCGGATAAAACCTTGTCTTTGAAACGGGTTGATAACGACATCAATTTTATGCTTCAACTGATTTTCGGTCTGATACACAAAATTAAATATTGAACAGATACGTGTATATGATACAATTATGTATGCTGTTCGTAATGAAAGGCGTGGAATGTTTTTTTTAGGCGCACCTGGTAGAAATGGAAAAACATTTTTGATTTCATCACTTCAAGCTGCCATACGATCAGTAAGCTAAATGGGATTGCCACTCGCTTCTTATGGAATTGCAGCGACTTTATTGGAATGTGCCCAGACTGCACATTTTGCGCAAATTCCCATTGAACATGTGTGTTACTGAAACACCTACATGTAAAATTTCTAAGAATTCAGACAAGGCTAAAGTTTTTCAGAGATCTAGCATAATCGTTTGGGATGAATGTACGATGGCTCACAAAAAGTCTTTGGAAGCGTTAGATAGAACGTTGCAAGATTTACGTGGGAATCAACGGCTTGATGTGGTGCCTTGATATTGTTAGCAGGTGATTTTCGCCAAACATTGCCTGTTATTCCTCGAATAAGTTGAATTTTAGAAACAGTTATTAAATATTGGAAATGGCAAATTACAAGTTAATAGTTCAACTGGCTTAATAAGACTACCAACCAATTTTTGTCGAATGACTCAATCAAAACAAGAATTGATGGATAGTGCATTCCCAAATATAGCACAACAATTATATAATCATGATTGGTTGAGTGAACGAGCAATTTTGGCTGGACAAAACAAAAACGTCAATGATATCAACGCAGACATTTTGAATATTATTGATCAACCTCCGCAATATTGATCAACCTCGGCTTTGCAATGGTAGTCTGGTACTGCAGTGAAAAGGTTGTTGAACAATGTGATCGAAGCAACAATTTTAAAAGGGAAATATGTGCAAAGGTGAAGTTATTTTAATTTCGATAATTCCAATGATTCCTCAACAACTCTGTGGCAAAAAGGAAAAACAGCTAAAGTCGACTTATGTCGAAATTGAGTTTTCTACACCAGCGGCTGCCCAATATCCAATTCTATTTGCCAGATTTTTTTCTTATTTTTATCTCTAACGGTTGCTGAGTTATAGACCAGCAAAAAACAACATCAGTAATTTTCCCCGCAAATATGCATATGGAAAACAGCATAAGTAAAGATTTTCCGTAAGCTTTTGACATATGTTCTTATGCTCCAACAGCTACTGAAACTAATTAGCAACCATTAAAATATTATTTTTCTTATCTTTATTTCTATATCAACAACTTTCTTATACGGTGCATAGTTTTTTGTAAACTAACGTCAAACCTTTCAACTGCTCTACTGGAAAATTGTAAAAAACGACATAAGCTGTTTTTCCCTTTTGCCACAGAATTATCCTTCGATTTCAAGCGTCTTCCGTTTCCGACACGACTTGCTTTTGCCATTACGATTAGTAAGGCACAATGCCAATCTTTAGGAATATGCGGTATTAATTCAGAGGTTCCAGTATTTGCGCATGGGCAACTGTATGTTGCATGTTCACGTGCAGGCAAACCACCTCTGCCTTAATAATTTTGACCGATGGAAAAACGAAAAATATTGTACAAGTGGCAACGTAGCGCAAGTGGTTAGTGCGTCGGACTACTGAGCCAGCGGTCTTGGGTTCGAATCCCGCCGCAAACACCTAAAAAGTTTTTTACAGTGCCCACCTCTTCTGAATGCCTGACAAGCATTTAAGAGTATCATTTGTCATGTAAAGCTTCCCAACTCGCCGTTCGGAGACGGCAGAAAACTGTAGGTCCCTTCCATTCGTGCAAAAATATAACGCGCACACACAAATGGTTGCGGGAAGCTAGGCTTGGTTCTACCTAGGACTGCTGAAGCCAAATATTTATTTATTTTTTTTATTGTACATACATACATATGTATATCAAAAAGCACTTGAATAAAAGTTATTAAATTCAAAACACAATATAAGTTCAATATTTTTTTTTTGTATTGTAATAGTTTTTAGCACCCAGCAAAGCGGGTGCATTTCAGCTAGTATATATATAAATATACATACATATATATATATGTACAGTGGCGAGCAAAAATGAGTACATGTTGCAGAAGTTAAAGATAAATGTATTAATATTTTATTATTTTGCTAAGAACATTAAAAAAACACTTTCAATTCAATAAGAACAATATACTTCACTGTTTAAAATAAAGAAAACAAAACACTCTTTCTCAAAAGTAAACAAAAAAATAAAAAAAATGGAATAGGTAATGTATTCAATTTTGCACGTTCTTTTCTTATGACACCTTTCCCTCGATTTCAATACTTAGTCCATAGTCCTTTGTTTTTGATGACACTTTGCATTCGAGTTGGCATGCTTTGCACTAATTTTTCGATACATTCGTGGGGAATTTTCGCCCATTCCGCTTGTATCCTTACCCACAGCTCGTTAATATTTTTTGGAGGATTATCATGTTGCGCCAGCCTTCTCTTAGCTATAGCCCACAAATTCTCAATCGGATTTAAATCCGGGCTCTGTGCTGGCCACTTCAGCGTTTTAAATAATTGCTCTCCAAGCCAGTTTTGCACGATTTTCGCTGTGTGTTTTGGGTCACCGTCTTGTTGAAAAATAATTCCTTCAATAGGATAGGCGCACTCCTCAACAAATTCTGGTAGATTGGCCTGTAGAATATCAAGGTATTGTTCCTTTTTCATAATTCCTTCAATTTTCACTAAATGACCGATATTCCACCACGTGAAACAACCCCACACCATCAAACTTCCTCCTCCGTGCTTCATGGTTTCTTTAACCTGATATTTTTGTAGGCTTTCATTTGGTCGATGCCAGTAATATTCTTTACCATCTGATTGGAATCGATTGACTTTCGTCTCATCTGACCAAATTGCTCGTTTCCAATTATCGGCAGTCCAATTTTTATGCTCTTTGTAGAACTTTAGGCGTGCCTTAACATTTTTTTCGGACAAGGCCGGTTTCTTTTGTTTTACTGCTGCCACCAAACCTATCCTGCGCAATGCTCTTCTAGCGGTCCACTCGCTGACATTCTTATTGAGGTGTTTTGCAGCGGCCTTAGGTGTTTTGGAGTCTTTGTTTTTCATTAAGCGCTCCATTAAACGCGCGTCGCCGTCTGACAAAAGTTTTGGTCGACCTGGAGGATTATTAGCGGATGACACATTTCTTCTCTTTTTTACTAAAAGAACAGTGCGTTGGTAAACGTTTACTCTTTCTGCAATCACTCTAGAAGATTTTCCCTGTTCAAGTAAGGAAACGATGTTGTTTTCCACTTCAATAGAGATTTTTTTCATTTTGTCTGTAATAACACAATGAACACCTTTTTTAGTAAAAATATCTAGTTTAAAGCCTTAAATAACTTACCGTCCACTTGAATCGGGTATAACTTAAAGAATGAAGTCAAGTAAACAGTTTCACATAAACCGAAACAAAAGAAAACGGTACTTCTGAGCGAACGAAACGAAACGTGCAAAATTGAGTACATGCAGGAACCACAGTTTATTCTTTATTATTATTAGTTTAGTAAGGAATATTTTGGTTTTGTTTTTCTCAAACAGTGAAGTATGGTACTGCATCGTGAAAAAAATACCTTTTTTTAAATATTTTTAAGGATATAATAGGGAATAAGAGCCATTTACCAAAATTTCAGAAACATGTATTCATTTTTGCTCAACACTGTATATACGAATACGGCGTCAGCACTCCTATACAGAACCAAGCCTAGCTTCTCGCAACTATTTGTATGTGCGTGTTATTTTTTCCACAAAATGGAAGGGACTACAGTTTTTGCCGACTCCGAACGGCGAGTTGAGAAGCTTCTCATGACCACTGATACTCTTTGATTCAAAAGAGGTGGCACCGTGAAAAAACTTTTAGGTGTTTTTGCTGGGATTGAACCCGGGCAGCATGCGTAGAGCGTAGTAGTCCAACGCACTAACCACTAATTAGAGGTACCTACGATTTTTTTCTATTGGCAAATATTCTTAGATCCTACACTGGAAAGCGTTGGAAACATTTTAATGATGCGTTAAATTAACTCAGGTCCGAAGGGGTTAAGTAGTTTTTTTTTTTATTTTTCATACAAAAATTCTTGCTCATACGTCATACTACAAGACAATAAATGATTACGGTGTGAAATAAATCAGTTTCGTTTGAATTTAATTTGGGTGGTTATTCCTTGTAAAGATATAAAATTAAAGTTTTTTCTTAGTTAGAAATGTAGCTAGAACACAAAATTTCATTTAAGACCGATTTCAATTTCATTTCGAGTGAAAGTTAAATGTAGAACCTAACTGATAAAGATATAAATTTGATTTTATTTTATGCGGTTTTATGGCCTTTAAACGAAAGAAGAACATTTTTTTTTCTAATTATAATTCCACATGAAATCGTACTTAATTGTTCATTTGTTTAAAATTTGATCCTATTAACGGTATGCATACACAGAAAATAACGTTTAAATAATAGTAAAAACGAATTGTGTGAAAATACAAATTTAATTTCGTTAATAACAGCGCTGTGATCACATTTTTGTAGAAAACGTATTTGTTTCTAATTAGCAAGGAACAGATTTAGTTGACTTTGCCTTTTTTGACTTTTTTTTGCTCATATTGCCTTTTTTTGCCTTTTTTACTCATATTACCTTTTTTTGCCTTTTTGGTACTATTTGTCAAAGTAGCTGTGCACTTTCTTCTTAACTATACGATTTATCCTTGCTCACACGAAAGAAATTTCAGTGTCCACACGTATGAGAGCAGGTTTTTCTCTCGTATAAACAAGCACATAACTGCATGCGTCTACGAGCGCGTATAAAAAAAAATCCCTACACACCAATACAACCCTAAATACATTTGTATCAACTCAGCATACATGCGCTTTTTCTTGTGCCCTGCGTGCAATCTCAGGCATTGGTCGCATTTTTATTAACCATCTTTTCATCTGACAAAAACCGTAAGACATCTGGGAAATATTGTTTTCGTAAGTGTGCGCCTTTTCATCTAGATCCATATTCTGTGACATACTGGTCATACTAAGGGCTAGTCTGTTGAATATTGCGTTTGCTTAAATGCGTGAAGTTCCCAAAATATTTTCTTGCTTGTCACTGAAAGTGAAAATGCCCCAAGATTCAAGGCAATTGCAAAAGTTTGTGGTGAAATTGGAAAAAGATTTTTAGTCGACCCAAAAGACCACATATTTAAGAGTTTTCAAATTACAAGTGACTTCTAGTAGTTGTATGTATGTATTTTAATTTGAGCACTTGATCTTAGTGCAATGCATAGTATCTAGAAGAAGAGGTGTTAAAGACTTTGAACGGACTCGAGGAGAAATTTCAACAAGCTAAAGGGCCAGTAGCTGAAGATGGGATGAAAAAAATGTACGCGGTTTATTCAGCAAATTAACAAAATGACGCTCCGAACTCTAAATTGGACTCATATATTAAACTTAAGGACGTGACATCTCTTATCTTGGCTCCACTGGGGTCTCCTCATGTTGAAAGGTCCTTTATTTCATTCAAGGATTTCCTGAGAGATAATCACAGACCATTGTTACCAGAGAACTTCAAAATGTTTTGGGTTACAATGTTAATAATAACGCATAGAAACCTTTATTATTAAATGCCTTTCATTGCCTTTTTCAGCGGTTTTATTTTGCCTTTTTGGCTTTTTTGGTCCACAAAATCCGAACCCTGCTAATTAATTTTCCACCACTACTGTATGTATTAAATGACAAATAATTAACAAACGCAGCATCTGCAATTTCTAAGTGATTAGATATATGTACATATCTCTCAGCCTTCGTCTTTTTATATTTTCTTGTGCATATTTATGCCTTTCAGTCCACAATAACGCAGCACTCAATCTCAAGATCTTTATCTATTATAATAACTAGTGGTTACCCGGTGCGCTTCGCTATACCCATTGAGAACAGTGTTTATGTCATAAATGTAATAAAATTTTTTCGAGTGGCTTTTCGGAATAGTAATGATAATGACTCCGGTGGAGAATTAAATGCCGACAAATTTATTTCGATTTAGGAAAACTGTCCAAACAAAAATATCCTAAAAACTCAAAAACTTACAATCCGATTGAGCTGAAACTTAGACAATATTTGTAATAAAGCGAGAAGTGCACGTAAATCAAAAGTGCATTGCTGTATAGTCATAATTTTGAGATTTTGGTTTTCATGGCCATCTATCGGAAAACTTGAAAACTTTTGATTTACAAATATTCTCTTCTCACTTTATAACAAATATATTCTGTAAGTTTCAGCGCAACCGGATGGTTTCGTAATTTTGGTGTTCATGTATGAACATTTCTGAATTCATTATATTGTGTAAGTTTCAGATTAATTGTACGGTGAGTTTACATTTTTTTGAGTTCCAGCGCCATCTACCGGAAAATTTAAAAATTTTTGATGTACGAACACTTCAAACATCAGAAAAAGTATATTGTGTAAGTTCCAGCTCAATCGGATGGTTAGTTTATGAGTTCTGAGGTATCAAACGAACAGCTCATTTTTATATACTGTGGGCGTCAAAAGTGAGTAAACACCCATATGATTTTTCGAGTTACATGTAATTTAAAAAAAAAAAATTAACAAAAATTGGACTCTAATGATGCAAAATAAAAGCTTTATTCAATAACAACAAAACAGTGGAAAAAATAAATCAATTAAAATAAAACTAATAAATTTTTTCTAATAAAAACTAGCCATACCCCATTTTTTACGCGTCAAAAGTAAGTCAACATTATCAATTTCTTTAAGGAATTCATAAATTTAATAGCTTAAAAATAAATCTCAATATTTAGTTGGACCGCGTTTAGACTTTATACATTCTTTCAGTCTACGTGGCATGGATATACCAAGTTTATTTGTAACATCGGAGGTTATTTGGAACCATTCTTCAATTACCTTTTGTTAGGTGCTCTTTGCTTTTAATAGTCCTTTTACGAATGTTCCGGTCCAAATGATCCCCTAGCTGTGCTATTCGGCTTAGGTCCAGTGATTGCAGAGGGTGATCGAGCTATTTGGAGTCCCATAAAACCATACCTTAACGACCCGCGAGGTATGCTTAAGATAATTGTCTTGCTGAAAGATCCAATTCCTAGCCATACCTAATTTATCGACGCTCGGTTTCATGTTATTATTTTAGAATGTTCAGATAGTCTTGTTTATTCATTGAATTCTCAATAAAGATCAGATTCTCGACCCCAGATGCTGCCATACACCCCCACACCATCGCCGAACATCCCCTATGTTTTACTGTGCTTCTAACATTTTGTTCATTAAATTCTTTATTCTTTTCTCTCCAAATCTAAAGTAAAAAAGGGTTTAAGCGTTTAAAAAAGGACATTAATAATCACATTTCGTTTTGGAAAAATATTTTATTTACTGATGAAAGGAAATTTTTAATTTTTAAAAGCAACAAAAATAAAAAAATTGGAGAGAATAGAGTAAAGAATTTACCGAACAAAATGTTAGAAGTAAAGTAAAACATAGGGGTGGATTGGCACCTGGGGTCGGGAATTTTGCCTTCATTGAAAGTACAATGAATGAGCAAGACTATCTCAACATCCTAAAGGATAACATGCAACCGAGCGGGGTCAAGTTAGACACAACCAAGAATTGGATATTTTAGCAAGACAGTGTTCCTAAGCTTACCTCGCAGCTCGTTAACGAATGGTTGCTTTATGAGACTCCAAAATAGCTCGATCGCCGTCTGGAACATTTATGGGATCATTTGAACCGGAACATTCGTAAAAGGACTATTAAAAGCAAAAAGGACCTAAAACAGGCTTTAATTGAAAAATGGTCCCAATTAATCTCCGATTTTACAAATAAACTTGGTATATCCATGCCACGTAGACTGAAAGAAGTTATAAAGTCTAAACGCGGTCCAACTAAATATTGAGATTTATTTTTAAGCTATTAAATTTATGAATTCCTTAAAGAAATTGATAATGTTGACTTACTTTTGACGCGTTAAAAATGGGGTATGGCTAGTTTTTATTAGAAAAAATTTATTAGTTTTATTGTAATTGATTTATTTTTTCCGCTGTTTTGTTGTTATTGAATAAAGCTTATATTTTGCATCATTGGAATCCAATTTTTGTTAATTTTTTTGTTTAAATTAGATGTAACTCGAAAAATCATATGGGTGTTTACTCACTTTTGACGCCCACAGATAAAGATATCAGCAAACAAACAATTTTCCAAAATCAAAATACTTTTTTAATGCCCAAAATGACTGATATCAGCCGTTTTCAATTTCACGGAAAATGATTTCGGTCGAAATTTAGAATACTGTATGTAAATGAATTCGCTGGATTTTGAAATTTCATTTCGATTTGATTTCACTCGATTTCTAGAACCTAGCTGTATCTTTCACAAAACAATAACTGTTAAAATTAAAAAAACAAAAACGTTAACGACATAACCGACTATTCAACTTTGTGTTAGATCAAATATGAATATTTTTAAGTGCATCTAAATCTTTATATTCATTTCGAACAATACCAACGTTCTCTCTTAGCAAATAGATTACCTGAATTCAAGCTCATTATGCACTTTTAAACTTTCTATTTTGATCTGACTCGGCGCTTAAATGATACTGATATGATGAATGGAAAATAAATATCTTGAAATTTTTTCAAAAAATACTAATTTCAAGGTGGATGCCACTTGCCAGAAAGAATCACTTGATAACATCCAGATTATTCAATAAATCAACTCAAGTTAGTGCAAATAAATATGAAGATGATAAGTAAATTTCAAATTCATGAAAATGTGTGATCTTCTTAGCACGCATTGTAAATAATATGATAAATCTTTAAGATAAGAAACAACCGCATGGTATAAAAGAAATGATTAAAATGTTATCAATTAATATATTCTTCCTCTCTATAATCAATAAAATGATTTTTGAAAAACAAAGTAACAAGTTAATTATGTACCCAGATACATCCATTCGTGCAAAAATATAACACGCACACACAAATGGTTGCGAGAAGCAGGCCCCGGTTCACCTCGAGCTGTAGCGCCAACTAAGTAAGTAGATACATCCGGCAGATAGCGAATAGCGGTACGGGAATTTGTATTTGAAAGCCAATGTTGGATTTATACTTCACGGCTCTGCTTTGTATCATCCATTGTCTTTGGTTTAAAGTAATGATAAGGAACTGACGCATAGACATTTGTGGGTATAGGTCGAATCACATAGCCGCATACCTTCATACTCTTTCAGTTTGATTGTGGTCGCGTTGGTAAGTAGGTAGGTAGAAGTGGTGGTTTCGATGGAAGAAAACCCCAAATAGCGCATAGAGGGCGCCATTTTGATACCGCAGCCTCAGGTAATCCGTTTACTTAGATATAATTATGAGATATTTATATGCACCTTGTAGCGTTTAGGAAGAGGATCAGCTCTCCAATCCTTTTCTCAGATATATCTTTAGGATCGTCGAAGAAGATTTTGCTCAATAGGTATGCGTTGCCTGGCTCTCGCTATAGAACTGGACATTTGCACAGAAAGTGAATAAGCAACTCTTTTTCATTTTCATCTTTGCAGCTAAGGCAGAAAATGTTGTGAGGGATCGCTAGTTGGGCTACATCCTGCATGGTCCCCTACTGGCCAGTGCCCTGTACTAACTGCCACTACTGTAGCAATGTCTACTCGTGTTTTTTTTTAGCAGTTCGTTTGTTTTTGACCTGCTATAACTTGGCCATTTCTTTCTGGATATGACATACACCGTTATCGTGGAATCTGACGGATCGGAGATTCCCTTCACTTGTTCGGTTCACTTTCACTTTAGCTTCGTATCGTAGAATCCGTCGGGGAAGTTGTCTTACCGACGTGAATGTCGAAAAGGAAATGTCTCTGTCAAGCAGAATTTGTGCTTTGGAATTGTCTTTTGGTTCTTGCAATAAAAAAAGAATTATAAATAAAATAACAATAAAATGAATAACAAAGCTCAATTTCTGGATTCGTCAGATGAAAAACATGAATTATCTTCAGAAAGTAAAATTCGCACATGCGTAGGACGAGCAGTAAGACAATGGAACTACCAGATAAGACGTGTTTTCAAATATACTTGTTGTTTTGAATTTATTTAAAAACTTTTTAATCCTGCAGGTTTATTAACAATGTTCAAATAAATAAATGCACTTTTTCATAATATCTATTGGTTTAAACTGGGAACTCATTTGCAAATTCTACCAAAGTGAAATTAGCAGCTTACCCACGATATTTTCTGAGGGAAATCACCAACATGATATTGGATAATAATCATATTTACTGTGTTAAAGCTCTAAATTGATCAGTATGTCTTTTATTGGCTGCAAAATAAACTTTGTGTAAAATGTGTTTATTTAAATTATCAAATTATGAAGTAAAACAAATAAACAAGATGAGATCCGCAACGTTTGAGCTGCGAGTGAGAAATGTCAGATTTTCTATGAACTAATTCGATTCGAACATTTTCCACAATGACGTGAAACTCATTCACATTACCGACAAGGGAAAGATTCACTTCGACGGATTCAACGATACCGATGCTCAAATTACAGTGAATCTTTCCGCCCGGCGGATTCCACGATAGGGGTGATAGTTCGTCAGACGGGTCCACCTGAGAAACCACTGAGGGCCGCGTATTTGAGTAAAGTTTCTATTCCATTGAATAAAGTGGACAAATTCAAATTGTTTTTATTAGCTCCGTGTCTGAAAAATCAATCTACAATCATATAAATCGCTCAGCAATGATAATGCCACACCACATCCCGGTAATTTTTCGGTGCTAAACCTTTATTCAAAACTAAACTTTGACCATAAATAAGATGTATAAATATCTCTTAAGCCAATTCCAGAACGTCTACCTGCAGCAAATTCAACATTCAATCTATGTAAATACGGATGGCTTTATTTTACCTTCCTTGATGAGCATGACAAAGCAAAAAATGAAAGTGAACAAAAATAAGGTGAAAAGCCCATAAATACCCTAATAAGTTATTCGTTTTATTTGGTAGCAAAATGATAACTGGTTGTTTATGTTTGTACATAGATATGGTTATAATCTACCTTACTTATCAAAATAATATAATTTGAATGGAAGCAGAAATACAAAAAGATAATAAGTGTTGAAGAAGCTGCTTAATAAACCTTTATAGTTATTTATTTATTTATTTTGACAGCATCTTCAACATTATTTTATTTGAACAATTCATATCGACTTTGCTTATTATAAATTAAAATAAACTAGAGACAATGGTGTTCGAAAACAAATACAAAGACCTACGCTGCACGGAAATGCATAAAGAACATTATGTCTTTATACACTCCTATTGTGGAATCCGCCCGGGGGAAGATTCACTGTACCTAATTTGAGCATCGCACAGTGGTTCCACGTTCGAACAAAGGCGATCATAATTACTTGCTCATTGAAAAATAACTAAAATGAATTCGTGTTGGAGTAATTTGGGGGAACTGATTCCGAATATGCAATCTGTTTTGCTCTATCAAATCAGGCTTTCGAGATAACGGTACGGTGCGGTACGGTTTGGGATACATATGCTTTGGGATCTGATTCATTGGTTAATAATTTGAAAAAAAAAACGTATGAGAGTGGGGATCTATCTTGAACACCCACTGAGCTACAGGGTGCTTAAAAACTATCAGGGAAAGAGGTAGCAACAGTTATTCAATTATAACTTCGAGCGTATTAAACTTAGGGCAACCAACGTAGGCTCGTTTCATATACAATTGATTAGTGCCTATCACAGTTGAAACAAAATTACCATGCGTACTTTAATTTTTGAGATATTAGTCTTCAAACACAGATTTTTTTTAATTCTTTTTTAACAATTTTTGTAAAAATCGCATTTATCTCGGAAAGGTGTTTTTTTTTTATTAGTATCACTTTCTGCGCTATAATGTCACCTACAAATTCACCATACAAAGTTTTTACCTAGGACTTACTCAAGCATACGTCTGGCTGTATGGTCAAGTAAACATAACATTCTAGTAAAA
Organism: Brachyopa scutellaris; assembly: GCA_949775065.1. NCBI lineage: Eukaryota > Metazoa > Arthropoda > Insecta > Diptera > Syrphidae > Brachyopa > Brachyopa scutellaris. The sequence continues at coordinate 28,502,706 of OX459113.1, read as the reverse complement.
GAGCATTTAGTGATAGCACCTTAAATAAAATAATAAGAGGTATGGTCACTTATAGCTCAATTTAATCAGAATCCGCAAATTTCCGCAGCTAATTAAACTTGCATCAAAAAGTACAGAAATCAGCCTTTCTGGCAACACATAACACACCGGGGGGTCTTGGGGGCAACAGTTAAGAGTTTAACACAAAACACAGAACGCAATTTTGTCTACATTTTTTTCTCCCCCACTTTCATAGTGCCACCACTCTTGTACAGTTACACATAATCATACCTAAAATAAAATAGACAACAGAATTCTTACCTCCTACTAATAGATCTATCCCAAAAAAAAATTGTTTGCATTAATGAAAGGAGATGTAAAATAGATCATCCAGTGACGCTTACTTGCAGAGCACTAAAACTGAACGGCTTGCAATGAGATCACTTTGGAGATGAAAATCAAACGGTTTTAACTTAACGGATCATTTTTTTTCTCATTAATATTAGCTTTGGGTTGTTCTTAGCTAGCTTAAGTGGTTTTGGGTGAAAACGTTTACAATGTATTTTTCGACTTTTGGCCTACGGTGGAACCACTGTGCATCGGTATCGTTGAATCCGCCGAAGTGAATCCCTCCCTTGTCGGTAATGTGAATGAGTTTCACGTTCGAATCGGATCTTTCCATACAAAATATGACATTTCTCATCCGCAGCTCAAACGTTAAGGATCTCATCTTGTTGATGTGTTTACTTGATAATAATTTATATAAGCATATTTTACAAGAAATGTATTTTGTAACAAATAAAAGATTAATATTGATCAATTTAGTGCTTTAATTGATGTAAGTCTCCTGACTGCATTCCGGATCGAAAGGGTTAAAACCGTATATAATATGATTATTTTCCAAAACCATCGTGTGCAAGCTGCTAGTTTCATTTTGGGAAAATTTGAAAACGAGTTCCGAGTTATGTATGTATATACATTTGCCCCATATTATGAAAAAGTCGACATTTTTAATAAACCTTCAAGATTAAACCATTTTTAAATAAATTTAAAAGGAAAAATTTATTTGAAAACACTAGGGTACGTTAAACATCGATAGTTCAGTATTTCGATACTATCGATTTTTTTCTTTAAACTATCGATAAACTATCGATAGTATCGATATTAAAACAAATTTAATGAATCAACGAACTGCTTCAAAATCTTTATTTAAAAACAAGAACATTACATATTGGGTTTTTCAAATAACTTCACATTTTGAACTAGTAAAAGTAACTTAAGGCGTTAAGGCGTTTTGCCCTTAAAATCTATTTCTTAGATCGCTATGTATCAAGCCGGCTTTAGAAAAATTCGTTCGTTGGGAACTGAAGTTGCTGGTATGCACAAATATAACTGTGCAAATTTCATCAGTAACTCTGTGCTGGATTTTATCCAATAATCGATGGGACACTTATCAGATCATTATCAATTGGCAGTTTTTCCAAAAAATATCATATGTCAATTATTGCGTTACTTAACCCTAGAAAGATAAACTGCGCCTCGGAGGCGCACGGTACATATATACATATATTGCTTTCTTCTTTTAAACCACGCTCGAACCAGCTTGTTCTTTTAAGCCAACTTTGTCGTCAGTCAACACATGCGAGAGACGATCGTTTCTGTTCGGTAAGTACCACAGTTTTGTTGCTATGGCGACAAGTATATCGTAATTCATCAGTTAGTTAGACAAAATAATGTATATGTCACCTACTTTTAATAATACAGAATACCTCTAATTTTTGTTCCGTTTTGTTAAGGATTTATAAAATCCTACATACCTAACTTCCGTATAAATAAAAAATAATAATATATATTTGTGTTTTATTTACTTATTAATAATGAAACAAATCATTGAAGTTATGGAAAAAATAATAGTTATTTAAATTCGTAAAATAAATCGGTTTTTAAAACTGTGCACCCCTCGCGCATGTTTATCTTTTCAGTACTATAAAATAAGATTATCTTTCTAGGGTGAATGGGGTTCTGTAACTGTAAGCAGCCCTTCCTTTGAATCTTCACCCGACAAGAAGTACACGATACCTACACAACACAGAACGTACAGAGAAGTAAAAAAAAATCAAATCAAATTTTGCCCGTGCAAAAAACAGATAAGGAATATTTTCCCGGAATTCCCCGCTTATAAGCATGCAAAAGAAAATGTGATGCAAAAGAGAATGTGCTCAACAGTTTACAGTTTCGGCACGTATTTATAGGTGTGTTTGTTAACTTTTATTTACACAAATGGCACATCTGTCAAATAGCAAAAGTGGGGGGAAATCCTCTCTTCTTCTTTTTTAACTATTGAATATTTTCACGAAAAACGAATTTTCTTTTATTTTGTTAACAAGAAGTGATTGACATTTCACAAATTGTCAGATTGCTGTTTGAAGGATGTGCCTCGGTGACTCCATGAAAAAGATATAGCACGATTTCGCCAGAGGGGACATTTTTTGACACTGTCATTTGGCTCTCTCTTCTCTTGATTTTTGACAGTTGGATGTAAATTTTCATAAATTAACAGGTTACCAAACACACCTTATAATTCTTTTCTTTATTGTAAACACCAAAAGAGAATTCCAAAAAGCAAATAATCTTTTCCGTCATAAATTCTGCGGCATTATTACGATAACCGGGGCGCGAAGGTTTGAAAATGCAATTTTGTTGATCTCGGTAAAATAAGAACAATATATATAATAAAATAAAATTGATTAATCGCTTGGATTAGGAGATATCGAGGTTTAAAAATGAATTTTTCCTGTGGAAATTCCATTGAAATTAATTATTTTTGCCTTCGGTACAAAAAAAGTGTTGCATACATCTAGGCGTAAAACAATAAAACATTGCTTGAATTTAAGTAAAGAAATTTTATAAAATTGTAGTCTTAGAGGATCAGACTTTGAAAAAATAAAATTAAAAAAATCGAGCGATTTTATAAATTTCTTTACTCAAATGTTCAAATGCGCTGGCAAGGCCCAGTATTGTAACTGTTACCACACATCAATTGTACTTGTTTTACCTCCAAGTGGTAGCCATCGGATACTGGTCGCTGCCCACCTGAGCTCAACTTGTTAAACTTATAAGCGCGAGTGCTGATCAAGAGAAAAAGGCAGCGGATGAATTACCTCCATGGAATCAACGGTAGCGTTAGATTTCCAGAACGGAAACAAAACCTTATCTGAGCTACTCCGACATATTCGGAGCTCAGGTCGATAAGGATTTCCAAGTACTAGTCGGGGTCTTGGAAAAGAGTTGGTGGCGGATGAGCCCCTAGTGGGCCAACGACGATCATTTCCATACCGATTCTTCTCAGTGAGACAGGTAAATTTTATGTGAGTCAAAACGAGAAGGGTTGATTTCACCAAAAGCACACCGAAAATCCACTTTGACTAATAATTCTCGGTGGAAGATGCATGCTCTTTTTCAAAGCGTTTCATTTCTCATAAGTACATTTCTTCATTTTTTTGCTACCGTGTCGCAGTGTTTCGTCTAGTACATGTTCACTGTACAAAATTCACTGTCGCGATTCTAGGTAAAACTGATTGCAGATCATTAAAAAAGCCCCACGGATTCGTATAATAAAACTGGTTTTCCTAAAACACCGTTATTTTTGAGTAAAACAATGTCAAAGTTGAGTAATACGGTTAGTGCATTTTCATATGGACGTCCATCAGCTACAATAAGCTATAATATTGTTGAATTTCTTTTTATTTCAAAAGCGAATTTGTTGGTTTGATATTGGATTTAGTATTTGATGGTAAGTGCTATTTGTGTGTGAAAAAAAATATGAAAAACAATTCTGTCTTAAGCCTGCACAACTCGGTACAAGCATTTTTTTTTTTCAGGTACCAGTACCACATATTGTGCGATTTCTAAAATAGAATTGTTCAGTGAATGGTAAAATATTCAAACGCATTGAGGAACACTGAATTGTTTCGGTGTTTATATCAATGAAATTTCATTTTCATGATGTTTCAGAAGAACTATTAAGAAACATCCATATAAAAATTCCTAGTTCTTATGCAGAATTTGATAAAAAGTGGTTGTCAAGTAGAAAATAAAAAAAAACGCATGAATGCAAGCATCATACTAGCAAGCGGTCACGCTATGGCACAAATTATGATTTGTTAAATATGCTACTGATTACATCCGAGCCTTTTATTACCAGTTTACGAGAAATACCCAGAAAATAGTTTGATCAGTTTCCTCAAGATCTGCTTAACTCTTTATGCCGCCTTGTACTCCCTCTAATAGCCTATGTAGTGTTATATGCAGGAGTGGAGTAAGAGGAGTTAGGATTTGAAAGATGACAGGAAATGAGGATGTGGATGGGACCTAAGGGTAGGATGTGACGGGAAAAGGAAAGAGGGTCGCATACGAGGAGCACGGCACGCTTGTGGTTGCACGGCTCTGCTCGCCGGAAATGGGGGGGGATCTTGTCCCCGCATACGACTAACCTACACACACAAAACATAAATCGTGCCAAAGACAAAACTACTACTTTTACTTACTTCAACGGACGGACGGCGGGATACCACATTGAGGGGCGCTGTTGATGTTGATCAGCGCGGCCACTTATCTCAACCCTCCCAACCTGGAAATCCGGTGGCCATTTTGGATTTCCCCAAACTCGCACAGATGCCTCAGCTGCTCAAGCCATCAGCCGGATGGACGGAATCCCTTCAGCACCCCCCCTGAAAAATTAAACTTAGCGATTCATATCGCTAACGATAACGCACACACACAAAAAAATACAAAAAAAAATCCTTATAGGGCGGGAACAAATCATTTCTTTTTTATTTGATTTTTAGTTTAACAACAAAAAAAAACTTTTGAACTATCTTTAACCATTTATCATTACAACAAAAAAAGGAGGTAACAGAAAATCTTTCCCTTCCAATTGTACCTTTATGTACACGCAAAACAATACGGGGGCCCTACCTAAAGTGAGCTCAATTCAGGTGTACAACAACAACAAAAATAATTAAAACGTTTAAGAGAAATCGCGGCAAACTAATCGCGAGGGGGGAACGAAATTGTACACTAAAATTTAATACTACAGAAATTAACAGAAAAATTAAATCACCGCCCACGGGTATGTAACAAAAAAAATAATCACAAAAAATGACAGAAAAAGAAAACTTGAATTAAATATTTGCTCTAGGGCGTAATATATATATACATATATATATATATATTACCTTATATGATTTTTCTTAAATAATCTAGAGTGTTGTGGATTTGTATTAATTTTAACGTATATGTAATGTGTGATTAACTATTGTTTTTTTTTGTATTGTAGAAATTATGCATTATGTATGAATGCGTGGCTGGGGTCATCTGCGGTGCTTGACCTTGGTGGCCTCTACATAAGGTTGTCACTTTTTGTTCTTTTATGTCTGCACACACGTGTTGAACATACATATATACATATATTAATACGTACATATATATAAAACTGATTTTATTTTCAAAGATGTGGCGGCCACGATCCCAGTTTGGATACATTCGGTGGCCGCTTAATAGCACCTTATAACTAACTGACTATCGATGAAACTGCTTATTCATATGTTTTTACGAGTGAGGCGCCCACGATCCCGCTTCGGATTACTTGGGTGGCCGCCTTATAGCACACTTATAATTAAACTGAATTTGACTAAACAAATTTTCACAAAAAAACCGCCTATGTATAAATAGGATTTTTTGTAAAGAAAACTGCAACTCTAAGGGGACATTAAGTCTCACCACCCACTGTCTTTTTATTAAAGTGCATGGTCTTATGCCTTCGTCCAAAGACCACCAAAAAAAAAATCCACTCCTCTCTTTTGCCCAGATCATCCGATTCTGCACAGATTTTCTCTTAATAATGGTCAATCTTTATTCTTTAGCCTGGGTTCTGTCCTTGGATTGGGAACAGAAATATCGCATACTGCAGCTACCAACCACTAGATGGATTTTCTGGAATTTTACCACAGACTGAAATGACAGCTCAACCAGCTGTTTCGAAATCGTTTGGGTTTGTTTATTTGCACAAACATTTATTAATTATTTTTATTTTGTTTGCAGGTGGACGTAACAGTAGATTTGAAAAAAAAAACACGCCTAATATAGCGGACTCGGCAGATCGTTATGATTCTGATACTGAATCAGATGACTCTTTTACGTAATAAATTTTTTTATAAATTGTTTCGAGTTTTCTCGTTTTCTTATAATTTTTTTTTATTTATGGATTTTTATTTCTGTTTTTTTGTTAGTTTATAGTATAAATGTTTAATTACTACAGTAAAAAAAAATTTAATTTTATTGATATGCATAAAATAAAAAGAAATTTTACGCTTTTGAAATTTTTTTTTTAAAAATTTTCATTTATCATTCAAACTCAATAATAGGAGTGTTTTTTTTCAAAACTATATAGGCTTAGAAAATTTTTCCCATGTTAATTACACTAACAACTAAGCCTATATAGGCTTACGAAACCTGGATTATTATCCAGTCTTAGGTGCTTAGCCTGGATAGAAAAATGTGCTACCAAACTGTTTTTCGTCGATAGTTATCGAAAAATTTATCGAAATGTCAAATATGACATGAAAGTGAGGGAGAAATATGAAGGCCGGTAGCTATCAACCGAACTCTGCTGTCATTTCAAATTTAAATTATTTCGGTTCATTTTAAAATGGGTAGAAAAGAAAGAAATACGAATTTATCCGACAAGGAAAAGAAAATTATAATGAATTAAGTGAACATGTTCCTTATTTTACTATTTAATTGAGTTAAATTTGACGAAAAAAAATTCTACCCACCAACTTATTAATGAGCGCTTGATAACTACCGGCCTTACTTTCAATGGAAACAATGCCGATGTGAAACTGTCAAACGGCAATTAGCATAGTCCTGCCAAGTCACGGTTCAGCGTTTTTTTTCTCATTTTCCGCTAAGCTTATATAGATTTGAAAAAAAACACGCCTAATATTCTTATTAGGTATAGCCTTAAAAATTATTTTTCATGTTAAATACACTAACAACCAAGCCTATATAGAATAACGAAATCTACATAGCTATCGGGTCTTATGTCCTTAAGCCCGTATGACACTACATTTTTTTTCCACTTTTTAATGCACTTTTTAAGTACGTAAATGTCAGCTGCACGTAAAAGAGACAGAAAAAGGCCAATAGAACTTGTAGCAAAAAAATACACTCCTCGAAAAAAAAAAGAAGACCAATTTAAGATGAGTGATTGTTTTTTTTTTAAATAATGAGAGGGCAACCAATTGTACACATAATATTATATGTGTAACCAGTTATTGTGTTAAAGAACTTAAAAAAACTTAATTTAAAAGTTGTTTAAAAAAATATAGTAAAAGACAACTTTTAATCGAACGAAATAATGATAAGATCCAATAGCATAATATTTACAATAAAAATATATATAAAAAAAAACAAAATCGATAACTTTGGTAGTATTAATAGCTCGTAGATGATTACTTGTTAATAATAGTTTACTGCAAATGCATTGACATTGAATTTATAAGGTTTTGGATCTCGTTTTGATAGATGTTTTCCCTTAAATCTGGGTTGCTTCTTTCAGTTGACGAGCGCTTTCCAACTTTTGACCACTTTGGAAAACCCGCTGTGATAATATACTACTAAGGTTATAAATAAAAACAAATTATTATGTTTCATTAAACACATGCCTGCTAACAGAAAATGTACGGGCCATTAAAATTATTTCATTTAAAGTGCAAAAAACCACGTGTGGTCCATCAATATTTCGCACAGTGATGCTTTTTCTTTCCTTTTAAAAAAATAATGGAAACAGTAAATAAAATAAACAAATAAACAAATACCATTACATAGTGCCAATAAGACCAAATGATGGAATACAATTTACCACGAGCACTTATTTTTACATTAAAACGCTTAACCATCACAAACGTTTTGGTACTTTTTTTTGTTTGGGAGTGTAAACAAAATAACAATCTGTCAAAAAAAAAAGGGAAAACGTCAAAAAACAAGCCGTCAGCGGCTGGAAAAAGTGAATTGAAATGTATTTTTTTTTGACAGTTTCATATGTTTTTGATTCTTGTGTACGCACTCACACCTACTGGAGCTTTGTATTGAACATCTTTCTTACTGCTCTAAGTTCATTTTTATTGCATTAAAAAAGGGGAAAAAAGCTAGTGTCATACGGGCTTTAGCCTGGGCTCTCATCATTCCAGTTTGAGAACCACAGAAAACAACATTTATAAGCGATTTGACATTTGCGGATGAAGTCATAATTTGGCATTTTTGGTTTTTCATATTTTATATTTATTATTTATTAATAGGCGTGTTTTTTTTCAAAACTATATAGGCTTAGAAATTTTTTTCCATGTTAATTACACTAACAACTAAGCCTATATAGGCTTACGAAACCTGGATAATTATCCAGTCTTAGGTGCTTAGCCTGGATAGAAAAATGTGCTACCAAACTGTTTTTCGTCGATAGTTATCGAAATGTCAAATATGACATGAAAGTGAGGGAGAAATATGAAGGCCGGTAGCTATCAACCGAACTCTGCTGTCATTTCAAATTTAAATTATTTCTGTTCATTTTAAAATGGGTAGAAAAGAAAGTGATACGAATTTATCCGACAACAAAAAGAAAATTATAATGTATTAAGTGAATATGTTCCTTATTTTACTATTTAATTAAATTGAATTTGACGACAAAAAATTATATCCACCAACTTGTTAATGAGCGCTTGTAATTACCGCCCTTACTTTGAATGAAAACAATGCCGATGTGAAACTGTCAAACGTCAATTAGCATAGTCCTGCCAAGTCACTGTTCAGGGTTTTTTTTTCTCATTTTCCGCTAAGCCTATATAGATTTGAAAAAAACACGCCTTATTAAAATCATTTACAATATAGTAATGAAATCTTTAAGTTATATTAAATTTTTTTTAAATGAAAAATGACAGTAGACAGAAAGGAGACTATGCATTTTCACTTTAAATTCGTTTTTTGGGAATTATATTCGTTATTTTACAAATGAAATTCGTATTTTTGCCAAAGAGACCAAATTCAATTTCCAAAAACGAATTTAAAGTGAAAACGCACCGAATATTGCATTAAACACAGGAGAATGACAGCTAAATAGCTATCGTGCTATCATGCTCGCCGAGATGCTTGTACTTGACAGATTTTCTTGTTAAGTGAAGTCGATCGGTCGATTTTTATGTCAACGTGAAGTCTCGCTATCGTTAACGATGTCGAAAACGATGACGACTGTCTTACGTAATGAGGGCCCTGGACAAAAAAAATGTGCTACCAAACTATTTTCTGTCGATTGTTATCGAAATGTTATCGAAAATGTCAAATATGACATGTAAGTGACAAATTTGAAAACAATTCCGGCGATGAAAACGTGATGCTATGCAAAGGTGTTTGGAAAACAAGTGGAAAAGTGAGGAAGAAATATTAAAAGTCAGAAAAAAATTCCATTTTTTCAGGCAAATCATTAAATAGGGTATCCCGCCTTTTAAAAAGAAAAACAGATGTTTAAATGTCGAATGTCAATAAGCATAGTGCTACCAAATCACCGAAGAGCTTTTTTCCACATGCTTTTTTAAGGCTGTATAGATTACCAAAAAAACACGCCTGTTATAATCGAAAAAATGGGGAGTATCCTAGTGGTGGATTGTAGAAATTTATGTCTCGATTTATTCATTGTGGTATCAGTGTGACTTTTGAATTTGGATCTGAAATCAGGCGCCGAATAACCGCATCCGTTAACGAGAAACTCGTTATCGAAATGTGACGATTTGGCATTACCGCTCACGTTATCGTTATCATTTACTCGATTATTCGATAACGAGTCCTACTCACTCACTCGTTAACGGATGCGGTAATTCAGCTCCTGAACGCGTTCAAGCATTGATATTTAAAATAAAAAGAATGTCTTCAATTTCAATTTTAGTTTAATAAGTCTGCTTTTACACTTAGACTTCTGAGTCTAGACTCACATGGGTGCAAAAGAGTAAGAAAGTTCGAAAAGATGAGAAGGAAAATATTTTGCCCTGTGCGTCGAGGGTAAAGTTTTTGGCGACTCTTTTTGACGTTTTTCTTTTCTCCTGTTCGTTTTATCATTGTGTTGCTTCCCACCTAGTCATCTGCACAATACAAGAACTGCAAAATAAAAGAGGAATGTCAAATTTGAGTCGAGGAAAAAAGTCTGAAGTGTAAAAGCACAAGACTCACGTAAGTAAATAACAAAGAGAAATTCGAAAAAAGTCTAGACTCACAAGTCTTAAGTGTAAAAGCAGACTGACCACATGTATAATCGAACTATCGCCCAAAACAATCGCGCCAGAACAATCGACGAGCAACAGTCGACTCCTCTCAACTAAAGGCGTGTTTTTTTCAAATCTATATAGGATTAGCGGAAAATGAGAAAAAAAACGCTGAACAGTGACTTGGCAGGACTATGCTAATTGACGTTTGACAGTTTCACATCGGCATTGTTTTCATTGAAAGGAACGCCGGTAGTTATCAAGCGCACATTAATAAGTTGGTGGATAGAATTTTTTTTCGTCAAAATTAATTCAATTAAATAGTAAAATAAGGGACAAGGAACGTAATTCATTATAATTATAATTTTTCCTTGTCGGATAAATTCGTATTTCTTTCTTTTCTACCCATTTTAAAACAGAAATAATTTAAATTTGAAATGACGGCAAAGTTCGGTTGATAGGTACCGGCCTTCATATTTCTCCCTCACTTTAATGTCATATTTGACATTTCGATAAAATTTTCGATAACTATCGACAAAAAACAGTTTGGTAGCACATTTTTCTATCCAGGCTAAGCACCTAGGACTGGATAATTATCCAGGTTTCGTAATCCTATATAGGCTTAGTTGTTAGTGTAATTAACATGGAAAAAAATTTCTAAGCCCATATAGTTTTGAAAATAAAATACGCCTTAAATTCAAAATTTGGAATTGTGAGAACAATCGAATTATTCGATTGCTTTTTGTTCGCAACTGCCCAACGCTATTAAATGTTGACATCTATGACCCTGATTACACTACTCTTTTTTTCGTTCGTTACGTCATTCGTCTTTTTGACAGATAGGGTGATGGGCATAGAAACGAGAGGGGAATGAAGTAACGAAAGTAGGAATGAAAATTCTGAGACATTTTCCGGTTGATCTTTGACATTTCTCGTTTGACAACCAAAACAAAGCAGATAATTTTAATGATGAATTTTAAAGTTGATTTTGGAGCTAAATTTAGGGTCATTTGACATTTGCTAGTAAACACGCAATTATTATCCTCCATAATAAGTAAATTTAATGCGATTCCAACTGAAATTTTACTATTCCCTTCCTAAATATAATATGAATTTCAATAAACTTCAGAATCACGTATGCACGTATCCGCCAATTGTTAAGATCCGTGTAATCACTATAGTGCGTACTGTCAAAAACACGAATGACAAAACTAACGAAGAAAAGAGTCGTGTAATCCGCGTCTATAAATTAAACCAAAATAAATGGAAATTCACGCTGTAGATTTGTTCGGTTTTACAACGTCTCACGGACGAATGAGCTCAAAGAGGTTTCAAGTAGGTTTCGCCGAAACCTCGAAATTTCGAAACCTTGGAAATGTATGGCAATGTGGGCACCGTAGCGCAAGTGGTTAGTGCGTCGGACTACTGAGCCAGCGGTCTGGGTTCGAATCCCGCCGCAAACACCTAAAAGTTTTTCACAGTGCCCACCTCTTTCGAATGTCTGACAAGCATCAAAGAGTATCATTTGTCACGATTGAGCTTCTTAACTCGCCGTTCGGAGTCGGCAAAAAACTGTAGGTCCCTTCCATTCGTGCAAAAATATAACACGCACACACAAATGGTTGCGAGAAGCAGGCCCAGGTTCACCTCGAGCTATAGCGCCAACTAAGTAAGTAAGTAGGAAATGTATGGCGAAACCTAGGAAGTTTGGATGAATGTGCATGCTTATATGAACCACGTTTTCACCAAACGAAACCTCGAGGTTTCAATGAATTTTCACCGTGAAAAATCTTTGAAACCTCGAGGTTTAAGCTCGGTGGAAACGTGCTATAATAAGATTTTTTAGTGCGTGGAAATTTATACTCTCTCGTTGCCTCTCTCTTTTATTAATTTTTGTCTAGTACCACGTTTCCCACGAGCTGAAACTTCAAGGTTTCGATGAACTTTCAGGGTGAAACCTAAAGGTTTCAACTCGGTGGAAACGTGTGATACATTTTGCCACATTCCTAAGTCTGCTTTTACACTTTAGACTTTTGAGGCTGGACTTTTTTCGAATTTCTCTTTGTTATTTTCTTTCGTGAGTCTCGCTCTTTTACACTTCAGACTTAACTCTTTTGACTTAAATTTGACATTCCTCTTTAATTACAAGCAACCGAACACAAATACATAGAAAAACCGACTCCTGTGCTCTAAAGCAACGAGAACATATGAAGCACACAATGATAAAGTGAAGAGCTGAAAAGAAAAATGTCAAAAAGAGCCGCCGAAAGCTTTACCCTCGACTCACAGGGCAAAATATTTTCCTTCTCATCTTTTCGAACTTTCTTACTCTTTTGCACTTATGTGAGTCTAGACTCACAAGTCTAAGTGTAAAAGCAGACATGCGACTAACATATTCGAATCGAGCTAAGCAGGACTGTTTGTTCTTGTTTCGCGGTTGGAAAAATCTTATCGTATGTCCAATACATCCGAGAACAAAAGAGAATTGGGAAAATGTCGTCTGGAAAATTCGTTTCATCTAAATCCTGAGAATCTTTCTGATTTACATTGCTGACAAAGCGAATATTTCCATCGGAATTTATTCGCGATAACCTGGGTTTAAAAAAACAATGAAATCGATTATTTTAGTTTGACGTCCCCTTCGCAGTACTTTCAATTTTGAGGCTTTTCGTTTTTCCTAGCAAAGCATTCCCGTATTTGTTTGAGAATCGTCTCTCGACATGATATTGAAGTTAAAATTTTCTTCGCATAAAAGAACGCGAGTGCACCTTAAAATCGACATTATTCAAAATGCAATCTCTCCACCAATCAGAGGCGGTCACTAGTAATCTGAACGTGCTGACTGTCGGCAACCGGGAACGTCAGTGCTTTGGCACTGAACTGGTAAAGTAATTTAGTGGAAGGTTCCAAATTTGACAATCTTTATCTTCTATTATCATCTTATGGTATAAAGTTTAATTGATTTGTCAGTTTTAAGGGTTAGTGAAATATTTTTTTTGGTGAAAAAATATAGGTTGATTATAGTATGCGTGTAGTTCTCGGAAGCAATAATAGTTGTTAGTTATTTAATTGTTTCCTACTATTCTTAAAGAAAACTGCATGAATTTGGAGAATAAGCGTAAAAAAACTTAAAAGGATTTGTCATACCACCACACAATATAAAAACTTAGTGACACCCCAATAAAAACGAAAGAAGAAAAGCTGCAAATAAAAAAAAAAACAAGTTGAATTTTAAAGTTTTCTGAATTGATATTGTTATAAAGCACGCATCAACGTAATGAACGGCAGTAAAAGGAAAAGCCGTCCCACTGGCTTGTCAAGGTGGTACAACTTGTAATATAAATAATAATTGTCTATTGATCTGTATATATTATATTATATATTTCTGTGCATACATATTTATATATATGTATTTCGATACCATCTATATAAAAAATTTCTACATAAATATGTCGACATATTTTATCTATTTAACAATTGAAAACTTACATATATATGTATGTATATAGCGCCAATATATGAACTTATATACATAATTATGTTTTCGCATATAGAAATTCATTAAGTCTTAGGTTAATGCACTGAAATGCAATATTCATACTACTGAAAATGTTCAAGTTTTTGTAACTTTATTAGGTTATATATGTACTAATATGTGCACATCATTTTCTACGTGGTAACACTATCGTACAAGTGAAGCAAAAGTGCTGTTTTACTGAAAATAGTTTTGTGTTTAAGTAAATTTCGTCTCATAGAAGTCCTTATATTAGCAAAACAAACAAATAACCAGACATGGATTAGAATTTTTTAAAGTAAAACCGCAAGAATATTTAGATCTGAATGTTTTAACTAAATACCAATGTAGTGTTACGCGAATTGCATGTAAACACGTACATACCTATCTTATACAATTTTTCTTACTGTTCTTTAATGTTTAAAACAATGTAAATATGCATATGTGTGTTATATTTATGTGGATGTAGGGCTAAAGCCGCAATGTCATACAAAATATATGGTGTAATTATGGATTTTTTTTTTTAATTTTTTAAAGTCTATTGTGTCATTGCAATCGCCATGTCCTTAATTAATACAGTAAGTGCTCTATTTAGCAAAGCAATTAAAATCGAGCCGATTGTCCGGTTAACCGAATAGTATTTTCGCATATGAAACCTTTTCATAGAGATTAAGTTTTTATCTAAACAAAAAATTAAAGAACTCGAATTTTCTTGGCGAAAAAAAATTACTATCAGGTAACGGTATATATACATATGTACACGTGCTTATGTACACTATCGGATAGGAATGTACTACTATATGCTGTCCCATTTAAAAAAAAAAAAACAAAGGAATAGGTAGAATGGGGTTTCCCTTTTCTTCTGTTTTGAGTCTATTTCATACGCGACTTAATTGTACTCCAAAGTAAAACAAATCCTTTTTCAATGTTGTGTATCCAAAGTCTGTTTTGCAAATATTTATACAATTTTGTAAATAATTAATGGGATTTTTTTTAAAGATTAAAGATGTAGTGGCTTTGATCAGGTCCTTATGGTTATAAAATTGCCTTGCTTATGCATACATTTTTCCTGAGAGCGATCCACAGACCTTTATTACCTTAAGATCGGGAGTGAGGTGCTGCCATTCTAAAACCATATGGGTACATATGTATATTATTTCTTTAGTATACGTACCATTTGCGGCTCTCAAAATTAACCAATCTTAACAAATGCGGTCTCAAAAGATAGAGAATTCCGTGGAGCACTGACGAATTGCACTTTCACTTTATAAATTTCAACAAATTGAAATAGAAGGAAGTTTGGATTTTGGGGGTTGGATTTTCTCTTGCGAGAATTCTCGCACGGGCACACTAGTACATATCTATTTTCTATTTATTGCTTTTAACCAGTCTTTTATACGAGTTGCTGTTTTGGTTTCCATTATGTCCTGCCATCAAACATTTTGTGAACATTTATTTTCTCAACTTTTAAACGGTTAATTTAGTCCTTTGTACTACAATACGGATATTTGAACTGTCAAGTTGTGAGTTCACTTAGTACATAGCTCCGAAAGAAAAGCCCAAAATAATGAAATAAAAAGTCAATTTCATAAATTCAATTTATTTATTTTTCTTTGTAATCTTCGAATTTGTTTAATTTGTTAAATTGTATCTCAATGTACTATATTTTGCTTCTTGTTTCATCTTACTTAATGTCAATCTGACCAACGGTTTTTAAACTAGGTCATTATAGACTGGATTGTAATCAATGTAAAATAGAATTGTATAAATAAAGTCTAAATTACCACTACTACTAGAGACGATTGTGCATACAAAATGATACGAAAAACGAGTCTCACGGTTATACTTATGCTAAGTAGCCACTTCACTCTCCAGATAATCCGGTGCTTAGCTTACTCCCAGTTCCAGTGTTGCACTCTAAGTAAGTTTAGGTCCTCTTCTACCGCCGCCACAGACGAGCTCCTTCTCCTGCGTTAATGCTTTTCACTCGAAGCGACCAATAGATTCAGGTCCATATAAACGGACTGAGATCATTAGTCTTATATAGAGTCTCCGTAGTTGATCAGAACTTAATTGCCAAAGAAATAGCGATTGGAAATAGTAACACATTGTTTTTTGAGAGTGCGTAACCCTTTCTGAATCGCAGAAGCGAGTCTCCTCCATCGTTATCGTTGCACAGTTGCGACGGCAGTGTCAAAACTATATATAGCTCGTTTCATGTCATAGATGGCTTTGAAATCGATTAAAAGAATGTGAGTTTCGATTTGGACTTCTTTGGATTTTGCCAGTTGGGTTGCTGATGAATGGTTTTAGGTGTTAACGACTGGCATGGCAGATAAGATCTTATGAGCGAAGTCCTTATGTCACCCTTGAACTCTAACCTCATCTCGAATATATCTCGCGAATATGAACACCTGATTATAAGAATCATAACACTCGCATTGAAGCCGCCCAGCAAGGTTTCATTCATTTCACTAAAAGGGCTTCACTGAAACGATTCTTTTAACCACCCTCCTTATTCACATTGGATAAAACTCGCCACAACGACAAGCTAATAACGACATAATTTGTTAGCATCTGCAGACTTTAGGTCTGATTGATGCCTCTGAAATACCATCATTATTAGGATTTAACTTTAGTTACTGTGTGCTTCTCATTATGGAACAAATTACGGAATGCATGAGCCAAATAACTGCATGACTGCACTTAAAATCATCCTACGTCCCTTGTTCATAAATACTAATAATGTATATTTTTGATTTGTTTAATGCTTGTATCGGTGCTTTCCAATTGCGTATCCTAACCACTAACACCAGCACTAAATGATGAACAAACTTTGCCCGGTAAATGTCTGCCTGTGGTTGTTGCTTGTATTAAACACACCACGTAAGAATATCTTTTCTTATCATTTTAGAAATAACGGAAATGGTAAATGTTTCAGAGATACTTCTATGAAAGCTCAAAATCCTTTCTAATGTGATACTCATATACTACAGGGGGCCTATTCTGGTTCTGTGAAAAAATGAAATGAAAATATTTTCACTCTTTCACCGCAATTCCGATTCTCGTTCTATGAAAGCGTGAAACCAAACGTCGAAAACTTTCATAGGAATAATTTGTTTTTACTGCCTCATTTGTGAGTGAATACTTTGATATGCGATGAAAGAGCATGTATTTTTGATGATGTTTTAAGGAGCGGAATTAATTCTTCAATCACGGTTTTGCATGGATGTGGTGTTAGTTTAGAAGGCATTGGAAAATCTGTACGAGCTAATTAACTTGATAAGAGAGAAACAAATTGATCTCTAACTAAAATGCATTTATTTTCTTTGTTAGAAATGAATATTTAGAGAAATGATTTCTAACAATTTGTTGTCGAACATTTCGCCCCTCAGCTAAAACACTGGGCTCATTATAGTTAGTAACATCCGTCTCACGAGGTGTAATACCGGTTTCAGTTAATACATCTTCGAGCAAAGGAATTCTAGCTCTTATCAACATAATAGCACTTTGATATGCGATGGAAGAGCATGTATTTTTGGTGATGTTTTAAGGAGCGGAATTAGTTATTCAATAAGGGTTTTGCATAGATATTTGGGAAAGCATGAAGTGTTCCCTGTTTATCACTTCAAAAGGATTTTCGTTGTCTCAGGCGACGCCTCATAATCCGCATTTTGTTCCTGGAAAACAAATTGTGTATTTATTTATATAGCACGCAAATAAATTTCAAACCTCTTTGAATCCTTCGCCTGGTGTCGATAGGTAGTCTTATATATATTGAAGGCATTTTACAATATAAAAATTAAAAATATATAAATATTTGAACAAATTATTATCTACAACTATATAAATTAAACAAATACCGGAAGTTTCTAGTTTGGAAGATATATGGCTTTAAAGCCAGAGAAGAGATGAAGCTTGTTTCAGTTTCGCCTGTAAATATGCAATTTAATTTAATCAATTTAATCACCACTGCGTGCGATTTTGAATTCACCATAGCAGTTTCACTTGAACGAGAATCGCTTATTAGGACTGGGCGAATCAAAAAATTGAAATCAATGTGTGAAAGTGAATGTGAAAACGATTTATTCGAGTCACGCTTTCACAGAACCAGAATAGGCCTCCAGGACTTTTTGTTGAATTGTTTATGGAAACTTTGTTACTTATCAATGTACATATAAATACATATATCGCTTACGCTTTTCGAATAAATAATTAAAGTCTTAAACTGTTAAATTATAAATAGTTACGAGTATGTATATATTCGTTGGCTATATTTCGGAATTTTGAATCATTAATTTTTCCCGCATTTCGTCGGCGAAAAGTCAATAGCAAAATCGTCAATCACCATGGACAGGAACAGCTCGTAATCACTTGGTGCCAGGTCCGGACTATAAGGTGGATGTATAAGAACCTTCCAACCAAGCTCCCGGAGCTTCTGGCGAGTCACTATTAATGTGTGTGGCATGGCGTTGTTCTGATGGAACACAATTCCTCTCCTATTGGCCAAAGCTGACCTTCAGACGGTCAAATTGCTGACAGAATTATGAGTTTCGCCTTGGGAGAGCACCTCATAGTAGATGACTCCCTGCCAATCCCACCAAACACACAGGAAAACCTTCCTGGGTTGGCCACCGTTTGTGCTGCTCCCCGCAATCCGACCACAACCGTTTTCGCCTTAAGTTCTCGTAATTCATCCACTTCGCATCACCAGTCACCAACCGCTTTAGAAATTGGTCCATTTTGTTGCGATTCAGCAGCGATTCGTAGATGGAAATTGAGGTATTTTTGCGTGTAGCACACATATATCGAGCTTCTTGTAACCAGCCTTATTCAAATGGTTTCACGTGGTTTTTTGTGGAATGCTTAGCTCCTGGACAATCGAAACAGTGCTTATATGACTGTCAAACTCGACGATTTCCATGATTTTATTGACATTTTCGACAATTGGCCTTCTAGAGCGTGGTGCATTTTTCACATCGAAATTACCGGAACGGAATCGACGAAACCAAAACTGCGCGTGATAAGCTGTTACAGCATCAGAACCTTAAACACTATACACATTTTCAGCCACCTGTTAAATATAACGCATTTTCTCTTCGCTGGTGTCCGTATTTGACGTGTGCTCAAACAAAACTGAGTCAACTAAACAGAAAACTGTCAAGAAGTTTTTTTCAACGCCATTTAGTTTAGGTTCGATAGCACGTACATATATAACGCGAGATACAGAGTACTAAAGCCATCTATTGGAAAAAAATGGGTTTCTTTTTACTACACCTGATAAAAAAATTGATATCTGGCATAAGCTTCCATGTACATTTTGCGTCACCGTTATTTTGAATAACTTTCACTAAAAACTATATGCATTGATTTGAATTGAATTAAATTGAATTGAAGATCGTGTCCCGGCTGCGTATAAAAGAATCCTACCTAAAAACACGTCGCTATAGGCGGTTCGATAAGAATTTCCATGCAGAAAGCATAAAAAAATATCTCATGATCTGGAAGGCGTATCCTGGCCCTTGTGAGCTATCTCTATGAACCCCTAATTCAAATCGACACTCGAAGTGACGAATTGAAGTAATATTTCCATATACGACATCAGTTTTGCATAGATATATGCGATATGCCACATTTATATCAGCCAGCGGTCGTTTCTTTAAAAGTTTATAGTTTATATTGCAAACTAGTTATGCCGGCATGTGAGTGCAATCTAGAGGATCCAAATACCGATACTAGTTAACTCCTATAACAATTTAAACGGGTTTTGCTTGTTCGCAAACTTACCAATAAATTGGGTGCCGGGGCACAGAGACATTCTAGGGAATTGTAAAACTGACGAGCTCGCTAAACCAGGAACAGCAATACCTATTCTACCCGATAAGAGGAGTATAGGTATGCCCCTCTCTACTTATAAGCTGGCACTCAAACTTGATACAATCAATAAAACCAATGCTAAATGGGAAGGTGAAACTACATGCCTTGCCACCAGACAGATCTGGCCTGGACTAGATCTTAACCGCTCAAAATACCTTCTGTCCCTAAAAAGCACGGACACTGCCTTATTTCAGAATTTGCAGCAAACGAAGGAGAGGAAGAGAGGCGAACACATCTCCTCCGTTTATGCCCAACTCTTTCCCGTTGTAGGAAACTACACCTAGGAAAATGGTCGAGTTCATATATGTAAACTGTTTGCAGTAAGTTTACCGCAGGTTTACTTGTATACTTTTATTTACGCAAATTATTCTGTATTGTTGCAGCATTCAAACATCTGTATAAATTGCGTTCATAAATGTATGGACTGTTACTCTTCTAAAAATGTGTGTAAAAACTTCTGAGTTTGCTGTGTGTTTCAAAATGATGTGAACAAAAATGTTAAGGGCAGTTTTAAATTTACTGAATGGTCCAAATTACTGTTTAAAAAAAATTAACGCAATCTCAAGGAATATTCCAAAATTATTATTTGTGATTATAGCACCAGAAAAGAATTCGGGCTCCATTGCTAAGCGCACCGAGACAAGAAGTTTTCCCAGCCAATTTTTTTGTTCGTTATCTTTTCCGAAACAAATTAATAAGCATCATTAACTTGTAATAAACAACTTTCACGAATTTGTTTAGTAAACGTTGACACCAGTAAACTTTCTGCAACCAAATAAAAACAGATACAGCTACGTACAGTAGTACGACTGTAAGTTTACATTATTGAACGAAAGTGTTACCAAGCGTATATATTAGTCATACAGTTTTTATACAATAATGAACGCATTGGCTGCAGTGTTACTGTATTTTTACATTTATGAACTCAGCCAATACCTCTTCGAAGATCTCAGTGAACCAGCACAAAAAGACGTAGGAAGCCTTCTTCGCTTTGTAGAAAGGTCCAAATGGTTCTCATGAGTAGTGGAGTTAAATAAACCCAAGATCGTGGGTATCGTAATGGGCCTCTATAGGCCTAAGTGTGCTGGTACTCGTTACCGGCAGCCACTGCTACCTAACCTAACCTACCAATAAATATGTTTGTACTCATACTTTGTTCTGAAATGAATTGTGGACGCCATATTTGATTTCATCTGGATGATTTTCACCAGCATGGGAGACGCATTTTCAAATGACTTCATTATTTTTTAAAGAAATACAATTGAGAATGCAATATTAATTTGCCACGAGATCACAACACTTAAACATTGCATAAGTCATTAGTGTTCACGTGCACTTTTCCGATTCTATCGCCAACGTTTGTTTTTACTTTAATCGATTTATACTTGACATCATGTCTAAGGCTGTATCTCTTTGAATACAACTATACAACGGCACATCTACAAGTAAATGTCATTCTACATAAAAATGAGCTGTTCGTTTGATACCTCAGAACTCATAAACTAACCATCCGATCGAGCTGAAACTTACGCTATATAGTTTGAAGTGTTCGTACATCAAAAAAATTTAATTTTTCCGGTAGATGGCGCTGGAACTCAAAATTTTTTTACACTCACCGTACGATTAAGCTGAAACTTACACAATATATTTGTAATGAAGTCAGAAATGTTCGCACATCTAAAGTTCTCAAGTTTTCCGGTAGATGGCGCCGGAACACCAAAATTTCAGAACTATCCGTTTGAGCTGAAACTTACAGAATATATTTTTTATGAAGTGAGAAATGTTTGTAAATCAAAAGTTTCCAAGTTTTCCGATAGATGGCCAAAATCTCAAAATTATTATTACAGCAATGCACGGTTACAGCTAACAGCTAACTTTTGACTTCTCGCTTCATAACAAATATATTGTCTAAGTTTCAGCCCAATCGGATGGCAAGTTTTTAGAATATTATTGTTTGGACAGTTACCTTAAATCCAAATAGAGTTGTCGGCATTTAATTCTCCACCACATTACTATTCACAAAAAGTCACTCGGAAAACTTTCATCTCATTTATGACATAAATACTGTTTTCAATGGGTGTAGCGAAGCACACCGGGTAGCCACTAGTATTCTATAAAATGTAAATAATAAACGTGTTTTAACTCTATTTGATTTAATTTATACCAACCATACGAATATTTTTATATGTGAAGGGACAGCATTCCCTGAAATGCAATTGAGGTCGGCCCTCCCTGAGTCAGGACTCATACATTATAATTTTTGGATGTTAGAGTAGCAAATGTGAGAGATTCCTCTGAGACCAGTTTTATTAATGATTATGTGAGCATATATTTTAGGTACCCCAGTGATAATCGCCAGTCTAAAGGGAAGTCAGTTCAAGCTCAAGGCGTTTATAATAATACTTATTTTATGCATGCTGCGACCGCACTAGTTGGTAATTCGGTTCAAGTACACTTAAGATCTGGAAATGTGTATGAAGGAGTATTCCGTACGTTTTCTCCAAACTTCGATGTAAGTTGAAATAAGTTTTTATTCTTTTGTATTTGCAAAAATGTTTTTATATTTTTTTTTTTCTCTTTAGGTCGCACTGGAACTACCGTTTTGCATTAAGAGCAACATAAACACATTCGATGAGGGAAAGCCTGTCCCGAACTGTATGATTTTCACCTCGGACAACGTTGTTAGTATTGTTGCGAAAGAGTTTGATCCAAATTACGCGACTGGTGGTGCTTTTCAAACTGATAATGTAATTTCAGAAAAATTTGGTATGTTTACATTTTAAAAGCAAATTAAGTGCTTGTTATTTATATTTATTCATAGGTTCGCGATTGGATGAAAAAGAGTTAGAACCATGGGATGCGTCAGGAACAAACGGCGAAATCGAGTTTGAACTAGAAAGCGGCGCAAATGGATGGGACCCTAATGAGATGTTTATAAAGAATGAGACAACTTTTGGAGTTCAATCGACTTTTGATGATTCGCTATCTGACTACACAGTGCAGATTGAAAAAAGAGAAACTGACGAATTTAAAGAGGCTGAAGCCAAAGCGGAAAAACTGGCTCAAGAAATTGAGAAAAATCCAATATGCAGAGAACGCTTGGATTTAGAAAATGGTGATGAAGAAGCCTTATTTGCAGCTGTTGAGCGACCACTAGAGCAAAGTAAAGAGGAGTGCAATATGAATACACAAACTAATACAACAAATATTGCACAACCGCGTAATGCCAATATTATGCCCACACTTAATTTTGGTCAACGTACATTAGTAATGGGTCAGAGAAATAACAATAACATACCAGAGAAAATCGTTCCAATTCCCAAACGGAAGGCAGTACAAACTAACACTAAAATAGTGCGTCCCTCTACGGCAACCAACGCCTGTGCAAATGTTTCGCAAACTAATTCTAATACTACAAAGCTAACGAACTACCAAACAATGCAAACAACACCATCTTTTGCAATTAATCAGGGCTATTCGATAATGGCAGGGTAAGTAAACTAAATTTCAAAATTATGTTCTGACAAGCGTTCTTATTTTTTTTATTTTCATGTATGTACATATAACAAAAACAGTTTAGCCAATGCATGAATGCTGGGGTAGAATATACTTATTATTACGATTTGAAGTACCAACCCAACTATTTATAAACTTAATCTTAGTGTCTTCAGGGGGTCCTTTAAAACTTGGGTATTAAGTCGGTCATTTTGAGCGTATATCAGCTGTTCTTGAAACGAAGACCGCTATGGAGTGCTGTTTCGATACATCGTCTCTCAGTCAATCCCTTCATATATCTTCAAAGTTGGTGTGACTATTCTATTTTGGTAGCTATTTGTAGTGCGATGTGATAAAACTGTCAAAATTGAATTTTTATTATTATTATTTTTATTATTAATAATTATTAGCACTCTGTCGCTGGTTTCCGAAAGTAAAACAATTCAAAACTAATGGCCGAATCACAATGTGGCGTTCGCGCGGTCGTGCGTTCATGGTTTTAAATAGACTACGATATTTAGTCCAACTTCAGACGGTCGGTCGTTGAGAGGTTAGGAACAACAGCGAAACAACTGTGTGTAAACTGTTAAATGCATATTTACGATATCGTATTGTGTGACACCATAAGAATCCATGAACACCACATTGTGATTCGGGCATACGCGTAGTCTGGCTTACGCTTTTTAAAATTTCAAATACTTTTACACTCTCAAAACATTATTACAAACTTTTCATTTTTCTCCGCCATAAACGGCAACATGGACAATTATTTGCATATTTCTAGGGGCAATCATTCAATTTATGTTCTTCACACACACCAAATTCCCTCTGAAATGTATGTATGCAGATTGCTGTTATGTAATTGTAATGATTTCTTTTTTGGGGAAGCATAAATCGCATAAAAGCACATACGCACAGGGAAATTTTGCGTGTGCGAGAGCAAATATCGACTAGTAGCGCCCAGAAATATGCAAATTGTCAAACTTGCTGTTTATGACGGGTAATAATCGAAAAACTTTGATAATGTCTTGAGAGTGTATAACTAATTGCAAATTTTCAAACGCGAAAACAAGACTGCGTTTAGAGAGAGCCGCGGGAATTTCATCCGATTTCTCTGTTCTCTTTTATTTTAATTTTTTGTATATCCAATCTTTGTCGTTTGCTTTATTTGATCATTCTCATAGTTGTATTTGAATGGTGCTAAACGGAGTTTTTCTTTGTTTTAATATTCGTTAAGATTTTTTTTTTGTCTCAGGGAGAGACTTCACTGGTCGGAAGCCCGTTATGTAAGTAAGATTTTTTTTTACTTGGAATTTTTATTTTTTTATGTTCGAATTTCAAATCGTTGTAGTCAGTTTTGTTTTGTTTTTTGGTGTTCAAAAGAACATATCGAATGTCAAATGAAAAGGGCGAAAAAATACTCGAAAAATCGTATCGAATTGTAAAACCTATACGAGCACAAAAGAGAAATAAAAGAAATCATACCTGGAAAAATCGTATCATCTAAGTCCTGTCTTGCCGCTTCGAGAGCGGAGAGCTAGTGGCGTTTTAGAACATATTTTTCTTGCTGGAACATATGAGAATGACATTTCACTGACCACCTACATATACACATGTATGTATATGTCAATATATAAAAAAAAAACGAGAGTATTTTCAGTACCGAGAGAAGTACTAATTGTCTAGTTCTTGATCAGATCGCGCGTGCACGGAAATCTAATTTCTCGGTATTGTAAAGGGTATACATTTAGATATTAATTTCTGAATTCATCTTTAGACACAAACTCGTCATAAAGTGTTTAAATAAACAGAAATCATCTTAATCTCGTTACGGGTTACAACAATGTTCTTACATCGTCTGTACAGATATCCATTTTTCTAATAAAACACTTCATTGTGCGTGACTGTCAAATTTTCTAAAATTCTATGAGTAGATTGAATTAGTTGATATCAATTCAATTTAAATTTTTATTTTTGAATCCATTGTAATTTCATTGTATATTTATAATTAAGTTAATTGTACGTTTAATATAAATTTCAATTGAAATAAAATACTACTTATGTACATGTAATGAAAATATGAAAAATGACTCTCACATAAAAGCAAAGACAATATAACAGTATTGGTATTGGTTAACCAAAAACAAAGTTGCAATTTATGTATATCATTCAAATAGCGCCACCAATTGCATCAAATTTATTCGCCAATAGGGTATGTTACACAGACACAATACACGTAATATGCATTGCAGAACGGATATCTAGTGTGTGAGAGGACCTCATACATTCGAGATTTTAGAGGTGTTGTAGACCTTTGAACGATATTATATTTTATACATAAGAATATGGAAAATAAATAAACTCTCGCTTCATCAGTAAAAAAATAGATTTCATTAATTATATTGTAGTTAACATTATATTTCTTATGTCTTTATATGAATATATGCATACATACATACATATGTATGTACCCATATATACACACATGTATTTAGCTATTTAAGTTCATTAAACAATGGTACTCAATACATTCGTATATTTCAGTATCTGTACACTTCAAATTAGCTCTTTAAATTTTCTAAAATGCAACTTTGTGGACTTAAGAGAGTATCTTCATTTTTGAGAACTGAGATACGGAATTTAAAAATCATCCTACTATGGAGTGTTGCCGTTTATACTATTATAAAATGAAATCTACTGTTTCCTGTTCCCAGACAATTTTTAGACCATTTCTCGTGTTAGTTTACTTTCTTTTATTAAAAACAAAAATCGAAATGAAACGCTAATATAAAAAAACATAACAATAACATTCCTGGTTTTTGATGGCACTACAAGTCTACAAATGACAGTGATTTTGACATTGACACTTCGTTGAAGGTCTTTTCTTTTATTTTACAAATTTCTAATTTGCGTGATTTTATTTTGTCTTGGCTATGTAAGCTCAATATACATACGTACAGAAGTAGGAAGGAATGGCCAGAGGAACCTCTTTTTAAATTTTGACTCAATGAAAATCCAGACAATTTTATGGAATGCAAATGCGAACCTTAGGTTTTAAATTTTTTGTTTTTCGTTAAGAGTATATCCATTGTATTTTTAACATGGATGTAACAAAAATACTTTTTATTAAAAGAAACTAGTATTTTAGTGGTTTTTGGAGGAAATTATAAATCTTTACATTTTCGCGGTGGCAGCACTGCTACTACATTTACGTATTGTAGACATGTAAAATATAACAGTTTCCGATGTACCTAACTCTCAATGGTATTTTTTCGATTTTGGACACTATCTTCTTCTTTTTGTAACCTACATACACATATATATAGGCTAAGAGAAAGTGCGCATAAAAAAACCATTATCTTTGCTTCAGTTCTATTAATGTACACCTGGCAATTCTGGGCATAGTGAAACTTTAGATGTAGTATTTATTTTTCTTTGGATAATTAGAAAAGAAGTTATTTCTATTCAGAAATTTTTCAATTTAGATTTTATTTTTGGTTATTTTCTTTTTTCCTTTCAAGACATCATTCTCTGCCCAATTTTTTTCATAATTGACATGACGTCTTGGTAGATTTGACATTTCGTATAATACTCTTCGATAAAAGCAATTTGGTGGCACAGGTTTTATCGCGGCTTAGCTCCTTATACTCGATAGATATCCAGGCTAAACGAATTCTATACATTGAAAGTTTTTTTTAAGTCTGTATAAGTTAAAAAAAATCACGTCTATACCCGCAATGGCACGCGCGGTATATAATTTAATCTGACGCATTTGCAGCTATGTTTCATTACTGCATCGGTTACTGCTATAGTTCGTCTTTTAAAAACCCTTTACCTCTTTCAAGATGTTATAATATATAATATTGTCGCTAGCAGGATTTTTAAGAATTTTGATCATTTGATCCTGCACAATTAGATAAACGATTGATTGTGGAAAGAACTGGTTTGCCCGGTAACTTCTGGACGGCAGTGTATGCACATGTGTAAATTAATAAATCTAACCAGATTTTTTTCTTTTTTTAGCTCTGGCGCTTTCAGACATCAAGGAAATGCTCCACCAACTAAGTCGAATGGTGATGTAGCTAATATTGCCGTTAAAAATACATCACAGAGGATGGTGCGACCATACTCTAATCAGTGTTTCGTAGAACATAGTCCAACACAGGTATGAACAATTTCAACAATTGACTTATTATTATTATTATTATATAAATAATCGGAGGCAAAACAGTTCAACCCCTTTTTAACTGCCGTATACACAACATTTTCGCTTGATTTTTTTTTCGTTGGGAAGGTTGTGAAGAGTGGCAGTACAGTATGCAATTTTTTTTCCAATATGTTTGTCCAAAGGTAGCCCTAAACGTCGAACAAGCTCACCGAACTTGTTCGTTTGTGTTATCCCCTACACGGCGAACACATTTGGCGAACATTCATTTCGTGTTGATTCTACACAGTGTAAACATGTGCGATAAAGAAGCGCAAGTGGTTGCGCTTATGGCCATTGTGTTTCATTCGCGATATGAACTCGGCGACGTTCACAGCAAAAATGAGGTTTGCTCGCAAACATGGCCCTACATGGCGAACATCGAAGCCAACAAACACGAAAAATCGAAATGTTTCGCCCACAGCGAACACGAACAAGTGCGGCGAGCATGTTCGTCGTTTAGCGCTACCTTAAGTCAGGTAAAATAATAAATATTAATACGTGCGTTTCTCTCGCACAATTGGTCGAATTTTGCCCACGGCGATACTAGTAATTAGAATTGACTCAATAGAAACTCAGTTCAAACATTTTTATGTGGTAAATAGTTTATATTAGGTAAGCTTATGGTAGTGCGTGCATGTACATCAGGGTTGCTAAATGACACACTTTTTGGTTTTTTATACATTTTACCGTAAAAAAGGGTATAAAAGTGTATTAAAGTATACAAAGTGTATTAAAGTGTATAAAAGTGTATTATAGTGTTCAAAAGTGTATAAAAGTGTATAAAAGCGTATAAATTTGTATAAAAGTGTACAAACGTGTAAAAAAGTATCTAAAAGTGTATACAATTATGTAAGACTTTTATACATTTTTTTCAGTTTTATACCTATTACTTGCATTTATACACTTTTATACACCAGCAATATTTTTCAGATGTATAATACACACTTTTATACACGTAAAAAAGTGTGTATAATACGCCAACTATTATACGTCTGAAAACCTGATATACATACATATGGGGTGGCCGTGGCGTAGTGGTAGTCGTCGTCGCTTGTCACGCTGAAGGTTCACGGTTCAAATCCAGATGCCGCCGAAACATTTATTTCTCACGAAATAAAAATAAGTTGATCAGTTTCAGAAGCTAATATAAAAACCTAATGCGAAGGCATAATTTTTTAATTTTTAATGCATTTTTTATTTTTAAATTCAAGTATTTCTTACATGCTAGACAAAAAGTGCTTAAAACTAGCTTAACTAACTTAACTATCTTACTCTAACTTACTGGCCCCACACGGGCACTCTAAACTAAACTTAATGCCTATACTATGTCTTTCGACGTAACCTTACTTATACTATTTAATTTTAATTATAATTACAATTTTAATACTAAGAAAAATGTTTTTGGAAAAAAAAACCTAGTAATTTGACATTTTTATTTATTGCTTAAAACTACCTTAAATAGTAAAACTTACAACTACTTAAGCTATCTTAACACTAGCTACGTAATTAAATACGTAATTTTTTTTTTATTTTTTGTGCTGTGTTATTTTATACTTTTTTGTGGTTTATTATTGGTTTTATATTTTTTTTGTGTTAGCAAAGTGCTGTGCTGTTTTTTATTTTTTTTATAAAACTTACTTAAATACCTACACTACCTAAAACTATTTAAGCCGGCCACGGCATTTCTACAATAATAAACAAAAGGCGGCCAACTTTGCCTTGGGGTCTACCCCGGGTCAATCGGAACCGACGAGGGAGTTCCATCTTCCAACAGCCACCAGAGTTTCTGATGTTGCTGCTCAACATCGTACCCATCGCGCCCCGAAACCGACCTACTAAACCGGAGGCGCTCCGTTTGGCTCTGTGCGACGTCTCTGTCGTAGTTGAGCCGCCTATCCACAGTCGCGAGCAACATGAAAGATTAACGGCATCGCTAATCTATCCTGGATCAGACCCTGTTGGTCAAAATAGAGGAACGCTTCTGGTGGAATGAAGCCGTTAAGGCGCACTCTTTCGTGGTACGTGAAATTGGGGTAGTAAGCCCCGAAGATCGGGCTATTCATCGAACTCATTGCTCTTGCAATGTGCCTTCGAGTCATCTTGATCAGGAAATTATCCACTCTTATTAAGTTAGCCCTGTTGTATAGGACCTCATTGGGTGGAATTTTTCGTACTCGGACTCTGGTGTTCTGTATAAACGAAGGTACGCCCTCTCAAACACCCGAATCCTTTCCATCGAACTTGGCCCGACGTTGAACCACACGGGACAACCATATGCAATCATTGACCGTATAAGGGCCGTGTAGCAGATAACCTTTACCCTCGCATCGAGTTGGCTGCTATAAAACAGTCTCTCCGTAAGGGCAAAAGCGCCTCTGGCCCTGGTCAGAGCAGCATCTATATGTTTGTTAAAATACAGATACTGGTCTAGCCAGAGCCCTTGGTATCTGAATACATTTCGACATGCAAGTGGCCGCCCGTGTCGTCCAACAATTGCGAACTTTCGCCAATTCTTTCTGGTGTCCCATGAGGCCACAGACAACGGCGTCCGAAACAAGATGGTTTCTGACTTCTGGAGGTTGATCTTCAACTTCCAGTCGTCACTATATCACTGAATCTTATCGAAGAGAATTGCAATGACCTCGATCTTTGGTCCTGATCTGTACGCGACCAAGTCATCTGCGTACGCAATAGCACGGTGAAGGGACCCTACGAGATCACTTGTGTAAATATTGAAAAGGATCGGCGAATTAACCGCACCCTGTTGTAGACCATTTTTAATTTCAAAAGTGCCAGCAGAGGTCACATTGCCATTTTTCAGAATGAACCGCCTACATGTATGTACAGAAGTGGTTTACTTATGCTCAGCCTGCTCAACTTGTAAAAAAAGTCCCTCTATCACTTTCACTTCTTTTCCTTTCACTACGTTGATCTGTCTGTCTCTCGTTCTTGTTCTTCATGTGCTCGCGCTTTGTGTAAACATAAGGGTATTTATATCCCCTTTAGCGTGTGTAGATTATAAAAAAAAGAATGTATGTAGATTAATGTTGATTCATACAAAGTCATACCAGAACATTAAGTTAATTCTTTATTTGTTGTTACTTAATTCAGACAGAATGTTTTTTATCCATTGTTGAAATTTGATGATAAGGAGAAGTTTAATTTTATTGACTTCTTCGAGTTAAACGTACCTTAAAACTGAATGATAATGCAATACTAACTCGCTTTCTTCTCTGTCTGTTCATTAGGGTTCCGTACGGAACTCCAAACGCAAAAAAAACGTTTAGATATGCAACGTTTTTCTGTAATTTTTATTTCGATGATTGTATGTACATATATAATTTGATAACCTAAAAATCGGCGTAGGAGACAAAAAGTGAAGTGTCAACTCCCTGTCGAAGAGAAGGACATCTAGGAGAAAATAGCTCAAATATAATAGAATCTGACCAGTGTTTGGAGAGGGGTTTGCTAAAGAATATTACAATTCAATTTACAACAAATAGCGTATTTTTATTTATTTTTATTTATTTACTTTTTTTCACTATTAAATTACAACATAAAATATGAATAAACAGGAAATGATTAGCATTTTAAATAGCTTTAAAGAAGATATCAAAAATGATCTCAAGCAAGAACTCAAAGAACAACTGGATGCAGTACAAGTTGCAATGAGCGAAGAGATGAAAAAGGAGATAAATAAGAAATATGATGAATTAAATAAAAACTTCAACGAAGCGAAAGAAAAAATAGTAATTCTTGAAACGGAAATAGAAAACCTGAAAGAAGAAATGAAAATACAAAAAGAAGAAAACGAAAAAATAGCTCGTCGTAACAATATTTTAATTTTCAACATAAAGGAAGCGGAAGAAGACACGGAAAAGTTAAAGTCCATAGCAAAACACCTAATGAAAACAAAGCTGGACATAACATTAAGTGATTCTGAGATAAGCCTCATTAAACGCATAGGCAAAAAATCTGAAAATAATAAAACTAGACCGATTCTAGTAAGTTTAGTACATCTAGCCAAAAAAGAAGAAATCATGCAAGCTAAATCTAAACTCAAAGGCACAAGTCTATACATAAAAAACGATTTATCGATATTAGAACGAACAAAAAGAAAAGAAATAATGAGTATTGCGCATGAATTGAGGACTAAAGGACTAGATGTAGAGGTCAAAAGAAACAAAATATGTGTTGATGGAAAGATACTGGATCCAGCCAAAATGAAAAATGAAACAGACATTGATAACGAAACAATGCAGAAAAGGAACCGATCTCCAGAAGATAAACAAAAGGATATTAAGAACACGAAAGGAAGCTTGTTGGATCAATTAAATAACAACAAAAAACAAAAGCGCTCAAACAGTAAAGGAAGGAGGATAGAAAATAATAGGGAAAACGTTAAAGATTCATCATCAATAACGATC
Source organism: Brachyopa scutellaris (assembly GCA_949775065.1). Taxonomy (NCBI): domain Eukaryota; kingdom Metazoa; phylum Arthropoda; class Insecta; order Diptera; family Syrphidae; genus Brachyopa; species Brachyopa scutellaris. The sequence goes on along the minus strand of OX459113.1, from coordinate 28,470,900 downwards.
ACAACGTAAAGAACACTTCTCACAACTGAACAAGAAAGATATCACGGTAATAGACAAGGCACGAATAAGGTTAACGAGTATACAAAATTGAATTGAATTCAATAAGAAATAAATTTGCACGGCAAATAGTAGAAAGAGAGGAAGGCAACGGGAAACCACCTCTCTTAAGTATTGAAACAAAACTATTCCCTAGAAAAATCATCATGCAGAATCAAACATACCAAATGGCCCTCAGTCCCCGGCAGACCTTAAATGGTCAGAGGGTGCTAAGAATCCCCGGTGGGTATTTTAAAATGGGAACATGGAACGTTCGAAGTATGTATCAAGCGGGTAAGCTTGAAAATATTATAAAAGAAGCGAAAAGAATGAATATAGATATTTTGGGAATTGCAGACGTACAATGGAAAGGAAATGGAATCATAACAAAAGACGGTTACAAATTTCATTATTCATGTTCGAACGCAACCCATAATAGATATGGAGTAGGGATACTCATTTCCGAAAAAATGAAACAATCAATAATAGGAGTTTTGAATTTATCAGAGAGAGTAATGCTTATGCAATTAAAAGTAGAAGGAAATATAATGAACATCATTCAAGTTTATGCCCCAACAAATGATTGCGAAGAAGCGGTTATTGAAGAATTTTATAATCAAATTGAAGAAGCAATCAAACTAACAAAAAAGAAAGAAACTTTGTTCATTTTAGGCGATTTCAACGCTAAAGTTGGGAAAGGAAAGATTGAAGACGTTGTAGGAGATTATGGGCTAGGAATTAGAAACGAGAGGGGTCAGCGACTAATAGAATTTTGTCAATTATATGGACTCACAATAACAAATACATGGTTTAAGCTTCCGCCTAGGAGATTATATACCTGGACATCCCCCAGACACACTCAAGACTCAATAGTCAGGAATCAAATAGACTACATCATAGTAAATAAAAGATTTAGAAACTCGTTGAAATCAGCTAATTGCTATCCAGGCGCTGATGTGGGGTCAGACCACAATCCAGTTATAGCTAAAGTTGACATAAAAATGAAAAAAGTTCAAAAAAGTGTTAAACAGAAAAAACTTCAAGTAAACCTTTTAAAGAATGAAGTAATACAAAATAATCTTAGAAGGGAATTAAATGCAAACTTAAACCAAATAAACACAAACCGAATAGACGAAGAAAATATTAATCTAAAATGGTCAGAAATAAGCCAAATTATGATGGAAACAAGTAAAAAATACCTCAGCAGTGGGAACCAGCAACCCAAAAAGGAATGGATGACAGATGAAATTTTGTCCCTAATGGATGCAAGAAGACAAAACAAAACAAACCAGAGTAGATACAAGGAAATAGATAGATTAATAAAAAATAAAATCAGAGAAGCCAAAAACCGTCACATGCATCAACAATGCGAAGAGCTAGAACGGCACGGCAGGAACCACGATAGTTTTAATCTCCACAAAAAAGTTCGAGAAATATCCGGCGTTGAACGCAAATCGATGTCCAATGCCTTGAAAAATAACGAAGGTCGATTTTTGTTAAATACAATGGAAAGATTAGAACAGTGGAAAAAATACATCGAGGACCTGTTTTGGGATGAAAAAGTCCAACTAGAACCCTATAATGGACCCGAGGGACCAGAAATAATAAAAGACGAGGTTGAAAAGGCGCTCCAAGAAGCGAAAAACCGAAAAGCGACAGGTCCTGATGGAATACCGAACGAAGTTCTTAAGCTAGTCGGGGAAGAAAACATTCCAACACTAGTTAATCTCTTCAACGCTATTTACAGACATGGCAAAATTCCAGATGAGTGGTTGAAATCAACTTTTGTTACGTTGCCAAAAAAGAACAAAGCAATAAACTGCTCGGATTACAGAACAATAAGTTTGATGAGTCACGCATTGAAGATCTTCCTGAAAATAATTCACAAAAGGATATACAATAAACTTGAGGCAGATATAAGTGATTCTCAATTTGGTTTCAGAAATGGTTTTGGAACACGTGAAGCACTATTTGCGTTCAATATGTTAATACAGCGAAGCTTAGAGATGAACACAACTGTCTTTGTATGTTTCGTCGATTATGAAAAGGCTTTCGACAAAGTGCAACATAAGAAAATGGTGGAAATCTTAAGAAGCAAAAACATAGACAGGTATGATGTCAGAGTCATTGAGAATCTCTACTGGAACCAAAAAGCAAAAATAACCATAGAAGGTGAAGAGTCCGAGGAAATAGAGATTCGCCGAGGAGTAAGGCAAGGCTGCATTTTATCACCGCTCCTCTTTAATATGTACTCTGAAGAAATATTCAAGAACTCAATAGAAAATTCACATGGAGGAATCAAAATTAATGGAGTCCAGATAAATAACATCAGATATGCAGATGATGCGGTAATAATGGCAAATGACATTAACGAACTAAACACTATTATGAACAGAATTAGCGCGGAAAGCAACAAATTCGGTTTGAAAATAAATATAAGCAAAACAAAATTCATAGTATTCAATAAAAGTCAAGAAGCAGGAAATTATAAGCTGAAGATAAACAACGTTGAGGTAGAAAGAGTTAACACCATTAAATACCTGGGAACATTTATAAATAGCAATGCAAACCCTAACAAAGAAATCCAATGCAGAATTGAACAGGCGAGGGCAGCTTTCTGCAAAGTAAAGAAAGTGTTACTGAGTAGAGAGATACACTTAAATCTAAAAATAAGATTTGTCAAATCCTACATTTGGTCAGTTCTATTATACGGAGCAGAAACATGGACACTAAAAAGCGCAACAATAAGAAAAATAGAAGCTTTCGAAATGTGGGTGTATAGACGGATTCTACGAATATCATGGATTGACAGAATTACAAATGAAGAAGTTCTAAGAAGAATAAGAAGAAAAAAGGAAATATTTCTGTTAATAAAACAAAGAAAACTTGAATACTTAGGACACATAATGAGAAATAACAAATATCAACTTCTCCAACTAATTCTACAGGGAAAGATCGAAGGAAGAAGGAGCGTCGGAAGGCAAAGGTCGACATGGTTGTCAAATTTAAGAGAATGGCTCGGTCTTTCAACGGTAGAAATACTTAGAGGAGTGACAAACAAACAAACACTTGCATCGATGATTTCCAACCTCCGGAACGGAGTGGAACTTTAAGAAGAAGATGTACATATATGTACTTGCATTGCATACTTTTAAGCTGTAACCACATAGTTACCGTAACTAATGATAATTTTTTGGATTTTGAATTTTAATTTGTGAGTTTTAACGAGAAGGGAGTGAATAAGATGCTAATTATAAAATAAAAGACTTATAAAAATAAATTTGCATCATACCACGTTTTTAAGACGGACTAAAAGTATAAAATAATTTTTCATAGCTCTATACAGATTCCTTACCACATATAAATTATTTTATACTTTATTTTTATTTAAATAATTATAGAATTAAAGAGATTAGCTAATTAAACACCAACCGTTTTTTTTTTTTAACTACATACTTTTGTAAAATAATGGTTATTACTATGTAAATCCAGTGAGTCGTGTCGGGCATGTTTAGCCTTGCTAGCGTGTTTCGCGACAGTAAATCACTTAAATTAGCGTTAATAATAACAATAATAATAAAAATCAAGGTTGCAAGATATATTACCACTAATTTAAACATGATTTTTTTTAGATGAACATCTCTAAACCAACACTTTCTTCGCATAATCAAAATTGTGCACCTGCATCGACAAATGTTCAGGAAAACAACCATTCTCCACCATTACATACAAATCCTATGGGACAACAGGCAACGAATTTACAAGTTGGGACTCAGCCTCCGTTACCACAGAGACAAATACGCGGGCGAGAAGATCAAATTCAAGATTTGCGAAAATTTCAACAAGACTTTCATTTATCTGGAATAAATCCTCAATCTTCTCCACATCAAATGCCGTTAAACATAAATAAAAATGCAAATATTCCGGCAAATCAAGTGCAGCAATCTTTGTCCCTTCCACCACCGCAGCCTCAACAAACTATTCAACATACTTCGCCTCATAACCCTCCACCTATCCATAATCATACACAATTAATGCAACCCTCACAGATTCATCACCTTAATATTAAACAGACTGAAAGTTCTAATGCCTCTCAACCTATAAAATCTGCTCAATTTTCTCATCCTGCACCGCCGCAAGATAAGCATATGTATCAAAATCATTCGCAGCCAGTGGCTAAGCAAACATCGCCTGTTATATCTCCCGGAATTAACATCAGCGATCCGGGAATGCCTGATTCCCAAACTAATAACAATACAAATAACAGCGCAAGCGCGAATAATATTAACAGTTCGTTTAATAACAATGCAAATAAAAGTAATCCAGAAATGCTAGCGGTAGAGAAGTCTACACCGAAGCCAGTCATAACGAAGAAAACACATGTGCTTAATCCTTCAGCTAAGCCTTTTACCCCTAGAAGCCCTAGTACACCAAATCCTTCTCGACCACATACTCCACAGACACCTGTTCAATCGATAAGTGGAATGTATTCTACGGGACCACATGTTGGGAATAGTCAAACATCATTTTACTTGGTGCCACAACAGCAGCATACACATCCCAATGCCGTGCAACAACAGCCGAGACTACGCAGAGGTACTTTTTTTTAATTTCTATCTTAATATATATGTATATGCATAGTATGTATATGTACATATGTATATGCAAATGTCACGGCAATCGGGGTATCTAGTATACATTATTATCTTTCTATCTACATTCATACATAAATAATTAACTAAATAACTTTTTCTACTTAGGTCCTGTTGCACCTTCACAAATGCACGTGTCTGCTGCTACTGCTACAGGTCAGCCTCTACTAACAGCAGCACCACTACCACAATTTATCCACTATCAACAAGCGCCACATCCGCCACATTTTCCGTCGCAGCCATATCAATCCATGGTAAGACTATAAAGAAAAATTGTTTATTAGATGTATATTACACGTACATATTTAATTTTATAGGTGAGAATGTTTCATGAGCCTCCTCCGCAGTCTATACAGTTCTTAGCGCAAACACCCCCATCCACAACTCCTTCACCAGGCCAACCACATCAGCAGTTCCATCCACCACCACAACCTTCTCCTGCTGGCGGGGGACCACAAACTGCTTTTGGGGCCACAGCTCAACCGTATCATGTTATGTGTCCTGTTATTCATCCACAGTTGGTTCCCAACTATTATCACCAGGGATCGCCACAAAATCCGCATCAGCAATATCAAATTTTAATGCCACAACACCCAGCACAGTGAACTTTCCAATCGAAGTCAGGAATTGCCTCTGCGGCTAAACGGTTTATAAATACATAAAAATAAAATGTGAAAAAAGAAAGCTTCAGTGGTTTCGTTATATATGTATATATGTATATATAATATATGTATAATATATATATGTATATAAAATATATATGTGTATATAATATATATTTATACATATATACATATATTCAATGTTGAAAAAACTAAAGCACTTAACCCAAATGGCTTCTCTTTATTTTGTTTTAAGTATCTATCCTTTTCTATTATAAAAAAGGAAACAATTCTCAGATTTCACATGGTTAAAAAATATAAATGAAAAACAAAATATAAAAATTTATCACTAAAACAAATAAAGCAAAAACCAAATGGGAATTTAAATTTGTGTTATCGTTTTTGTTTCTGAGTCTAAAATTAACCACCAAACAGCAAACAAACTGATATAAGTAAAGGCAAACAAATCGAGTGGGGTTCTTAATTGCGTAATAACAGTAAGTGATTGTTAATATGTACAGGTTTAAATAGTTTAAGCAATAGCCCACTACCTATGGACTTTTAAGACAACGACAGGCGTACACTTACATATAAATTCTTTAAACAATTCATACTGACAAACGATACTGCATCACTACAGGATTATTGCAAACTTTAACAACATGGCATATGTAACTCTTAACATAAACCTACTCACTTGATGAGCAACTGGCTATTTCTCTAGTGCACACTGTTTATTAAAAGAAAATGAGCAGTGAGAGGCAGAAAACATTTTTAACTCACGTCTTTGAACTAAGCAGGGGCAGTGACGTTCTTAGGAGTACCTGAATAGATGTGAGCATTGCACTCGATCTTGGAGCAATGTACGTACGCCTTATATATACATAAACATGTTGCTAGGGTGAAGAAAATGTTTAAATGGTTTCAGGAAACCTAGGCATTTCACAGCGTTATTGTGGACTTTGAGTATGACAACAAAGGTTGTCATTAACATGCATAGCAAACAAGAATGCAAAGCTACACGTGGCATTCCTATTTTCATATGTAGCTAATGAATAGGTTAGGTTAGGTTGGGTGGCTATCCTTCGTAATCGGTAGGATTCACTTAGACCAAAGTAGGTCCACTGTGTTGCCACATGAGCCGATTCTTATCGAAACTCCTGGAACCAATTTGAGAGTTGGATGAATTTCCGTATTGTATTGATATCCGTTGAGGAAATATCTTGAAGATCTACAAAGAAGTATTCTCCCAGAATCTTTTTTCTTAAGGAGGATAGCATAGCAGGTGATAGGGGGATTCCTCCTCCTCTTCATCCATGCAGCTGTGGCAGAAGTCGGGTGAATTCGTAAACGTCAATTGCATGACGATGATCACGATTAAGAATTAGAAAACGGTTTGATACGTCCGTCAACAATTCGAAAACATATTCCCACTGCAGCTGATGGCAAAACATCGTGCAACGATTCGATTTCATTTTAATGCACTTACGTTACAGCACCGCAAATGACCATCGCAACTATGACGTGATCGTCGTTTGACGTTTACGAATTTACCCGTCATTGCAAAGGAGTCCTAACCTGTTGGCATGTCTGCCTATTGCGCAATGACCTGCCAATACGCCCACTATAATGCCGATTTATTGTTTCTATTGGTACATGGGGTTCACTTCTCCTTATAAAACTTCTCTAATAATGAATAAGATCTTACTTCATGTATATGATGTCAAGATTGGAACTTAGTGAGCCTAACATAAGAGGTTTTTTTGGTAACTTGCCAATTTGTTCAAATTCGTCTAAATTTTCTCAATTCCCTGTTTGGTAACCCAAAAAACGTACAACAAACAAATTGTATAAAAGAGAGCCAAAATTACGAACACCACCTTTTTCTTCGGGTGAAGTGGGTAAAACCTGTCAAGCAACCATCTGTCAGTTTCTCCTAAAAACTTGAAATAAGAAAAAAAAAAGTTGGAAAGGCACGAACAAATATTACTACTCATTAAAAGGAAAGTTATTTAGGGCGTTAGAGATAGGAAGATCAACTAATACAGATCCTTAGAGGTGAAAGTTAATTAGTTAGAGGAGGAATATCACTAATCACAGACCTTGGAGCTGAGCTTTCTATTTTATTTTATTCCATTTATATTCTACCGTAGTGTAGTGGCCAGATAAAAGTTACCACCCCTGAAATAATCGAAAAAACTGCTTTTTGTGAATTATTGAATACATATTTTGGTTAAAATTATTTTGATTTATTTTGAAAACAATACCAGGCGTGTTTTTTTTTAAACCTATATAGGCTAAACATGTTTCCGCAACATGTTTTTAATGTAAAATACAACAAAACCTTAGCCTGGATAATTATCCAGTCTTATTTTTGTATGGAAAGCTTTTTCGAAATCTATATAGGTTTGAAAAAAAACGCGCCTACCGTTAACAAATGCAAACTTTTGTAAGATAATTCAGTACCTAGGGAAAAAAAGTTGCAAAAGTGTTAAATTGGGTATATTGAAAATGTTTGCGAAACTCATTTTTTACTTTAAAAGAATATAAGCAAAATAAACATTTTTAAAAAATTCAAAGCATAAATACATAGTAAAAAAATTAAGTTAATTTAATATTTGGTATGCCGCCCTCTAGCCTTGATAACGGCCTCAATTCACCAAGGCTTGGATTTTATTAACTTTCGGCAATGATCTAGGTTTATATCATTCTCCTAGTTTCCATTATTGCAAATTTGCAAATTTAAATTCTACCCTACTTCTCGAAGTTCGGTGCTCAATTTTCTGTTTAAGAATTGCCCAGCAATTCTCAATTGCGTTAAGGTAGGGCTGTTTTCTGGCGGATCAAGAGTTCTGAGCCCAAATGATGTTCAATGTCATCAAAATAATTAAACTAACCTTCCGGGCCAATAACATGGCGCAGAGTCATTCCGAAAAATATGGTCGACTATCGAAGGGATGAGACATGAGATACTCTTTCATAATATTAAAAAAGCTGTCTCCATTTATCGAACCGTTAACAAATGCTAAGTTGCAAGTTCCGTAATAGCATTTGCAGGTGGCAGCCCCCCCAGAGAAAAACCTGACGAGGTTATTTCTAATGAAAGTGCACTCATTGGATGAAAATAGACCCCCCCTGCCGTGCGATTTTTTGTTCGCCAGAACTTCAGGAAAAATTTGAACAACGCATTTTCATAGTTTTGAGTTTAAGGAGCCATATCTTTTTTGTGGCTGCATAGAATTACATGAAGTCGTCAACATTTTTTATGCGCTTCTGATTGCAAATGTCTATTTTTCTATTTTTGTAGCTATAGTAGTTCAGAAGTTAATGTATCATTTACCACCAAATCGGAGATGCCTTACTTCGACGGACTATAGCTTTGAGGGGGATGAAAACAGAACCCCACCCCCCAACCGCCCCACGCTACCATACAAGTTTTTGTTCGCTAGAACTTCAGGAATCTCCAGTTAAAGGATTTTACCTCTAAACTGGGACACCCTGTATACAGGGAGAATTTAAGAAAATACTTGCATATCTTGAGCCATGCGACCACAAATATTTCCGCTAATACTTACTTCAGAAACCTAATTTAGGGCTATAATTTTAGAATAATCCTTTTGACTGCGCTAAAGTTTATGTCTTACTTGGTTTCCAGATATTTTATTTTTAAGTCGGTTTTCTTGTCCATGAAAAGTTTCATGAAAAAGTTTGACTTTCAGCGAGCTTTTTTACAACAAATAAACATACCGTTTTATTATATTTCTCTTATGAAGGTAACAATAGTAAAAAAATGGATCTGTGATAAGTATGTACATATGCTGAAATACCCACAGATTTTATGTTACTTGGGAAAAGCTACAGCAGGTAAAAATAAGAAAAATTGATTTCATTGCCTTCAGTTCCCATCGTTCTGAGTAAAATTGTTTTTGTTTGGTTTATACTATTTTTTTTTATTTTATTTGTGTACTTTGGCAGTCAGAGAAGGTGCTTAAAGCGTCCTCCTCGATTGTTTATGCATGCTTGCCCTCAGTGCTAACTGATGCCAGCTCCATCCTCTTGGATATAATAGGTCTGTTCCCGTACTGTTGCAAACAGCCGAAAACTACACTCTCTTCTGTCAAAACATATGAAAAGTCTTCGTACGGGAACAGGATTTGACTGATTTCGGCTGTTTTCGGCTGTTTTGGACAGGTACGGGAACAGACCTAATATATGGTGCAACTAGTTAAGTCAGCGTAACATCCTCCAATAGAAATCATTTCTCAAAAACTCTATGTAGTTTGTAGAACTCAGCCTGTCCACATATTGACGATACATTTGTGTTGAAACCGATGACTGCCTCCTTCTGTGTGGGTTTTCCTCAGCTCATGTGTGTAGATTGTTGACACCCCAGCTCCGCTCAAACAACTAGTTGCAAATGTGTAAAGCCGTATTATTCAACTTTAGATGGCTATAGGGGAAAGTGGGGACACTTGATCCCTTGGGAGACTTGATCACTGGCTATTATTTCGATGTGGGCAGGTTACCGATGCTGACATTGATCCATTTTCAGATGAAACAGCAAATGATGTAGGGTAAACTACCCAGTGATTGGCACCTTAAGAAAATTCACCATAATTTTAGCCTCTAAAGATCGAACTAATATACAAACTCTGTTTAACCTATTTTTTTTTAATTCATTGGTTTGTTAGAAACATAAAAAGAATAACAAATAACATTCAAAGATTTAGAATCTATTAAATAAAACATAAAACTAATGAAACAAAATAAAATTCCATTTTTTTCATTTATTGGCATTGTGAAAAAATATAATATACGAACTTCAAGAAATGTAATCGGAGCATTAGGCGGCTTGCGACTTGAGTTGCTGAACGCGAGCTGTCATTTCGACAAATTAAATTCGAGCGAATTCACGCATGCATTATTGCATTCAATTCATAGAAGTCACCAACTCCGGACGCAAGCCGCTTGAAGCTGCCGAAATGTGAGTAAATGTCCAATAATTAATTCCATGTGAAAACTTACCATTATACATTACAGTGAATAAACAACACAAAATACAAACGTATTTAGTTCTATTCTGGCAACAAAAAATCCCGGATTGGTGACATCTTTATTCAATTTCGTGGTGCCACAATTTCGTTGAAGACGTATCTATGGAAAATAGATATCGCAATCGCAGCCAGCGAATATAATATATTTAAACCATAGCAGCCAGCACCAGAAATTAGCGATCGTGATTGTGTTGTGCTATAGTGATTCGCCGTCAACGGGAGAAGTGTGTTTGGGCAGCCATCAAACAGCAGCCATCTCATTGGTTATCGACTCATTTCGCCGTCAGCGGGAGAAGTCCGTTTGGCAGCCATTAAAACAGAAACTCTCTAATTGGCCACTTGAATCATTCCGCCGCCAGCGGGAGAAGTCCGTTTTAGCAGCCATTTTAATAAAACAATATAATCGAGTAAATTTTAACATTTTTAAATTATTTAAACGCGCATTATTTGAACCCCAGATCGTATCGTGACTAGGAGTGTGGCAAAGCTTTCGGAACCAGGGATATCCGCCGATACAGATGAGACTTCCTATGAGGAGACCGAGCGGGTAATAATGACAGATAAAGAGGATCGTGAAGCAACATTGCGCGAGCAGTTAGAATCATTATGTACAGAGTTGGAGGTTATCACTGCATCTGCGGCAACAGAAAGACAGGAACGTCAGCGCCTCGAAATGCTCCTTAGCGAACGTCAGCAAGTAAAAGCGGTGTCCACGGCTGTTGAGACCACTTCTACAATTGCCGCTCCTGCTGTTCCAGTAAAAGTTGTCACATCTGTAACTGAAGCGGCCTCCGGAACTGCCACTACAACATCTTCCACCGACTCTATTGCTGCCGCTTCCAGTTTTTATGGATTCCTCGACTCCAGATCTTCATCTGCGCCAGAGACGTCCTGCTCGACATACTCTTGGCCACGAGCACCGATTGTGTCGTCTCAGCCTAGTCGGACTTTGCCAACGACCGCTGACGATTATTTGCGATGTGGTTCCGCTAATGCAAGCTCAATTCCAACGTTCTTACCGCCGCTATATTGCTCCCAGGGAGTCGATCAACAACGATTCACAGCTGAATTCGCATCCTTGCCCGTGCAAGCCACGCCCGTTCCGTCAGCTCAGCCTACATTTCTGCCATCACATTCTACACAATTGATATCTCAGCTGAACCAACAATCATTGTCATCGGTGATTGGCATGGGAAATCATCGAAAGTTACACGATCTTCCAGAATTCCATGGCAGACCGGAAGAGTGGCCGATGTTCTGCATGGCCTTCCTAGAATCCACCAATATGTTTAAATACAGCAGAGTGGAGAATATGTTTCGCCTCCAAAAGAGTATCAAGGGCAATGCACGAGACGTAGTTGAGTCATTGCTAATACATCCGGATAATGTGGACCAGGTCATGTCCACATTGGAGTTTCGTTTCGGACGTCCGGAGTGCTTAGTCCAGAGTCAACTGATAAAGGTAAGAGATATCATGCAAATTCCAGAGAGTAAATTAGAGCTTATAATTCCGTTCGCTACGAAAGTGCAAAATTTATCAGTATTCCTGGAGGCAAGTGGAATGCACCATAATTTGGCTAATCCAACTCTGTTGGATGAATTAGTGGGAAAACTCCCAATGAGCAAGAGGTTGGAGTGGGCCCAGTGCAGCGTTTATATTCAGCCATACGCTACCATCAAGCACTTTAACGACTGGTTAAGTCGTATGGCTCGTCTGATTTGTATTGTCACAACGACTTCATTACCTTCGTCAACACAGGGAAAGGTGGAGTCTAAACAAAAAACAGGAAGTGTCTTGCATGCAACTGAAAGTTCGTCATCAACCAGTGTAGCGAATGACAGGTGTCGTTACTGTAAAGAACTACGCCATGCAGTCCTTGAATGTGATAGCTACAAAAATTTGGACATTTCGGCGAAGTGGCAGTTCGTCAAACGTAACAAACTATGTTTCAGTTGTCTCAAGTACGGTCACAACATGCGAATGTGCAGAGTCCGAGGGTCATGCAGCATCGATGGCTGCTCGAAGATGCACCACCAGTCACTTCATGAAAAGGCAGCACTTAAGGAAAGGCCGTCAGAAAGCGAAACCAATGAAACGGAAGTGGTACAAAATTCACTGCTAAACTGCAACGACGACGGTGAGAGCATAATTCTCTTCCGGGTGGTACCTGTTCGACTTTACAATGGCAAAACCATGGTGCGAACCTTTGCATTGCTGGACGAGGGGTCCTCTGTCACAATTATGAGCTCCGATCTTGCCAAGCGTCTTCAGTTAAAGGGAACGGCAAAGGATCTCAACTTGCGGTGGTTTGGACGAGAAACGCGTACAGAAAGGTCATGTGTCGTCGATGTTCTTATAAGCGCCGACCAGATGGACGCCGAACGCTTTGAAATGCAAAAGGTTCAGACGGTGGTGGACCTGCGTTTGCCGACTCAGACTTTTACTGCTAAAGACTGGAAATCACTTGATGATTTGGGAGTCCCGTTAGCTGGTTACAATAATGCGAGCCCAGAGATCCTTATTGGACTAGACAACTGTCATCTTGGAGTCCCAGTTGATATAATAAGAATTCTAGAAGATGGTCCAATTATAGCAAAAACGAAACTCGGATGGGTAGCCTACGGAAAATCGACGTCGAGATTGGTGAGCGATGCAGCGAAAGCAGTCGTGCTTTGTAGTAACGAACTTAAGGAACAGGATCATCGGATGGACACAATCGTCGAAGAATACTTTCGCATCGAGAACTTCGGAGTTAAAAAACCAGCCGAAAAACCAGTTTGTCATGCAGATAAGAGGGCGCTGAAGATCCTAACGACTTCTACTGTACGATTGAACGAACGATATTGCACAGGACTGCTATGGAAGGACGATAATCCGAAACTACCAAGAAGTTACCAACAAGCAAAGAGAAGACTACTCAGCCTCGAGTTAAAGATGAAGAAAGATCCAGTGTTTGCAACCGAATACAAAAAAAATATTGCCAAGTATGTGGAAAGAGGTTACGCAAGGAAGCTGTCTTCTGTAGAGGCGGATGTAGATACACCGAGGACCTGGTATCTTCCACATTTCGGAGTAAGGAACCCAAATAAGCCCGACAAGATTCGTCTAGTCTTCGATGCAGCCGCGGAGGTGAGTGGCGTCTCCTTGAATCATTTTCTTTTGAAGGGACCTGATGATTACACACCTTTACTGGCAGTATTACTTAACTTTCGGCTACGACCAATAGCCGTAATAGGTGACATCAAGGAGATGTTCCACCAGGTGCTGATTCATCCTACTGATCGACATTCGCAGCGCTTCCTCTGGCGCGAAAACGAAGACAAACCGATCGATACGTATGTGATGGAAGTCATGACCTTTGGAGCCAGCTGTTCGCCCTGCATAGCCAATTACATAAAGAATCACAACGCCTCAAAATTTCTAACCAAAGAGCCGAAAGCCGTCGACGCCATAATCAATCATCATTACGTGGACGACTACGTTCATAGTTTCAATAGCATAACCGAAGCCGTCGAAGTAACAAGGGCAATCGTAACAATACATCAATATGGAGGATTTGAGCTGCGTAACCTGATGTCGAACTCTAAGGAAGCTCTCCGCAGTATTTGTTGCAAAGGGGAAGAAGATAGTGAAGATAAAACAATCGATATGAACATTGTCGCCGAATCAGCGACTGAGAAGGTTTTGGGGATGTGTTGGAACAGCGTGGAGGATGTTTTTATCTTCCGACTTAAATTTCCTCGCATCAGCCAAGCTGTCATGGAACATAATAGATGCCCGACAAAACGCGAATTTCTCAGCATAACGATGTCAATATTTGACCCCTTCGGGATGATCGCCAACTTAACGCTTTACTTGAAGTTATTGCTGCGTTTGATCTGGAGTTTTGGAATCGGCTGGGATGAGCCAATTTTCAACGATTTGTTTGAGAGGTGGAGGCTGTGGAAGGCAGAGCTACCAGGATTAACACATCTGCGGGTTCCAAGATGTCACAGTAGTTACCTAACGAATGCCGATCATATAGAACTACACACCTTCGTCGACGCTAGCGAAGAAGCATTCAGTGCGGTAACATACATACGAGCCGAGTGCAGCGGAAGTGTTTGTGTTTCTTTCGTCTGTGGTAAGACTAGAGGCAGCCCAAGGAAACTAATGTCCATACCACGTCTGGAGCTGTCAGCGGCCATCCTTGGCGTACGACTTCATAACTCCATAGTTGATCTTCATACGTTGCAGTTTTCTAATCATGTGTTTTGGAGCGACTCGAAAACGGTTTTACACTGGTTACGTATGGACCCGCGACGCCACAAAGAATTCGTAGCATTCAGAATCGCTGAGATATTGGAGAGTACCCGAGTTAACCAGTGGCGCTGGATTCCATCGCAACAAAACCCAGCAGACGAGGCTACTAGAGCGAAATACCCACCTTGTTACGAAGTGGAAAATAAGTGGATAAACGGGCCCTCCTTTCTCAAGGCAGCTGAGATGGAATGGCCGAAGACACCAGACGACATCGCCATGCATGAGTGCCAAGATGAACTACGACCGAAGTATGTGCTACATGCGGATTGTAAGCAGGATTCTCCTTTCGACGTGACAAGATTTTCATCATATCTGAAGCTACAGAGAACAATAGCATGGTTATTACGCTTCATCGCCATCTGTCGGAAGAAAACGGATCAACGTGGTGAGCTAAACGTATCCGAGCTCCAGAATGCAGAGCATCTGCTATGCTGCGAAGTACAAAGAAATGCATTCAGTGCTGAAATTACTCTGCTGTCCCGGAACTTGAATGTCACAAAAAATAGCAAAATTTACAAACTTTCCCCGTATCTCGACGACGATGGCCTGCTGCGGGTCCATGGCCGGATTGATGCTGCGTCGACTATACCGTTTGCTGCCAGACGTCCTATTATACTACCTGCGCATCATACAGTTACCGACCTGATAATAGACCGTTTCCATCGCCTATGTGCTCACCAAAACGACGATACGGTCGTAAATGAAATCCGTCAGAAGTTCTGGGTGCCAGGACTACGCACTGCCGTGAGGAGAGTCAGGAATAAGTGCCAGGCATGCCGAAACCGAACTGCCAATCCTTTGCCACCATTGATGGGTCAACTTCCGGAGGATCGGCTCACTCCGAACGTCAGGCCATTTACCTACACGGGCCTAGACTATTTTGGGCCTATAAACGTCGCTGTGGGCCGCCGAAGGGAGAAGAGGTGGATCGCTCTCTTTACGTGCTTGACCGTACGTGCCGTGCATCTTGAAATAGCAGCTGACCTATCAACGGCTGCCTGCATCCTCTGCATACGGAACTTCGTAAACAGACGGGGCGTACCATTACGAATAAGAAGCGACAACGGAACCAACTTTGTGGGAGCCAACAATGAGCTGACAAATAGCAGTGTTTTTGACTACGAGGTTATGAAAGCAGAGCTGTCTTCTAAAGGAATAGAGTGGGTGTTCAATTGCCCTGCGAACCCACATGCTGGGGGATGTTGGGAGCGGTTGGTTCAATCCATCAAGCGAGTATTAACACGCATCCTTTCTGAAACGGTGCCAAAAGTTGAGACGTTGCAAAGCGCGTTAATCGAAGCCGAGAACATCGTTAACGGTCGCCCCTTAACGCACCTACCTGTGACGATTGAAGATGAAGAACCGCTCACGCCGAACCACTTCCTTGTCGGAGGTACGAACTCGACCCAGACGCCGGGTCCGATCGAAGGCAAGGCATTATGCCTAAGAAAACAATGGATGGTGAGCCAACAGCTCAAGGACCGATTCTGGCGGAGGTGGGTAAGTGAGTACCTGCCCGTTCTTACCAAACGATGCAAATGGTTCGACAAAGTCACGCCATTGAAGATCGGTGATCTGGTTCTTGTATGCGACGTTGATGTGCCGAGGAGTCAGTGGCTAAGAGGGAGAATAACGAACACGTTCCCAGGCCCGGATGGGCAAGTTCGCTCTGCCGAAATCAAGACGTCTACCGGAACGCTAAAAAGACCTGCGGTAAAACTGGCTGTCATTGAAGTTGGTGAGGTTTCCAATCAGGATTCGGTCGCCTCACGGGGGGTAGAATGTGAAAAAATATAATATACGAACTTTAAGAAATGTAATCGGAGCATTAGGCGGCTTGCGACTTGAGTTGCTGAACGCGAGCTGTCATTTCGACAAATTAAATTCCAGCGAATTCACGCATGCATTATTGCATTCAATTCATAGAAGTCACCAACTCCGGACGCAAGCCGCTTGAAGCTGCCGAAATGTGAGTAAATGTCCAATAATTAATTCCATGTGAAAACTTACCATTATACATTACAGTGAATAAACAACACAAAATACAAACGTATTTAGTTCTATTCTGGCAACAAAAAATCCCGGATTGGTGACAGGCATAGTTTGCTAGTTATTGGCAGTCTTCTGTCCCATTATTGGCACTGTAAGTTATTGGCCTCGCTAACTTCATCTTTAGCCTCGTTAACTGCTTCTTCATTGTTATTTCTAAAATATTTAACGTTTTTGGGTAGTTTTGGCATCTAAAATACATCAAACCTGATTATATCAAGATAAAATTACTGTTAAGATATGTGACAACGGCCTTAGATCAAATACAAATTATGTGAAGCTGTCATTTTTAGGCAATGATTGGCATGGTGCCAATAACCCGGTGATTGGCACCATGCTTATCATCATTACCAATGATTAGTAATGATTGGCAGTGCCAACAATAGAAAGAGAGTTATTTTTCATTGCCATTAATTGTCACACCCAATAAATAAAAGTAAATAACTTTAACGTTTATTTTAACTAATCTAACATGCACGTTTACATATGCTGGTTTGGTAAAAAGCAATTTCAAAACCAGGGATATCCGATTTCTTATAGTAAATACAGTCCCTTGCCACGCACTACTCTACGGTTTTATCAAAGTTCACTACAAAAAGGCGCGAACTTGTAATGACGTTTATAACAAATCTATATTTCAACACTGCCAACGTTAAGAGAATATAAATAGTGATGCCAAGTGGTACTTGAAAATTGAGGTAAAATTATAGGTTAATAAAAACAATCATATTTGTTTAGTAAAAACTTTTAAAAAAATGTTTTAATTTTTCATGCCAACCATTGGGGGGGTGCCAACAAATGGAGTTCTTACCCTATTCTCTGTGGTTTTTGATCCATCAGTGAAGATTAAGTTCCATCCGTCTGATTTTAGGTCTATGGAGATGCTCGTAAAGAGTTGACGATAAGCTGTATTAGGCGTGTTTTTTTTCAAATCTATATGCTTAGCGGAAAATGAGAAAAAAAACCCTGAACAGTGACTTGGCAGGACTATGCTAATTGACGTTTGACAGTTTCACATCGGCATTGTTTTCCTTGAGAGTAGAGATGGGCTAAGTTGTGAATTTGAATTCGCAGTTATAACTGCGAATGCGATTTCTTATTCACAGTGAATATAAACTGCTAATGTAAACTGCTTATGCGAATTCGCAATAAAGTCCTATTATGCATTCGTGAAAATGTTAAAATTCATTTTAATTTCAAATTCGATCGGTGTAACTCAAATCACAAACAAGAGAAATATGTTTCTCTTGTCTGTGCTCAAATAAACCATTAATTCCCTTTTTTTTCTTAGCATATAAAACTGAACAAAACGATGCATACAATAGCCGTGTTTTATTTGTAGCCTGTAAACATGTTTCAGCAACATGTTTTCCACGTGAAATGGATATTTATCCAGTCTAAGGTTTTGTTATTTATAACTACATTGAAAGCTTTTTGTAATCCTATATAGTATATAGGCTTGCAAACAAAACACGCCTGTGAACTTTTTATGTATTGGACGAATACAACACATGAAGTGCGAGTGAAGATCGGCACAAGCAAATTAAGGGTTGTTTTTGGTTTGATGTCATTCAACGAATAGAATCAATCGTATACGAAAGTTATGATGTAAATACTATGTATTACATATGTGTCTGTGTATATTTTGTCAGAGGTGTTGCGGAGAAAAACATTAAAAAATATTTGTATGGGTTGAGTATGTTTTTGACACGTACCTGACACACCCTGACGAAATGCATGTACTGGTATGTATGAACATAATATTCTTTGATAAAAAAAAACTTACTTGCATATCTGGCGCCGATGATCTTGCTGAAACTAAAGATATAGTAGAATGCTTCGTTTCAATGTGCTTCTTTAAATTCGTTGTACTGGTTCTGTACGTAAATTTCGATCGGCACAAATTACATTTCGCGAATATTTCGTCCACTTCTATAAAAAATAGTAAATAGCAGATTTGGGCCCATTCAGTGATATAACTCTACTGATAGAAAATCGCATTCGTATAGCAAAAGCAGCAATAGCAAGTATAACCTCTGCTGCTACCTCTGGACCTGCTATTGCTCCCACCCAAACAAACATATCTACCTACTTTCAAGTTTCAACCAGCTGCGACTGTGATTTCGATAGCAGCAATAGCACCAGTAACAAGTAAGATCTCTGTTGGCGATATCAAATCGCATTTGCAACTCAATAGCAAGTATTTATGACTTGTGCTGCCACCTTACCTGCTACTGCTACCTTACATGCTACTGCTACCTAACATGCTACTGCTATATACCAACCAACCATGCTTTCAACTAGCTGCGATTGCGATATACAAGTATACAACTTTCAGAATTGGTTTGGCGCCTGTTTCGCAGACAAATGTTGAAAGTTGGATGAGACGTTCGGAAGATGACCTGTGAAAAGGGTAGTTTATTTTTTTTAGTTTTGTTCTTCTCTACGTTTTTCGTATGAGACAAATACACATTTTGTATGTAGTGTATGAAAAATGAAATTATGACTCTGTGTCTGTAATGTATAGAAGCGAGACAAAATTATTATATGGAATAGCAGTTTCAGCAATAGCAGTTTATTTATAAGTTGTTAGCAGGTTGCTAGAGTGAATTTTCATTAGCAGTGAATGAATAGCAGATTGCGATTTTTCGCTCATCTCTACTTGAGAGTAAGGCCGATAGTTATCAAGCGCTCATTAATAAGTTGGTGTATAGAATTTTTTTTCGTCAAATTTAATTCAATTAAATAGTAAAATAAGGAACATGTTCACTTAATTCATTATAATTTTCTTTTCCTTGTCGGATAAATTCATAATTCTTTCTTTTCTACCCATTTTGAAATGAACAGAAATAATTTAAATTTGAAATGACAGCAGAGTTCGGTTGATAGCTACCGGCCTTTATATTTCTCCCTCACTTTCATGTCATATTTGACATTTTGGTACAATTTTCGATACCTATCGACGGAAAACAGTTTGGTAGCACATTTTTCTATCCAGGCTAAGCACCTAAGACTGAATAATTATCCAGTTTTCGTAAGCTTATATAGGCTTAAGGCTGAACTATAATAGTCGAATGGGAATCCATTCGCTCTTTCGTACGAAAATTTGACATTTGACTGTAACAGCTGGGTAAATTTAAAATTGGAACTTCGGATATAAAGAAATGTTGTTTTATTTGCTTTTTGCAATTAATAACATTATCATTTACAAGAATAATTGTTCTTAGATTTAATTTAAATAAAAAAAAAAAAACACGCCTATTGTTGGTATTTGCTTTTTTGTATCTGGCTAGGGTCAATATTAATGATTCGGAGTTGATTAACCATGGGGGGTATTTAGTATTTAGTATTATATTATATATATATGATAGTAGCGATAGCGGATGGAATCCTCTTCGCGAGTTTATGATCCATTGCCATCTTTATGTCGTTATCAATAATGGAGTTTTTGGAGAAAACTAGCTTCACAAATATTTTCAGGGTGATAGCGTCTCTTCGTTCCTCGATGCTCGGAAGTCCTGCTTCAGCTAAAATATTTTTGATTGGAGAAGTAGGAAAGGCGTTTATGCTTCTTCTAGCTGCTTGTTGGTACACGGGTTTTATTATTTTTGAAGTTGATTGAGGACAGTGCCCATTTACATATATACAATCCATAGTCGATTTTGCTTAAGACTAACATTTTGGTAATGGTGGCAAGAGGGTTTATATGTGCACTCCTTTTTTTCCAAGCTAAGTATTTTACAATATTGGCTTTTGCGACTAGGGGTTTTTTAAGTTCTAAGCAGTGTTGTTTCCAAAAATATTTGTTATTAAAGATTAATCCTAAGATTCTTAAGTTACTAACATTTTCGATTTGTACATTATTTATATTGATGTTAAGTTGTGAACAATTCTTTTTTCTACAAATATGGAGTAGTTTACATTTATTGATTGACAGTTTGGCACCAGATATTTTTGACCACTCTAGAATATCTTCGACAGCAAGTTTGAACAATGTCTTGCTTCTATTTAGGTCGTTAACTTTACTTAAAATCTAAATATCGTCTGCATAAAGGCAGTGATTTAGTAGTTGATGCTTTGTTAGGATAGAGTTTATGTCATCGAATGCAATGATAAATAGGATTACTGAGAGGGGTGATCCTTGGGGGATTCCGTTGTACAATGTGTGATTAGCCGAGAAGACGTTGTTTGCTTTTATGCAGAATTTTCTGTTGGTTAGAAATGATTTGACATATCCATATATCTTTTTTCCAACACCCCATTTTAAAAGTTTTTTAATAACAATATGTAGGCCTATTCTATCGAAAGCTTTTTCAAAGTCAAGGGAGAGGACGGAAACATGTTTTTTTGCTGATAGTGCTTTCGAAATAAAATAGTCGATGTGAAGTAGGGCATCGACACATCCTCTGTTGGCTTTAAATGCTACCTGATTGGGGCTAATAAGCTTTTTTGTTTCGGCAAACCATAGTAGGCGCTTGGCGATAATCTTTTCTAGGACTTTAGATAAGCATGGGATCAGGAAGATCGGGCGATATCCTTCAATTGAGGTCATGTCTTTATTCGGGTTTGGGATGGGTAATATTGTGGCCGTTTTCCAGGTTTGAGGGATAACCGCGTTGCTTAAAATATTGTTGTATAAGCAGATAGTTCTTTGCTTGGTTTCTAGAGGAAGATTTTTAAGCATTGGATAGGATATTCTATCTCTACTAG
This sequence comes from Brachyopa scutellaris, assembly GCA_949775065.1. Lineage (NCBI taxonomy): Eukaryota > Metazoa > Arthropoda > Insecta > Diptera > Syrphidae > Brachyopa > Brachyopa scutellaris. The sequence continues at coordinate 28,449,494 of OX459113.1, read as the reverse complement.
GTGTCTTGCCTTTGGCTTTATTAAGAGCAGTTTCGAATTCGAGAACCGATATTGGTAGTTCGATGCGTTGTGCGTACGGATTGGTTGCGTGTTGAATTGAATTGATTTTATTAAGACTTCATGATACAGTTTTTTCTTATTCAACTAGAGTAGTACAGTTATTCATTTAAATAATGATAGATATGAGTGGCTATAATGTATGGCCTTCTCCTTCGGTTACATGTATAATATAATGCCACATGGCAACATTTAGGAAAATAGTGAATCTGCTCTTGCTTGAGGAGCGGAGAATATTTGCTTTGACTTACTGTCTATCACAATGTTTGTCTTACTCTAACTTACACTAGCTTAAACAAAAATAGAAGAAATGAAAAGAAAAAGGAATACGAGTAGAAAAGGAGGGATACTGTTACGATTTCATTTTTATTATTGTATTCCTCCTTGTCTTTGACAGCGATTATATGAAAATGAAAATTGAAACAAAAATTATAAGAATTCATTTTGGAATCGTGAAAACGAAAACAAAAAAAAAATTAATGTTTATGGAAATTGACATGATTTATTCATTTGTGTTATTGTGAAAAGGGATAACTTATTCATTTCAATTCGAGAATAGGGGAGGAGATTCCGTGAATTACGGAATATTCTGCCCTATCTTTGCGAAATCTTAATGTTGAAATTAGAAGAAAATTAGCAAGAGAAAATCTATAGCGAAATGATATCAATCTTGTGAATAAATAGATAGAATGTAGAACATTTTGTCCTTGATAATAATTTTAATCGAGAGTAAGTAGACATGCTCAAATTACTTGGTCAATCTAAGGGAGGGAGAGTTAACCCCTGTTTTGGCCAGGCTCGGCCTTAAGATAAAAATCTGGTGAACTGCCGGCCATTAATACGGATTCGTCCACATCAAGGATCCCAATTGGCGAGAGATAGGTTGAGTTAAGCCATGAGATATTTTGTTGAGATGCAAAAGATTCGTTGATCAGCTCATTATCAATATGTGGTAGTTTAAGAACCATCTTCCTCGTTAAAAGAAGCGAATAGGTCAGAATTGGTATGACTTTTGCTTCGTTGTATTTGTGCAAATTAGAGAATCTTTTGTTTCTGCTTGCATAGTTAAGGTCTATGCAGTATCTGAGTATCTTTCTTTCTATGATTTCAAATCTTTTGGCCGAAGTAGGAGAAATCGAGAACCATATAGGGAAAGCATAAGTTAAAATTGGTCTAATGAGGGTCTTATAAAAAAGCAGTTTGGTTTTCTTACTTAAAGCTTTGTGGCTCAGGTAAGGAATCAACATGTTGGTAATCTTCTGCGCACGGTCAAGCACATAATCAGAGTGAAATTTAAACTTCAGTAAGTTATTAAAGTGCACTCCTAGATATTTCATGGAATTTTTAAAATGGATAACAGAGCCCTCTATTATCAGCGATATGTCCTTACTCTCTTTACTGATTCTCGGTGGGCCTTAACCACACGCGTTCCTAATGCAAATATCTTCGGTTTTCGCAAGATTGATTTTAATACCCCATTTTTTATAATAGTCATTAATAAGAATTAAATGTTCCTTTAGAAGTCCTAAGGCGACTTGCGGGTTATCGGAGTTAGCGTAAACTAAGGTATCGTCTGCATAAAGGAGGGCTCTCGAGGCGATAGAATTGTTGACGAAGTTGGTGTGAGGAAAATCAGACAGGAAGAGATTATAAAGTTTAGGACCTAAGATGGAGCCTTGTGGAACTCCTTGTTCAGACGGGGTAACCTCGGAATGTGTGTTCTGGATTCTTATGGTGAAACTTCTATCCGAAAGGAAGCTTCAGATTAAACGAACTATGAATGGGGGGAAATCCATTTGCGCATTTTTGTAGACCAGACCGTCTGGCCAAACACTGTCGAATGCTTTATGAATATCAAGGGAGCAAGCCACTGTGCAATTTGTTTCTCTTAGGTTAAGAGTGACGTCATTATGAAATTTAAGCAGGGCATGCACAGTGGATTATCCCTTGCGGAAACCGAACTGATAGTCCGGGATGAACTCAATGTGATTATCAGTGTGAGCGTCCATTTTTTTGAGGATGATTCTTTCTAAAATTTTGCCCACATTCGAGAGAAGGGAGATCGGTCTAAGGTTGTCTATCAGGTAGTTATTGGGTTTCTAAAATATCAAGAATAAATTTGCAATTTTCCAAATTTTCGGAAAATGTCCGTTATTTATACAGTTGTTGATTTATACAGTATCGTAAGATATTTAAGTGACGGTGAAGAAAGTTTTCTTAAGATGAAATTAGAGATGTTGTCCGGGCCCGAAGATTTTTTTGGGCGGCAAGCCTTTATTATGTTAGAGACCTCAGCAATAGAGGTGTGGCGACGTGCGACATATGTAAATACGCAATATAATATCAAGAAGTCAACAGCACAAACATACATAAATCAACACAGGATCTACAGATGCAAAGATCATCTAGCAGCATACCCAAACAAATACAAGTTTCATCACAATACGCCCAGCCGACTTATATTGGCATCGCAGTACAAATACACCAACGCCAACACAATTCACTGGCTGGTCGCCATTCGCCAGCAACCCTTAATGACATTATTCAGTATTCCTCCACGACACCGAGTAGTCATAATTTAGAACTTATAATTTACTAAAGCGCATATTAATAAAATCTAAATAAAATCCGTTGTTTGTTTAATTTTTGTAAAATAGTTCTAGTGCGGAGATGTAGACTTACATACTCCCACATTGGTGACCAAAAGACGTGATTCAAATACGCAACAGTTTACAAGTTTTTGCAAAAAAAATTAGTAGTGTAGTGTTGTGTAGTGTAGTGTAGTGAATCGTTAAATACAATATGAACAACAATGACGCAATACCGGCCGGAGACGAACGTCTCAACGGACAACCTCCACCAAACAACAACAACAATGAGTGTCGGCCGAATTTCAGTCGCATCGAATTCCCAAAACTCACAGATACACAAAGTGTCGAGTATTGGTTCATCCGTCTCGAATCGTGGTTCCGACTGCAAAACATTTCCGATGAGACCGTTAGATTCGAAACAGTTGTTGCATCACTTACGCCGACATTATTTGATCAAGTCGTCGACACAATTGTTACGCCGCTGAGAGTGGAACCGTACAAACACCTCAAAGCGGCGATCATCGAAAAATTCGCCGATAGCGAATACACTCGTGTCGACAAATTACTCTCTACGGTCCCACTCGGTGCACAACGACCAAGCCATTTACTTGCGGAGATCCGTCGTGCTGGTGCCACACGCGACGAGAAAATATTACGTGTATGTTGATTGCGACGTTTGCCAGTGTCAATTCGCGCAGTGCTTTCTGCATCTAAAGCACAACTCACCGAATTGGCCGAAATGGCCGATGCAACGTACGACACATTGCAAATTGAAGACGTGTCCCAAGTCGCAACAAGCCTATTCACAAGTTCAGCTACGACATCCAACACTACACCAGTACCAGCAGTCACACCACAAAGTGAACTTATAAAGTGTATCGAAGCCCTATCATTGCAAATAAATGAAATGCGCAGGGAAAATCAACAAAGGCCACATCACCGCACACAGCGTCAAAGCGGTAATCGTCAACGAAGCGCCAGTCGAGGAACAAGCCGAAATCGTCAACAAATGCCTGCAGAGAATCGTGTTCCTACGTGTTGGTATCATCGCAACTTTGGTACGCAAGCGCGTAAGTGCGAACAGCCTTGTGATTTTCCAGCAGGGCCTCCAGCCAATCCAACACAATGATAAACAAGACGCAGACAATTCACCACCACACATCTCTACAACAAATTCAGGTGAATTGTCTCCAATAAAACCAATCAGACAAATCAACAACACACAAATACAAATAAATCGTTTAATTATTTCAGATCAACAGACACAGCGACAATATTTAATAGAAACCGGTGCAGATGTCTCTGTGTTGCCACTTCCACCCCACATCAATAAACAAGAATTTCATTACGATCCGAACGATCCACAACCACAATTATTCGCCGCCAACGGTACACAAATTCGAACCTATGGCTTCGCACGAATAAGCCTTAACCTAGGAATACGTAGACCATACGAACACAAATTTGTGTACGCAGATGTGCGACAACCCATAATCGGTTCCGATTTTTTGCGCACACACAATCTACTCGTCGACATAAAAAATAATCGACTCATCGATGGAACGACGACATTATCTGTTAATGGCACCAGCACAGCACCGAGCAGCGAAACATCAATCAGGACATTCGACCACACATCGCCATTCGCCGATCTGCTTCAATGATACGTCGACATAACCGATTTCAACAAATGCGGCACCCCACAATCTCAACCAACAACACTTACAACGCACCATATAGAGACAAAAGGACCACCAGTGGCAAGTAAACCCCGTCGCTTGACACCCGAAAAATACACGGCTGCAAAGGATGAATTTGAATATCTAATGAAACTCGGAATTTGCCAGCCGTCTAAAAGCAATTACTCATCGCCACTTCATATGGTTCTTAAATCGAACGGACAATATCGCCCATGTGGAGACTACCGGTTACTCAACCGTCAAACCAAACCGGACAAATATCCACTGCCACATTTGCAGGATTTCACCTACATCCTCCATGGAAAAACGATCTTCAGCACCGTTGACTTGAATAGAGCGTACCATCAAATCCCAATTGAACCGAGCGACGTACACAAGACAGCAATTACGACGCCATTTGGGCTCTATGAATTCAAGTACATGACGTTCGGGCTATGTAACGCCGCACAAACCTTCCAGCGACATATCAACGAAGTGCTACGCGGTCTCGATTTTGTCTACGCATACATTGACGATATTTGCATCGCATCTGCAAGTATTGAAGAACACATTCGCCATATCGAAATAATATTTCAACGGTTGCGTCAACACGGCCTCACCATCAATTTGGCCAAAAGCAATTTCGGTCAGGATTCTGTCAAATTTTTGGGTCACACAGTTGACAAGTATGGAATTCGTCCGCACGAAGACAAAGTCGAAGTCATTCGCAACTACAAGTTACCTTCGACCGCGAAAGACCTTCGTCGATTCATTGCGATGTGCAATTTCTACCGTCGATTCATGCCCCACTCAGCACAACATCAGGCACCCATACAGGCACTCATTATCGGGAACAAGAGGAACGACAAGTCACCTGTTAATTGGACACCAGAAGCGAAAGCAGCTTTCAACCAATGCAAGCAGGACTTGATCGATGCAACGTGTTTGACTCATCCGGCACCACAAGCCGAGCTGACACTCACTACTGACGCTAGCGACACTGCCGTTGGTGCCGTTCTACAACAAAATACCAATGGACACCTACAACCGTTGGGTTTCTTCAGCAAACGTCTCACCGACGCGCAAAGAAAGTACAGCACATACGACAGAGAAATGCTTGCAATTTTCCTCGCCATCAAACATTTTCGCTACATGGTCGAGGGAAGAACTTTCCAAATTCACACCGATCATAAACCACTGATATTTGCGTTCAACAAAAAAAAGGATCAGTTGTCGCCACGTCAGACTCGTCAGCTCGACTTCATCAGCCAGTTTTCAACCGACATCATACACGTCCCAGGCAACCAAAACACTCCAGCTGATTGCCTTTCACGCATCGATATCATCCGCACACAAGTCATTGACTACGAGGAGCTGGCAAAAGAGCAAGAGAGTTGCAACGAGTTGAAACAGATTCTCACCAACGGCAACACATCGCTTAAATTACGCCAATTAAATGTTCCTCACACCAATGCCAAGGTCTACTGTGATGTTTCCGGCTCTCACATTCGTTCATTTATACCGAAGAAATTCAGGCGATCGATCATTGAAAAAATGCATCGTATTTCACACCCAAGCATCCGTACAACAACAAGGCTTATCAAGGAGCGTTTCGTATCGACAAATATGGGTACCGACATCGCAAAGACAGTCAAATGTTGCATCCCCTGCCAACGTTCGAAAGTCGATCGCCATATCAAATCACCGTTCGCACCCATCGCACCACCATCCAATCGATTCGAGCACATTAACATCGACATCATTGGTCAGCTTGAACCATCTGATAACCAACGATACTGTGTTACGATCATCGACAGGTTCACTCGATGGGCGGAAGCCATTCCAACGAGCGACATCACCGCGGAGACCACTGCAAAAGCTATCATCTCATCATGGATTTCTCGTTTTGGCGTACCCTCTAGGATCACAACCGATCGTGGTCGTCAATTCGAATCAAATCTCTTCAGTCAACTTAATCGAATGCTAGGAGTAAACCACCTGAAGACCACGAGTTACCACCCGCAATCCAATGGCATGATTGAGAGAATGCATCGCACGCTAAAGGCAGGAATAATGGCACATGAACATACCAGATGGACCGAGAAATTGCCAATCATCTTACTGGGGATGCGATCATCGTATAAGCCAGACATCGACGCAACAGCAGCCGAACTCGTTTGCGGTACAACTCTTCGCTTGCCGGGTGAATTTGTCGCCACTGAAGATAGCAACTTGCCGCCTGACGAATTCGTGAGACGATTTACAACAGCTATGCGTGATATTCAACCAGCAAAAACTAATCACCACCATACGAATTTCAAACCGTTCGTTTCGCCAGCGTTAGTCGATGCAACACACGTCTTCATACGAGATGATACAGTACGTCCTGCGCTTAAACAGCCATACGATGGTCCATTCAAAGTGAAACAGAAATTCGAGAAATACTACATCGTGTATCGCAAGGGAAAAGAAGCAAAAATTTCAATCGACCGTCTCAAACCTGCATTCATCGACAACGAGGACAATCCATTGATAGTCGACACAAGTACGCAGCGACATACACAACGGTTTAATACGCCATCTGGAACACAATTTCCCAACGAAAACCCACCGCTCAGCCATCCCCATACATCGACAGCAAGTACACAGCGACCAACTTCAGAGGCAAATCGTCATGTTTCATTTCATACACCAAACGCACGTCCACCACAAATGCCTCCAGCTGCACCGCAACGGAGCGGACGTAGACGTGGACGAACAAGAGGAAATCGTTCAAATATTTCACAACGCATTTCTAATACCGCCAGCCCGACATACACCACTAGATCGGAAAGAATCAGTCGTCCACCTCTGCGTGTCTCGCCATAATCGATCATCATCTATCCAATGCTTATCTGGTGGGGACCACTGTGGCGACGTGCGACATATGTAAATACGCAATATAATACCAAGAAGTCAACAGCACAAACATACATAAATCAACACAGGATCTACAGATGCAAAGATCATCTAGCAGCATACCCAAACAAATACAAGTTTCATCACAATACGCCCAGCCGACTTATATTGGCATCGCAGTACAAATACACCAACGCCAACACAATTCACTGGCTGGTCGCCATTCGCCAGCAACCCTTAATGACATTATTCAGTATTCCTCCACGACACCGAGTAGTCATAATTTAGAACTTATTATTTACTAAAGCGCATATTAATAAAATCTAAATAAAATCCGTTGTTTGTTTAGTTTTTGTAAAATAGTTCTAGTGCGGAGAAGTAGAAGTACATACTCCCACAGAGGTGAAATACTGGTCGGCTGGTGGAGTCAAGGCAGAGTTTTCTGTACTGAAATGAAATAGGCTGACTTGGGAACTCGTTGCAATCTGTTGCAGAGAATCCTGCACCGAGGCCACCGTGTATTGACAGAAAGTAGGAGTCTTTGCCTTGTATACATCTTTAAAGTATTCAGCAAGAATCTCGATTTTCCGTGCTTCATCTGAGATGGAATCATTCCCCACCTCTAACCTGTTAACCGATTTGTTTTTCTTCCTCCCAATGAAATTGAAATATCTCTTTAAAAGCCCCCGGACCTGGTCTTATTTTAGAAAGTCTGTTGGCATATTGAGTTTAACCAGATTCTAATTTTATCAGTAATAATTTTATTTAACAGATCTATCAAAGCAGCCAGGCGTATAATTTGTGACGAAGTTCTGTTAAGATTGCGGTGATATATTCTTTTTAACTGTTTTTGCCAAGAGCGTTTGGTCTGGAAGAGCGAAAGAATATCTGTCGGGAGATTATTGTATTTTTTAAAGGAGGGAGAGTTCTGACTTGAGTGGATATCTAAAGTGTTATTAAGAGACATATTAAAGGAAGAAATAATAATAGAGATTTTCGAATGGTGGGGCGGAAAGTGGTGGAGCAGGCTAGCGTCTAGATCGTCTCTGAAGGCTGACCAATTAGTGTTTTTAAATGAGCGGGTTGGGAGATAGGAGCCGACAGGGGCAATATCAATTCCCCCGAGCTTAATTTTCAGGATTAGCGGAAAATGATCCGAAAAGGTGGGGAGAGTGTCGATTGAGAAGTTAGGGGAAACAAGGTTTACTAATTGTTTCGAGATCAAGAAATGGTCTAAGAAAGAGGAGCTTCGAGGGAACGAAGGGCTGCTAGGAGTAAGATTAATCAAATGGGTGTCTTGGGCGCTTAACCAATTGCGAATGGCTTTCCCATTCGAGTTCCAGCTTGAGTCACCCCAACGAGGGCTACTGGCATTCAAATCGCCACCAAGTATCACACCGTCAAAGTCTTTCGACAAATTATTAATGCGGCTTAGAACTTCTACAAGTGAAGCTGTAGGCAAATTGGAGGGGAAGTAAAGGGAGCCAAGTAGAAGTTTCCTTCTGGAACCACAGTGATTAATCGAAATTTCTATTAATATGTTTGGGCAGGAGAGATTTTAATTGTTTTTGGCGTTGTACTTTAAATTTTTTTTAATAGCTATGGCCATGGCCACGCCTTGGTTCAGGTCATTACGAAGAATATTAAATGAATCAAGGATAACGGATTGCCTACAGTTTAAATGTGTCTCTTGAAGAAACGCGATATTACAATTATGTGCGAGGAGAGTATTTAAGAGGTCAATTCTCCTGCTATGGTTAATTAGGGACGAAACATTGAAAGTGATTAATTTGAAAAAGTTCATTTGGAGGAAATAAGAATTTGGTTTAGCAGTTCGAGGCATGCCAGCCTCTTCCCCTGGATGGAGTCGGAACTGTTAATGTTGGAGATAAAATGATCGATTTTAGCTAATAGGCCAGAGACGTCACTGCCGAATAAGACATTAGAGAGTTCAAAAAAGGCACTCAGTTCAGTGTTTTCTTGAACAAATTAGCGAACGTGACACCTGGTTGTATAATTTGAGCGCCAAGGTGCAATGTATTAGAGCGATCTCTACGTTCGATTTGTTTCTTCCTATTTTCGAATTTCTTAAAGGCTGGGCAACCCCTGTAATTTGCCGGGTGCTCCCCCCGCAATTTTTGCAATGTGCTTTAGACTCCGAGTCCTTGATAATGGGACAGTTGCCCGGAGGATGACCTCGTGCGGAGCACCGAGGGGACCGAAAGAAATTTTTGGTGCACGACTACCACTCCCAATGTGGATTTACAATCCTGAATAATCGGTGAAATAAGGCGGCATCCGCCCGTTAAAATCACTTTTAATTAAAAATAATATTTTAGAATGATAGATAGGGTGAATATTGAGACTTTCTCAGCACGAGAAAGTTAATTTAAATTAAATACTTTTAATTATAAAATTGAAGAGAAAACTTGCACGTGTGTTCCTATGGCGGGCCAAAAACGAAGAACTGGTTGCGTGTTGAGGTGAGGAATTCTTGAGTATCTCGGTTTTTCGTCAATAAATATGCTAGAGAAATTGGTATTTTCTGATATTTTTGACCAAGTTTGTGAAATAAAGTTACATATGTCTGGAGGGTCTATTATAATACTATTTGTGGATTGTATACTATTTATGGCGAGTGGGGACGAATCTCCAGTGAGACGACGGATGTTTTGCTATATCTAAGAGGGAGGGGAGTTGGGATTTATAGTTGAGGTAAACTCCGCGAAGCTTTTTTGGAAGTGACGACGCGACGAGCTTGACTGAGTGGAAGTAGAAGGTAGATCAACTGAGACGGCGGGTCGGGCGAGTTTGTTTTTGTGGTATTAGGTGTGGGCTTAGTAAGTGTGGGATGTGGTTACAAATCTGATTTTTTGTTGTGTTCGTGAAGAATTTTAGCGGGAAGAGGAGAAGAGATTTCCATTGGCATGTCGTTGTTGTGGATTTTGGTTTGGGCTGATTCGTTTACTGTGACTATTGGTTTTTGTAGTTTAGAAATGCCTGCAACTGTTGAATAGGTTAATGTTTGGGATGTGGTTGGGTTTTGTTCCCTGTATATTTGCTTAGCTACCGCCATGCTACATTTACGTGTTGTTTTTATTTTAAGCGTTTCTTTTGCTTGTTGGTACCGTTGGCAGTTTTTTGTCTGAAGCGGGGTGACCTTCATTGCAGTTAGCGCATGAAATACGTGAACATTTTTCGGGGGCGTGATTGCAATTAACACTCGTGGAATTACCAGTGCAGGGTTTGGCGGTGTGACCGAAGAGTTGGCAGTTTTGGCAACGCATCGGGTTGGGGAAGTGCTGAGTTACTTGGACGTTATACCATCCAATGTTGACTGTATTTGGTGGTCGGAAAAGGTCGAAGGTTAATCAAACCAGCCCAGTTGCACGTTGATTGCCATCTACGGTTTTTTTTAAACTTGTATACCTCAGTGACGCCTTGTGATTTAATTTCTTCAATGATCTCACTTTCAGGAACTCTAGTGGTATGGGGCGTATACCGTACCTTTCGACGAGTTTAAATGGTTGTGTAGGGTAACTGCAATGGCCAAAGGTTGGAGATGGTTTTCTTTGACAGGAAGAGGTCAGCTACTTTTTTGGTTTTCACCAGGATAAGAAGGCTGCCGTCTCGCAGCTGCGTTATGTCTTCATAAGCTGTGCTGATGGCATCGATTGCTTTTTTAAGCAGAAAAACACTAAATGAGGTTAGGGGTTTTTCAGAGTAGGTCGCGGAGATAACTATGAATTTGGGGTGGTCGGGGAAGGAATGGGTTGAGAATATGTTGATTGGGTCTATAGGTGAAGAATTGTTTTTTTTTTTGTATTCGGGAGGTGGGTCTGTTTTCAGACCGCTAAAACGATTGCCCGAGAGCTCACGTGGCCCAGTATAATCGAGTTTTGAACGACTGCGAGTATATTATTAAACACACACGCGAAAGGGGAAAAAAATGGTTTTGGGGACCGGTTGGCGCCAATAAGAACGAAGTCAGAGAGAGAACACAATCAGATCTTGCCGGGTCGAGTGTTAGTCGGTGACTGTGTTAAAAATATCTTCCAGTCGTTTCAGTCGATTTATGCCATTATTTTTGCTTTGAACTTACTCATTTAAATTTATTTATTTATTTTTTAATCTTTATTACAATTATAAGCAATTCTCTGTATAAGCTTTTTAATAAAACAATTATGTAATTTTCTACAAAATTAAATAAATTAAATAATTTAAAAATAAATTTAGAAACTTGCTATTAAAACTTCTAAAGTTTTTTTTCTTTAAATAATTTAGTAATTTACTATTTTTTATATCTTTTTTTTATAAATTGGAGAGTTTTAGCCATTAACGGTGCCTTTTTAACACGAAGTTGATTAACACCTGTAAAATAAAAACGACTGTTTTATTAAATGAATAGAATACGTATTTAAATTATATACCTGCAGTTTGTGCTAATTCTCTGGAAATTCTTAGACGGGGATCGCCAGCCTTTACTGCATTGTGTGATGCCGATGAGAGAGCAGCGACTCTAGCTGCGGGAGAAGCAATCAGCTTATCAGTTGTTCCATACTGTTCCTGTTTACGTTGGATATTTCGTGGCGGTTTAACTACGTTATCCACATATGCTAAACGCGTCTTACGAACTGGTAGTGCACTTTGCTTTTGAGATATTTTAATATTTTTTGTTAAAATATTAAGTCGCCGCTCTTTATCATCTTCACACCTCTGCAATTACATCATATTGTTTAATTTACTTAAATTGCTAAACAAAATTTTAATACCAAAAACATTTCGCGCCAAGTCTCCCCCTCTTGTTTCATTACACCTCGAAAATGTCGCCCAACATGTTGCTGCCATAAAACATCAGTATCTTCAAGCAAATAAGCATTGTAGTCTTCGAAGGATAGCAATTGCTGAGGTGTGGTACGCTCAAGTACAGGTCTTAATACATCAAAGGGCACTCCACCAGTATATTCCAGAGCTAATGGTAAATTTCGTTATTAAAGCATAAAAGGTGATATAATAAAATTTATTTACCATCGATATTTTTTTGTAAAACGCGGATGCAAATGTCAAATAAAGATGGAACTATTAAGATAGCACCGGTTTTCACACCAGAATAAACCTTGGTTCTAATGACAACTTATTTTAATAGACTAAAGATATAAAAGAAAAGTTGTCTAAATACCGCATGGTTTTTGAAGAAATACCGATAGTAATAGCGTCATCATGTGATATCGTCGTCTTTTCACTGCTCATAGAAGGAAATATGCAATTCATGACATTTTGGTTAATTGGAGCCGGCTTGTAATTATCTGTAATTTTTAACACAGGCGTCGCCATCGGTAAATTGAAAGATATATCAATTTTGGTTGGTGGCGGCAACGTTCTTAAGGCTTCTGGTATCTAAAATAATAATGATCACCAACAGTAAATAATGTTTCGGTTTTATACTTACTATGTTCAGTTTGTTGCTAACGGTTTTCTGATCACATGTTTCATTGATTGCTTTTGGTACTATAGAATTTTTTTGTGTTTTTTTATATTTTTTACTCGCTTTACCGCACATTCCAAGCGCATCGGAGAAACTAGCACCCATAGAACTATCGATTCCGTCATCTACTACGATTTTTGCTCTTTTTGGTTTATGATGTACAATTTGCTCTGATACATCTGAGTGTTTTTCACTCCCTAGTATTAAAAATAAAATGTGTTTATAATGATACCAATATGAATACAGTTGGAACTCGATAATTCGATATTATATCATCTGTGATCTCTATTAACCGGGCATTCGATTTAGTATTTTTAACCATACATTTACTCTTCAGCCTAGGACGCAAATCACGTTTAACCACCATATAAGATGTTGTCTTTCCCGTCGCAACAAAATACATGCTTTTTTTCATTTTAATTCTTATTTTCTTTTTTTTAACTTTGCTCTGCAGCCCGGAGTTACAACTATTACATAATATATACATACAGACTAACATGTAATGTTTTTTTTTTTTAAAGTTTTCTATTAACATACATGCATAACTTGTGAAGCCTCCTTAACTCCGTACAGTTAAATTCAGGTCAACACAAAAGCTTCTAAAATACGAACAAAAGCAGTACAAAACAAACATTTTCTCTAGGTTTAGGTATTATGAAAGGTACAAGTGGATACACTTGAGGTGTTTTCTCAGACAGCTTAAAACTTAAGCTCTCTTTTCGCCTCCCTATCACGTGTTTCAATCGTAGATTATGGCAATTTCGGAAGCATTCTAGACTTGGCGTCACCTCGAATGACTTCTGTAGAAGCTGAAGAGACGAAGAGGAGGAGGAAAGCCCAACACATCTCCTCTGCTCATGCCCAGCTTTCTCGTAGTAGAAAACTACACATAGGATATATGTACTTCTTCGAAGATCCAAGTGCTCTAGCACAAAAAGACGTAGGAAGCCTTCTTCGCTTTGTACTAAGCTCCAAATGGTTCTCTTGAGTAGCGGGGTAAATATCCCCAAGATCCTTGGTATTACAATGGGCCTCTATAGGCCTAAGTGTGCTGGTACTTGTCAGTACCGATAAGTTACGTATCCTATTCATTATATGCTTAGATAATTTAAACAACTTAATATAATATAACTTAAATTATGTTTTCTATTTAAATGTTGTTTTTACTTTAGGTATTATATTTACATATATACATATCTACCTACATAATGTATGTATATAAATATCTGTATATGTTTTTACTTATATTTGGAATCTCTTGTGCCCAGAAGATAATTGAATCCTTTTCTGCAGCGTTTAGTAACTATAGCGTCCTAGGCTTAACAAGCAGTGTATCTTCAAGTTTTAATTTGTTTCAATGAAACTGTTCACACTACTCTATTATCTATTATGGAAGTTAATCAACTTTGTCAAATCTTAATACCCGAGTAATTGAGATTACACTATATAATAACTTTTTAACAATTTAAAGAAAGCAGGTCTATTATTATTTTTTGTTTATATACACTTTAATTTTTAATTTACGTACAAGTACACAATGGGCGTTCTTTTTGGATGATAATGTATAAGCTTGAGTTTTATTTTTGCGGCTTGTGACATTAGGTCTTTTCGCGTACTTGTTGTATTATAATTCGTAGTTCCTAATCTAATACTGGGTAAAGAATAACTACGGAAGAGTAAAAAAAAAACGTCAATCTTTCCAGCAAATAAAACTAAACACAATCCAACAAAAAATGACGTACAAACATTTGACAGATTTTATATATATGGCCAAAGAACTTTCTTTGGCTATTAATTCTTACTCTTTCGTGAGCAGCATCTTATTTTCTAGTATGTGTTTCACAATAAGTAGGGCAGGTTTATTCAAATGTGTTGTGTGTACAATAAAGGCTCTTCTAACATGACTGTTGTTCCACGAGATAATTTCTTTCTAGCCTTTTACTTTTATTAACTTGGGATAACACATTTTAAAACCAAATGAACCCATAGGACATCTTTCAAAAATATCGTTCAGGCGAGAGTATTACTTAATTGAAATAAGGCTATCGATGAAACAATATCGTGGGAAGACAGTTGTATTAGGTGATTCGCCCACCCACTTATCGAAGAGAGGCTGCTTTCCAAAATTCAACACTGCCTGCTTTGCGTATCAGCAACCATTTCGAAACTCAAAATGATGACGCACAGCATTACTTTCCGAAATTCATTGTGGATGAATATACTGCGCAAACAAGAACGACCAGCGCATCTTGAATTATAATGATGCCCAGGACAATGTTGTTAGTTTCTATAATGTGTAAGATGGTGGAATTTTTTTTGTTCTAATAAGTTGAAGTATGTAGATATGAATTTAAGCTTAGTAATAGATTTATGTACATATATACATTAAATCGATTAAAATTAATCAACAAACAGTGTAGTTAGTTAGTTGGTCTCTCTTGCGTTTTGCTCCATCGCTTGGAACACGTTTCTTCTGGGGACATATTAGTGGTTTGAATCAACTAAATTGAAATCTTCACATGTAGACAATTCATGGCATAGTATTGAAATCATGCAAAATCCACAGCTCATTACTATTTGCCTTGCCATTGATATACTTTGAGCGAAGATTTTTTGTTTTTTAGCTTTAAAAGATATTTCGTTAGTATTCGGTTGTCGCCTGCACCACAATTGTTTAGCAATTATATATGTAAATCTTGATTAATTATATGAGTCGCAATTAATTTGTTACACAATTGTTTCCGATCCACAAAAAAAACTTTGCGTAACATTCCAAAATGTCATGATTCGCAACGCAACAGAATGCGCATGTGCTGGCATCACAGATGCAGTCAGAATGTGCATTAGTTTTGAGTTTTGGAAAGCAGCCAGATAGTACAGTGAACTCTTGATAATTCGAACAACGGGACAAAGGTTTTTGTATTATGGAGATTTCAGAGAAAAAAAATATGTGCTTTAATACTTTTTTTATTTTTTTCATTTTTAATATTTAATTACACTTCAATGAATGTATACCACAGGGCAAAGGCATCTCTTAAACATTTGGTTATCATGGCCTACTTTCTTCACATAGGCATTTCAACAGTTGAGGAAAACAATTAGAATCAACATTACGTTTGAATTAGAGAGGTTTTCAAGTTACTTTGCACAAAAGTAAACTCGAAATAACGAAAGGGACAAATTGCATGGGTTTCCTTCGATTAATCATGATACTCTCATGGTTCTGCTATTTATAGAGGTTCGAATCAGCGAAAGCTCACTGTTGCAAAAATTTTTGACGATGTCTTCTAGTAGTTTTTAGGTTAATAAAGCAAAGCAGGCTTCGGTATTTCTGAACCAACACAAACTCGGTTTGGTAACTTCCAAATTCGTACAAATTACTGTCCTGGAAAAAAATTTCCCCTACATTGAAAAACTTGTGAATTCTTACTTTCTTGGAGTAAGAATTAGTATACTGTCAATTGCGTGTGTTGTCAGTTTTCGGATTGAAAATTGTTGTTGTTTGGCGTTTGACTTTTCAACACAAATGTGGATCAACGCGTTTGTTAACTTTGTAGTAAGTTCCCTCTCTCTGAGAGAATTTTCTCCATTTTTACAATTTTGACAGTTTAATCACATCTGACTACAAAAAGTTAACAGACAAACCTACATTTGTTTGTACATCGAAAGCATTTATTCATAGCAACTATTTAATTTTTCGATTGTTACATAAAGTATATAACTAAGAGCCCCCGCACACTACAGACTTTCTATCGGCCGATAGTTTGGTTGGGTTGGGCTGGTTAGTGCGCACACAGGGCCGATTAAATAGTCGGGTTGGTAGTGAGTGCGCAGTTGTTGTAGTGTGCGCACTCTCATATATTTTCATATTGATTAAAAGCCCGACTAAACTGTCGGCCGACAGAAGGTCTGTAGTGTGCGGGGGCTCTATAACCTTTGTAGCTTTAATACTTGAATAATCTTCGAAAGCATAATTTGCTGAAAATCTAAGAGGAAGTTGCAATCAATGACTTCTTTTATTAGTAAGAAAAGAAAACTGTTAATTCTTGTTACAATTGATGCCAATTACATGTGTGATATGAAATTAAAAAAAAATAGAAAATTTCTTTACATATTTGCAAAACTCATACTCTGTGTACCTCATTTATGGAGCAGTTTATTATACATAGCTCATCCCTACAACTGTATCCCCGTCACTTTCCTATATTCACTTCTTTTCGGTTTGTTACCAATTTGAATCAAGCTTTGCACATTCATAGACTTCATTTCGCAACAAAGCAGTGAAGATCAATTAATGTTCAAAACTTGAAGGATTCTGAATTTACCCAAAAGGTTTCCCGCGCATCGTTCTCTATTATCAAATTCTTATCTATATGTACGCTTTTTCTAAGATATCACGGCTTGTATATTCTTTTCTCCTTTTTTAATAACAGACAAGCCTTCCTTTAAATTGTAAAAAGTTTCTAAAGTAATTAAAATATTTATACGTCTATCAGAAGAATCCAATGATGTATGACATCCGTTTGACATTGTATCGCTTTGGAGTGTGTGGCTAGAAATATCTTCGACCTCTGCTTTTAAACTTATATTAGAGTTAGACTTCGATTTGGAGTTATACTTTTCTGAGTGCCTTGACTTGTGTCTTTTTTCTTTTTCCTTTGGCTCTTTATTATCCTTTTCAATGTGCTCGTTGTTTCTGGACACAGAACTTCGTGATGAAATGTGGATGTCTTTATCTCTATGATGTCTACTTTTATGGTTGTTTGTGTGACTGTTGTTTTGTATTAATTTATATTCATTCATGCTATCTTTGCTATTATTGCTATCATTCGTGGGGATAGGATCACAGTTTCTTGACTTTACGTTGCTTCTTTCGCACTCATTTCCCATTACTTTACATCTCTCTTCTTTGTTCGACATTTCATCAGTCGCAACCATGGATTTCCATTTCGCCACAAGTCTTTTTGCAGCGGTTCCTACTTCTCCCTCGTATTTTCGGAGCGAATTAACAGTTTTTCCAATACCTGTCTTTTGTAAATGATCTATTGTAATTGGTAGCTCAAAAAGCTTTCCGATGCAATGGAGCAACTGAAAAGAAAATAATAGTACATTTTTTAAATACTGTAGGAATATTATACCTTTACATGATAACAAAATAAAGAAATGCATCCAAATAATTGTCTATATAAATTGTTCTATACAAAAAGAGCAATCTTTACTCTGTATAGTCTGGATCGACAGATAAGTGTAACCGGGTGCACACTATCCAATAAGAGTGTCACCAAAAACTGATATAATTTTTGCGTGTTTGCTTTGTGAATGACAAAATTTGTATACACACAATCAAGCAAAAACAAAGTTGGCCGCTGATTGTCACGCAGTAGCAAAAATTCTTATGAACATCATTTTTGAGTGTCACTCCAGATTTCAGATGTACACATCATCAGTTTGGAAACTCTTGTTCGATGGTGCGTATCCGATCTTACACAAGTAGAATTGCATGACAGAGCTAAGCAAAGGCGAAATTGCAAGTAGTTTAGGAATTTGCAAACGGCTATGATTAAGATGATACGAAGAACCCCAACAATCCACAGACGAGCAAACGGCGAATAATTGAAACGACACCAAAGGAAAAGCGTCACTTTGCCCCTGCTATATAAACGTTCTAAAAGCACCAATTAAAGACTCAATGGCAGCTTGTCTCCACGACCGACTATAAATATGGCAATGGAACGCAAAGTTCAACTTTTATAGAGATTTGGGATTTATATGTTGAGCAATCTGGGGCAGAGTTAAAATAAAAAATACCAACGTGCCGTACCTTGGTATTCTGGACGGTGCACTTCCAAGAGCAGTATACAAACATGTACCCAACAGATAGCTTACAAACCCCTCGTCGCAATGTGTATGTGTACACAACCGGTATTCTCTACGTAGTGAACATGATGAGAAAGAAAATAACACTAAGACAGTTTTCTGTTGTCTGTTCTTTGTACACAAATTCTATTTTTCATTTTAGCGTTTGCGTAAGCGAGAACAAACACTAAACGTACGGTACCGTTTTAGTGATATTTGCGTTGTTTGGAATTTGTTTGCAATATGAATGGATAAGGGATAAATCCATGAACGAACTTTGGATTGTTAATTAAGAGGACCATAAGATCTTTATCTTAAAATACGTTGACGGTTGTTTGAATGTACATATAGTCAGTCAATATGATTTATTCAACACTGTCATACATACAGTCAAATTCTTACATTATAAGTAAAACTAAGTTGTTTTTTTGCTATGCTCCGGCTATGATTAAACACAGATTCAAATGTGTTTTGTTCTATTCATAAGAAAATTTTACAGAACAGCTTTAGCAGAAACTTGCTAGGCTTGAAGTTTTCAATATATGACATATGTACAGTGGCGAGCATATAAATAGGAAAAAACAACCAAAGACAGTAATTTCAGGGTGTTTTTCTAAAATTTTAAACAACTGGAAAACTATAAATTTTATTTTTTTAGCAGTATACATTTTAGGTGGAATATTATTAGGTATCTCATAACATCAGTTACAGGAATAATTGAACTTAATAGATGAAGAAAACTTTAAAACGCCATTTATACGTTCTTTCGCAAACAGAAATATAGCTTTGCGATTTTTTTTACTTATAACCGGCTTTTTCTTAATCCGAATAACGCTTAGCGAAGTCGTACTGTGTGTACACTCACATTCAAGTCTTCTTGTGCCGAAATTTCAGCGTGAATGTCAACAGCGTTCCTGAAACGATCCTTTTTCAGAAAGGCGCTGCATTATCCAATCAACACGCGGTGAAATTTTTCGTGGTCTGGGAGCGCGAGGTTTATTAAAACTGCTACTATAGCGTTTGACCTGTTCCAAAGCTCGATGACAAACATTAATTGATATATTTAAATGTTTCGATATTGCAGAGAGCGTAATATCTTAACTTCTTAAATGACAAATTTCTCGCCGCTGTTCAGCTGTTATGTGTTTGCCCCGTCCCATTCCTATATCATCACGAATCGAGTTATTATAACTAGACAAGAACAAAGCAATATTTATGTAAACATTACATACTGAAAATCAAACATTTTCACACAGAAATTGAGTACAAAATAAAAACAATGGCGCAAATTCATAGTCAGCCTTTGATTAGGGTATAAAATCGATTCTATTTAAAACCGGTTTTAAATTTAAAACCATATTTTAAGTTTTGTTATTCATAGACACATTTTTCCCATCCTCTAACGAGTTCCTACTTTAAAACGTATTTTAAATGTTTTTTGATCAAACAAACCCAAACGTAAACATAATCTGATAGAAATCTAATAAATTCACATAAAAAAATAACTCAAAATTCAAAATGGATTCAAAAATAGAAACGAAGGCAATTTCCGTTATTATTTTTAATTTAAAACAATTAGTTTTTATGTATATGTATATAGACAGGGGACAGAATTGGGAATCGATGGAAAGGGAAATGCTACGGCAATTTGTGGAACGGCATTTTGGAAGTGGTGGAAAACAAAGGCAATGAGCTTAAGATGAAAATATCAATGGATTGTAATTTGCGTAATTTGCTTATAAGAAAATATATATTTATATATCTTAACAACATTACACTGATTCTTCCAACAAAATGTATATGTATTGGAATTGGTAGCGCACGATTCGTTTGAGGTTATTTCATATCAAGGATATTAATAAAAAATTTTAGCAGTGGTTTTGTCGAACCTATACCTCGAATAAAATTCTTTTTCATCTAACTCCTCAAATGGGTTCGATCGGGTTTAATACATTTTTGATTTTGTTATCAATTTAACATCTTCGAAAATTTGAAAATCACGATCACCGGAATCATTTTAATAACTTTCTTTATTGAATGCTAAAAAAAGCTGTTTTTATTTACTTAAAATGACGTTTGACTCATTTTAAATTTAAAATGGCTTTCTAAGTTTAATATGGACTTTATGACAACTATGAATACCAAAAAACCCGTTTTAGCTTAACTAGGTGATTAAATATTTTTAAAATCGGTTTTATCTGACTATGAATTTGCGCCAATATAATTTCCCTATTTATATGCTCGTACCAATTTAACACTTGGCACGGTATTTTGTATCCGTGCCGTGAAACGTAGACCAAAATATGTTATGCATGTTACAGTTAGTTCTTAAAAATCTGTTTTGAGGATAAACTTCGCATTTTAGCCAAGCTATTTCCTTAAGTGCCGGTATATGGTGATTTGAACTATGTTGACTGAATTTTCCTATTTATATGCTCGCCACTGTACATACAATGGTGGAAAAAATAATACATAGGTGTGAAAAAAATTTCAACTTCAATTCTCGCTCATACCAAGTTACTACAACTTGATCTTTGAACTTTGCACTACTTAATATACCGTTCTCTTTCAAAAGTACATTGGCGATCGTTGCACTCTTAAGAGATCTCACTATTGAATTTGTGTAGCTAAAAATAAGAAGTTCAATGCATAAACGGTGGAAAACAAAATAGGTGTGTTTATAACAATGACGAATATTTTAATATCATAATCTTGTAGGAAGCTTCATAGCAATGGCAGGTGACCCTCTACATAAGGCAGCATAGTTGTTTCTAAGATTTTAATATATTTTTCTTGCGTCATCGTATCATTTGTCCAAAACAATGGCCCCACACCACGCTAGGTATAATTATTATTATATAATTGAAAAAAATAAATATAAAATATAAAATAAAAATATTGACAACCAGAACAATTAAGGCCGTGTGCCAATTGCGTTAAAATTGTATCCACTGGCTAATTTTTGACACTAGTTTGTTGAATATAGACTTCAAAGAATTTGCCGGCTCTGGAGCTGCATAAAAATTATCCCGTGGCTAATTTTTGACATTTGTATGTATATACCCATGAAGGCATGAGAGAGACGACGAGAGCTTTTGTATTTGTTTCGGTTTTCCTAATTCAATGTCGGTGGACAAATGCAGTGCACTAGTGCTTACATACGATGGGAGAATCGCATCGTGAAAAATATGTTAAAACCAGTTCAACATTTTTTTGTATGTATTTATCTGAGCAATGTAATGTATTTGTAATGTATTTCATCTGAGCAATATCGTGTAAATACAAGTAAATATGATTGTTTTGAAAAATTTTGATTGGTCAAATTACGAACTTTGTTCTTTCATCATGTACACAAATAACATAATTTACAAACAAAATCGTCAACGCCGAAAATAATTATTAGTTTTTATGTTATTTTTTTATGTAAAACAGGTTTGTAATTTTAGTTATAATAATATGTAAAGAAAGGGAAATTTTTCGATTCTAGTGGGAAATTAAAGAAATAAAGTGTTAAAAAAAATCCCATTTAATCGAATCGACACAGCGAAAAGCTAAAATTTTATCTACCTCTGTACAAACGTCAAAAATTAGCCAGCGAATAAAACTTTAACGCAATTGGCACACGGCCTAGGCTTCTAACGAATTTCGTTTTTGGTAACCCAAAATATTCGTAAGAGAGCCAAATGATAGTTCAAACAAATTTCCCTCACATGGGGTCTCCACGTGAGATTAGGTCTGTTTGGTATCTTTTCTTTTTAAAACTTTAACCGCTGTCAAATAAAAAATAATTTGGAAACTGGGGGAAAATCCTCTCAGCAGTGGAAAATTCGTAAGCAAAGTAAACAAACATGCTCTGTGTAGAACCTCCAAATTTTTTTTTGTTTTCCACTAACAATGAAGATTATGACATTTCACAATTGTCAGATGGCTGGTTTGACAGAGTTGATGAATCTTACGCGAAGAAAAAGTCTGTGTAAGATTAGGTCTGTTCTCGTACTATCCAAAACAGTCGAAATCAGTCAAATCCTGTTCCTGGACGAAGATTTTTCGTAGTTTTCGACAAAAGAGAGCGCTAACAAGAGAGTAAGAAATTTCCCCATTCTGCCGAATTTAGCTCAATGAATTTCTTCGGGCTGCTTTGGACAGCATTAAACCAACTGTCAATTCTGTCAAATGTCATACATTTTCCATTTTTTTGGCGTTAAATCGGTTCCTGTACTTTTGCACACTTTTTCCTCTCTGACAGATTTTAACCCCCATTCCTTGAAATTTAAGTATCCATAAATTTTAGTGCAGAAAGTACGGGAACAGACCTATTGTGTATGCATTTCATTTGGATCTCTCTTTTACGAATACTTTGGGTTAACAAACACGAAATGTGTAGGAATCTTACGAATGTGTACGAATGTGTAATGTCGATTTCGATTGGGCAAAAAGCACTTTTTTTTTTATCTCGAGCAATTTTTATCGCTCTAATACAATTTTCATTTTCCAATCGACCAAAAAAGCACTTTTTTTTTGCTCTAGATCAATTGTTGAATCTCGGATTCAGCTCGAAATTTACACCTACTTGCACTAACACCAGCAGATTTTATATGAAATGTCAACGCAGTACATCAAAATAAATATCAATCAACAAAAATATTTATCAGATACCCCGTTTATATGACAACTCAATGCGCATTGGTTCAATCCGCTCACATAAACACCACTTCAAACCGCATTGAAATTCTCAATCCGCATTCGTTCATTCCTGTTTATAAACCGCATTGAAAATTTGAAACCGAATTGAAATATCATATAAACACTTTCAAATCGCATTGAAAAATTTTACTCTCTCGCGCTCTCATCATTCTCTTATCTATCATCTAATGTCAGGCAATTCAATAGTTGTAATTTTTAATTAATTAATTTTTATTTTATTAAACTGTCAGTTCAATCAGCTGTTTATTAAATTCTCTCTATTTTCTCACGTTTATTTTGGATTCGGTTTTGAATAATTTCATACAAACACTAACCTTTCTATGCGGATTGAAGCAATGCGCATCGATTCAATACGCATTGAGTTGTTATATAAACGGGGTAAGAAACTGTGTAGAGTATTTAGAAAATATAAAAAAAGTGTTTTAAGATTGTATTTATTATTCTTCTTTTTCTTATTTATTTTCTTTTACGAAGATGTGAAATGTCACACTAATAAAATTGCAGAAAAACAGATCGATCTCGTTTGTTTTTCAACCAGCACGAAAAATCTGAAATCTGAGAGCAAAATCTGAAAAGCCCAATCGAAAACGACATAAGTTTGCCGGGAACATAACTCAGCCAATTTTCAACCGATTTACTTGAAATTTTGAATATATCTTGAAAAATACATTGTCTATGGAAGTACGTACGATTTATTTTTATATTGGATAGTTCATTTGTTATTAACAATTATCTGATGATTTTCTAGGCAAATTTATCACTTTTCATTTTGGAAGTCCGCCATTTAACCAAAAATTAATATAATCCTACGTACTTTTATAGCTATTATATAAAATCAGAAAAAATAAATTGGCTTATTGAAATTCAAAAATTACAGAAGCTGTGTGTCCTTGGACCCTTAAAAAAATGGAGACGTCATCGAAAAACGCTGCACAGCCGCCATTTTGAAATGAATCGTTTTTTTTTGTATATAGCCATTGATATGTATAATAAATACTCTTTAATAGAATCTCGATTTCTTTTGTAGTATTTCTGAAAAAAATATCATAAAAAACCCATTTTTTTTTGGACCTCTAACACCTTAACTATAACGATTACCTGCTCTAAAGTGCCACTTTGCGTGGACTTCATCGAGGCAGAATAACAATGGAAGAATTAGGTGAAATCGAATAGGTTTCTTTATCATCAGTTAGAGAATGAATACATTTATTATTAACTAGCTGACTAGCTGCCTGTCTGCCTGTCGGTCTATCTATCTATCTATCTGTCTATCTACATATCTGCCTGTCTATCTGTCTGTCTGTCATATATTGTGAATATGAGTCATTTTGGTCAATTAATATAGATTTTGCTAATAACTCGACTCCAGCACCACCTATCGGGTCTAGATTTTGTATTTTCTCTTTTGGCACTATACCAACATATATTGTGAATAAGAGTCATTTCGGTTCATTAATATAGATTTTGTTAGTGACTTGATTCCAGCGCCACATAGCGGGTCCAGATTTATACATAAACCTGAAGTACAGCAACACGAATAAAACAAAAAAAGAATCATGAATATCGGCCCAGCGGTTATCGAGTTATAGCGTCATCGAGCTTCACCCCGAAGGATTTATATATTAGAAGATATAATACAATACATGCCCTTTAGGTCGGCATTCACCGACCGCTCATAAATCGCTCTTAAAGTTAAGAGGCTCATAAGTTAAAATTTCTGGTTGGTATTCACCGACCACTAATAGGTTTTTGTCTATGCTGTCTATGCTACTTCGACTTTGAGAGATCTCAATTTTCGGACTTCCGAACGCGTTCTCTTTCGAACATTCGGAGTCAATGGCGCTCTTTTTCGAACATGTCAGTGATATTTGGCAGTGTAAATATGGGGATGATGCAACACAGCTGTAGATGGTGAAATTGATGTTGGTGGATAAATTTTTTTTTTTGTGAATTTATTTGGAATTAAATAGTGGAATAAGGAACATGTTGAACATTATAATGTTATTTTCCTCGCCGGATGAAGACACATTTCTTTCTTTTCTCCCCACTTTAAAAATCAACAGAAATAATTTAAAGTTGAAATGGCAGCTGATTTCGAAGTTATCTAAGACATTAGCAGAGACAATAATAATTGTCTCTGATATTATCGCTCGTAACTTAAGAGTGGTTGGGACCACTCATAAGTCTTATAAGCGCTCGTAAATACGCATTAATAGCGGTTGGTGAATAGGTTTATGAGGCTCTTTACTTATGAGCTGTCGGTAATTCCCGGCCTTTATGTTATTATGTTATTTTAATTCTATTACAAAGTCTTAAACAATCTCATACAAAAATTGAACTTTTTGAGCACATCGGTTATTGTTATCAGCATTTGTTCTGTGTATTCAGTTTTATATTTCCCCAGATCAAAACGCACTCTGAATGTTTCGCCTAAGAATATACATTATATGTATGTAAGTGGCTCCGCAAACTGTGGCTTTGCTTTCGCTAGAGTAGTTTCTGTCTGGTACACCAAACGCATACTATATACTTTCAAGAATGCATCTTTTCAACAATTCCTATAAAAAATATGTATATACATACATAATGTATAATGCTTGCAGCGAGTTATTGTTATCAATTTAATCAGGTCCCAAACTGATCACATTAAGCAATGTGCACTGTATTTTAATCAAAAGTAGGTTCTCCCTTGTTTTAACTGGCACTCGCGTGATATCGATTTCTTCTTGATCAATGGCGTTGATCAGTGTGTTCGTATTTAATAGAAACCAACAACTTGCTACTAGCACCAATTTTGACCTTTTAAGAACTGACAGATTTATGTCGCCGCAAAAACTCCTACTGGAAATTATTTTTTAGTGGAAGTCGATATGATTTCTGCAGATTATACATTTATAAAAAAGTAAATAAATGTTTTAAGTAAAATGACTAAATTGGGAATCAATCTGATTTTCATTATTATATTCTTTACTGATTTATGTAGTGAACATGTGAGTGATCACCTTCATAGACTACTGCCAAGTCAGACCATGAATATAACATGTACGTTGTACTTTCCGCGACCGTCTGAATTTTTTCTTTTATTTTGGTGGAAATCTAGTTAAATAACTGTGTGATTAACTTATATAGTAATTAATACAGGGGCAAGTGAATCAAGATTCCAACTATGTAGTTATAACATCATACCTAATCTTTTTAATCAAATTAATAAATTAGTGAAACGCAACCTTAGAAATACGTAGTTTGCAATGAAACTTCCAAACGATTTTATTTGTGTATAGCTATGTTAATAACAGGAGTTTTCTTACCTAATAACTTTAGTTTTGTATATCTGGATTTCACATAAAAAACAAAAACAATTTTAAATTTATTTGCTGTGTTGGACGTATAAGAAAGCACAGCCGGAACTAGGTGTCTTGATTTGAAAGTTAAATTAAATTTACAAAAAGTATTTATGGACATTTACCTTAGTCTCGTCGTTGCGCGCCTTCCTAATTGATTTCTGATAATGGGATATAATAATATATCCATCTGATGACATGGTAAGTTAAAGAATTGAACAATTAAACTTTTATATATAGTAGGTAACAGAAAAACTTCCACCAATTTACAAAGTTTGGCTCAGAACGTCAACTCAAAATGAAAAAAAGTTGCAGCTGCAAAAGTCGTTCATATGAGTTAACCACAAACCTCAATCGACACGACACAGAGAACCACTAAAAATAGAAAAGTAAGATGAATGGGTGTGTTCGGATTGTAAGGCCTAGCGCATATGCATGTGCTTGTTTATATTATTCGCTTTAGCGAATTACGAATTAACTTGAACACTTTACGCTAAGGCCTAGTGCTAGTACGCTGCTGATGCGAAACGAAAAATCCCATGCAAAAGTGACACGACGAAATTGAAAACGGAAAATTTCGTCGTGATTTTCGTTTTGCAGTCCATCGCGAAATTATACTGATGGTGATTGTATAAGATGTCCCCACTCAGTTTTCGCACAGAATTTATTTATTATTTACTTCCTTGCGAAATGTTGACGTTTGTATTTTATTCGTATTTTATATTTTCCGTTTCGTGTTTGTTTCATTTTTTGCGCTTTTGTTTTGCGCCGGCTAATTTTATAGCGTTGAGCATAGTTCGTGCACAACAGACTGCCAATATCATTCCACCGCGATGGAGCCAGAATTGAAGCGTGCTTTTGTAGGTATCTTTTCTGTGAAAGTACGACCCAAAAACTGGAAATGTGATTCACTATTGTCAGTTGTTTTTTTTATAGCAGCTGATTGAACTCTCCGTAAATTTTTTCCTTTGATATTTCGCATCGCACTCGATTTGGAGACCACATACAAAAATGACACAACGAAATCAAAAACGGAAATTTTCGCTCTGATTTTCGTTACGCTGTTCGCTGTTCGAAAAATTATGCTGAAGTGGAAGATTGTTTTAGATAAAGTACTAGGCAGAAGTCTCCACTAAATTTCGCACACAGCTTCATTCACTGTCACCAGCCCTGGGGCGCACTGACTCGTGTCAGTGTATTTTCATGGTTGTCCAAAATCCCAGTGCAAACCGCATTTCATCGACCATAAATAGCTTGCCCTGACAACTGTCACGCATTGAAAACTCAGCATAATACAGATTTTGTTGGTTTTCATATATCTTTTGCACTTCTTCAGTTTTTAAGTTTGTTGTTTTTATGGGCCGTATTAATAAAAATGAGCAATTACTTTAAGTAAAAGCTTTGAGAAAAGTAAAGGCATTTAGAATTTGCTCGAAATTGGTATGAATAAAAGTTAAGTATACTTGAGCAAGTTCGAAAAATCGAAGTGAGCATTTGCTTGACATTTGACAGCATATCGCACAACTGACATTTTGCAAATTATTCAAGAGACACAAATAAATATTAATAAACAATAAAAGTCAACAAACTATTTAGTTAAGAAGCATTTTAATCTGATTCATTTTAAAAATGCTTATTTATTGGTATATCATAAATTAAGGGTGTTGTATTGAAACCTTAATTTTGACAAAAGCCGTGTTTTATTATAACACGGCTAGAATGTCAGTTGTACGACTGCGTCTGTTGCGCAACGAAATTAGAATTTTTTATCGACGAATTTAACAAAATACTATTGTTACACTAGTAGAAATCTAGAGAAATCTCGCAAACCCTGCACCCATTTACAAATAACGAATGAAAGGGCTACCAACTGGCACCTTATTGCAAAAAGTAAAAGCTGCTTTCCGTGGTCTTGATCCTGTGTTAACAAATTGCTAGTTTCTATAAAATGAGAGTGCAAGTCATTACTACTCCAGGACATTCTCTTTTTTTGGTACCTAATTTGTAAATAGTAAGCGTTGAAAAATAGTCTTTTGGTAATAGCTTTACTCATATGTACTTTTTCACAAATTGTATTACTGATGATGATGATTTGCATGAAGCAAAAGTGCAATATCTTGACGATAACCTTTTGCCTTTGCAATTTTTTTTATCGTATTTAATTTCATCGCAAGGGAATTGTATCCATTCTGCTGCATTTAATTATTTTTCAACGAAAAAGCACGGCAACCCAATCGGTTTATGGCTCAAAAATACAGAGTAAACGCTCTGAGTCAGCTAAACGCCATTTTCGAACAAAGCAAATGCTTGAGTAAGTTCTCTCGCATACAAGTCCGATCAAATGCTCAAAACTTTTTTCCTTGACTCAAATTTGACATTCCCCTTTTATTTTGCAGTTCTTGTATTGGGCAGATGACTAGGTGGGAAGCAACACAATGATAAAACGAAGAAGAGAAAAGAAAAACGTCAAAAAGAGTTACCCTCGACTCACAGGGCAAAATATTTTCCTTCTCATCTTTTCGAACTTTCTTATTCTTTTGCACCCATGTGAGTCTAGACT
The DNA here is from genome assembly GCA_949775065.1 of Brachyopa scutellaris. Lineage (NCBI taxonomy): Eukaryota > Metazoa > Arthropoda > Insecta > Diptera > Syrphidae > Brachyopa > Brachyopa scutellaris. The sequence continues at coordinate 28,420,323 of OX459113.1, read as the reverse complement.
CAATAATCTAAGTGTAAAAGCAGACTTAGGCGTGTTTTTTTTTTTTCAAATCTATATAGGCCTAGCGGCAAGTGAGAAAAAAACTCTGAACAGTGACTTGGCAGGACTATGCTAATTGACGTTTGACAGTTTCACATCGGCATTGTTTTCATTGGTAGTTATCAAGCGCTCATTAATAAGTTGGTGGATAGCATTTTTTTTCGTCAAATTTAATTCAATTAAATAGTAAAATAAGGAACATGCTCACTTAATTAATTATAATTTTTTTTTCCTTGTCGGATAAATTCGTATTTCTTTCTTTTCTACCCATTTTAAAATGAACAGAAATAATTTAAATTTGAAATGACAGCAGAGTTCGGTTGTTCGGCCTTCATATTTCTCCCTCACTTTCATGTCATATTTGACATTTCGATAAAATTTTCGATAACTATCGACGAAAAATAGTTTGGTAGCACATTTTTCTATCCGCTAAGGACCTAAGACTGGATAATTATCCAGTTTTCGTAAGCCTATATAGTTGTTAAGGGGGATACACACGATACGACCGATCTGACGGACCTGGTCGGATGGATGTCTGACAGACCGATGTCGTTAGCGTACACATTGTCCGACATGGTGTCCGACCTCACTTTGCAAGTGGATTTGAAAGATGTAGGACGTACTGAGAGCAGCGCTTATGATTGATAAAATTTTAAAGAAAAAATCTAAGAAAGAAAAAGGAATCGAATTTGGGTACAGGAATGGATGAAAAAGCTAAGAAAGTTTTTTTTATATTAATTTGCTAACAGAATTCCAATATTGAATTCTCCAGACGATTATCAGAATTTTTTATATTTACATTTTTTTTCTCCAAAATTCAAAATTTCCATACACAGCCACTATCAACTCTCCGCTAACAACCACACCGCTTGAAAAAGAAATGCATTTCAGAAATGAAACTTGCTCTAGGTAGGGACGTTTCGATACAAGTAATTATGACCGCTTTCGAAAACGTCATCTGCATCAAATTGCTTTTCTCCAAATGTTCTTAAACGCAAACTGCACATACAAAAGCCTTTGTGTTGCAAATGTTGATCATCATTTGACGATCAAATTGACGATCAAATGACGTTTTCGAAAATGTCCTATGAGTATATACTCGATACTTTTGTTTCGATCCAACTACTTTTTGTACTCGATACTTTGATTTGAGTAGTTACTTGGTATCGGAGCCAGATTCCAAGTAACAAGTATTTCCAATTCCAAGTATAAATATTTACATTTAAAAGGGACAGGAACACTTAAATTCCGTTATGTTTTATAAAAAAGAAGGTGTTAGAGTGTAATTGTTAAAATGAAAGAAAAAGAGAGAGAGAGAGAGAGACGGCACTAGGGTTGATATAAAGCATATTGTGAAATGATGAGGAGTGTATATTGTAAAGTCCTCCTGACAAGACGCGTTTTGAGTTAAATAAAGATACATATATTCCTTTAATAATTATACATATATAATTGATTGTTTTATTGTGGATTTATTTCCATAAAGTTCGCTAACAACTCAGAAGTGGGATTCTAATTGTCCCCATTAAAAGTAAAGTCCTATTTTTTTTGTATCAATTCTAAAGTATTTGCTAGAAATTCTTGTCGCGTTCGTATATTCAGCACCATGGTGACGCCGAGGGATGATCGAGCAGATGAGCGAGAGAGAAGGAGATTGGAGATTGAACGAGTTGAAGCTGATCGTATAAGGGAAGAAGCGAGACAGGTAAATCAAATTGTTGGCGGGGAAAATAATGTTGTTGCTGGTGTTGGTGGGGCTGCTGAAGGCGAGAACGAGATGGACATAGAACGACGAGAAATACTACAAGAAAATGAGCAAAATCAAAGTGGAGCAGGATGTGGCTAGGATGAACTTGGTGGGTGGTGCGAAGCGTTGGCTAAGTGCGAGAATAGAGGGAATTAAAAGTTGGGCACAGTTCAAAATTTCATTCGAAACCACATTTTACGTAAAGGAAAATATGTTCATGAGATGGCAAAGAATGGCAAGTCGCTTACAACGGAAAGGGGAAACATCCAACATCGACAACTGAAGCTTAGTTTTGATGAAACTAAGGAGATGATATTAACTGGACTATGGGCGCGGGATACAGCTAACTCCTTGATGGGCTGTCGACACCTTGACGCTGATTATCTACTGCATGACATTCTTAAATTTGAAAGAATGAATTCCACACGAATTGGTCAGGAACGATTCAAATCCAATGAATTTTATCAGTCAGGAGTTCATCAAAGAAACAACGAATATCAAGATGCAGGCGTTCGTCCCCGTATAGCAAAGGAAATAGTATGCTACAATTGCAAGAAAGGTGGTCATTTGTCGAGAAATTGTCCTGAACCTCGACCGTCTCCGACATGTTTTCAATGTGGGCAAAAAGGACATCTTTCTAGAACTTGTCCTAATCAGCGAGGAGCAGTACGGCAAGTAGATGGTTTGCCACAGAATGGAATCGCAAAATATCTGAAGACTGTTCACGTTGACAAGTGTGAATTGTCTGCTTTTGTTGACATGGGCAGTTCAGAATGTACCATCAAAGCCACAACAGCATTGCTCAATGGATTCAGTGTCCAACATGGCTTAATGGAGCTGAAGTCGTTTGGTCCAGCTGAATTTAAAGTCACCTCACCTGGATGGATCGTTTGTTCACTCAGTGTTGATGGTGCATTAGCTGAAGACATTAAATTTCGTGTGGTTCCCGATGAAGTACAAAAATGGGACGTAATAGTTGGTCGTACGTATACGGAGCTGCCTTTCATAACATACGCAAAGGTGGATAATACGTTACAGTTCACGAGAAAAATTGAAGAGCAACCGTTTGCGGAATTTTCGTATGCCGATCGTGGGATGGAATCATGGAAATCCGAAGAGACTACAATACCAACTGGTTCAATTTCATTTATCACCGCGATACAAGGAGAAAATAAAATCTTGCTGCCAATCGCCAACGTAGGTAGAGAAGACATAACTGTGGGAGCAGTTTTCAATATTGACAAAGGTATCACTAATGCTAAAGAGCAGTTTCCAAAATCGGCTATCGAGTTGAAGGATGTGAACGTGGATGCCGAGAGTGTGACACCTAAAATTTTACAAGACCTTTTAGACACATTGAATGAGTTTAGAGATTGTGTTGCTCTTGACGCTAGTGAGATTGGATGTACTAATGAGTTCAAAATGGAAATCCAAGAAATACCAGGAAGCAAGCCCCCATACTCCAAACCGTACCCTGCGAGCGATGATGAAAAGCAGAAAACACGAGATATCGTCGATGGCTGGAGAAGAATGGGTATAGTTACAGATACCAACTCATCGTATGCGAGCCCTGTGCTGCTGGTGAAAAAGAAGACAAGTGAGTCCAGACCTGTCGTCGACTATAGGCGAGAGAACAACCAAACTGTGAAAATCAACTTTCCGCTGCCAAATATGGATGATCACATAGCGATGCTCGGAGACTCAAAAGTGTTCATCGTTCCGGATCCAGCTCAAGTGTTTTTGCAGTTACCAATCGACCCAAAGGACCGACATAAACAAGCCTTCATAACAACAGATGATACCGCACTTCGCAATCAACATAAATACGTCATACCCAAATCTATGAGAAAACAAAGACGATGGAAACGATTCAGAGACTGACATAGATGAAGATGAAGAACCTGCTTTGACTAGAACCAACGATGACGATATTCCTGAAGAAAATTCTTACGACAGCAATCAGGAACAATATCCGATGGCGAATTCTAGTACGAAGCAACAATATATGCGTAAATAAGTTAAGTTCCAAGATTTCGAATATTATTAAAATTAAAGAATATGTCTCTTTTTTTTTACAAGCTTTATATTATTTTATTATTTCCTTAAGCCTAGTACGCTGCTGATGCGAAACGAAATTTTCCTGTGGTCTCCAAATCGAGTGCGAAAAGCCAGCGAAATATCGACGAAAAAAAATTATGGAGAGTTCAATCAGCTGCTTGGAAAAAACTGACAATAGTGACAGGCGACAGGCGAAAAAAAAACAAAAAAAATAAATTGAATTTAAAAAAACTATAAAACTATAAATTTTATTGACAGCAAACAAAACGAAAAACACAAACACAATATGTACATTGACATGCTTCTAGAGGAAACTGCAACGCTCTGCAAACGAATCACTCCAATTTCCATCCCCATAGCCGAGAATCAATTTGTACGAGATCTTTTTTTGGTCGTATTCGCGCGGAAAAAATGCTTACGAAAGCCCGCTTCAATTCTCGGACCATCGTGGAAGAATGATATTGGCAGTCTCTTGAGCACGAACCATGCTTGACGCTATAAAATTATCCCGCTCAAAAAAAGCAAAAAAAAAACGAAACACAAACACGAAACCGAAAATATAAAATACTAGCTGACCCGTGCTCGCCTTGCTTCGCCTTCCAGCAACTTTTAATAGAAAACAAATTATTTTTTTCTAATATATTGCTATATGTATACAGTGTACTCTCTCCTTACGGGCACCTCTTATAACCGGACAGATTTCAAGGAACGGTAATAAATACACGATTTTCCATATAATAAATTCTCCCATAACCGGACTCTCTCATAACCGTACACGGACACCAATTTTCGTAACCGCAATAGAATGTCGCTCTCTCTTAAATGGACAAATTGACAAATACTTTATTTTGTTTTTGTTTTGTTCTTCTCTTCTTTAAACTCTGCAAAGAAACGAAACAAAAATGTAAGCTGTGGAGTGTGCCTTTGCTTTACTATCACGTTCGCGGACACTTGATTTTCTGTGCGGAACGCTAGAATTACACACGCATATTTCCGGCATTTTGAGAGATATTTTATATTATATTGTGCGAATTTTGTGTAAAGATTAAAATGATTCCGTTGGTCACAGTGAAGTGAAATTTTGTCTCTGATAGGACAAATAATACCGGAATATGGAAGCATCCTGTATTTCTCGCCAGGGTATCCCGTCTTGTCATAACATACCTAAAATTGTCATGGCCCCTCTAATTTTCTGAACCATTGACGGCATATGCTGTCTTGTCCGCAAACGTGTTATTCAACAACTATGTATGTGCATTTATTAATCCTATTGCATTTTTTAAATAGGTTTGTATTTTAAATGTATGTGCCAGAAATTAGTATTTTTAGGTAATTTGTATTTATCACATAAAAATGAATACGTTTATAAAGTAAAATTAATACAACGTGTTTATTGTGTTTCTTTTTTAAAGAATGTCAATTTATTTTTTTCTCCCATAACCGGATACCTCTTCTAACCAGACAAATTTCTCGGTACCGTCAGTGTCCGGTTATGAGACAGTTCACTGTATATGTATAAAGGGTGTTCCAAAGTTCACGCAGGAAGAAAACACCGGTTCTTATTTTTTTTTATCGATTCATAAAGTGAGTAAATGAACCCTCTTGTTGAAACCACATGTCATCCATATCCATATCTTGCAATTTAAGCACAAAAACTGGATTATCATGTCGCGATAGCCAGCACTATTAACTGTTACTGCCTGACCAGCCGCATTTTCAAAGAAGAATGTTCCGATAATGCGACCAGCCCAAAATGTGCACCATGCAGTGACATTTTATGGATGCATTTGTTTCTCAACAATCCCTCGTGGATTTTCTGAAACCCAAAAACGACAATTTCAATGGTTAACAAAGCCATCAAGATAAAAATTCGCCTCATCGCTGAAGATGATTTTGTTTGAAAAATCTGTGCAAAAAGTTTTTTTTTCGTCCTTAATATAAATTTGTTCACCTACCGTAAAGTAATTGTATTATGTGCTTAGTCTTTCTCTTTTCAAAACATACTTTATGTCCAAGTCTGAGCTTAATCGACGACGTAGTTCGGAAATCGGAATTTATCGAAAAAACACAAACAAACAAAAATTCATTTTTATATGCACATGTATGAATAAAGATTATGGATAACCTTCACCAGTATGCACACACACACAGCAACTCCCCAAGGTTTCATCAGCCATCAACATCACCATCGGATGAGCGATGAAAATGATCGCCAGACCGACCACACAAAAACAAAACGCGATTCACTGCCCGAACACAATGGCGAAGCTGTAGTGGAAGTAGGCAGCGCTGTCAAAGTTAAAATACACGTAAACTCTATAGCGCGAATACAATGCGAAGCTGATGCTGTAGTATGAATTGTATGGTGAAGCGCAAAGTTCAGCCAACTTCAACTTTCTACTTCCACTACAGCTTCACCATTGTGTTCGGCCAGTTACTCAGCACACTGCAAGAACAAGAGCGAAAACAAGCTTAGATACTGGTAACGCAACAACGTGATCCTCTCCCAGCAGGTTGACGGACAATTTCAATGGTTTCCTGTGCTTTTTAATTAAAACCATTAACAATCACATTATTTATGTCTATTTCTCAGCTTCTAAGTAACGTAGGAAAATGATTTATACCTTAAAATCTTTGGCAAGAAATGCTGAAATCAATCAAATTAATTTCATTGAAATAGGTGCTCGCGTTATCACGTAAAGTGCATGGAAGTGCTTAAATTGTAAGCATACAAGCAAAAAAATTAATTTTTGTGTATAATTAAAAGTATAAAGCACGATAATATATATGCAATCCATTACAGAGGAACTCAATAAATATTTTAGCGAAGGTTTTATCAAAATCCGTTCAGTAGTCCCCGAGATTAGCCGGAACATACATAAGAGTAGTTACGTCTTTATAAATAGTAAGATAAGATGAATAAAATGCAAACGTCAAAATTTCGCAAGGAATTAATGTACCGGACAATAAATTCTGTACGAAAACTGAGTGGAGAGATTTATCTAATACAATCACCATCAGTATAATTTCGCAGCGGAACAGCGTACTACAAAACGAAAATCACGACGAAATTTTCCGTTTTCGATTTCGTCGTGTCACTTTTGTATGGGATTTTTCGATTCGCATCAGCAGCGTACTAGGCTTTATCAACAAGTTTTATTGAAATGTTTATAACTTCAAAAATTGCTTTAAAGTCAATGAAACCTTGATTTCAAAATTTAATGTTTATTTATAGAATTTGAATTTCTTTATTGAGACTTTAGGGGGGTACACACGATACGACCGATCTGACGGACCTGGTCGGATGGATGTCTGACAGACCGATGTCGTTAGCGTACACATTGTCCGACCTCACTTTGCAAGTGGATTTGAAAGATGTCGGACGTACTGAGAGCAGCGCTTATGATTGATAAAATTTTAAAGAAAAAATCTAAGAAAGAAAAAGGAATCGAATTTGGGTACAGGAATGGATGAAAAAGCTAGGAAAGTTTTTTTTGTATTAATTTGCTAACAGAATTACAAGATTGAATTCTCCAGACGATTATCAGAATTTTTTATATTTCCATTTTTTTTTCTCCAAAATTCAAAATTTCCATACACAGCCATTATTAATTCTCCGCCAACAACCACACCGCTTGATATACATTTCAGAAATGAAAATTGCTTTAAGTCGGACGGACAAGTGTACACATTATCAGATATGTCCGTCCGACCACCAAAATATCAAAAAAATTTGAAAACCATCCGACATGTCCGTCCGGCGGTCGTTTCGAGCGTACACACACGTCAGAATTGGCCGGACAGACCAAGTCCGTCCGATCGGTCGTATCGTGTGTACCCCCCTTTTAATAGATATTACAAAAGAGTGAACATTTCATTTGGAGAATAAGAAAAATTGCGGCTATAATGTATTGCCTGCTCTATCTAGTAAATTTTGGAATGCCACATGGCTGTCATTAACAGATTGGTTGGACTGCTCTTGCTCATGAGCGATATATATGCGATTACCTATGACTGTTGTCATGAGTAGATACAATATTTTCTTAATCTAACTTAACCTAATACAAAAGAGGAAAGAGTCGATTGTATACGTGGTATACGTATGGTTTCCTTCTTTTGCGAAACGAAACAAAATGATTATTTTCTTGTGGTTATCTTTTGTCTTTTGTGATGGTTTTTTTTTCCTTTTTTTTAAAGAGCGAATATGTACTACATTGAATACATATAATACTTTTATAACACAAAATGTGTTTGAGTTTGTTTACATAAATTGAAACATGTAACATTGAACAATTAGGTTAACTGAACTATGTTTATTTATAAGGTGTGTTTGGTATCTTTTTTGGCACACGGAATTGAGATCTGTCAAATAGTAGAATCCTCTCAAAGAGAGAGAACTCCTCTCACAGACAGAAAACTTGCACAAAAGTAAACAAACGCTTTTCAAACAACACTTGGTCAAACCTATCAAATTGTTTTTGTTTTCCACTAACAATGAAGATAATGACATTTCGCAAACTGTCAGATGGCTGGTTTGACAGAGTTGGCTCGGCCCACCCCGAGGAATTGGTCTTGCAGATAATTCATCGCAAAGAGAGAGCCAAATGAGAGTAAAAAAAATTGAGAGCCATGAAACTGTCAGATTCTATGTAGTTTACGTAGAACTTTCCAAAACTAGCATGTTACCAAACAGACCTATACTTATAATTTAATTGAAGTTGAGTGATGCCAAGTTACTACTTTTATTTTTGTTTATAAACTTTATTTAAATTGTTAATTAATATAAAATTCGAGGACGAATTAATTAAAGGATGGCCGATTGTTAGAGTGTAATTGTTAAAATGAAAGAAAAAGAGAGAGAGAGAGACGGCACTAGGGTTGATATAAAGCAGATTGTGAAATGATGAGGAGTGTATATTTTAAGTCCTCCTGACAAGACGCGTTTTGAGTTAAATAAAGATACATATATTCCTTTAATAATTATACATATATAATTGATTGTTTTATTGTGGATTTATTTCCATAAAGTTCGCTAACAAAGGCAACAAAGAAAAAAGAAAAGGACACCGAATGTCTTCATAGCATCAGTGCAAACGTTTGCCTACTCTTTTGCCGTTTCATCTGTCATTTCATTGCCACAAAGCTTCTAGTTATATGTATCCACCACCACCAACCTTTCCATAATCCATAAGTTAGGTTCAAGATAAGTACTAACAATTGATTCGATACGAGTGCATACTCCAAAATATATTTTCCTTCTCATCTTTTCGAACTTTCTTACTCTTTTGCACCCATGTGAGTCTAGACTCAATAATCTAAGTGTAAAAGCAGACTTAGGCGTGTTTTTTTTTTTCAAATCTATATAGGCTTAGCGGAAAATCAGAAAAAAAACGCTGAACAGTGACTTGGCAGGACTATGCTAATTGACGTTTGACAGTTTCACATCGGCATTGTAGCTATCAAGCGCTCATTAATAAGTGGATAGAATTTGATTTCGTCAAGTTTAATTCAATTAAATAGTAAAATAAGGAACATGTTCACCTAATTCATTATTATTTTCTTTTCCTTGTCGGATAAATTCGTATTTCTTTCTTTTCTACCCATTTTAAAATGAACAGAAATAATTTAAATTTGAAATGACAGCAGAGTTCGGTTGATAGCTACCGGCCTTCATATTTCTCCCTCACTTTCATGTCATATTTGACATTTCGATAAAAATTTCGATAACTATCGACGAAAAACAGTTTGGTAGCACATTTTTCTATCCACGCTAAGCACCTAAGACTGGATAATTATCCAGGTTTCGTAAGCCTATATAGGCTTAGTTGTTAGTGTAATTAACATGGAAACAATTTTCTAAGCCTATATAGTTTTGAAAAAAAACACGCCTATTATCATATATGTTCGTCCGACCACCAAAATATCAAAAAAAATGGAAAACCATTTGACATGTCCGTCCGGCCGGTTGTTTCGAGCGTACACACACGTCAGACCAAGTCCGTCAGATCGGTCGTATCGTGTGTACCCCCCTTTAGTGTAATAAACATGGAAAAAAATTTCTAAGCCTATATAGTTTTGAAAAAAAAATATATTCGTATTTTATTCATTTCCCTTATATTTTTGAACTCTTTATGAGTCAAATCCAATGAAATGGATTTATTTTCAACATAACAAGCGGTACCGGTAGAGACGCGGTAGCGGTACCGGTAGAGACGCGGTAGCGGTACCGGTAGAGACGCGGTAGCGGTATACCGCCAGTCCGTGCACACAAAAGCAATACCTATTCGTAGAATTTAAACTTTTCCTTTTTTAACACTAGGAACACTCACTGTCTTTTTTTAATAGCTCTGCTATATTTTTCCATATCTTATTTGTGTCCCTCATATTTTTAAACTCTGAATGAGTCAAAAAATTAAATTGACTAAAATTAATCTATTTTCAACATCTCAATTGATTTTTCAGAATACATTTTGACAGGCGGTATGCGGCCAATGCAGCTTGCTGCGGTACAAAATTGTACCGCCACAATACCGCAGTACCAGACGCGGTATACCGCCCCAGTGTGTGCACCTATATTTACCGCAATAGGATTTCGTACCGTTGTTGAACCGCTGCCGCTACCGTGTACTGCTCCGGTGTGTGAGCTCCTCTACTCATCGCTTTGCCTGCATGGGACGCATCGCGTTCACGTTGGAAACAGCGTCACTGAATGAAAGTTCAAAACAGAAACTACAAGAGTCGTGACTAGGGCTGCCGTTTTGAAAATTCTAATGGGAGTATATTAGACGTTTGCAAGGGAGTATTTTGTGTCTGAGAGGAGTACAAAACAGCAAATCAAACAGTAACAGTTAGTATTAGCCGGTTGAAACTCTTCTTTAAGGATTGTAGAACTTTATTAAAACGGAATGTAAAAGAATATAAAGTTTATTGTAAAAAGTAAACGAAGTGCAAACAATCAGAAACTGACAAGAAGTGTCGTTGGAACGAATTTAAATTCAATACAAGTGTTGCCAACTTCATATAATAATATCTGTCGTGGCAGAATGCTGCCAATGCGCTGGTTGATATCTACTTTAATTCTCAACACGCCTTCCTCAAACAGAGCACCTTAACATACTGTCACATCGATTTCCTGCATACATCGGTAGTGTGTTGGTCCAGTGAGTGGTTTTGTGAATACATCCGCAGGCATCCTTTCAGTTGGAGTATACACGACCACCATCTTTCCATCTTTCAACAGCTGACGCACAAAGTGATATCTGGTTGCAATATGCTTCGTACGTGAGTGACAGACTGCATTCTCGGCTATGTGTTTTGCTCCTCTATTGTCTGTCCCAACAGTTATCCTAGCTAACTCAGGTAAATTCATTTCGGTCATCAGGTTTCGAAGATATGCTGCTTCTCTAGACGATTCGGAGAGTGCAACATATTCTGCTTCCGTTGTCGAAATAGCCACTGACCTTTGCTTTTGAGAACGCCACGATTGCTGCTCCACTCAACGTAAACGCGTATCCCGTATACGATACTCTGTCTATCTCATCATTCGCGTGATCAGCATCTGAGAATCCTCGAAGCCCATGTGTGTCCTTTTTGTACACCAACCCGTAGTTCTCTGTACCCCGCAAGTAGCGTAGAACACGCTTCGCAGCTGACCAATGCACATCTTGATAGCTCTCGCTGAACTGTGCCAGCCGATTAACAGTAAACGCGATATCCGGCCTAGTCACAATCGCCAAATACATAAGCGACCCGATGAGCTGCCTAAATGGTTTTTCGAGTTGCTGTCCTTCGGATCGACGCTCTCCACTCGGCAATTTCGCCTTCGTATCACTCGGTGTGCTAACCGGTTTCGAATCGTCCATCTTGAATTTCTTCAACAATTCTTTAACGTACGCCTGCTGCTTCAGTTTTATTTCACCATCTCCTTGAGTTATTTCGACGCCCAAGCAATAACGCGCCAACCCGAGATCCTTAACTTCAAACGCAGCAGCAAGTCCGTCCCGTATGCTGTTCAATGTCTTCTGACTTCTTGATGCATACAGAATGTCATCGACATACACTGCAACAACCGTAAACTCTTCCTTGCTTGATCCATAGTAAAGACACGTATCATTAGTAGCCGATTTCAAGCCTAAGCCACGTAGAACTTTGTCCAGCTTTTTATGCCACTGACGTCCTGCTTGTCGAAGACCGTAAAGCGCCTTCCTAAGCCGACATACGTTATTACCTTTTCTGAGCTCATGAAGCATCTGTTTTGCCTTTCTTCCTACTCCATCCTTTTGCCCATCTTCCTTTACTATCATCTGCAACGCCTGCTGCAGATATTTCGGAGGATCCATATAAATCTCCTCCTCTAGGTCCCCGTTCAGATAAGCCGCAACGACATCCATCTGATAAATTGCCAAGTTTTCACGAACAGCCAATGCCATTAGAAGTCTTATCGATTCCAGACGAGCCACAGGTGCAAAAGTTTCTTCGAAGTCTGTCCCTTGGCGTTGCGAAAAACCTCTGGCAACAACACGAGCTTTCTTCCGATCAATCGATCCATCTAACTTCAATTTATTTCGCAGAACAACTTTGCTGGTCACAACAGCTCTATTCGCTGGACGCTCGACCAGGTCCCATGTGTTGTTTTTTATAAGTCCTCGAATCTCGTCTTTGATCGCCTCAAGCCATTCTCGTGCCTCTGCTTCAGACATCGCATCTTCGAGCGATAGCTCTCCAATGTTCGCCATTTCAACAGTTCCGACCTCATCTAATGGATCGTTATAAACTTCGTCATCTGCTTCCTCCTTCTCCTCATCTATATCGTCTTCGTTCAGGCTCTGTTATTCGATTTCATTTTCAACGGTGTCTCGCGATACAGATCTCGTTTGGTATATCCTTCGATCCGCTTTGTACTGCTTTCGGGACTTCGAAACTCGCTTACTATCTTGTGGTGCCATCCCTATCTCGAGCTCTTCATCTTCTTCTAATCGTTGCATCGGTATCTGCACAGAAGTTGATCCATATTCGCTCTCGGACTTCTCACCAGGAACTTCGAAATATTTTTCTTGACGTTCCACGCCAACCAGCTCGTTTTCGATGAATTTGACATCCCTCGCAATAACCACTCTTCGCTTTTCAGGAACCCATATACGGTATGCTTTGGATGCTTCGGAGTATCCGACCATGATACCCTCGGTTGAACGCGCGTCGAATTTTCCCTTGCCAGGAGCTTTATCCAGCACAAATGCTTTTGCTCCAAATACCTTAAGATGACTCAGGCTCGGCAATCTTTTGTTCCAACATTCAAACGGTGTGTGGCCATCCAAACTGACCGTAGGACACCTATTTCGCAGATAATTTGACGCTGCTACAGCTTCTGCCCAAAACTTATTTCCAACACCTGACTGAATGAGTATACATCTCGCCATTTCGACAAGCGTTCAATTTTTCCGTTCCGCCACCCCGTTTTGCTGTGGCGTATGTGGAACTGTAAGTCGTCGCTTTATCCCATTCTTTCTCAGGTAATCGTCAAACTCGTAGTTACGGAATTCTCGCCCATTATCCGACATCAAACATTTAATTTTTCGACCAGTTTGTGTCTCTACGCGAGATTTGTAATCCTTAAAGACACGGAAAACTTCACTCTTTTGCTTTAAAAAGAAAACTTCGCACCATCGGCTGCTATCATCGATAAATGTTATGAAGAACCTCGATTCAGCAAACGACTCTGTTCTGGATGGTCCCCAGACATCAGTGTGCACCAGATCCAACAGCTTTGTGCACCTCTTTGACCTTTTAGGAAACGGCAATGTCGTCATTTTTCCGCGAAGACACACGTCGCATGACTTAAGCCTTCCATCGTCACGAATGTTTAATCCAGTCACCAGCTTTCTCTGTGACATATCCAACAAATCTCGTCCATTCAAATGACCAAGTCTTCGGTGCCACAAATCGAAATTCGATCTGTTTTCATTGACCATGCACGCCTGTGAAGTACTTTCTTGAACATAGTACAGTTGTCCAACTCGATTTGCAATCACTTTAATTTCGCCATCATTTCCACGAACAACAGCTTTCTCCTTATCAAACGTGATGGTGTTTTCGTGATCCGTTATCCTCGCAACAGAAAGAAGATTAGTTCTCAAGCTCTTGACAAATAATGTATTTTGGAGTTTAACTGACCTTTCAGACTTCCCGTCTGTAGTGATAATCCTCGCTGTTCCTTTTGCATCAACACTCGTGCTATCATTGTTCGCCAACAGCAGCTTCTCTCGAACCATCGAAGGTGACGATAAAAACAAGCGTTCGTCATTGCACATATGCGACGTGCAGCCACTGTCCAGACACCATCGCCCTTTATCCATACTCTTCAGAATTCCCAAAGCTTGATTTCTTACTTCCACTGTGTGGAAATTGTTTTCTACTTTGTTCGCAGCGAATTCACCTTTCGAGTATTTTTGTGGATTTTTATTGTTCGGACACTCTGACGCCTTGTGACCCATCTGATGACATCTATAGCACTTATACTTGAACATTCTATCGCCTTCACTTGCAGTACCATATTTTTTCTTATGCGGTACACCTCGTTCGAATCTTGACTTGCTCTGGCATGCACCTCGACGTACATACATCGCTTCTGTATCTCCGTCCGCCTTTCGTTGATTCTGTGCATCGTTCTTTTCGAGAATTTTCTCTCTCAGAACTCCGGGTTTTGGCAAACTGTCGTGCGATTCCATTGCACATCGGAACAATTCAAAACTTGGTGGCAGTCCGTTCAGCAGAAGTATCGACAATAATTCTTCGTGTATATCAACACCCATACACTTCAGCTGTGAAACAGCATCGAAAAATTCCATTAACATCTTACGCAGATCGTCGCCTTCTTGCATTTTGTATGTCGCCACACGTTTCAGCAATGTCGCCTTTTTGACCGGTCCTGTGGATGCGAACTCAGACTTCAATCGCTCCCAGACTTCCTTTGCCGTATCCAACCCTTTTACTAGCCGTAACAGACTCGGATCGATGGCTATGATAAGATCCGACTTTGACCTTGCGTCGTCATCCAGCCATTTTAGTAGTGCATTTTGGGCTCTTCATTTTCGTCCTTCAACACGGGTTTCTGTGCTGCTCCGCTAACGTGCTTCCATGTCCCACATTTGGTCATGACCGCTTCAATCTGCATGACCCAAGTGTCGTAGTTCTCACTTGTTAGCGGCCTGATTGAATTCATGTTTATCGACATGTTTTCGCACTTTAATTCTTAGCTCAGCAGTAAGCAAAATTACTTTTATATTTTTACCAAATTACCATAACCTGTAGAACTTTATTAAAACGGAATGTAAAAGAATATAAAGTTTATTGTAAAAAGTAAACGAAGTGCAAACAATCAGAAACTGACAAGAAGTGTCGTTGGAACGAATTTAAATTCAATACAAGTGTTGCCAACTTGATATAATAATATCTGTCGTGGCAGAATGCTGCCAATGCGCTGGTTGATATCTACTTCAATTCTCAACAAGGATGCTCGAGCAATGATATAAGTTACCAGTGACCTCTATCGGGACATGTTAAAAATCTGTCTTGTGCTTGAATTGGATCAAATAGGCCTACACAGCATGTAGTTCCAACAAGACGGTGCCATATCATAAACAGCTCGTTCTACGATGCAAATTTTATGAGAAATTTTTCCCGTCAAAAAGTGGTGATATCGAGTGGCTCCCACGATCCCCTGATTTAAACCTCCAGAGTTCTTCATATGGTGGTACTTGAAGAAACCTTGATGCTTAAGAACAAAATTCGAAATAAAATTGTATAAATATAAGTTATTAAAAAAAACACTCAGTCTGGGACATAGAAAGCACCTTGTACATGGATTTAACACTTGAAAAATAATTCATTCAGTAAATTAAGGTGGCAACATATTAAACACATTAAGAGTTACCGTGCTGGTTAGCTAGTATTTTAACAATGTACTATTCACTGAAGAAAGGTTACTCAAATAACTAATTTTTTTAAAAATTGGAAATATTTAATAGGGGAGTACAATCATGACGAGGGGAATACGGGAGTACAGTGTTTGAGAGAGTAGTACGAATACTCCCTTAGTACTCACTTCGGCAGCCCTGGTCGTGACTCAAGTGCCAGCGTGAATTAGCGGACTTTTCGAACATGTTTGACATTGGGTTTGTATGATGTCGCCAGCCCCATGCAGCGTTGCCGCTCAAGAAAAAAATATCGTGCCTCAACCGCTGAAATACCGTGCCATTTTAAGCGATAGCGTGCCTAGTCAAATACATAATCCTTGTTCAATGAGAAAATAGGCAGAACAGTACAGATTTGTCAAAAACAGCAGATCATAATAGAACAAAAAGTTACAGCCATATGTTTTTTTGTCAAATATGACAACTTCACTGTCGATTATCGTACTTAATAATTTCCAAATTTTTTATTACATTTAAAAATAAACAAACCTTTTTCCGATTGAATTTCGATTTCTTCAAGTTGGTAACCTTAAATCTCATCGAAACACATCACTTCATGTAAAAAAAATTAAATATGCAATCAAAGGTGATTTTGACATTTCTGACAAATATGCTCTACACAAAGCAGATCAGTCTCGAACAGAAAGTTTTTTTATTGAACACGAAAACGCTGTACTTTTCTGTTCTTTTCTGCCCAGAACAGTCTCATTGAACAGACTTATAATCTTCTTTTGAATTATTCTTCAGGATTAAGTGCATTCATGGTATAATTTTGAACGAACGCGTCCTTCTAGTGATGATAAGTTAAACTATGCTTACAATTTCAAATTAATATCATTATGAGTTGAAGTTCCAGTCAAATAATGGAAATAAGAAAAACGTGCCAAAATTATTTTTTTCGTGCCTGCGTGAATAAAGGAAATTACCGTGTCAAAAAGGCACGATCGTGCCACATCGGCAACGCTGCCCAGGGCAAAAAACCCAGTGCAACCCCATTTCATCGAACGCAAATAGCTTGCTCTGACCACTGTCATTCTAATATTTTTCATTTTCGAATTAAAATACAAGTTAAATCATGTTTATATTAAGATTTTAATGAATTTTATAAATATTTACTATTTTGAAATAATTTCCTTTCTTCAATTCAAAAAAAACAACCACAAAAAAAAGTTCGCGATATGAAAAAAATAAACGAATAGAATTTTTGACAGCCCTTTTTTCTTGTACTGAAGAAATACACAGGGCGAATACAGGGCAGAACCAGTGTCGACATAATACACAGGGCAGAATTTTCAGTGTAGCCAGCGTTTTGCAGATTTTCAACCCAGCTGCAGATTTTTAAAATCCGAAAACCTGCGCTGCAGCTTTTGTCTGCATACGCACTTACATGTATATTTTGTTCTTTTTAAAAAATAATTTCAACTATTCTTCTTTCTTCAATTGTCTTCGCTGTGTGCTATTATTTTCATATTCAGTCCTACTTTTATCTTGAAATGTTCAAAGAGACTGCAAGTAGTAACCTCTAAAAATAACAATTTTTGATGTCGAATTCTCAAACTTCAACAAAGTTTATGTATGTGTGATTTTTTATTGAATTCATATGTTTATTTTTTTTTGTTTTGTTTGTTATATAAATAAAAAATATTTATGAAGTCAAATTATTTCCATAGAAATCTGCGTTACAGATTTTTTTTTTCATGTTTGCAGATTTCTGTAAATATTTTCATGGCAACACTGAGTGTAGCACTGATTGACATCGAACACATCAGTGCGTTTTCAGTGTGTCCCAGTGCGCCCTGGGGCTGACATCACACAAACCTATTATCAAACATGTTTGACAAGCATTAACCCGGCCAAAAATTGGAATTGTATCCACTGGCTAATTTTTGAGACTAGTTTGACACATGAGGGAATGAGAGAGAGGGCGAGAGGTTTGTTTCGGTTTTCCTAATCCATTATCGATAGACAAATGTAGCACGCACACTCGTGTTCACATGCGATGGGAGAACTACCCATCGTGAAAATTATTTTAAAACTAGGGGCCAAATTACCGCCTGAGTGAGTGAGTAGGATGCATTTTCCGTCAGCAACATACGATGTTTTTTCTGCAGTAATGTTCACAATTAACATATAATTTGGAAACCAAAACGTTAACACCGAAAATAATTATTTAATGTTTTTTATGTTTTCATTTTAGGTTCCATTGAAGTCCCAGGTCCCAGGAGTGAATTTTGGAAAACGACATTGGACACCTTTTTACTTTGGCACACAATTTGAACGCGCCCACTGGAACTACATTGAAAACAGCTGTTCGTTTTTCTGACTCTAGTCATTTTGCTGTACAAAGTACAAGTGACCATCTTGGAGATTTGTTGACATTTAATTTTTTTTGTTGATTTTCCGATTGAACATTCAAACAGAATATATTTCGTTGAAAAATCGTAAAATATGAAAGAAATATGTCCCGGTTTATATTGTGGAAGAACTATGAACATAAATGGATCATTTGGTGACTGCAGCGCTTGCCCTAGAGGCTACAGGGCTAACGAAAGTCGAGAATGCGTGTTGTGTGATGCTGATCCGTCCTCGTACGATTTACTATTTCTTGGATTTATGTTTATGCTTCCGCTAATACTGCATTGTTATTTCATCAATAATTGTTGTGAAAATATAAAGTACTTACACAGTAATTACTTAAGGCGAATAGTACTAATCGAGATAACATTTTAAGGCAGCAAGTAGCTCTCCTTGGCTCAGCAGTCTTGGAACTAGTGCTATCCGCTATAATTTCGATACTTCTAATGGATCCAGTGGGAAGTTTCCGTTTACATACGTGTGGAGTGAAGCACTTTTCGGATTGGTACACCCTATTCTACAACCCATCTCCTAATTATCAATCACAATTGTATTGCACTCAAGAAGCCGTTTATCCATTGTAATAACTATAGCAATTCGTAAATAGATTTATAAATATATATTTACATACTTAACTTTTCGTTATAGGCAGACTATTGTGCTGATATTTTATTTCATTTGCCTTGTGCAGATGGTAATATTTCGGTCCTTTCTAAATAATGTGGTCGGTGTACATAAAAAGCATGCTGCCTATTCCGCGCTGTACTTCTTTCCACTTTTGATGTTTGTGCACAGCATAACTTGCGGTTTAATATGTAAGTAAATACCTACTATATTAAAAATGTATTAATGTTAACTTCTAAAGGTAATTGCGTAAAAATTCGAATTACATTTTTTAAAAGTAAAATGATCTCAAGGACACGGATCAACAAAGTTACCAGCAAATAAATTTGTTTGCAATATCACGAAACACCGAATTTATGAGCTGTTAACACTGGCCATTTGCATTTTAATGATCTTAACGGTTTTATAGCATTATTCTTATGGCATTTGCAAAAAACAAGTTAACCTAAACTAAAAATGATACATAATTACTTATGTATTTCGAATAAGGGCGTACTCACCGATTTTGATGAAATTTTCATACGTGAAAATAGGCATTTTTCCAAAATTTTTGATATATATTTTCATACCGAAAGTTTCTAGTTTGGAAGATATATGCCTTTAAAGTTCACATACAAAGTAGAGATGCAGCTTCTTTCAGTTTCGCCTGTAAATATGCAATCATGTTATAAATCACATTTTTCACGTTCATATGTTTGAACTCCTGGCAGTATGAAAAGATCGGCTTTCAATGGCACTGTGTGCCATTTTTCAGGTCATCGTCTCGGGCCTAAAATTTGACCATTGATCGTTAAGTACTTTCAGGATCAATGCTCTACCTGAAAAATGGCACACAGTGTAATAGAATAAACTTAATATCGCAGAGCGGTAGGTTTTTGCAGCTAATAGCTCGTTAAAAATGGTTTACCTGCAATAATAATAATAATAATAATAAGATTGATTGAGTGTGAGAGCCGCAAATGGTATATATATTGCAGAAATAATATACACCCCGTGCTAAAAAAAGGCCAAACCCATGCATCTTTTCTAAAAGGTATGGTATTTCACTGATGTTTAAATGTATTTATCTTTAATTTTTTATGAGGCATTGTACTTCGTAACACTATTTGTCTATTTGTGGTCAAAAGTGCAAGACCAGGTAAGGCACTAGCAGAAAAGCGTGTAAAATAGGAATTTTTATGATATATACAGATATACTACACATCAATAGAAGAAAAAAATATATATTAGGATAGTTTCGCACGATACCAAAATGAAACAAAAATGGAGAATTTGTTGATTGTAGTCACAGTGTTATGGTCCATAAGTTCAGATAAGTAATGTAAGTTTTTAATTTAATGTCAGTTAATATTGTTCGGATTGCGTCCTAACATCCAATACAGTTGCGATCAGTCAGATAACTCTTGGTGAGATAGTAAATATGTAAATGTGTGTTTTTTAAACACCCACTCAAAACGTTATTCTTACATTTTGAATAAATGATTTTTAATGATGAGTTCTAGACTAGAATTTCTCTCAAATTTTGTTAAATACATATTTACACAAAGACACTTTTTATTATTGTCTCTTCCAGATTATGGATTCCCCTACCTAAGTATTATTATATCTATGATTACAAATGCTTGGCATCAATCAACGAGAACAGATCGCTCAATACAGTCAATATTGAAGGCGTGCGTATCAAAAACACAAAATATGTTAATTATTGGTAAGTGGCTCGTGAATGTTTAATTATTGTTAATCACTGCAGTTATGTGTAAAAGGATAACATGCACTGTGCCTTTGAATATCCGAGCTGTTCTCGAGTTTATATATATTTATGGCCACCAAGTCCATCTCTTTTTAAAGACTAAAGTTATCGGTGTAGTGTTTATCATTATCGATAGGATATACCATTTTGTCAAAATGGGTGGTATGCGAAAAGACAAACAAGCTTAAACTCAGTTTCATATGTAACTTTCTCAACAACAGTAACTCGATTGATATCAGACCGATCTCAAAGCCAGCTAGTGAACTAAATCCCATCAAATGTTGGTACATGCTTTAGCAGATAGTATTTTCTAGAAAATATTGTTGACAATAAGCCCGTAGAAATGGCAGTACTTGAAGGACGATCCAAAACTAGAATCACAGATTAAAACGGATGATCGGCGATTAAAGGTGTATGAGCAAGTCAAGTTTAGCATAAGTCAATTCGGTTTTAGAGCTGGCAAATCAACCGAAGATGCTCTTCTGAAATTTTGCAGTTTAAGTTACGATAGCCTGAGCAATAGAAAAATGACTACTGCCCTTTTCATTGACATCACGAAGGCTTTTGTTACTGTGGACCACACCTTATTACTAGATAAATTAGAAAAAATCGGCCTGAGAGGATTTATGCTCACTTGGCTTAAATCGTATCTCAGTAGAAAACTAGTTGTTAAACTAGATGACAAATTTAGTGAAAGCCTTTCGATTCGAATAGGTGTCCCGCCCAGGGGTCGGCTATCGGTCCCATCCTATTTCTTATATTTATAAACTCTATCTTTGACCTTAACCTTAAAGGAACACGAACTGGGTATGCAGTAGAGGTGGGTCGTTTTCGCTTCTTGTGTTAACGAAACGAAACAGTTATTTAAAAAAAAATTAACTAGTTTAAAAACTAGTTAAAAAAAATCGTTTTGTTTTAAAACACATACGCAAGCGTACCTACGTGCTTGCTTCTAAACATGATAAATTGATAGACAAAACTACCTATTCTTAGTTTTTTTATTTGCATGAAATCTATATTTCAGTATACAATCAGGGTTATCGCGAATAAATTCCGATGGAAATATTTCCTTTGTCAGCAATGTAAATCAGATTCCGAATGGGAAATATTTCCCGGAAAAATTTATTCACGATAGGCCTGAATACCTATAATTTTCTTTTTACAAATAAAATCGCTTTACTAATCTAAACTTTGAAATATTTACATACGTACATACCTACATAAATCTGCTATTATTTAAAACTAGCTGACCCGTGCTCGCCTTGCTTCGCCCGCCTGCCACTTTTAAGACAAAACATAGAATTAATATATTTTTTTTATTTTAACTTTTTTTTATTTTTTCAATTGTTTTTGTTTTTGCTACGGGATTTTTTTCTTAGTAGCAGCACTTCTTTCGTATCCATAGATACTTCAATTCATTCTCCCTTTAATAATACAGTCTTCAGTCTACCTACTGCTTCTACCTCTACATCTATTATTCTCTACCCCTCTTTAATACTTCTCAGCATTAGAATTCATTCTTCTGTTGGTTCTTTATGGAATTCTATTTTGATGATATTTTACTGATTTGTTCAGAGCTTCTGATATTGTTGTCCCTTTTCATTTATTTCTTTCAGCGCGATCCTCACTCAGTGAACTTAATTGTATATGTAGTTTGTTTTCCCCTGACATACACTTTACCAAAAACTATTAACGAATTTCCCCACTTATGAAATTGAGTTCATCATCTGCATCTCTTATAGTTTTTGGAATAATTATTGTTTTATTTGTTTGACAAAAAACAAAAGAAAAACAAAAAATAGGTATCATGGGAACCCCTCTGATTAAGCATCAAGCTGGTGTGCATTTTGCAATGCTCATATCTGGTTCTGGTCAAATAAGTATATGTAGGTACTGTTAAATATATAATATCTATAGATGTTCTTTCTGACCGCTCATCGCGAATGCTTTACTGCGGATGATGTTTTGCTCGATTTATAAACACCAATACGATTTGGCATCTCCTCTTCGTCCTCTTTAATTTTCCCACTGGCTCACGCTGTGCAAAATATTTTAAGGGTATGAAGTAGAAGGCAGTAAAGAAGAGAAAGCATACTATACATACATACATATCATGTAATTGAGAGCGTGCGAGTACAACGAAACAGAAGCAACACAACCTCGTCTCGTCATTGCGATCAAATCGAAGTCGTCGATGTAAGCAAATGATAATAATGCATCTTTTTAGATTAGTTTTTTATTTATTTCTCAGCCTGTAGGTGTAATTAAGAAAAGGTTAAACTCTTAAAATCTTCGTTAGTAAATTGACTTAATTTATGTTTTTTAAATAAAAGCCTATGGATGTTCCGGATTGTGTAGCTTTTTATTCGTGAAAGAATTTTTGAAATCGGTTCAGTAGTTCCAGAGATTAGTTCCCATATACAAACCTTTCCTCATTATACCTAATAATAGTAAAGATAAGAAGCGCTAACAACGAATTACCCTTACGTACCCTACATACCTACATTCTTATTTAGCTACTGCGAAAAAATAAAAAAAATAACCCCAACTTTGCACGAAACGAGAAAAAACGCGTTTTCATATCATTTGCAAAAAACGATTAACGAACAAAGGGTTAAAAAAACGATTACCGAAGAAAGGGTTAAAAAAAACGAGAAACGAGGAAAGAGTTGAAAAAACGAAAAAAACGATAACGAACGGGTGAAGTATATAGTTTGTGTATACGGTGGAACGTGGAATGATGTTATGTATTTGTTTTTCTTCTTTATGCGTTTTCATGTGTGCGTAACAGAATTATTCATTCGCATGCCTGTGTTGAACTGTGTGTATTCGGGTGAATTCGTAAACGTCAATTGCATGACGATGATCACGATTAAGAATTAGAAAACGTTTTTTTTTGAATTGAATTGAATTTTATTGAGTCTCTATTTTTCTCTTTCTTACATCAATGTCTTAATTCTAGTTACATTTTTGTTTTGAGTATGGAGGCTTTAATGTATGGCCGTCTCTTTCAGTTTGCTTCTTAAATTATTATATGCCACATGGCTTGCTTTTTCTTGTTTGTTTCATTTAGCTCTTGCTCACGGAGCTATTTAACTTTTACATTCGACTGTGATGTCTTCGTTTTCTTATGACTACCCTAACTATTTACAAACTACTTGGATGTTATTTACATATTGCATTTACATTTATACATACATATTACTAATATGAATATAGCTATATTTGAGAAAATATACATTCGGTTAGTGGGAACGAGAGTGCCCATTGTATGAGTTTGACATGATTGCTTTGGTAAGTTATCGAACAGGTAAAGTTATTATTTATATAAACGAGCGTTTATTTGTCTTTTGGATGCAGGTGCACGTTAGTGTACATTTTTGGTTTAGATTTAATATGATACTGTGAAATCAAGAATTTTAATGAAGTACTATTTATTCACCATTCATTCCAACTGAAGTGTTTTTTTTTTTTTTTTTTTTTCATCATTGTTTGCCGCGGGTGCCGTTGTTGTCACTGGTACCGTTGTTGTCACTGGTGTCTTTGTTACTGCCGATGCCGCTATTGCTGCAGTTGCTGCAGACTGCATACGTCATTGACGATGCCACATTTCTGTGGACTTCCATGTCGTGATTGGGACACGAAAGATCTTACATGAAAGATCTATGTTGCTGGAGTTCTGAAGCTCCTGTATTGACTATGCCACGTTTCTGTGGACTTCCTTGTCGTGTCATGGGACACGAACGATCTTACTTGAAGATCTATGTTGCTGGAGCTCTTGTTTTGAAGCTCCTGTGTAACCACAATTTTATGCGGGTTGTTGAGGTGTGAGAGTGCTTTCGTTTCGCGACCCGTCGATTTAATGGTCACCACGTGCAATTCGTCGAGGAGACCGGAACTGTTACTGTTACTGGTGTCTGTTTTATTTATGGAATTGGCCATTGTTACGTGATACGCCGGCCTTATTCCTCCTTGTTGCTTTAAATGGATAATTAGTAATTACTTTAAATGTTTTAAGCTTTCTCTGCCGGCGTTGAAATTAAATTTTCTTTCAGCGTCTAGTTCACGACGAGAATTTCCACCGCGACCTGCCATTTTCAACTCTCTCACAACACTCAGAAAACGTTTTGGTACGTCCGTCAACAATTCGAAAACATATTGCCACTGCAGCTGATGGCAAAACATCGTGAAATGATTCGATTTCATTTCAATGCACTTACGTCACAGCACTGCAAATGACCATCGCAACTATGACGTGATCGTCGTTTGACGTTTACGAATTTACCCTTCTTTGGTTTGTTATTTTTTTTTAGTTTGCTGGGTTCGTTTGCTTTTGGTTTTTTTTTTTCAATGAATTTTCAATGTGCAAAGGAGATAAATGTAATTTAGTTACTTTTTAAACTGTTTCGAGATGAAAAACTGTTTTTTAAACTAGTTCGTTTAATTTGTACCCACCCACTCCTAGTATGCAGGCGATATACAGTGCTGTGCAAAACATTTGCAACCAATGATAGCAAGAAATTTACCAACCATTTAGATATCTATAAAGTAGCATAAGTTAAACAAAAACATATCATTTTAAAAGCTTCAAAAACTAAAATTTATTAACAGAAAACAACAAGTTAATTTAACAAAATTTTACATACGAAAGAAATCAAAAAGTGTCATTTCTTTGCAACTGATGCACCATATACCTACACAAAACTTTAAAAAGTCTTAATATTTCATGGCATATCCCTTATTTTTAATAGCTAGTTTTGGACGTGTATGCAATTATATTAGAAACTAGCTGACCCGTTCTCGCCTTGCTTCGCCCCCGCCACTGTAAAGGCAAAACAAATTGTATTGGAGATGAGTGCCGAATTTTTTTCGAATTGACCCACTTAGAAATGGAATTACAAAAATCTTCTCTTAGTGGATATCTATGTTATTATAGGATTGTACTGTCCAATTTCAGACCTTTAGGCCCAGCGGTTTGGTGTGTGCGTTGTCCTTCAGTCAGTCAATGAATTATTTTGTATTGTATTTTTTAAAATTTAAATTTGGTAGGCCGGCACAAAACATCATAGACTGCTATTTCAGTTAATGCGCAGAAATTCAAATGTGCCACATACACACAGTATGACGTGCTGCATGGCTGTGGCTATTGGCTTCGGTCTCCACTGATGGAAAATTGTTGGCAATGTTGTAAAATATTAATGTTTTGCTCAGCAACCCAAAATTTTGCCAGCGTAGAAGCATGCTTGAGGTCATTGTCATGCTGAAACCACCAAACATGTGGCATCTGCCATTTTGCATAAGGAAATATGGTGGTTTTAAGAATTAGCTTGTAGTCTACGGACACCATTATTCCTTCCACCCGCCGAATCGGACCGATACCTTACCCTGAGAAACACCACCAGACCATAACGCTACCACCACCTGGTTCAAAGCCCCTTTGTTGTATTTTGGGTTTAGTCGCTCGCATTTTGGTTTCCTCACGTGTTGTCTCCTATCATCCATGAAAGTTGGACTCAAAAAATAAGACGGTTTTTCATTTATGTAGATTTCAGTCTAAATAAGTCCAAGCTAAATTCTAGTAGGCTCCAGGTTTCCCTTTTTTAAATAAATGATTTTCTCGCTAGTTTAATAACTTCGTAGTCCGGCCTGCAAAGTACATCGACTGATTGTTGATGAGTCAACATCTAATTACAGTTGCAGCTTTACTTCTTTAGAAGAGATTTGAGGATGTTTCTGTACAAAATATTTAATTGTTCGGTCATCTCGATCTGTTGTTTTAGGCGGTCTTCCTCATTTATGGTACCCGCTCTGGATAAGCAGCAAACTGCTGACTTCTGGATTGATTATTTTAACCAAATTTGTTTTTAAGCAATCTCGTTATTATAATCACTAAAATTTCCTGATTTTAATTCAGAACAATATTTATTTCCACCCATATTGGTAAAAAATATTAATCTGGCTTAAACTGACTGCCTGCCCCCTTAGCGCTATCCCTCGAAATAACACAATGAGTTGCAAATCGCCGAAATCAACCAAGAACTGGAACTCACAACAATATACACAGAGGCGCAAATTCATAGTCAGCCCATGAATAGTGCCTATAGCCGACTATAGTTACAGACGGCTATAAATAAAAAAGCCGGCTATAACTTTTCGTTATTCATAAACACATTTTTGCCTGTGTATTAGTTAGTATCGACTTTGGTATGTTTTTGTAAAGTGATTTAAACGAACATACCCGAACGTCAAAATATTATATGAGAAATTTATAGCCGACTCTTATTATTTAAAATGACGTTTGGCCTTGAATGAAATAAAAGATCTTGCAACATGGACAGAGCCTAGTGGATCCAAGATAAGAGATGTCACGTCCTTGACTTTAATATTTGAGTCCAATTTAGAGTTTGCCATTTCGTTAATTTGCTGAAAAAACTGAGTACAATTTTTTCATGCCATCTTCAGCTACTGGCCCTTTAGCTTGTTGTAATTCCTTCTCGAGTCCGTTCAAAGTCTTTAACACCTCTTCTTTTAAATAAAACGCAATGCACTAACATCAAGTGCTCAATTTAAAATACATACAACTACTAGTAGTCACCTGCAATTTTTAATCTCTCAAATAAAAATATGCGGCCCTTCGGGTCGACTAAAAATCTTTTTCCAATTTCACCACAA
The DNA here is from genome assembly GCA_949775065.1 of Brachyopa scutellaris. Classification (NCBI taxonomy): domain Eukaryota; kingdom Metazoa; phylum Arthropoda; class Insecta; order Diptera; family Syrphidae; genus Brachyopa; species Brachyopa scutellaris. The sequence goes on along the minus strand of OX459113.1, from coordinate 28,393,109 downwards.
ACTCTGTCTTGGGGCATTTTCACTTTCAATGACAAGCAACAAAATATTTTGGGAGCAGCACGCATTTAGGCACACGCAATATTCAATAGACCAGCACTAAGTATGACCAGTATAATGTCACAGAATATGAATCTAGAATCTAGATGAAAAGGCGCACAGTTTTCGAAAAAAATACTTCCCAGATGTCTAACGGTTTTTGCCAGATGAAACTGCGGCGACTGCCTGAGATTGCACTAACGGCACAAGATATTGAGCGCATGTATATTGAGTTGATACAAATCTATTTAGGGTTGTATTGGTGTGTAGGGATTTTTTTTTATGCGCGCTAGTGTAAACAACGCGTGCAGTTGTGTGCATGTTCATACAAGAGAAAAACCTACTCACATACGTGTGGACACTGAAATTTTTTTCGTGTGAGCAAGGATAAATCGTATAGTTAAGAAGAAAGTGCATAGCTACTTTGACAAATAGTACCAAAAAGGCAATATGAGTAAAAAATGCAAAAAAAGGCAAAGTCAACAAAATCCGTTCCCTGATAATGTATGTTATATATTATTTTTTTTTTGATAAACAACTTCAATAGTGAAAAATGATATGAGCCATTTCAATATTCTATATTTTACTATGTAAAAATCGTTATTTTGTTGCATTGTGATTCTAGTTCCAAATGTTTTGCACAGCACTATTCTAGTTTCTCTGCCTTAGATCTAATTGCTGACATAAACCATGACTTAGAAACCAAAATTATGTTTTTTTAACTTATCTACAGACGTGGTCGATTTTCCTAGTATGACGTTTCATAGTTCTAAGTGCAACCATATTTTAGTTAGTGCTGAGACACTTGGCAAAACTAGTTCTCCAATAACATAAAAAGATAGCTTTATAGTATCAATTGAGCATTCCTCGTATATCTACATATGTATATCCTATGAATATTACAGTGATGTGGCCTCAACATTTCAAATAAGGAAAGTAGAAAAAAAAACGTACGTTTAACTGCTGGGAATCAAGACAATTTACCCGACCCTATGGGACATAAATATGTATATGTACATATGTCCCAAAGCATACATTTACTATTATCCAGGATGCTTAATTATTTATTTCATATGTTCGTCATTATTTGTAAACCGTAAAGAGATCTTGTCATCGTCAGCATAAAGATGAATACCACAGTACATTTGATCATACATAAATATTTTTAATAATGCAATTATGTACTTTTAATTATTATAAACTTTTTTCTTTTTTTTTCAGGAGGACATTGGTTTTTGTTAGCATACGGCATTATAGCATTAAGACATCATTACGCGTTTTTAGTTCTAGTACCTCTCCCTTTACTGTTTTACATTGTGACCCTTCCATTCACAGATCCAACTGACTTTGTAGAATGTGAAGAAAGAGGTTGTTAAAAGAAGGACACTGTTATTGATAAGTGATTCAAGTAAAAGGTCCGACATTATTTGTTGCTTTTGGAATGTTTATGTGTTTTTATATTAAATAAATGTAGGAATTAAAAGAATAGACTCTTTATTAAAATTGATTTTATTATTAATTTAAATATTAAAAGAAAAACGATTTAATGATCTGCAAGAAAAAGTGTTTTACTCTGACCTGGGCTTAACTGCTTGACCAGCTGAATACATCGTAAAAGTAAAAGTGTTTACAAAGAATGTATAATGTATGCATCAAAGAAGGATAATGTAGGTATGGGTGAATTCGTAAACGCATAATGTTGCACAACATATGCAAAGCAGGAGGTTCGCAAACGCATAACAGTTCTAAAACGCAGTAGTTTGCACAAAAGCAAGAGCATTTGCGCAACTCTCAAATAAATGTTCCTCACTTCACTCTGTATTTGCTTTTGTATAAGGCAAACATATGCTCTTGACGTTGCAACTACTTTGGAACATTTGCTTTGCAAGTCTTGCGTCGAATTCGCCCTGTGTTTTAAAAACATAAGTAGGTAATAAAGTTGGATAAAATCATCATTGTTCCAACAGGAGTTTTAATTATTCAACGATACAAATTGTTGAGTGAGTTTTGTTAACCTGAAAAACCAGCTTATACTCCTGTACTTCGACCTACTACGATCGCTTTAAAATAAAAAAAAGTCAATCTAGTGTGTACAAATAAAACATTTATTATAGCATAATAAGTCTAATCGAATTTAAATTACATATCGAACGGCATTATTTTTATTGCGTTATACGGACCTTGGTATTCGCTTGAACTTCTGAGTTTTCGTCTGTACGGTCGTTGGTTTCCACATGTTTTTTTATATAAACCGGAGTATCCCTTCCTTTGACATATTCCTCCGTAATATGGACCCCCTTAATGTCAGAAGATGGCACGGTAAACATTGGGTCCAGCAATAATTGTTCCTAAGGAAGAAAAGAAAAACATAATAAAGATAAAAAGTAACACATCCCACACGATAACTTCAAAATTTAATATTTTTTTTAACATCCCATTTATCCCCCCAAAACTAGCCCCCATACTAGAAATTCTCAGGTTCCGAATTCCAACAGTTGACGTCAAATGATCTCTGAGAAAAAGGTCTGTGACAGACAAACAGTCACCGAACTGATTCCATTAGTGTTCCTTTTTGGAGAACGCAACACTAAAAAGAAATAACCTTGACCATTTTTTTCTACTTACCATTATAGATCGAAGTCCTCGAGCTCCAGTCTGCTTTTCTAAAGCTAAGCTTGCAATCGATTTGATTGAATTAAGAGTAAACGTAAGATCAACTTCGTCTAGTCTTAATAAAGCCTTATATTGTGGTATAAGAGCATTTTGAGGCTCCGTTAATATTCTTATAAGCATACTCTCATCGAGGCTATGAAAAGGTACTATTACTGGAAACCGACCCACGAACTCCTGAAAAAGAGATTATGCATTACAATATAAGGTAACAAAAAATAAAACAAGTAATTTCATGAACTAAATATTGAAGAGCAATTTTTCTATACTATGTCGAACGGCGAGTTGAGAAGCTCAATCGTGACAAATGGTACTCTTTGATGCTTGTCAGACATTCGAAAGGGGTGGGCACTGTGAAAAACTTTTTAGGTGTTTGCGGCGGGATTCGAACCCAAGACCGCTGGCTTAGTAGCCCGACGCACTAACTACTTGCGCTACGGTGCCCTGGAAGATGGCAACGCGACATTTATGCCCCAATTGGAGTTTTTCTTTATAAGTTCAGAGCAGAGCAGAAGCATTTTGCTACGTTCAAAACGAAGTTAAAGATTTTTTTAAAAGTTGCATGGACGCTCGACTGTAACACCACTAGCGCTTCCGAGTGCTGAAGCATGAAGATGTAGAATTTTGTTCAGCTGAGGTGGGCAATATGTTTTTAAACTGCATAATTTCGAATTTCAATTACAACTCAACTAAACCAAAGTTGTATTGCGTAATAGGGGCATTAAGGTACTTATCACTTGAAGAAAAATGCTTAATGATATTTTCTATAACTCGAATTTATTTTTTGGTCCGTTGGAGATTCGACTTAGAGCTCCACAGTAGTTGCAATAATTGATTTCCGTTCGGCTTTCTCATTTTGAAGAAAAAAAAAACCAGACGGTATGAAACCGTCTTAAAATTAATACTGTATACCAGTGGCTTTTGAGAGTCGCATAGTGGTTTTTCATACACACAGCATATCAGTCGTTTAAATCTGTTCTCTCCAATAAATTAAGTACGATTTCTCCAAGGAATTTTGAATCCATGTTAAGAATTTTTAGTTTTATGGCACTTTGACAAAATCGACACTTTTTTAATCTCACCCGGGCACGAGGAGATTACAGACCGATCAGTCTAACCTCTTTCATGCTTAGAATTTTAAAGACTTTTTGTAATTTATATTCATAACGAAGTTAGGATCGGGAACACCAGCACATTGCATGATGCAAAAGTGTAGAAACTGCGCTTCACAGTATAGTTGGCTTAAAGGAGTCCACGCCCGCTGCAGACGTTTTAACAACTAACCTGAAGCAGTCTGAAGAACATACGAAAATAATGACCGAATTCATTGGATAACACGACAACACATTTAAACAGAAGGACCGACAGAGCGAGATATACTTTTAATATGTATCTATTAATATCATATATATTATGTACATATATAAAAAAAAAAAAAATTAACTCACCGGTATCATCCCAAACTCCACCAAGTCCTTTGCTTCCACATTATTTAGACACTTATCACCAGCTCCTTGGGCATTATCTTTCGATGCCGAAGCCTGTGCAGCCCTTCTTCCTTTACTAATAGTAGTTGGTGTACCAAAACCTATGTACTAATGAAGACAAAATAGCAAACATGTGGGTAATAATTAAACCCCAGTATTTCTTGTACAAACTTTCTCGTTTATTCTTCTTGATATTAAACGGTCCAGACCATTGTATGCTCCACTTGCAACAAAAAGTATATTTGTCGTATCCACTTGAACGGTCTCCCCTCTTAATTTCCTGGGAGAATTTTTTTCAGGAACATTAACTATAGTTCCTTCCAACATTTTCAGCATACCTTGCTGAACGCCTTCTCCACCAACGTCGCGAAGCTGATGTATTCCAGGAACAGCTCCGATTTTATCTACTTCATCTAAGAATACAATCCCTGTCTGTGCCTTTTCAACACTTAGAGATGAGATTTATCTTAAAATTCATGATTCTATACACATAAAGTTCATATATTTACTTGTAGTTAGCTTCCTGTAGAAGTTTTGATATCACACTTTCAATGTCTTCACCTACGTACCCCGCTTGAGTTAGTGAAGTACAATCACAAATTGCGAATGGAACATCTAGACATCGGGCTATAGTCTGTGCAATAAGTGTTTTGCCAGAGCCTGTTGGACCCAGCATTAAAATATTACTTTTTTCTAACTTAATATCGTGTAGATCTTCCTTCAAGAGATCTGATCCGCTAACACTATGGGTTGGGCTGGATCTGGTATTATCGGTTGTATTTGCACCAATTACTGTATGACTCATTTCAGACACATACAGAAGATCGGATCTGCCAATTTGTTCTCCTGTTTGAGTGCTAGTTTCCAATTGAGGATTATTATGGTGAATTCGTTTGTAATGATTATAAACCGCTACAGACAGAATCTTTTTAGCGTAATCTTGCCCAATAACGTGTTTGTTTAAATACTCCATAATTGATTTTGGCGGTGGTGGTGGTTTTCGTTGATTTTTTAATCCTTCTTTAAATGTTTTTTTTGTTTCAAGTTCCGTTAATACCACGAAAAAATGATTGCATTTCGCACATTTAACAAACCGCGTGGAGCTTATAAATGTTTCTACATGTGTACAAGGTGTTCCACATTTTGGACATGATAAAACATTTTTGCTGTTCGGAGGTTCCTTAGCACCACCACTAGAGCCTCCCGATGTTGGTGCGCTTTCTTTATTTCTTTGTATGGCCAAATGAATGTGACGCGTAACTCGTAATGTGTTAACCTGTTCATTACTTAAAAAGATTGGACAGCAAAATCCTGTAAAATAAAATCAGCACGCTTATTAATTTTTTCAAATTATTTTAGTAGCTTAAAATTTAAACTAATTTTCCAGCAAGTCAAACAATTTTTTTACAAAATCAAAATTCTTATCGTACTTTAAGCCTACGTTTCGGTTAGGAATAATATTTTAATTGATTCGCAATAATTCAAGAGAGCTTATTAAAAGGTAAAATCTGCAGTCATACACACATCCATATGTACATTATGTATGTATGTATGTGTTTGTCAACGCTCGATAGCGACTAACTGGCTCACTACCGAAGAAGTGAACTTTGGTGTTGCAGACTGGGAACATTAATGATTCGTTTAGCAATTAGGTTCGAATCTTTATTTGGCTTGGCGTAAAGAATTACCACCACCCAGATTTCTTAGGTTAGGTTAGATTAGAGGGGCTGATGAGAATGATTAAATCCTCATCACAGTTAGATCCATGCGGACCCATTGTGATACCCATATTGTTTTCCCACCCGTTTCAAGCATGTATGACCTATGGGGATCCATCCAATAGCTCGTCGATATGTTCGAAGAAGAATTTGGCCAAGGTTTTATTTCTAGGTTGGCAGTGGTTAGGACAGTGACAGAGGAAATGGGCTGTGTCCTCATGAGCCTCAGTAATCGATTTCCATTTTTCTGATTTGGCTTGAGCCAGGGTCTAATTCTCGCAACCATTTGTGTGTGCGTGCTTAATTTTTGCACGATTGGAAGGGACTCATAGTTTATCGCCGACTCCGAATGGCGAGTTGAGATTGATTGCTGGTCAGACATTCGAAACAGATGGCACCGTGAAAAACAAGTTTTAGGTGTTTGCTGGTGTTCAAACAGCAGCATTGCGTAGTCCAACGCACTTACCACTAAACCAAGGTGCTCACTGCATCGTTACCGCTACCCTCCATGAATTCCTTGCACAATGTCACTTTCGCTGTTTTAACTGGAAAGTATTCTTTACGGTAGCCTTATGGTATTTTTTCGCCAGTTCAGACGCAAGCTTACAGAAATATATCGTATTTTTTTTTTTTTGTAAAGGTTTCATCTAAACTAAATCCTCACATGCAACTCTCCTCTTATCAAGTCACCAAGAAAGCGACAAGGGTAATGTATGTACATGTGCCAGCTTCTCTACGGCAAGATCTAGGACTCAAACTCACAAATGATCTATTGGTCATACAACACGACCATCAAAACAATTATCACTTAGGCAGCCAGAAACGGAACGTAATTAAGCTCAAAACAAGTTTCAGCTATGCATTAGTATAGCAGTGGCAAAGAAAGCGGGTTCAGCGGCAGCATTAGGACACCTTTCTACAGCCTATCGGTTCTCCATCTATAAAGAAAAAAGTTAGCCTTATTGCCCCCAGGCACCCCACATACGTATATCAAACCTTAAATAGGAAAATTCACAGAACATCTTCTTAAGATCGTATAGATGTTCCCAGATGACACTGTGATCAAAATATCAGACACAATGCTTTAAAGAAACCGGTTCTCCTAACAATTTAAGAAAATCATACTCATGTGTGATCGCGGCATTCTAGATCATTTGCTAATGTAATGTTATTGAGACTTACAAATCATGATGTCCAACGATAGATCATCGAAAGAATTCTATTTAGCTAAAAATAGATTACCTAAATGATACCATAATACACCTACTTTTAATCACTAGTATCAATAATTTTATAAACAAAATTGAAAACATATGGTACTTTGACAGCCCAAGACTGTGGACAAAGGTCCGGAAAACCAGCCCATTGTCTCAATAAAATAAGATGTCCTTCGTGCACACCCGATCAAAATAAGATACAAAATTTAAAAAAAAAAAAAGTTAAATTCTACATAAAGTACTAACAGTTCATATTTGCGCATCCTGATATACATATCTAAAATTATGACCTGCAAAACTAACCGGGTAAAGAAAGTTTATCCACATTTTATCTCACCTTTCCAGGACCTGTAATTGGAGCTAGCAGGTAATCGTAAATACGAAAACAAGTATCGATATAAAACCATTTTATTTATCGCTTTAATGTTTATTACTTTCCCTAGTTTTTATTTACCACAAGGTTAAGTTGGACAAAAAAACAATTTTTGATTACATCATCCACATCCAAGGCATAAAATACGTACAGAAGACGCAGATTATTTAAGTTTTGAACTGTATTATCATATTGTCCTGTCAAAAGTACTACAATTACATGTGTATGTGTTTTTGCCCTATCAAAAAACAATTGCTTTGTTTGTGTTTACGGTGCAAGTTTATATATTTCGCTATCAGAATATGTATGGATGTATTTACACTAATAGACTTTTCTGGAAATTTGGGATGTTATCATTTTACAAAAAAAATTGCTGTTTAGATTATTCGCTGTTCAGTTCAGTATCATAGTGACTAAATATTTAGTCAATTCTAGAATACTGAACGGCAAAATTGACTAGCGATTTAGTCGACAGTTCACATGTCACAAACGTCATTTGGAAGATATGTATCTACTCTAGACAACAAGTCTATTTTTAAAGAAGAGAATAATGTATAGACTGAACATGTCTTTTTAAATCCTAGTTATATAGATTTGAAAAAAAAACAACGGCTATTAATGGAAGACTTAAAGGATGAAGTTTGAAGTAAGTAACATAAGCTATGCCGTGTTTTTTTGAAACGTAGCTGGCAAAGTCAAATTTCACACGTAAAGCAAATACAACAACCAGCTGGCTACAACTCTTGATTATATCGCCAGCCAAAAGCAACTGGCTAGGAAAAAACACGCCTAATGTGTTTGAAATATAAATTATCGTTGCGTAATAGGCTATTCACATCAGGGCAAAATAGCTATATTCGTTGCGAATTTCTAAATTCGGTTCGAAATTACATAATCTCCCATACGGATTGACATATCGAAATTATAGAATTTCAACCTAATTTTGATGGCTGGATGTTGTGGCAAAAGGGTAGGCACAAATTTGCTTTAACTTGGCAAGGCCCAGGGTTGTAACTCTTCTGCTTTTACACTTAAGACTTGTGAGCAGCGCTGTCGTTTGTACTACTATAGTAGTATTGTACTACTATAGTAGTATTGTACTACTATAGTAGTATTGTACTACTATTGGGGTTGCTGACTACCCATACTACTCCTTTTTCTTTTGTACTACTATTTCAAGTTCACTCAGTTTTTTTATTTTATTTCTCAATAATAAACTTAACAGTGAATTTATTAGATTTAATTTCCTAGTCGCGGTTTTGCAAGGCCTTACCTCTGGAACTACTTCTAGAAGTTCAATTATAAAACAAGTCCTTTCGTTGCGTTGAGTTTTTATGAAAAAACTGAAAAATGTTTCCATGCAAACCATTCACTAATTACTGCCTGCTGACCGTCAAGTGCGGTTAACTAACACCCATGCTCTGTTTAACTTGGTGCAAGAAGAGAATGATTTCGTATCCAATTCATAATGAGCGCCGAAGCTCAAGCTAAATTTGGGTTCCTGCAGCAGAGGGAATCCACATGAAATGCACGAAGATCCATACCATCCAATCGAAGTGATTGCTTGGTGTGGCATTTGCAGTAAAAAAAGTGATTGGATCTTATTTTTTTAAGGACGCCGAGGGTACCACCAAATTAGTGAGCGCTACAGACATGTTAAACGATTATTTTTTTTTAGCCGCAAGTTGCTGAATCGGGTCTCATGCATTGTTGGTTACAGTAGGATGGAGCAGCAGCTCACACAACGATGAAGATTTTGAATCACCAATTTCCGGACCGTGTGATTTTCCGTTTTAGCGATTTAAACAGCCGTAAAACGAGCACAAATGTGCATCAACTTAGGAGGTGGGCATTTGACCGATTTTTTCAACTTAATGTCACCTTCTAATAAACTTTTTGTGGAAACAGAGCCCAATTTTTGGAATTTCTCACAAAATGGGACCCAAGTCTTATTATGACAATACTTTTGCTCCACCCTGTCGTTTAGCTGTCGAGCAAAAAAAAGTAGTATTAATTTTTAGGTATTTTAAAATGTATTAGAAACAGAACAGGAAATTCATTTAACAATGTTTTTTACAATTGATGTTATATAATTTGAAGAAAAATATCACTTAAACCGCCAAGTGACAAACAACGGAACAGTGTACCTGAGTGAGCAATGTACAAAGAAAGAGAATTGACTACAGAACGAAAGACATTTCTGGTTCTGTTCCTATTTCTGTTGTGTGTCAAATGGGCATGCTTCAGTAACTTTTAAATATTTTTGGGCCGCATTGATACTTGTCTTGGACCGCATGCGGCCCGCGGGCCGCAGGTTGGACAGCGTTGGTTTTGCGCTTTGGTAAGTTAAAATAGCAACTTTATTATTTTATTGTTTCAGAGAGGAATTCATACCGAAAAACAATGGATACTCAGAATAATGCAAAAAGTCATGTTAGATCGTTATTTTATGCATTTTTGCATTACTGTGAAGAAAATACTGTTTTTTTTTTGCTCCACTTGAATAGAAACATTCGCTTAGCGGTAGTCGCTGCATTCTTCATTATACGGTACGATGAAAATAAAGGAAAAATAGTTATAAGTCTACAGACTGAAAATATCCTTTTTCATTTAGTGCAAAAATGGACCGAGCAAATGCATTAACTTCTGCAGAAAAGGTAAAAATAGAAGTTTAAGCTAAAAATGGACTCCCCTCTCCCCAGAATCGCCGAAAAAATTGCAAGAAGTGCTGAAGTTGTGTGGTCATTTGTATAGCAGAAAGAAAACTACGGAAAAAACATGAAAGAAAGGTAAACAGGAGCCACATTAGAAGCAGACAAAAGAATATTTCTTAGATTAGCTTCTAATTCCCTTCCATTCGTGCAAAAATATAACACGCACACACAAATGGTTGCGAGAAGCAGGCCCAGGTTCACCTCGAGCTCTAGCGCCAACTAAGTAAGTAAGCTTCTAATTCCTGCGTCTCTGCAGCATAAATCAAAGCAATGACTGGTGTTAGTGCTAGGCTTAGTACCGTTAGGCATGTAATAAATAGTGGCAACATTAGAAACGCCTGAGATTGCAAAAAAAAACACCGTTAAACCCATTACAAAATCAAAATCGCTTGGAAATGAATCGGGTGCATTTCATAATTAAAAATTAATTCGCTGGTTAATTCTTTGCTCCATTTGAATTCATACGCCATATTCAAATGCTATCCTCACATCAACAGCCAAAGAAAACTAAAGTAAATTCGAAAAAAAAGAAGAAGGAGAAAAAACGCGAAGAAAATCTTTGCCCACGTGCACCGGACAAATGTATTTTTTTTTCATTATGTCTCTCTTTTGCACTCATTTAAGTCTCACGCAACAGGCGCAGTATAAAAGCCGACTTAGACGGCTTTTACACTTGCGTCTGTTTTAACGCGCGTATTTTGGTTATTTTCCATTGGCCTGTCATTCTGTGTCGCGCGCGTTTTTACACTAAGCCTATTCCTCATTCTTTAGTTTCGCGTGTTTTTGACTGCTCTCTTTCATTTAATCTTTGGTGCTCATTATTGAATTTTATTACAAAATGAATTAAAAAATCAAAAATGACATTTGAAGACCTAAATAATTTAGTCAGGTTTTACACGCCGTATGTTTTCATGTGCATGTTTCATAATTTCTCTTTTAAACAATCTTCTATAAAGTCCCCCGTCTTTACACGCCAATTGTTTTCAGTTACTATTGTTTGACATTTATTTTTTTCGTAGCCTTTTACTTTTTTAGATCTAGATCGGTAGCTATCAACCGCTCATAAGCTAAGAGCCTCATAAAACTATTCCTTTTGAAAGCTTTTTTTAAGTCTGTATAAAAAAAACACGTCTAATATCAGAGACAATTATTATTGTCGCCGGCAATTATCTTAGATAACTTCGCAATAATTCGAAATCTGCTGTCATTCCAAATTTAAATTATTTCTGTTGACTTTTGAAACGGGTAGAAGAAAATAAAGAAATCCGAATTTATCAGACAAGGAAAAGAAAATTATAATGAATTAAGTGAACATGTTCATTATTTCGCTATTTACATAATTGAATTGAATTTGACTAAAAAAAATTGTATCCACCAGCATCAATTTCACCATCTACAGCTGTGCTGCATCATCCCCATATTTGCATTGCCATTTGTCACTTACAAGTTCGAAAAAGAGCACAAGTCGAGGTAGCATAGACAAAACCCTATTAGTGGTCGATGAATACCAACCAAAAATTTAAACTTAAGAGCCTCGTAACTTTAAAAGCGATTTATGAGCGGTTGATAACTACCAGCCTTAGATTTTTACCAGATGTACGCTCTGTGAATCGAAAACGAAAATAAAGAAAAACACAAAACTCAGAACAGCAATAAAAAAAAAGTCAAAAAACAGGCAACGAAAATCGACCGGTGACTGTCCAGGTTGCTGTTCTTCCATCGCATCTTCTTTCTCTTTCCACTTATGGAATTTCAAAACTTACACATGAAAACATTCATCGTGTAAATCCTGACTTATTAGAATCTGCAGAAATGATTCTTGAATACATGGATACCAAATCGGGTGCATTTCATAATTTAAAATTAATTCCTTGGTTAATTCTTTGCTCCAATTCAATTCATCCGCCAACGCCATATTCAAATGCTATCCTCATATCAAGAGCCAAAGAAGAATAAAGCAAATTCGAAAAAAAAGAAGAAGGAGAAAAAGAAATGTCAAAAACACGCGAAGAAAATCTTTGCCCACATGCACCGGGAAAATGTATTTTTTGTTTCATTATCTCTCTCTTTTGCACTCATTTAAGTCTCACGCAACAGGCGCAGTGAAAAAGCCGACTTAAGAGTGTACGAATTCGTGCGTTACCAAACAGACCTAATATAGCGCTTTTTCGAGCACGACTAGTGTCCACACATTGAATAGACCTGGCAGCCCTGCCGGATTATAACCTCAACGAAGGTGTGCAGGCTGCGCCATATAGAACGGCCCAAATGACAGATGGTTTTGTTTTGAAGAATTAGAGCCAGTGCGAAGAACGGGTTTTAAAGTTAATAATTGAATTGTCTATGTTTAACTTTAAAACTTAAATTTTCATAATTATATGTGTACATAATACTATTCACAGCATTGAAATCATTTAGGTGTTAGTTGATATGATAAATATTGATGTAGTCAAGAACGAGTTGACGGGAGCTGGTATGTACATACATAATTATGGTTATTTTATCCGATTTGATCACATACGTACATATGTATGTACACCTATGGATGTATGTATACCTATGGATGTATGTATTCCAATCAATATTTTTATATAGTTATTTTTCTGACTTAAGATACAATTTTGCCATTATTGCGCAGCATAACATCACATTAAATGTATGTACGTACAATGATGTTTCAAATTTGTTAATTGAAGAATAAAACATGACATAATGCCTACAATTGTGTTTTGGTATAACAAATATTAAGTCTATATATCTATTACGGGTGGGCCTTTGGTGTAAACAAATCGTTTCTTTGCCGTACCACTTAAAACTACGTATTCCTGAGGTAAAAAGGACACGTTGATTGCAGTTTTATGTTTAAAACCGCTTTATAACCTCATAACTCGTCTTTTGACAACATACGATTCTGATAAGTCAACAGTGATTTAAAAGGGTAACAAAATAATTCATAATTGTTTCAAAATGATAGCTTTTGATAATCTGAAGCATTAGTGTAGCGTACCTCTAAGTGTTGGATGTTACATATTTGCTATTTTCAGGTGAAATTCATTTATCAGAATGCCAAATGTGGTGTTTTCTATTATGTCCGTTCTATTCTGTGTTTTGGCTTTTTCCAATATCCAAAAAACTTGGTGTGTAACTTCCAATAAAAACGTAAATAAAGTCATTCGGTGAAAAAAAAACATTAAGACGCAGGTGAATAAATAACATAATCCATCCTAAAAGTATGCATCAATATTGAGGGACCTTAACAAAGTAGAGAACTCCTAAAGGTATGCAATTACAATTTTAGAGTGAAAATAAAGATTAAGGCTAGTAACTATCAACCGCTCATAGATCGCTTTTAAAGTTATGAGGCTCTTAAGTTGAAATTTTTGGTTGGTATTCACCGACCACTAATAGGTTTTTGTCTATGCTTACTTCGACTATGAGCGAATCGATTTTCGGATTTCCGGTTGCGCTCTTTTTCGATCAATGGCACTCTTTTTCGAATATGTCAGTGACAAATGGCAATGCAAATATGGGGATGATGCAACACAGCTGTAGACGGTGAAACTGATGTTGGTGGATACAATTTTTTTTTTGTCAAATTCAATTGAATTAAATAGTAAAATAAGGAATATGTTCACTTAGCTCATTATAATTTTCTTTTCCTTGTCGGATAGATTCGGATCTCTTTCTTTTCTACTCAATTTAAAAATCAACAGAAATAATTTAAATTTGAAATTACAGCAGAGTTCGAATTATTTCGAAGTTATCTTCTGTCGTTTGCGATTGGGCTTTTCAGATTTTTCGTGGTGAGTGGAAAACAAACGAGATTGATTCGTTTTTCTGCAATAGCATTAGTTTGTCATTTGACATCTTGTTCGTTAAAGGAAATAAATAAAAAAAACAATAATAATAAATACAAATTTAAACACACTTTCTTAATATTTTCTAATTTGAAATTTTTCTTAATATTTTCTAATTTTGTACGGAGTTTCTGATATTTTTTTTTTTTGATTAAAAATAGGCGTGTTTTTTTCAAAACAATATAAGCTTAGAACATTTTTTCCATGTTAATTACACTAACAACTAAGCCTATATTTTTTTTAGTTAGTTTTTTTTTCTCATTTTCCGCTAAGCCTATATAGATTTGAAAAAAAAACACGCCTAATATTTTGATGTACAGCGTTGACATTTCCTATAAATAAATACGCACTAATAGCGGTTGGGTGGATAGGTTTATGAGGCTCCTAAAGTTCAATTTCGTAGCAAGAAACCATAGCGTTATTGATGGTCACTTTTAAATGTGCAGTTCTTTTTCAATTAAACTGGTAATTACGTTTCATATGTATGTAATTATAATTATCTTTCATTTTGTAATCATTTTTTTTGTGCTTCTGTTCGACCAAGTTCTGTACTTATTTGAAAAGCCTTACTTGTGGGTCCCAAGCTCCTTCTAAATATAAAATAAAAACAACGTATGTTTCAAGTTCATGCTCCAAGCGCACGGTGAGGAGCAGTCTTAAAAAGGGTACACACCATCGAACAAGGGTGTCACTTTTGAAGGATAAAACGCAAAAATGCTTGTATGCTCGAAATTCGGGGTGACACCCAAAAATGATGCTCACAAAAATGTTTGCTACTGCGTGACACTCCGCGGCCAGCTTTGTTTTTGTTCGACTGTCTGTATACAAATTTCCTCATCCAAAAAGCAAACACCAGAGAGTGGGTCGAGAAACAACAACAACAACGATGATTTGCGTTTCATACAAAACCTATAATGTATACGCTCGCATCATAGCGCAAAAATCAGTTTTGGGTGACACTCTTGTTCGATGGTGTGTACCCCCTTTTACATATGACTCAAAGAGTCAATTTTTTCAAGGTTCTGAACTCAATTTTTGTCTTATTTAGTTTTATCCATATTTTAAATTTCTTTTCTCCACTCTGCTCACTGCATTGAACAACATTTATTTGAAAGACCTAGAACTGTTTGCTTTACTGTGAATTTTGTTTCTGTTTTCGAACTTCCTGATTTGCATATTTTGCGCAATATTGGCGTGTACCAATGTACCCTATTTTATTATTTTAATAAAAGGGCTGTGACCTTTTCCTTCAATAGTCTCCAATTGACCATGTTTTTCATTTTACGCTTTAAGTATTTTCTTGCCTGCAGTCATGTACGTTCGAGGGGAACTTTTTTAGTTTGGTCTCGAATGTAGTGTCTGCTGCGTACGTTTAAGTGAGGTGTTCATTTAAAGAGCAAAGATTCCATGTTTCCAGATTAGAAGCACTTTGATCGTTAATGCAGTAAATGTATATTTACATTTAAAATCTTATTTATGTTTATAATTTATTTATTTTTGTAATATTAATATTTTTTTTTATTATTTATTTTTATTGGTGTTGCAGAAAATTGTAAAGATATGTCAACCTGCAGTGCAGACGAAACTTCGGGCAATGAATCCAATGAAATCTACAAGACAGAGAGCGAACGCCAAGCTGATTTCCTTCAGATCAAGGAGGAAATGAAAAACAGGCGCAAAAAGAAAAAACGCACAAGCTCGTCGTTACATTCTTCTACATTTCAAGGTACAAATAAATATTAATTAAATTTAAAATGGAATTAAGTACATATCTTTATATTGGAACTTGCGCTCCCAGAACTTATGCCATAGAATTGGAAGTTCTAGAGTTCGTAAGTTCGTGTTTGTGACTCGAATTACATCATCAAAAGTTTGTTTTATTCAATAAAAATCATAATAAAGTGAAAATCAAAAGGAATTACATACAAAAATATAGTTAATTTTGCAATCTGACTTCATTAATATATAGTGTACATTTTTTTATGTTCCATGCATTTCGCTTCATGAACGAGGATATCACAATAGATACAATGTTGCCACAGTGATAAGAGTACTAAGTCCCACCTTTTTAACAATCTAGTCTAATGGAGAAGCAAACCATATTATTGATGCTTTTTGGTCTCGAACGAGTTTTGTAGACAAAATTCATTCTTTGCCATAAGAACTTTAATATGTATCTAGATTCTTAACTTATATTATCATGATTGTGTTATTGCTTCAGCTAGAAGCCACCGTACCACGCGTAACGGTATAATAGGTATAATCTGGCGTCTAAATTCGACCTATCGTGATAACTTAAGTTAATTCGCTTTGGAATAAAAACGCTTATTAGAAAGTACATAAAAGCTTAAACACGTTCAAGAGAAGTTGAACGTTAACGGTTTGTAAAAAGCTACGAACGTGCATTTTTTTTTATTCTTAATCTATTTATACATATTATGTCTCTCGTTCTTGTCCTTCATGTGCTCGCGCTGTGTGCAAACATTATAAATGTATTCATATTCATATCCCATTTAGGTGTGTTAATTATAAAAAAAAATATATTTGTGTGGCTACAATTGCCTTATATCTACTCATGATTTGCTGATCGTGCTGCAATACTCATTCGTCATGTATTACTTGTGACCTGAAAAAGTCATGCACCAACACTTGCATATTGCATTATTATAGTACTCGTTGTAATTGGGTCTTTGTATTCTTTATTTTTATTAGAACTGTATAAATTAACTGGTGAAATCCTTGGTGAGGGTGCGTATGCATCCGTACAAACGTGTGTTAATATATACACAGATTTGGAGTACGCTGTTAAAATTATTGAAAAAGTACCTGGACATGCACGTGCGCGCGTTTTTCGCGAAGTTGAAACGTTTCATCATTGTCAAGGTCATCCAGCAATACTACAATTGATAGAATTTTTCGAAGACGATGAAAAGTTCTATTTGGTTTTTGAGAAAGTAAGTTTGGAATTTTTAATTTTTTTTTGTTCTTACAATTGTTTCATTCGCAGATACATGGAGGACCACTATTAGAAAGAATTCAGGATTGTATTTGTTTTGCGGAATATGATGCTGCCGAAATTGTCAAGCAGTTGTCGTGTGGGCTAGATTTTCTCCATAAGAAGGGAATAGCACATAGAGATCTAAAGCCGGAAAACATTTTGTGTGTACACCGAGACAAATTAAATCCTATTAAAATATGTGATTTTGATTTGGGTTCCGGAATTAAACTTAATGCTGATACGTCCTTACCAACAGCAACTCCGCTATTGTTTACCCCTGTAAGTATTGTTTAAATTATATTTGATTATAGTTATTGTAAGATAGACCTACATGTAGCGGCCATTTTGATATGTTCTTTTTTTTTTAATTTTTCTTTTAATATAATAGCAGTCTTTAATTTAAACCGCCAATAATACTAATGCATCGCTTAAATATCGAGTTATAATACATAAATACATGTGTATGTACAGTAGCGAGTATGGAAAGTGCAACACGAAAAAAACCCACATCTCTCTTCCATTCTTCCTTGTACACTTTGGAATTCTCAGGCAAGAACATTTACATTTATAAAATTTAGTGACATATTAGTACTTTGTATCGCTTCCTTTATTTTTTATGACCTAATTAATTTGCTTTGGCATTGAATCTACTAAATTTGAATCCGTGGATATCTCCTTATCTCGAACTTCTTCAATCACTTCGTTGGGCATTTCCATTAAAGTAGTCATTTTGCTGCTTATTTCCAATGCCATAATGTGCCAGAGATTTTCGATGGGGTTGAGGTCCGGTGAATTACCTGGCCAGTCGAGTGTGGTAATTCCCTTAGCGATCATTAATTTTTTAATCTGTGAAAAAATTTAATTTTATTAATTTTTGTTTGTTATGAGAATTACTAATGCCCAGTGTCACAGTGAGTTTGGTTTAATCTTTTTTTCGGTTTCACAGTGCTCATTTAAACTAAAAGTAGAGTTTAACTCGTCGTTTAAGTTAAACGCCAGTACTCTGCCGTTTGAACTCTCCTATGACCTACATATATAGTTGGGTTTACTTTCTACTTTTAACATCCATCCATCCACTGGCACTTCACACATTCACCCATTTATGTTCACACATTCACATACTGAAGTTCACGCATTCAAAAATTGAGAGTATGCATTTTGATTGGTGGAAGCATGGAGAAAATGTAGAGAAACTGTCATCGCCGTTGACAATCGTTTGACAACGATTTTGTTCTGTTGTCAGAACACGCATTCACGCATTTAAATTCACACATTCACATATTGAAGTTCACGTATTTACAAATTGAGATAATGCGTTTTCATTGATGGAAGCATTTCAAAACAATAGCGCCGAATTTTTGTCTAGCATAGCTTCTAAAACTGCGTTTAATTAACTGGAAGATTCGTTTAGACTCTGAAACCGAACAAGTTAAACGAAAAGTTTAAACTCTCGTTCACGTTTAGTTGATCTTCGGTTTAAAGTCTCACTGTGAAACTGGGCATAAGGGATTAGAATAGAACTAAAAAAAAAAAAATAGCTTACCATTTTGGAACGATGGCACGGAGCAGAGCCGTCTTGAAAAATTACATCGACGGCCTCTGAGAAATGCTTTTCACTTGACGATAAAAGTGATTGTTTAAAATATTTTTGTAAACTTTCGAGTTTATAGTTCCTTTACCGAAGCATAAATCTCCAACTCCATAGTAGGAAAAACATTTCCATATCATTTGAAACGCTGGATGTTTCACTGTTCTCTCAAGGCAATTTTTCCTTAAGCGCTCTCCAGCTTTTCGGCGCTCGTACTGAATTCCATCTGATCCAAAAATGTGGTGCTCTCATCGGAGCATATGACTTGTCTCCAATCAATTTCTGTCCACTTTTCATATTTTGTTGCCCACATTGGCCGAGATGTCTTCATTTTAAGTTTAAACATCGGTTTTTTCGGGTCGACGAGCCATTAATCCAAATTTTTTGGTCCTCCGTCAATTGCTCGTTTTTAACACCAACACTGATGGCTTGAAAAACAAAAATGCCTCTGAACTACTTGCAGCAAACTTATGTACATACCCAAAAAGGATGAATATAATTTTAAAAAAACTGCTTCCTAAAAGTTATATGAGATTATTCTGTAAAAAATGAGTGTTGCACTTTCCCTGCTCGCTACTGTATGTTATATTTATTTACAAAAAGAAATCATGGATTTGTTCTTTTTTTTATGCATTTTCAGGTTGGAAGCGCAGAATTTATGGCCCCAGAAGTAGTTAAGCTTTTTTTAGGCGAAGCAAATTATTATGACAAACGTTGTGACTTATGGTCCCTCGGAATAATTATATATATATTACTCTGTGGTTATCCACCGTTTTCGGGCAATTGTGGAAATGATTGCGGGTGGACTCGTGGCGAAAACTGCCGAAGCTGCCAGCAACTACTTTTTGAGTCCATCAAAGAAGGTGTGTATGTACATAATGAAGCTCAATTTTTTTTTTAAAACAACATATATGTATGTATTGTGCACAATAAAATAACTTTATATCCCAAATATGTACGGAAAAAATAAGCAAAAAGTGTACTGCATAGCGTGGAATACGTCCCTTCTTTTCGTCTTCATAAAGTATTGTACTAGGTATTGTTTGGATCGAGAGAACATTTTTTCTCATCTTTTTTTTCGGACGGATCTTAGTGGAATAACTGAATCTAACTTGGTCGCTTTAGTCTTTTTTTTGGCTTGATGTAAGTAGGTACGGGATGTTTTAAAACTGTCTCCAATTTATCCGTGAGTAAAGGCTTCGGTATACTAAATAATTGCTGGAAAATCGAATTGTGGGATAATAATGTTTGTTCGATTAATTCAATAACTACTACTTGTCGAAAATTAACTAAAATTTTCTCACAGGAGCTTATTTCTAATTATGTATTTCTACTCAAAGCACTTAAAAATAACAATAACCATCGGGAGGAAATATATTTTACAGCACAGTTTAAGTGGAAACTTTGTTTTGCAATGTCCAAATAAAAGAAAACTTTTTCAAAGCAGTTCTTCTAGACTCTAGACTCTAGAGAGTAAGCAATGCCACTCAAAAAACATTTCTTAAGTCAGAGACTGATAACGGTGTTTATAAAACAAAATAAATTGCCTAAAATTCTAACTTAAAACAAACTAGAAAATACTTTTTTAACACTGGATCAGGGCCGGTTTTAACAGTTTTGGCGCCTGGCGCAAAAAATAACGCCCCAAAAACAACTTATATAAAAAAAAATGTTTGTTCTTTTCCACATCACTTGAAGAGGTAGATCAATTGACACGTTGACTTTGACATAAAATTCATAAAATTTGACATAATGTTAAAATTGAACCCTAAATTCTAAAGTCTAAAATTGGCTCATCCCTACCGTCATAAGAAATCTGAACTACTTTTTTTCGGGACCGTAAAGTTGAAATTGCTGGAAAAGTGCAAGAAACTTTGATTTCATTTGCTATAAGTCTCGCCTTATCTAAAAATTCAAAAAACTTGTCATTAGTTCTTAGTTCGACTAAAAACTATTTCGTTGAACACAAAATTTCAGCTGCGAGGTTAAGGCAAATACTGCTTTGTTGGAAGTACTTGCTGGCAATATTTATTTTGTCTAATATTGCGTACCAAATAACACAATAAATAAATTTAAATTCGCTTACCTTACTACCATAATATTGAGCCATGTTTTTGGACTTTGGGTCATCATTTTCTGAAAATTCAACAAGAGCCTCATAAACATTTCCCAAATATAGTTTTAGTGATTTTATTGAATCTATTCTGCTCTTCCATCTGGTTTTACATACATAGAGGCTTAAGAGTCAAACTACTAAGATGTTTTTTTAAAACCGACCATCTGCCTACAGAACTTGAACATAGAGACTCTCAACTGTATCGCAGAATGCAACTGCATCAGAAGAGCATTGAACAGCATCAAGAATCGCGATAAAGGAGTTAAGTTTTCGGTCTTTTAAAGCCAACCCCACTGAGGATAACCGAAAGAAGTTTAAACAAGCCAGAAATGACTGCAATGCTAATATTCGACGTGTGAAATTCTTCCATGACCAAAAATTGAGGCAAAAAATACTACAGTGTCCCAAGGGTGGTAAAAATTTTTGGTCATTCGTAAAAAACATTAAGAATTCTGCCTCGTCATCAATTCCGACGCTCATTTGCAATGACATTCCAGCTGTCAGCTCTTTAGACAAAGCCAATCTGCTTGCTGCACATTTTGCAGCTAGCTCAACGCTTCCAGATTGCGCTTTGCCTCCGCCTGTACTTGAGAGCGTTGAATACTCCATGGGACTAATCCATTTTCGCACTCGTACAGTTGCAAGAGTACTTAAAGATCTTAACATTCACAAATCCGCCGGTCCAGACGGTATATCTCCCATAGTTCTGAAGCGGTGTTCTTCCACGCTGGCAAAACCATTGCGTAAGCTTTTCTATCTTTCCTACTCCTCTGGGCTCTTTCCGAGTAGATGGAAAACAGCATTTGTCCAGCCCGTCCCTAAAAAAGGCGAATCTTCTTCTCTCTCCAGTTACCGACCCATAGCACTTACGTCCCTTCTTTCCAAGGTCATAGAAACGCTGATAAACCGTCAGCTAATGAAATATCTTGAATCACGAAAGCTTCTCAATGACCGACAATACGGCTTTCGTAGCAAAAGATCCACTGGTGATCTGATGGCATATCTCACCGAAAAGTGGAACAAATCTCTTCATCACTCTGGTGAGTGTAAGATTGTTGCACTTGATATTTCAAAATCCAAATCAGCAAGTTCATTTAAAACATTTCATTTTGTCCACTATTCTAACTACTAAAGCTAATTGCTCATTCTTGAAAGATTTTTTTAGGGAATTACTTTAATACACTGGAAGAGGCTGGCCAAACTGGCTACAATAAAATCTTAAAATTTTGCAGGGAAATAAATGTTTGGACGGAAATGTTTTGGTTTAGGTACTATCAAACGATGGTCCAGGGGAACGCGATAGGCCCATTATGGTGCCTAGTGTTTTATGATGGCTCAGCCTCATAACCCCTTTCAACCTAACCTAACCTTAGTTTCGAGTCAATTTAAATTCCATTACACACATTGTCCCTGCTACGTTAAGGTAACGTAAAGTACGAGTATATACCATTTTTACAGTTTTTTTTTTCCAATAAAGGTAATTGCAATTTCTGGTAAAAATTAAGTACCGTCTCCCTGCCAAAATCGAATCAAATTTTGTACATATGTACCTGTAAATATACCTAAATGATGTGTATTAAGATAAGCATATACATATGTAGTTCCTAACTTATTTAAACTTGAAATAATTTATTTGTTTTTAAGGTCGATACAATTTTCCCGTAACTGAATGGGCCGATGTTAGTGAGGAGGCTAAAGATTTAATAACAAAACTACTCGTTAAGAATGCCGAAGAGCGTTTAAGTGCAGAGAGTGTGTTAAACCATCCATGGGTTACTTCGATAGCAGCTTTTAAAAAGAAATTCGAAAGTAATGGCAATGCTTTAAAAACACCAAGGAATATTCGAAGGTAAGTTGAAAGAACAATCAAAAAAATAAAAATATAAACGTAAGTGAGTACGTACATATGGTTGTACAACATACATATATTCATAAGTATACCAGTAGAGCTGCTAATCTCACTTTTGGAGAAATTCAAAATGACTGAGTTCGGAGTTCCACAAAACATATGAAAAAGCCGTTTTACATTTTTAATGAATCTGCAAGATAAAACAGGTTTTAAATTTGTTTAAAAGAAAAAAATTGTTTAAAAACACGTTCTACAACTAGGGGCAAACACATAAGCTCACTATGGGAAATCGTCCAGACCGCTCTACAGCTCATCAAAACCTGGGCAGACAGCAGTGGACTAGGAGTAACCCCAGAACAGACTAATATGGTACTCTTCTCTAAAAGTCTCAAGATTTCAGAATTCAAGGCTATGTCCCTAGGGGGTTTCAATTAGACCATGTAAACTACTTAGGGGTTATTCTTGATAAATAGCTACTTTGGAGAAAAAATCTGGTAAACAGAATTAACAAAGCCAAAAGAGCTTTCTGGATTTGCCGGAGGGCTTTTGGTAAGACGTGGGGTTTGAAACCAAAACTAGTTCAATGGATCTACTCTTGTGTAGTCAAACCCATCTTACTCTACGGAGTGTTAGTATGGTGAACTGCTGTAAACAACAGCTACGCTTAAACACTACTAACAATTCCCCAATGAATGGCCTGCCTAGGGATTACTGGAGCTCAATCCAGCGGACCCACGGCAGCCATGGAAACTATCTTCAATATTCTTCCTACGGAACTTAAGGTCAAAAGGACAGCGGGGCTTTCTGCAATCAGACTGCGGATCCTGGGTCATAGGCTCACAGGATACAGAATTATTTGGAAGGATGTTTCAGAATCCTCTGGACTTGTAGCAACCTAAGTGATCTTATAGAGAAAGAATACATTTTCAAAACCGACTATGCAGTCGATTTCCCCAACCGCGACAACTTGCAACAAGTAGAAGGCAGAGTAGTTGCAGAATCGGGAGCTGGTAAAAGTTGTACTGATCCTTCAATAAATATAGAAATTCATTTTGAACCCTCGTGATTGATTTCCAGGCAATTCTGAGGGTCGTGGACGAACTCGTGAATGCCAATACCAAAGACAATTGCGTATACGTCTGCTCTGACGGTCAAGCCACGCTTAAAGCACTTGCAAAACCAATAACTAATTCTAAGCTAGTGAAGGAATGCAGAAGAATACTCAACAACCTCGCAAGATCCTGCACGGTGAACCTGCTCTGGGTACCTGGCCACAACGACATTCCGGGGAACCAAAGAGCAGATTAACTGGCGAGAGAAAGGGCAACATCTCACAGTTACCGCTATATGTACGGCGGTACAAGCAGTGAAAACCGCTTACAGTCTGTCCTTTGCAAAACGCCACTCGCAAAAGTGGAGTCAAATCCAAATATGCAAGGCTACCAAAGATATGATAGAAAATCCGAACAAACACAAATCGTTATTGATGTCGTAAATGCTGTGTATAGGAGACACTTCCTTTTCGACGCATGTCGATTAAATGAGGCGTCCCCGGCGGACACTTTGCGAGATCAATTATCGGTTGTCGGTATTTATTCCACTAAAAGGGATCCGGACTACATCGACTGGAACTTGTTCACATATGAAATAAAAAAATAGTAAAATAATTAAGTCAATATTCAGTACATAGTATGCATGTGCCGAAAAGTAAATATAAATATGCTGATAAATGTTAAACCCTCACAAATTCAATAAAAAATTATTACTTATGTTTGTTTTTAATATTTATTTTCAGAAATCAGTCAGCACATGAAATATCCAACTTCGCAGAGTCAGCTATGAACGTAAAACGAGTTATACTGCAACACTTTTCAATGCACGATGATTTTTTAATCAAAGAGAGGTCGAATATATACATCCCAAAACTTATCTCTCATCAGGATTCAATAGCAGAATCTATACAGTCGCCTGAGAAAAGAATAATGGAAACGAATAACTGCATACATAAAGATAAGCAAAACTTTCCAGTTAAGAACAATTCAGTGTACCTGGACAGCAAAGTGGATATCAATAACTTTATAAATAAAATTGACGAAAATATGGTAAATTATGATACCAGAAAGAATATCATCTTAGACACCAATAAAACCAAGTGTTTCAAAAGCGCTATTAAACAAAATATTGCTAACGATTGCTTTTACGAACAAAAACTAAAGCAAAATTGCACGCTGATGAATGTTTGTGAAAAGGAAGAAGACAATTTACCGCATATTGATGGTGAAGGTTCAAATGAAAATAACTTGTCACATCGATTGGACAGAACCACAACATCTATAATCAATTTTGAAAATAATGAGAGAACTGAAGATCTTGCCCAATCCGATGCAAATATTGAAAATTCCATAGAAAATGACTTAAACAATTGCACTAAACTACAAAAGTCATCCAGCAAGATTCTAAACGAAGTTGAATCAAATGAGGACGAGCAAAAAATAGAGCAATCAGAACATCCGATAGATATGAAGAAAGAAAATAATAAAAACAGTACTAAAGGAACTTGCATATCAACTAACCACACTTCTCTTCCATGTTGCGAGTACAAAATCGGAAACTATTCTGTGCTTCCTAACAATAATATGCGTACAAAACCCAAAGAAATTTTAAATAACTTTGTTAAGAATCAATCGATTTCGAAAAAAATAAACTGGCGCAACGATTGTGCTGCTTATCCATTTGTTGACATATGTTGCTTATTAAAGTCACCGCAAAATGAGAAAGTGATTAATCCTGCTATACATTGCAGAATTTATGAATTAAATAAACAAAAAATGAAATTAGAGAAACATAAAAGCGCTTTTGAAATGTATAATCTTTCAGCGCCCAGTGAGAGTTTCTTAATGCAACGTCGTATGCGCAAGTTCTATCATAACATGTATTAATAAATGACAAAGGAGTAATAAATGTAATATATTACGAATATTTTAAGTGCCTATAAAGTGCCTTTACAAGTAATTATTTTTATTGACTTCATTTTAATGGCCCCATTGAAATAAAATAAATACCAAGAAATATAAAGTTTTGATGGTTTTTTTTTATAGTCTTAAATTAAATGTGTTTGGCAATAATTGCGTGGAGCTGAAACTGAGGATTTATGACAGATTTCGCTATGATGCCGAAATGATACCAAGTCTAACATTATGACAAAGTGCGGAAAGATCTTAAGCTTATCGTGTCTCGTACTTTAGCTCCGTTTTTTTCTGTCATCTTAATATTAGCTTCAGTTTGCTTTTATGTAATATGTATTTTTGGTTATGATACAAGCAAAGTCCAATTATGAAATTCGACACGTTCTTGGCACGCAGCACAACGTAAAACTCTGCTGGGTACCTAGTCACAGCGGCATACCAGGCAATGAAGCTGCAGGTGAATTAGCCAGAAGGGGCTCGCCCCTAGACATAGATCAAGCAGATGGTATAGTTAAACCTCCATTCTGTAACCTCAAGACCATAATTGAACAAAAAACACTAAGTGAAGCAAATAACAGGTGGAAATCATTAACCTGCGACGTATCAAGAAGACTGGCCGGAGTACTACAAAACAAGAACAAGAAAACTCATACAGAAAGATAGGTCATCGCTGTCGATGCTGGTAGGTGTACTAACTGGTCACAATCTGCTAAGATACCACATGAAGAATGATGATGACATCTGCAGAGGGTGTGGTGATGAAGAGGCTCATGAGGATACAGCCCATTTCCTCTGTCATTGCCCTTACCTCTGCCAACTTATGTCGATTTCGATTGGGCAAAAAAGAACTTTTTTTTTCTCGAGCAATTTTTATCGCTCTAGTACAATTTTCATTTTCCCACCGATCAAAAAAGCACTTTTTTTTGCTCTAGATCAATTGTGAATCTCGGATTCAGCTCGAGATTTACACCTACTTGCACTAACACCAGCAGATTTTATATGAAATGTCAACGCAGTACATCAAAATAAATATCAATCAACAAAAATAATTATCAGAAACTGTATAGAATATTTAGAAAATATAAAGAAAGTGTTTTGAAATTGTGTTTATTATTTTTCCGTTTCTTATTTATTTTCTTTTACGAACACGATGTGAAATGTCACACTAATACAATTGCAGAAAAACAGATCAATCTCAACCAGCACGAAAAATCTGAAATCTGAGAGCAAAATCTGAAAAGCCCAATCGAAAACGACATTAGAAACAAAACTTTGGGCAAATTCTTTTTCGAGAACATCGACGAACTATCGAATGGATCACCATTGGTCATGTTTGAATTTGCCAGGGCGTCTGGGTGGTGGAAAAACACCATGGGTATCACAATGGGTCCACATGGACCTAAGTGTGATGGGGATGCTATCACTCCCATCAACCCGTCTAACGTAACCTAACCTACTAAATCCAAAAACTTCAAATATGTGCATACCTACATACAGTGCGTTTCAAAATTATAAAGTCACCTACAAAATTGAATTACATACACATATACATGAAAAAATTGCACATACAGCATATTATTTTGAAAAGACACGGCCATGTCTTCCAAAATATAAAGTCTACCAATTTTGTTTGCGTTTTCATTACTTAAATAAGGCTCATACGAAGAAAAAGTCTTAAAATAAATTTCTTGCACAAAAACACTCAAAAACAAATGTGCACCGTAAAATTTGTATCAATTAATTGCACATACACCCTCTTTCTTTCGCAAAGTGCTCGACTTGCAGTAAATATTTTTGCGATTTCTCAACATTAATGTCAAGATTGAGGTATTAAGCAGCAAATAGTCGCATTTTGTGGTGTTTGGTTGTACAAGCTTGAAGCTTTATTTAACAAAAACGACTAAAATATACAAAAGTACCTATTGAAGTGAAAAAAAAATTTGTGAAATTTAAATCCGAGTGAAAAAGTTATGCAGAAATAGGACAAATACTTTTTAGAACCCGTCCCACAATTCAGTCTATTGCTTTAAAAAAAAATTTAAAAAAAAAATTCCTATAACATTGCCGTTGGAAGAGGTAGAAAAAAAAACTAGCTGCACGCGTCGAACGAGTTATTGCGAGGATAGTCAAGCCAGATCCAAAAATTGGTGCACCGCAAATTGGACTTAGGAATTTATTGTGAACCCATAGAGATCCCAACATGAAATTTGGGACGCAAGTAGAGGATGAGTCTCTACATGATATACATATATAAAAATATGAAAAAAAAAAAAATAGAAAAAATGAAATACCATTTTTTGAGTTATTCAAAGATACGTGTAAAAAGATATTCTGGAATATCCTTCGTCCTTGAAAGTTAACGTTTTCCTGAATTCAACAAGGTATATTTCACTAAATTCTGATGAGCAGATACGAAGCTATGATTTTTTGAAATATGGAAAATACCTTGAATTTAAATTGTTTCCCAAATTTTGAAGGTCAGTTACACGCAAACTACAGTATCTCACATCCATATTCGTACAAACACTTATTACTGCATTATCAATGAAAATCTCGCAATTATTTATTAGTTTTTTTTTTAACGAAAATTCTTATTATCAGTGAGTACACCAAAATGAGAATGAGTTCAACTAAAATGTGTTTCTAGGAGCAGGCGTGCAAAAAAATTAACTTCCACAGCCTTAATTACCGTTAGTTTAAAAGGTTTGAGCTTGTACGAATACGAAAGTGACGTAGTATAATGAAGTCTTTTTCCTTTTATTTTTTTAAATTTTCAATACTGTTGTTTTGTATAAAAAAGCTTTTGTTTTATATTATTATGTTAATAAGAATTTTTGTTAAAAAAAATAATAAAAACTAATTAATAATTTCGAGATTTTCATTGATAATGCAGTAATAAGCGTTTGTACGATGTGAGTTTGTTGGATGTGAGATACTGTATATCGAATTCTGCAAAACTGTTGTGCCTTGTGGTTTTCACCACTCCAATGAGTAATTCTACCTATTTTGAGCGAAATCGGATGGGGGTCGTTAGAGCTCCTCATATAGGCTCGGCGATTTACCGTGGCTGATCCAATTACGAGCATAAGTGATGCCAGAACGTTTCCCATGGTAATGTGTTAGGTTTTTCTTTACTTTAATAAAAGGAAAACTTTCGACTTTAAATTAATTATCCTTTATTCATTAATAATAAAATAAATTAAGAATGTAATAAAACAACTATATTTAATTCAATGGATAAGTATAAGATACTTAGAGAGAGGCGTGTGGTCGGCTTGACTGAAGTCAGGAGAAGAACTTCATTCTCGCTTTTCACCAGCAACTTCAGAACGGAAAAAGGATGTAAAAGGAAAGAAGCCATTTTATAACACTTCACTTGTTTTAATGTTACAGGGTTGGCTTAAGGCCGTATATAACAACTCTCCCCTTCTTAAAAAAAAATAACTTCTTTCTTTTCATTACCTTTACAAAAAAACAAAAATATCAATTTAATATTTTTTCTTTCTACTAGTTTTAAATTCAGATATATATCTTTTAACAACTTTTCTTTCTCTATTAGATCTTCGTAATATTATTTCATCTTTACTTTTTGTCTCAGAAGGACTTTTAATATCTTCCTTTTCTTTCTTTACGAGATTTTTGTTACAATTTTCAAAGGATTTATTTTCATTTTTATTACATGTTAATTCATCGTTGCTTTTATCTAATTCTTTCACATTAATGTCTGATAAAAAAATTTTATTTTTTGAAGTTGAACATTTAATTTGGTTTTGATGTACATATTTTATCAAACCGTTTGCTTTAATCAAATATCTTAAGTTACTTAAAACTTCCATAATCTGGGCTGGTATCCAGCGTACAAAATGTTTATGTGGATTTTGATACCAAATTAAATCACCTTTTTTAAAATTATTTTTAACAATTGCAATTTGTTTTGGTGTTTTTGGTGGAAAAGAATTTTTATATTCACAAAATTTGTTGCTACAATCAAAATTTTCTTTAAATTTATTATTTACAATATCTAAGCTAGACCTAGGTTTATATGAAAAGAGCATTTCCGATGGACTTTTAGAAGTGGATGTGGACGGCATATTTCTATCATTGTATAAAAATTGTTCAATCTTATTTTGCAGTGAATTTGTGTTATTTTTATCCAAACAGAATTTAACCAAAACATTTTTGACAGACTGAACTCCACGCTCGGCTAACCCATTTGACTGTGGGTGGTATATTGGTGATTTTAAAACTTCTATATCTTTGTTTTTGAAAAACGATTTAAACTGAAATGAGTTGAACGGTGGACCGTTATCGGAAACAAGTTGTTTAGGATATCCAAAAATTCGAAACGTTTTATTAAGTGCATTTAGTGTATTCGAAACGTCTGTTGAACTCATTAAATGTATGTCTTTAAATTTACTGTGAGCATCGACAATAATAAGGAAACTTTTGCCTTGAAAATAAAAAAAATCGATATGAACTCGCTCAAAAGGAAAATGTGTTTCAGGCCATTTCGTAGTGACAATTTCTTTCTTAACATTTCCAGTTAAAGTGCAACTCTGACAGCTTTTCACACATGCATCAATGTCTTGGTCAATTAGAGGCCACCACACATATGAACGAGCTATCATTTTCATTCGATTAATACCACAATGGTTTTCGTGAAGCAATTTTAGACAAGAGTTCCTTAAACATTTAGGAATTATAATACGATTTCTATAAAACAAACACTTATTCTCTGTAGATAAATTATTGTGAATTTTTTTAAACAGGTTGGATGAAAACTCATATTTATATTCTTTATCAAGCAAGATTTTATACACCTCTGTTAGCTCATCGTCATGAGCCATGTGATGTTGTATGACGGATACTTTTAACATAGGACTTTCACTTTCAGAGAAATGATTTATCGGTATTTGTTCAACCTCTGTGCTTTTATTTAATGGTAACCTTGATAAGGCATCAGCAGGTGCCAAAGACTTTCCTTTGCGATATTTTATAGTATAAGTATATGACGACAGTATTATGCTCCATCTTTGAAGCCTAGAGACCGAAACGGCTGAATTATTTTTCTTTGGACTGAAAATTTCTTGCAAAGCCTGGTGGTCAGTGCATAAGGTAAATTTTTGTCCATAAATATAAATGTGAAACTTTTTTACTGCAAAAATTATCGCTAATGCTTCGCGATGAAGCTGGGAATAGTTTTGCTCAGCTTCATTAAGTGTGCTGGACACGAACATCACAGGTTTTTCAGCGCCGTTCACTATATGCAAAAGCACTGCACCCACCCCATAAGGTGATGCGTCTGTAGTTACCACAATAGGTTTATTGGGGTCATACAGCTCCAATAAACTTTCATTAGTTAAAAATGTTTTACTTTTGTCAAAAGTTTCTTGACAAATTGAATTCCAAATAAATTTTTGGTTACCTAGGAGATCGTAAAGTGGACGTAATTTAGACGACAAGTTAGGGATATATTTTGAATAAAAATTCAATAACCCGAGATATGACTGCAACTGTTTAAGGCTAGTTGGCGCCGGAGCTTGAAGAATAGCTTCAAGTTTTTCTGGATTTGGGCATATACCCTTGCCCGAAATCACATGACCGAGATATTTAACAGACGGAACTAGAAACTTGGACTTTACGACGTTGATTTTAATATTGTGATTATTAAGACGTGACAACACTAAAAGCAATTTTTGGTAGCATTCATCTTTTGTCTTGCCTCCGATGATAATATCATCTAAGTAACAAAACACAGATTAAAGTCCCAACAATACTCGGTCCATGACGGATTGAAAAATGGAAGGAGCACTAGACACACCGTATGGAAGACGTGTATACACTAGAAGTCCTATAAGAGTATTTATCACTAAAAGTTCTTTACAGTTTTGGTCGACTGACAATTGTTGATAAGCTCCTCTTAAATCAACGACACAAAAAACTTCACAATCGGCTAACTCCGCGAAAATTTCATCCATTTTTGGTAGTGGGTAATGTTCCATCAAAATACATTTGTTGATGGTCACCTTGCAGTCCATGCAAATCCGTAACTCACCATTAGCTTTTGGAACTATCACGATAGGGGTAGCCCATCGGCTAAATTTAATAGGTTCTAAAATCTTTTCTTCCACAAGACGATTGAGTTCGGCTTTTACCCTATCCCTTAATTTGAATGGTACACTGTATGCACAATGAAAAATTGGTTTCTGACAACCATCTAAAACGATATTCGCGGTAGAACCCTTAATTGGATCGTTATTCTTGTCATCAACAATGTTTGGGTATTTTTCTTGAATCGACTTTAAAATGGGACACACAACTTCACTTTTTACACTGTTCATACCTGTTAAACTTTCCGAGTACATTTTGCGCCAGTTTGGAAACAAAACATCCTGTAAATCTCTTCCTAACAAGGGTTTTCTCGGCCAACTTCCTTTGACAACAATTATTTCACAATTCCAACATCCACCTCCAAACTCCACCGCAACGCTCATAATGCCTAGTTCTTCAATTTTATTACCTAAAACAGTACACAAATTATTACATGACTTTTTTAGTTTAATATTAGAAAAATAATCATAATAATGTATCTCTGACATAATAGTTACCGAGGCTCCGGTATCGATCTCGAAACCGGTTCTTACATTGTTGATAAGCAGAGAACACTCTGCTGGTTCTGGGTGATGACTTCTTTCTTTCTCTGTACTGACGACATTGACTGCGCCTTTTTGACCATGCGACTTTTTGGACCTGCAGACTCTGGACGTGTGACCAATTTTGTGGCAGGTAAAACACTCCCAATTTTCTCTCTTAGCTGGGCAGTTATCTTGGTGATGACTATTTCCACAACGATGACAAGACTGCTGCGATGATGAAAGCTGTGATACATGACGATTTTTTTGGTAGCTTCCACTTGACGTTTGATGCTGGTGTGTACTTGACGAATGACGATTAAATTTCTTGCTAGGCAAAGAATTTGTGTGTGCTTTAGACGGCACGTGTTTATTGTTCTTTTGTTGAAAGACGGCATGTATATTTTGCGGGGAATGTAACGATTTTGTTGTTTTTTGCGAAAGCTCCATATTAAGTGCTTTCGTGGTGTACTCTTCGAAAGTAAGGTTATCCTCACCTAATAAAGCCTGTTGGATTCTTTCACATGTTAATCCCACTATAAAACGATCACTCAATACATCGTCTAACATTTTAATTTTGTACTTTTGGACGTCTTCTTTGGCCTTTTCTGGGATGATATCCCCGAAATTACAGAACTGAG
Organism: Brachyopa scutellaris; assembly: GCA_949775065.1. Lineage (NCBI taxonomy): Eukaryota > Metazoa > Arthropoda > Insecta > Diptera > Syrphidae > Brachyopa > Brachyopa scutellaris. Next base: position 28,360,247 of record OX459113.1, on the reverse strand, counting down.
CTTGAGCCTTTAGACGCACAATAAATTCATTAATAGGTTCACCCTCCTCTTGTTTCAGCTTGTTAAATTTATATCGCTCTGCTCGTTTATTATGCTTAGGAGCAAAATGAGCACGTAGAAGCGATATGAGTTCTTCGAATGGTTTTGCACTGGGCAAATCTGGCACTGTTAGCGATATTAGGAGCTCGTGAATTTCTGCTCCTGCGATGGTGATAAAAAGTGGCGTAAGGGCTTCTTCTCCTTGGATGTCGTTGACTTTAATGAATTGACGAACCCGATCTTCATACGCCAAAAAATTTCCACCGCTGACGAACGGCTCCACACAGCCGATTAATCTTGACATTTTTTTTTTTTTTTTTCTCTTTTTTTTTTTGTTTCGTACTTTGACTTACACACGTGGACGTTTTTTTTTTTCCTCGTCGCCAAATGTTAGGTTTTTCTTTACTTTAATAAAAGGAAAACTTTCGACTTTAAATTAATTATCCTTTATTCATTAATAATAAAATAAATTAAGAATGTAATAAAACAACTATATTTAATTCAATGGATAAGTATAAGATACTTAGAGAGAGGCGTGTGGTCGGCTTGACTGAAGTCAGGAGAAGAACTTCATTCTCGCTTTTCACCAGCAACTTCAGAACGGAAAAAGGATGTAAAAGGAAAGAAGCCATTTTATAACACTTCACTTGTTTTAATGTTACAGGGTTGGCTTAAGGCCGTATATGATCCAATTACGAGCATAAGTGATGCCAGAACGTTTCCCATGGTAATGCAGTTTTTGTGAACGCAATATCTGCATTGCTGCGATTTTTTTTAACAATTATGAACTCACCCAACACCATGTCTATCTTGGCACAGTTATCAATTTCAAATAAACTTTTGTCGAAAAAATGTATACAGTTGTAAAATAATGCAATTTTGCAGGTAACTTTATCATTTTGAGACGCACTGTATTATTAAAACTTGCAATAGACTTACTAATATTGCTTTAAAATAAAATAAAAAGTTGGCTTGGGTATACGGAAATGCTTAAACATACAGTCAACTTCCACTTACCCAAAGTCCCTCTAACTCGAATGTTTCATACATTTTTTTTTTCAAAAGCATTGTTGCAAAATATGTTACATGCAAAATATGTGCTCTAAATCCCCTTTACCCTTTGTGTCTTATGACGATTCGACTTAGGAGAAGTTGACTGAAGTTGTAGATTAGATCATGGTGGGATTGGGGTATTTTATAAAATAATTATGGAATCACAATAATTTAGGCAGGAGTATTTGAATATGCGTCATTATCCCGGCGACCATCACCCTGAATACCGGTGTCATCTGTCGGAAACGACTCTTACGTAGTATAGTCAACTCGTCATCACACTTGAGTCATGAACAAATCAACGTTTGGCTCTGCCATCAATAGAAGTTGTTTTCGAGATGGGATGTCTAAAGCTTGCATTTGTCAGCTACAGGTCAACTGCCCGTATGTGGTTGTCATCGCCTTTTATGACTCGTCCAACTTTCGCTAATCACTAAATAATATACCAGATTCCTTTTTATGATTCTGGACCCATGATTCCAAAGATGCAATACTATGCGACAAATGTTAAAAAATTCAATTCATTAATTTTTCCATTATTTCAGTATATTTGAGCATTTATTTTAAAATAAAATATCCACACATATAAAATACGACTTAATATTAGTTATATTTTAAGTTACGTGTAAATTGTGGTCTATCCATTTATACAGTGATGATTGAGATCTAGCAACCCACTCGACATTGGAAGCTACCGTGCGAACTGTCATTTTAAGAATTTCCACTCCTGGACCATCGCCAAAACGATAAACAAGTGATTTCAACTGCAAAGAAAAGCGTTTTTAAAATATCTGCATAAATATAAAATTGTTAAATATGGAGAATTATAAGAAACTAGAACTAATAGGTATTAGACTGTTTTTTTTAGTTCGCTTTTTATTTTCAGCTCAGACACCCTCAAGGCCTAAAGAGAGAAAATCTTGTTTTGCTAAACTAGTTTTTCAAAAGAGGAGGCCACTAAGATACCACCTCAAAAAACTGGGATTATGCGACAATGACTCCTGTCGGCTCTGCGGAGAAGATGAAGAGATAATTCTGTGAATGCTGTTGGGACAGTCGCTATAATATCGATTTTGCCATATGATCACCGCATACAAGAGAAATTAGAAAAGTCGAACACTCAATAAAGCTTACCCTTAGTTAGCGGTCAAAGACTATCGTTTTTTTTCAACTCGCTGGCAAACTATTATCGTCGCTTACTTTTTTTGTAGCGTCGGTAATAACTATCAACTTTCAATCTTACTACGATTCAAGTAAAGGTTGAAAGTGGACAACAAAGCGCTTTTCGGAGCTCGAAAGGTATATTGATCATAAAACCCAGACTAGACTACTAGGAAGACTGCCAATAAAAAGACCTTTTTAGATCTTCCGTATCTAACCCTTATAGCCACTTCTGGTGTCCCCCAAGGTAGCCAACTTAGACCGTTGATCTTCATCCTGACTATCAATGATGTGGACTGTATCATAGAATACTCCTATTTCCTTTATATCTGACTACGCGGACGACATGGAAAACTACAGGCAGATATCATCTCCCGCCGACTCTCGTCCATTTCAAGATGACTTAAATAGATTATTAATCTAGTGCCAAAAAATATTTTCTCATATTCAATGTCAGCAAATATCAAGCTATCATGTACTCTCGTAAACGTCTGCCACCTCCTCCCAGGTCTTATAATACATGCATTTTTACCAATGGCTTTCCGCCATACCCCATACTACAACTCCATACTATAAGATCGATCTTACTATGGTGGACGTGTAGATCCAGTGAATCCCTCTAGGTCCCTATTTTGTTCCCAACATTTTGGCTTTATAAAATACAAACATACTTAAAAAATTACCTCATCATAATCAAAATTAGTTGCTCCATATTGCGTTATAATCGAAATCACTTTGGCGAAGCTGACTGTCCCTTCTCCCAGTCTAGCCTGAAGGTCGAACCAGTTGGCTTGTAGAAAACGACATGCTATAGCGCCACCCACAGGCGTTCCGGCTATTGATTGAAGTACTTCCACCACTTCCGTAGTGGGTAGCATAGTAATATGTGAAAGCAGACGATTCTGGAGCCAAACGTCCTTTGTTCTTCCAAGTGATCTAACGAGCTGCATCCGTTCCGTGTAATTTCCTGGTGTTTGCTGAAGTGTGAGAAACTTTTCCCAGCAATATTGCCAGTATACATATTCACCGGATAAAATAGCACCCGTGTAAATTGCCTGAAAGAAAAGTTAAAATAATCAATACTCAGTTCTAAATTGTTCAGTAAATGATGTACAGTGAAACCTTGGTAAGTTGGCCACCTGCGGTGCAAGAATTTTTGGCCAAGGATGTATATTTTTTGTTTTAATGAAAATAAAAAATCGATTTTGTACATATCGTTATTGTACATATGGATGTGTGTGTGTGTTTATTACTGTTTATAGTCTCCACTAACATAAAGCACTTTAACCCTTGAAGTTAATCACAATCTGAAGAAAAACAAATAGAGTCATCTGTTTATATCACACGATGAAAAAATAACGAACATTTTGTTTCACCGCTATGTCAAGACGTTTTGTTCAGTGGCGAACCTCTGAAAAGGGGCACCTCTGCATCGGATCATGGGGGGAATTGCTTGGAAAACAACCTCCAAATTGGGAAGAAATACAAAGAGTGGGAGAAAAACCAAGTGTCAGAGCTGATTGTGTGTCTGCATGAGTATGTATGTATGTAGTTATGTACATATGTACGTTCATATGTATGTATGTGCATGACATGGTGCATAAAAATAGGGGATTCCCCAGGAATATCGGAAATGCGTTTGCAAAAAACAAACATATGTACATACATATGTAGGATTAGGTACGTACCTATGTACTACAATAATTTAGGTTGCCGATTGTGGAAAAAATTGCGAATACTAGTATGTAGAAATGTTGCAAGTAGTAGAAAAAAAAGTGCACCGAATCATTCATCATCAAATCATTCAAAGTTTTACTGTACTTTTTGCAGGCATTTGCTTTTGAGAGATGCCTGTAAAATTTCTACACCAGTTCGGTCACTTTCCGCACCACAATATCGGGCTGTTTAATAAGTTCTGCGGTTTTTTTTAGTCTTAAAGTTAAACACACAGTTTTGGTATAAAAACTTATATTTAATCTATCAGATATTGTTCATCAAGGTCTATTACTTTCTCCAAACGTTCTGGAAGTGACATAATCACCCAGGGGTGAATGCCTCTTTACTCTTTTTAAAAGTCAGCAGACTTCTGGGCAAAACGTTTTCCCGGTGCGTTTTAATCCCTTCTTCGGATTTTTTTTTTTAGTCTCTGCGAAACGGTTGCATGGGCGATGTTTAACCGCTGTGCGATCTCTCGTGTCGTCAAATGCCTGTTAACGCTAGCTGCGGCCAAGATTTAATCGTCGTCTGTGGTGGGTCCAGAGCGAACCGCGTCAGCTAGGTCCGTATTTCCAGAACGAAACCGTGAAAACCGACGCTGATAAGTGTCAGCGCTTTTAACCGAGTCCCCATACACGTTGTTTCGCTTGTGTCGCTTTGACACATTTTTTTAAAAGAAAAAAAGAAAATATGCCAAAATTGCACTTTTCTTCCTCCAATAAAAAAAAAAATATATTGAGCACTTAATATATTGATCAAAACAAATTCTGGTAACAATGTAACGAGAATTCTCATAACGGTATACCCATGTATACAGAGATTTTCTGAAGCGATAAACACCACTTCGAAGAAAAACCCGCAGAACTTATTGAACAACCCAATAGATGAGGATTTGCAGACATTTTCCTAAAAACAAAACCTAATCGAATTGAGTTAACTCAGTAACTCAACTGGTAAAGTATTCGTAAATATGCTGTGAGATTCTTCTTACTTCTCTTAAATTTGGAGCAATGGGCTCGCTCTTGTTGTACAGAAATTGGTTAAATATTTGCTTTGACTTCGCGATGACATCTCCATCCTCCCACAGAATTAAGGCCAGTAAAACCACTGGTCGGAGCATTCTGAAAGCAAAAAGTGTTAAGTTTATTTTTTATGTTCTATTTAAAAAAGAATTTCATGCATAACTAACTTGGTTTCAACGTCACCCTCATCAACCAAACTGATTTTATCGATTATTGACGTTAGTTGAATTTTAATAAATTCCGACAGCATGAGGAAACATTCGGAATACTTGAGTATTCTACGCCACTTTTCTAAATGTCTCAATGCTAGCGACAATGGACCCCATTTGGTTTCATTCGGTAAATATGGAATCATGTTCATAATTATTTCGCACGACAAAAGGTTTGCATGGCAAAGTGTAAATCCATCTGAGAGTAAGCCAACACGATCCTAAAATTATTATTTAAACAACATTTTTTAAACATTGATAAAATAGCTTTTTAAATAATTTTTTTTAAATATTCTTTTGAACGGTATTACCTCTGTAGTGAATTGTTCATGATCTTTGACTAATTCCTGAATTAAATTGAACCAATTTTCGGCATTGTACGTAACTCTGTAAAATCCAGTTTGACCAGAATTAAGTTTTATCCATTTAATGTCTTCAGCAACTTCAAATGAAACTAAATAAATATACATTTAATATATTAGAAGTTTTATCTAATTAAAATTCTATTCTAACTGTAAAAAAAATTTAAGTAAAAAAATCTAAAATCAGAATACGGGAAAAACTAACTAAAAAGTACGAAACAAGATGAAACGAAACGATAATGTTCAGAGTAAAGGCTCCGACCCATAGAATCCGTCGATCCGTCGATCCGTCGATTTTAACTGACGCGACGGCTCGATGGAATACACACATTCTTATGGGAGATGGCCCATAACCAACGGATGTATGAACTTCGACGGATAAAGTAGGTCTACTTTATACTTTTTGTATCCGTCGATCCGTTGTCAGTACAAACATTCACGCAATTAAGTTCACACATTCACATACTGAAGTTCACGTATTCACAAATTGAGAGTATGCATTTTCATTGGTGGAAACATAGAGAGAATGAAGAGAATCGTTTGACATTTCTATGTAGATATGTGACGGGTTCTATAGGACTGCTCTATCCGTCAATACATCAACTTCAACATCAATCGACGGATTCTATGGGTCGGACCCTTAAAGCCGTGGTCGCATACAGCGTTGCCACTTTTCCACAAGCAAATGTAGTATACTAACAACAAAAATGTAGTATTAAAAAAAAAATGTAGCAAAATAAAAATTTCCCGAAGTAAATGTCAAAACCTACTGCGAAGGCATAAAACTGGCAGTAGAATGTTGGTATGGCCGAAGAAATCGATCTCTCAACCACTGAGTAATAAGAAACATCTAGAAAAAAATACTATAACCTAACATCTCATTTCTATCATACGCCGATGTATCTGTCTCTCTGTCCTGTCGTTTACGTGCTCGCACTGTGTATGCCATTCTAAGGGTATTCATAACCCCTTTGTCGTAATATGTATTTATAATACAATAGAAATCGGTATCAACAATACCTGATAAAGCGATTAACTGGATATAACAATATAGCTATTTTCAAGGTTCAGGAAAAACTTAGTTTAACTCAAAGTATTTTGCAATCGGTTACAACAATTCCGAATATAACAATGAAACCTTTTATAACTATGAAAATGTATCAGATTTAAGCCGAAAGACTGTTTGTAGAGCAGTTGTGTAAACATTTATTGTACCCGATATATCGATGAAGCGGTTATAACGATGAAATTCTAAGGTCCCTTAGACATTGTTATAAGTGATGTCTACTGTAGATATTGAATCGCACAGAGAAGTATCTTTTATAGCTGTTGAAATTGCAAATAACATCGAAAATGACATTCAATTCAAAAACTGCAAGTTTCATTCAAATTTAAATTTTGTTTGTAAAAAATGTAGTATAGTGAGGGAATGATGTAGTATGTAGCATGGCACTGCAATATGTAGTAGTTTTGTTACATATGTAGTAAAAGTGGCAACGCTGGTCGCAAGCAAACATCTAACAAACAGTATTATGTTTACGTCACTTTTATGCGGATATATACTTCCATTGTATCCTTTATACTTTTACAGTTTACAACACTACAATACTCGTAAGTACAAATTTTTTGTTTAAATTTAACATACCTTCATGGCTGTTCATCCATATCTGTGCGGTGGAATTTTTTTTGTTTGTCACGTATGTTATCGGAAATACCCATTTAATTGAATTCGATTTTGTTTTCCGTTGCGGTATTGTTGCTGGCTCAGATGTTAAATTATAGTAATTGCTATCAGAACTATTGATAGGTTTTGAATTTTCAGGCTTAAATGGGCTTTGTGATAATGTTATATTATTTCCCGATCTTGAAACATTGATTAATGGAAATCCTTGTTGATTCATCCATAAACTCATCATGTCCTGCAATGAGAAAAGGAAAAGGGTTAAATTACACAATTAGCATTTGAATATTCATATGTACATTTGTAGTTAGTTGTAGTCTCTGGAGAATATTTTATTTTTCTGCCCAAAGTCGTATTTGAGTATTTTGAAATTCTAATTGTTTTAAGAAATAAGCAATTTACAGGAAAGTTGTATGTCCTGTTGTATTGATACGCTATACCTATACACTATACTATACTCTGTTGCAATATTAACCAAAATAAAACAAATAACACAGATTTCCTTAATTAAAGAATAGAAAATAAAGATATAATATTCTTGACATACATTTTCAGAGGCAAAATAAATAGCACAATTTGGTCCAATTCATTATCTTCATTACAAAATCTTACTGCCTTTAAATATTTTCGAATAGTTTAGTAAATATGATTTTAAAATACTAGTACTTAGTGAGGTAACCCTTACTGGCCGAACACAATGGTGACGCTGTAGTGGAAGTATGACGCGCTGTCAAAGTTAAAACACACGTAAACCCTATAGCGCGAACACAATGCGAAGCTGTTGCTGTAGTATGAATTGTATGGTGAAGCGCAAAGTTCAGCCAACTTCAACTTTCTACTACCACTACAGCGTCACCATTGTGCTCGGCCAGTTAGTTTTAATAACTGCAACACACACAGGGCTTATTACCGATACTAAGGCTTGACAACGTTCTAATCTAAAGATATGATATTCCAGACTCGGTGAACTTCTATACAAAGGTGTCCCAAATTTGTAGCCGCGGGCATTTGTATAACCCATTCCACAAGTTCTTAATCGGACTGAGATCAGGGGACTGTGCTGCTGATCAACTTAAAACATTAATAATTTGGGCTAGTAACCATTGATTTACATATTTTTCAGTTAGCTTTTGGTCATTGTCGTGCTTAAATTTCCATGTCAGTGGTATATCCCCCTCTGCATATGCAAGTACAACACTGCTTAGGATTTCTTTGTATTTAGTTCGATCCATATGATGTATCGGTCGCACTCTGTATCATGTAAGACCACACCGCATTCAATAATGCTGCCCCTACCATGTTTCAAAGTTTTCAGGATATATTGAGGATTCCTGGTTAATACTGCGTCTTACGAAGTTTTTTCCTCAGATACAAAGTGATAAAACTTGGATTCGTCGGTCCACATAACATTTTTCCTGTGACAGATTACGCCTTGACCGCAATAATGGTTTCTTTCTAGCAATTCGTCCGGTATATTTTTTCACAAAGACGATTTTTAAAAGTGTCAATCAAATAGCTATACGTTAATTTGTTCGATTTTTGTTTTATTTTACGATAAGTAAAGAAGGAATCAACTTGGCTTAGGCAAACAATGGCAACATCGCATCGGTTCTAGAGGTGGTTTTTCGTTGGCGGTTTTTACGAGTTTTATTTAAGACCAACCCTGTTTTTTGGCACTGGTGGATCGTACATATTCTACACTTTTTTTTCTTGAACACTCCAAGTCTCGCGCTATTCTTAATTTAAAAGCCTTTTATTCTTCAAGCCAAGCACACGTTCCCTGGAGCTCTCGGTTGAATGTTGTCCGCGTTATATTCTACACTTTTCTGGGCAAAATTTAATGACTTTTACTTTGTTATGGTACAGAAATTTAAAGTTAAAAATATGACGATACTTTACAGCGCAGTCCCACATTCAAATTGCTTATTCAAAACAAGTTATGTGATCTACCTGTATAAAGTTTCTTGAACGCATTTTCTAAAACTGTGCTATTTATTTTGTCGCCACTGTAGTTTATTTTCTTTTTGATTGAATTTGTTCAGTTCATTTATGTAAATAATTAAAAAAAAAAACAAGATCTTATACAAATGCCCACGTGCCAATTTACGGGTCGAAAACCCCAAAAGAGAAGTCCCATAATTTGACAACTCTGGATAGAGGGGGTAGGAGACAGGGCTGCCGAAGTGAGTACTAAGGGAGTATTCAAACTACTCTCTCAAACACTCCTGTGCTCCCCTCGTCATGATTGTACTCTCCTTTGCAGTGTTTTAATTTTTTGAAATAAGTAGTAATTCTTCATTGAATAGTACTTAAAAATACGCGATGACAAGCGGAACATGCGATGAATGCCGCTCAGATAAGGTGCAAGTTGGTACTTCCGGAAGTAAGGAGAGTGTAGCAACTGTTACAGGCAAACTGTTATCATGGTTTTACCTTCTATAAGCATGATTTGCGAAACGAAAAAGCAGTGAAAATGAGCCGGCACTCTGGAGCTGGAACTGCAATGGCCTGGAATCCCTTTGCGTATCATGGAAAAATAACTTGTGGATGTGGCTAGCACCCAAAATGAATGGGAAAAATACAAAGAGATGCTCGAACATGCTCTAGGAGCATTTCGAAAAATTCCATCGGGTGAAAAATAAATTTTCACACGGCAAAAACAGTCCGCGGATGGTTGCAAGTCAGCGGAACAAAGTGTTTACCATGGCCATCATGTAATCCTGATCTGAACCCAATCGAAAACATGTGGGGGATCATGGCTGGAAAGGTTTTTATAGAAGGGCAGTACAGGAATGTCAAAGAGCTAAAAACACAAATAGCTCAGTCATAGATCCAGATCAATGGAGAAGTTCTGCAGAACTTGGCACAGAATTTGCTAATAGAATTTCCGAAGTTATTGCGAGCCGATGAGGTTCTACGAAGTACTGACTTACATGGAAAGCCCAAAACTTCATCGTTTTAATGCTTGGATTTGTTACTGTCTTTACACATCCTTTTTATGCAGGAAAAGCTAATGTTTTTGGAGTTGCATGATGAATAATTGAATTTTAGAGATTTAATAGGCTAGTTTGATTTGTATCGTTTCTTTGTTGTACTCTTACTTACTTAGTTGGCGCCACAGCTCGAGGTGAACCTGGGCCTGCTTCTCGCAACCATTTGTGTGTGCGTGTTATATTTTTGCACAAATGGAAGGGACCTACAGTTCTTTGCCGACTCCGAACGGCGAGTTGAGAAGCTCAATCGAGACAAATGTTACTCTTTGATGTTTGTCAGACATTCGAAAGAGGTGGGCACTGTGAAAAACTTTTAGGTGTTTGCGGCGGGATTCGAACCCAAGACCGCTGGCTCAGTAGTCCGACGCACTAACCACTTGCGCTACGGTGCCCACTGTACTGTGTGGTACTCCTCTCAGACACAAAATACTCCCCTGTGAACGTCTAAAATACTCCCATTCGAATTTTCAAAACGGCAGCCCTGGTAGGAGATAGGGAGATAAGTGATTGCCATTCTTTAGAGAATCGGGGGCTTACTGGTGTATGTATGTAATGTACATGCATGTGTACATACATTATACATACATGTATTAAATATTATGAAGAACTAGACATTTTGCTTATCTAATTTTTATCGTAGTAAATTTTTTCAGCTATTTAAATAAAATAAATCATATATTTAGGTGTTAAAAATATGTAACGCACCGTTCTACCCCATTCAATAAAATACAAAATCAATAATTTACAGTATGTCTGTATGTATGTATGTAATGTATGTACAGTGCCGTTAAAAAAATAGCACCACCGATAGTAATTTTTCTATTTAAAAGAAAATCAGTTGAACAATTTTCTTTAGCTGCTACTGTTTTCCCGCTATTGTGTTTATTGGATTTTTTAGTTTTGCTGCTTCAAAAAAATGCTTCGTATCATGGCGCTATTTTTTTACCACAGCTGTACACATTGTATTTATAAATACTTTTGTAGGTACATATTTCTATATCTTACCTCAACGTTAATTCGGGGCTTTAAGTCTTGTGATTTATTGCAAGAGCTCCAAATGTGTTTGAGATCATCTGTCTTGAAGTAGTTTTGTTTTAAGAATGATTCCAGACATTTTTTAAATCTAGTTTCTCCCAATGTCGAATGTAAAATACCGAACACCGCAACAGTCTGTAAGTACAAGTAATTATTATTTATTATTTTTTTTATTTATTTATTTTTTTACGAATGCTAATGGGCAATCGTGATAAAATAAGGAGATATTGAAAAATATATATTTGAAAAACATTATTAAAAAAAAATAAAAAATAAAAAACTACAACGTAATGCAGTCCTGATAGTTTTGGTTCAATCTACACTTTTTCTCAATGTTTATGATTTTATTAAGATTTTTCTGAGTGGGGACAGCTATTTGTTAAGGTTTTTTTTTTGAAAAAGTGTTTGGAAAAAAGTAAAACAAAAAATATTTCATACATTTTTGAATTCGTGCTTTAACAAGTTTCATTTGCCATCCCACAGGATGTCCTAAAAATTTATTTTTTTTTTCACTTCCCCGAAAACTAGCCACAATAAGTTGAAATTTTAAGCTTTTTAAGGCTCTCACACACCGCCGCGATAGCGATCTATCGCAAAACGTGTATTCAAGTTTGTTCATTCACATCGAGTGCGATAGATATCGGCGATTGATTGCGATTAAATATAGTATCTCTATCGCAGCATGTAGTATTCTATCGTTTTGTGCACTATATTGGATGTGGAAAAGTTGATTTTTTATGTGAAAAATTATCCAATATTGTACGATTTGAATAATGGTGAGTACGAAAACGTCTGGAATGCAATTGGTACGGAGCTGGGGGGAAAGTTGTAAGCAAACAGTTTTGTTAAAATTATCTGCTAATGATTTTGTTCGAAGCAAATTATGTAAGACGCAAGCGGTTTTGACGATTTTTACAAAGGTTTCAATAAGAAGCTAGAGGTCTAAAAAAATATTCCCCATTTTGGAGATGAAAGCCCGAACGTATTTTTCACGACACTTGTTAACATGTAAAGACGGGTGTAATGTTCTTCTTTAGCCTTGTCTTGCTGTTCTGTTAAGAAACGGCCTCATCAAATATGACTTTAGAGCGAATCCTTCATATCCTATCAACACACTTGGTGTCAATACTGTTTGACCAGGCAAATATCAAAAGATCCTCTTTCAAAATGCTGTCCCATAGCAGATGCTTCAAAAATACCAGAGTCACTATTTGTCACATGTCCATATATTTCTGAGAACATAAATGAAACTGAGGTGGGGTCGATGATGCGCTCTCCCAGGTCGGTGCGTTACTATTGTTACATCCTAGTTTTAAAGTTAGGGTAGCTATGTATGTAGGTTAAGATTAGTTAGGGGTCTTCAACGAGTAGGCGGACCAGCTATTACGGAGCATCGTCTCCGAGAGGTGCACGAGGGGACGAGGGCCAAGTGCCGATGGCGCAATCAGGAAGGTGACCACTCGGGGCACTAGGCAACGAGTAGTTACCACCCTGATTACACTTAGTTTAGGTTTAGTAGCTTAGGGTATTTTATAAAAATAATAAAAAACTGATAAGTAACTATCCAAGTTTGAAAACTTTCCTTGGAATTAAATATAAGTTTTAGATTAGCTTAGTCATACTACAGTTAGTTTAAGGCCGAAAGGGAATAGTTCTAAATAAATAAATTTAAGCCTAGAGTGCCCCCTAAGGGCCTCGCAATCGCTATCGCGTCGGTATGTGAGAGCCTTTTAGTTGTGGTCTGTGTTTGGGCCACTAATTGCTACAACTGTTCCAAATTTCAATAGTCTACGTCAAATGGTCTTTGAGAAAAAGGCCTGTGACAGACAGACAGACAAATCGATTATGCCACCAGATAGGAAGTATTAGCCTTCTATCGTAGGTGGCTTATGTTAAAATTTACGATTGTTTGGAAAAAAACAATTTAAATTTCACATTTCTTCTGCTTTCAGCCGCCATATTTCAAATATGGCGGCAGATAGAATAATTCTGTCCCCGGATTCGGAAAGGGCAGAAAAAATTACGATAGAATATGTTTCTTAGAAAATAAAAGTTTACTGACTCACTAAAAAGCAAACGATTGAAAACAGTAAAAAAATGTATGCCATTTGGGCCGAAACGGGTGAAGCGAGTGAACCCAGTGACCAGTCCTGTGAGGATTTTGAGGTCATTTCTACTAAGGTGTAACAGAAACTTAATTCTGTTTGCCCTGGGCGCGTTTTGGCCTGTCGGCATGAGCTAAGCCGTTTTTTGGTACGGAACACTAAAAAAAAATGGCAATGTGGACAATATGATGTAATCAAACTTCTAATTACCTTATCAATATAAAATTCGTCCTTGTGTCCATTGTAATTTGTTGCATTGATAATGCTTGACCAACCTTGCAAAGCATCTATATCCATGGTCTTAGTGGTCAAGTGTAATATGTACATTTCTCTCAAAGGCCAATGTTGGTGTAATGAGGAAAGAATTAAAATTGCCAAATACTTAACCAATCCATCCCAAATAAGATTGTCTTTCAAAGAATTCGACGAAGTAATCCCTCCGAAAAATTGTTGGACAACAGCCTCAGCTATCCGCACAGTGGATAGTTGATTTTCTTCAGTAGTCGTTGATCTCTGATCCGTAAGAAATGAAATTTTAAGGCTAATGAGCCCCAACGAAGATATGATATTTTTTTCCAGCGATGGTAATGCTACAAAATCCAGTTTTGTTAATGGATATTTAGTGTTTAGCCACAATTCCAGATAGTTCATGACATCCTTAGCTGTGTTCATAATAGAATTTGCGCGTGTCAGCAGGTCTTCTGGGGCATAGAACGTGTATGATGGCATTGCTCTTTCTTGTTTAGACGAGTCATTTCTGGCAGCCCTGTTGCTGGAAGATGCTAGTGGAAGTATGGTGTTATTTAAAGATAACACCTTAATGTTAAGTGAATGTGTTAAGGAAGCAATGCTGCGAACAGACAATTTCTTTGTACTCTTTGTAGTGGTTTTTTCATTTTTGATTGGTATTTTAGCATTCTGCTTTATCACGCCTAAAGAACTACTGTTCGACTGTGATTCAATATTTAACGATTGTCTTTTGAAATCACTAATAACCCAACTAACGGAATCCGGTGATAAGTGAGGTGTTTCCATAAAGTCATCACGAAGCTTTAAAAATATAAGAAAACATTATTATTTAATTATATTAATAATAAAACTTAAACTTACCAATCCAGTTCCCATATAGAAACCAACATCTTCGGTCTTGTAAACGTTGGAGTTTGATAGGCCTATATGAAATCGATCTCTAAAGATTGAAACCCGAAATGGAGTACGGTAGTGTGGCTCGTTGAAGCAAGGAAAATACTTTCTTGCTCCATTTGGTTGGAAAACAGTTGCTGCCAAAGATCTATATAAAAATATGTATGTGCAAATTTAATATTCATTAATAAAATTAATTTTTTTAAAGGAGGTATCAATGCGTTTTGTATTCCTTTTAGTAAGACCTGTCAAATGGGTTTCAAAAAATAGGTCTCTCCATTTCCGTTGTTAGGTCACCAATTAACGTCTGTATGGTATATGTACCAAAATTCACCACAATAATCAGGGTGTACTACGAAATGCAGTCCGTCAGGGGTTGTGTTATTCACTATACCATGGTATTCATACCAGTAGTCTGTCCCCCACTTAAGAGAACAGTACAAGCGCCGGAAATCTTGAAATTATGAATTTTTGGCTAAAATAACCAAAACTAGTGTACACGTGCGAGAAATCTCACATGTAGAAACCTTACAACCATTTACGGATTACAAATGAAAGGGCTTCCTAGTGGATCGTTGTAGCAAAAAGTAAAAGCTACTTTTCGTGATCGTGATCCTGATAAATATTAAGATTAAATGTAAGCAAATTTTTAAGTATTTATAAAATGAGAGTGCAATTGGTCACTGACCCATGACATTCTCTTCCTTTGACACCTCATATTTATACGTGGAAATAGTGTTTTTTCGTAAAAATTTTACTCATTTGTACTTTTTTACAAGTTTTATTCCCGAGCTTTGTGTAAACATCACAGGGATGGGGTGTGTAGGTGTAGCTCCACTTCATTGGAAAGAAAATAAATTATAACTAGTCTATGTTCGATGAAATTCAAGCCAATCATTTATTTATCTATACGCATCGCATCTCCTCCATGTGCAGCAGTTGACTACGCACTCGTTCGGATTTTCGGTCCCCAATGGCAAGATCCCGGAATTACGCGCGCTTAAATGTTTACACATAAAAAAAAGTACGGATTTTGCCAGGGAACGAACCTGGGACCCCTTAACTCAATATTACTGCGTCAAAAGGAGAAAAGCGACGCGCTACACACTCAACCGCGGCGGTAATTAAAACTTTCCATCCAAGTTCTTACATAAATAATATCAACTTGTTGGTATGTACTATGTTCTGTCATCTCATAACGAATAAGAAAAATAGAAAAGAAACAAAAAAACAACAAAAAACAAAACAAAAAAACTCTACTACTATCGCCAACAGCGGGACTGGAAGCAATTCTTAACCTTCTGCCTTTGGATCTCTATATGCAGGAGACCGCGGCAAAAACTGCCCTCAGGCTAAGCCAGTCAAAGCACTGGAGGTCAAATGCATACGGACATGCCAAAATACTTGGCAACTACCTTTACGGTGACATCAACTCAGACTACACTGTCCCGCACTTGGATTTTGAAAAACTCTTCACGTGGGATTTTCCAAGCAGAGAGCAATGGGAGAGAAATGAAATACCAGAGAGCGCTAAGTCCATCTATACCGATGATGGGTCAAAGATGGACATATGTATTGGAGCGGGTTGCTTCTCTGAAGAACTAGGAATAAGCAGCTCCTTTCGACTTCCAGATCACAGCAGCGTTTTCCAAGCGGAGGTTCTAGTGACAAAGGCTGCTCAGTTGGTGTCAATGATGACAATATCACGTGAGGATATCAACAGCCAGGCGGGCATAAAAGCGATAGCTGCTACGCAAATAACATCGCTGGTCACAG
The DNA here is from genome assembly GCA_949775065.1 of Brachyopa scutellaris. Taxonomy (NCBI): domain Eukaryota; kingdom Metazoa; phylum Arthropoda; class Insecta; order Diptera; family Syrphidae; genus Brachyopa; species Brachyopa scutellaris. Next base: position 28,343,952 of record OX459113.1, on the reverse strand, counting down.
CGGGATATCGGGCAATATAGCCGCAGACGAACTGACTAGAAAGGGCTCAGCCCTGGATAGAGAACAAGTAGACGGGACGGTCAAACCACCACTCTGCAACCTTCGGGCCAGAATTGAACAAAAATCAGTTATTGAAGGGAACAATAGGTGGAGATCGCTAAACACCTGTGTGATATCAAGAGGACTATGGCCAGAGTATGACAAAACAAGAACTAGAAAACTCCTACAAAAAGATAGAAAGTCGTCAATACTAATTGGGGTGCTAACAGGGCATAATACCTTAAAATACCACATGAAAAAATTACGATTGAATGATGACGATGATGACATATGCATAGGATGTGGTGACGAAGAGGTACATGAGGATATACAACCCATTTCCTCTGTCACTGCCCTAACCTATGTCAACTAAGAAACAGAACCCTAGGCAAATTTTTCTTCGATCACATCGAGGAGCTTTTTCATTTGTTAAGGTTGGTTAAGTAGGAGAGCCGCAAATGGTACCTATACTACAGAAATAATATATATGATTTGAAATGGCAGCTGATTTCGAATTATTTCGATATTATCTAAGATATTAGCAGAGACAATAACAATTGTCTCTGATATTATTGCTCATAACTTAAGAGTGGTTGGGAACACTCATAAGTCTTATGAGCGCTCATAAATACGCACTAATAGCGGTTGGTGAATATGTAGGTTTATGAGGCTCTTAACTTATGAGCGGTCGATAGGTACCGGCCTTAGTGTCTTAGTTTAGTTAAAGAAAATATGAATTTGATCTTACTTAGATTGATGAATTACTGGAGTAGAAGACCGTACAAAAACATGCTTCCGCTTTAACTATATATATACGTATAGTTATAGGGTATACGTATACGTATAGTACATATATAATTTCATGCAAAATGTATTAAGAGTAAAAATCTATATCTATATCATATTATAAACATTTTTATTTAAGTACTAAACTTTAAATACAATTTGATATAATGAAAATTGACTAATATTGATGATATACAGATACAGGGTGTCCCAGTTAAGTGGTATAATCCTTAATGTGGAGATTCCTAAGGTTCCGGCGAACGAAAAATCGTATGACAGTGGGGTGTTCTATTTCCACCCTCTCCAAGAGATAGCCCCTCGAAGTGGAATACCTCTGATTTGGAGGTATCCACTTTAAATGATAGAATTCCATTGATTATAGCACGAATATCAACGGATCTCACGACAAGTGTCACGACAAGTCCGCTTGTGCACTGATCAAGGACCTCAGTTTTAAAGATTCTGAATCAACTATGAGAACAAAATTAAGAACACGTTAAGAACACATTAAGAACGTTAGGTATTATATGGCGATCAAGAGATCCATGATTTCTAAAGTAACGCAACGAAGATTCAATTCCGTCAAAGGAATGTCGACAAGCCTCAAAGCTATAGAGACTAAATTATATGACTTCATGAATCTAAATCTCAGCCCACAGTCTTTCGAAATATTAGAATGGCCACCAAACTCTCCGGATTTGAATCCGATACAAAACGAGTGGTCTTATCTTGGATTTGAAAACAGCTCTGGAATGTAGGGAAAATATGCAAATGGTTTGGTCAGAGCTTCGAAAGCAGTGGGACGCTATTTGCACCCAAATTGTTCACAGTTTTATTTACAGCATCCAACGCCGATTACGAGCTTTCATTCAGAGTACAAAATACATATCGAATAAAATGGTATCATAACCTAATTCAAGTTTCATTTGACTGGTATTGTATATAGTATATACCTAGGGATGAAAACAATTCGTTGGTATAAAACCAGATTGGTTATATTTTGGGGTTTTAGAAAACTGTCATCCATTTTCACTCGAAATGCAGAACAGGGGGGTATACTATTTTTTTTTTAACAATATTATCAACTTACCGCTGTACTCCGTTTGTGTTTTCATAATGATCTAGGTAAAATCCATCAGGTTCAAAATTTAATCTAGAATACCATCTCAAGTTTAATGTGTAATTATGTTTTTTTTTTAATTTTTCCTTAAACTCGATGAACAGTTGTTGTCTTGGTGGAAATTCTAACAGTCTTATTATTTTAATGGTATGTCCTCGGTTGCCGCTAACCATGATTGCCTTTCAAAATATGAATAGTTACAGTGTTGTTTGGTTTTTTTTTGGAAAATATAAAAATTACCCTTTCAGTGACATTTAGGTTTTGAGAGTGAATGATTATGTATTGTGTTTCCTCTTCAATGCTTAGCTCTATTGCTACTTGGCCTATAAAATTAATTATACAATTTATATAATATTAAATCATAGAAGATAGTTAAACAGAACTTACCTTTGACATCATATGTTGTCAAATTTGGATGAATTGTAATAGTATATGATAAAGGATTTACAAAAGTGGGTAGATTAACATCTAGCCATGGAAATGGATCCCCATTTGTTGCAATAGGCTTAAATGGTTCCGTATCAGTTAATGACTTTGACTTGACGTTGAAAGACTGCTGAGAATTACATGGACATGCTGTTTAAAAGAATAAATTAAATATTATTATTATAGGATTGGTAGACACCGTGTACTATATTTAAGTACGTATATTCCTACGACCAACAAAAAAGTTAACATCCCCAACCAATGTGCGCGTCCCCAGGTGGTGGATGTGGGAAGTAAGTATGTAGATAGGAATGGCGTACCTTACCATACACAATCATATGGAGTTGAGGAAACTAAAGAGGATACAGAATTCTATGTCGGAAAATAGAGCGGAGATCAACTGTATATCAACTGGACCAAACACTATGGACCTGCGGTCAATCCACAAGACGGAAATATAACTATTCTTACTGACGTAGGTGGCGCTACAGTCCGGGGTAGACCATAGCCTCAACCAACAACCCATTCCAGTTAGCCCGTTCCTTAGCTAACTGCATTTCAAGTTGGTTGACATCCTTTTCTACTTGTGCGCGCTACCTTACGCGAGATCGTCCTCTGCTGCGCTGACCCTCCGGGTTGGAATCGATTATTCTCCGAGCATCTACATGCCCTAGCCATCTTAAACGCCCAATGCGCAGTTTTTTGATCAGGTCGAAGTCGCGGTAGCTACAGTTCGTATAGTTCATGGTTGAATCTTCTCCTCCAAAACCCGTCAATGCAAACGGGACCGAATATCTTACGAAGCATCTTTCTCTCGAGGCGACCAAGGATATCTTCATCTGCTTTCGATAAAGTTCATGCTTCAGCTCCATATAGCCAAACTGGAATATTTGGGAAAATTAAACTAAATTACCCTCTCGTTGTACACAACGGGCTAGACCCATTTTTACCCATGGTCAATTGGGCATTAACCTGTAGATAATGACGAAAGTATAAAGAAGAAAGGACGTGCTTAGCCAACACTGGGATTAGAAAGCATTCTTAGTCTTGTCTGGTTCCCTTTATGCAAGTATCTGCAGAAAGTCAGCCCAAGGGTTGCAGAAATCAAATCAGATGCACATTCCAAATAAAAACGTAATTCGTGTAGAAAGTGCAGACTACCTGCTTGTATCACTTGCGAGCGTACCACTAAGAGGTTGTGGTTCGATCCCCACCCAGTGTTCAGTTACTTAGAAGAATAATCAGATTACAATACAATGGACCGCATAAGTGCCTGAGTGCTCGGGATGGTAATGCCTCCTACCACAACAACAGCTTGTTTCTACATAAATTTAAATGAACTCAACCATAATAACATTTGCGCCTACGATGCATTATTTAACCTTGAACGGACTGGGTTGAAAAATTACCAATTAGCACAGGGTGACTCTTAACAAAACACTTTTGATAAGTGCCCAATTAATTTATAATTGTTATTTTTTATATATAATGTACATGCATATAGTAATAATATATATACATACACTGTATGTACAATTGTACATATGTATATATCATGTATATCATATTCTCAGATGGATGTACATAGATTTCCATGGTGAGACCTGTGATCACCTATGGGACAATAGCATGGGCAAAAAGGACCGGTCCGACACCTACGAGAAATACACTAAATAATAAGGGCAGAGACTAGCATGAGAACCTGTCTAACTGCAGCACTGGAGGTGCTATTGGAGCTTACTCCATTGCAGCTGGTGGTGAATGAAACGGCAAATCAGATGTTTCTAAGAATGGTCAAAGGAGGAATAGGAAGGGGAAAATGCATTAGCCATAATGACTTCAAATTCTGGCATTGCCTAGGGATGATGGCATCAGGACATTTAACTTTTTAAAGAACTTCGACATTAAACTCAGTTAGAAGAAAGACTGGAACAACGAATCTAGAATCTACAGGCTGAGTCGTCATACCATTATATTGTACACGGTAGGTTCAAGAACTGAGGAAGGAACGCAGACGCGACATAGCAATAATGTCAGACAGCCAAGTAGCTATCAAAGCAATCGGGGCTCAGATCATCAAATCTAGAATCGTCTGGGAATGGGAATTCATAGATAAACTAAATAGACTGGCCGAACAAAACAACGTCAGCATATACTGGGTTCCAGGACACCTGGGGATAGAAGGTAATGAAGAGGCGGAAAAGCTTGCCCAGAAAGGGGCTGCGACACCTTTTATGGGCTGCGACACCTTTTATGGGCTCTGAACCCTAGGTAGGTAGAAGTGGTGGTTTCAATGGAAGAAAACCCAAATAGCGCGTCGAGCGCCATTTTGATACCACAACCTCAGGTGACCTGTTTGTTAGAAGGTAATGTTGGAATATTTATATCCATCCTGTGGAATTTAGGAAGAGGATCAGTTCTCCAATGCTTTTCCCAGATATCTCTTTAAGGTCATCGAAGAATAGCTTGCCCAGTACGCGTTGCCTGGCTCTTGCTAGGGCTGGACATTTGCACAGAAAGTGAATAAGCGACTCTTTTTCATTTTCATCTTTGCAGCTACGACAGAAACTGTTGTGAGGGATTCCTAGTTTGGCTGCATGATCTCCTATTGGCCAGTGTCCTGTACTGACTGCCACTACTCTAGCGATGTCTGCACGAGTTCTTAGCAGCAGTTCGTTTGTTTTGGTCCTGTTGTAACTTGGCCATAATTTTCTGGATCTGACGCAGTTTGTCAGACTGGTTCATCTGAGACCGGCTAATTTTAAGAAGTGTGAGATTATGTTGCCCTTAACAGCACCTATAGGAATATGAACGTTTTCCGCTAGTGAGCTGTTAAGGGCTAACCCTCGCCTGGCAAGTTAGTCGGCTCTCTCGTTTTCTTCAATGGCACTATGTCCTGGAACCCAGGTAAGCGTGACTCTGGCCTGGTTGCACAGGCGATTGAGTTGTTCCTGGCAACGATCTACAAGTTTCGAAGAGGTGATTGCCGAATTTATGGCTTTTATTGCGGCTTGGCTATCCGTAATAATAGCGATATTATATTTGGGTGTTGGGTCGTTTATTAAGTTGCGACGTGCTTCGAGGATCGCCAGTACTTCCTTAGTACAACAAAACCTTAGACTGGATATTTAACTTTGAAACTTTTTTTTAAGGTTATTAGGCATGTTTCTTTTGTAACCTGTAGGTATAGGCTAAACATGTTTCAGCAGCATGTTTACCTATGTAAAATACAACAAAACCTTAGCCTGGATAATTATCGAGTCTTATTTTTACTCTGAAACCTTTTTCGAGGTCTATATAGGGTACAAAAAAAATACGGCTATAGCAGATTAAAAAAAATACGCCTCATATGAACATAATACATAGGCATACATAAATACATATTTATAGTAGATAGAAAACAAAAACATTTAATTAACTGATTGTAATTTGATCAATACATACCTGCTGGTGAACCTCCATATGCTACAATCAATGCTGTCATTAACAAAGATCCACAGACAAGTCCTGCGACACATAGCGCTCGTTTTTGGGAACAAACAATGATGGTGTTTTTAGTTTGCCGGACGTTGTCTTCTCCACCTGCGAAGTTATATAAAAATAAATGTTTTCTATGAGTTTTATTTACATAATTTTACATAATTTAATTTTAATATCATCTCTTCACCAGTTTAATTCGAGGTGTTTATGTTTATATGTGTTGCAGTTTAACCCATCCATATAGCTAAGAATGTATAGGTACACATATACGGTAACCAAGTAGTAGGTCCGTTCGCGTACGCTCCCAGAACTACGAAAATCTACGAAAAGTTACGAAAACCCATTCGCGTATTCAAAAATTTCGTAGTTTTTCGTAAAAGCGAGTGCTCACCAGAGAGTAAGGAATTTCCCCATGCTACGAATTTTACCACAAGAGATTTCTTTGGACAGATATATGAAAACTGTCAAATCTGTCAAATCACATGCTTTTTCAATTTTTTGTTGTTCGTAATTTTCGTATCTTCGAGGGCAGAAAACACATATTTGGTGCAAAAAGTACGCGAACGTACCTAGTGTTTGTGCAAAATCGTTCCATTTTCCAGTTATCTGTCAATTGACCTTTTCGGTAAGTACTGGAAAAATTCGTTACCGAAACCAGAGATTACTGCCAAAAATTGTTGAATTCTCTTAATCTCGCAGGCTTACCATCATCGTACCGACTTTGGGTAATGGCACCGGGTTTCAATTCAAGGTAATCTGTAACAGAATGATTGAAGGCTTACATACCCCGTTTACCTTAATCGCTGCGCTAAAATTACAACAAACAAATCGCAAGGCAGGTGCTTAAAGCCTCGGTGCCGGCAACTATCTAAAGTCCAGCTGCATCCCACATGGTCAGCTGTAAGTCGCTAACTCAACCCTGACTGTCTCTACGTTTACATTAGACAGAAGGAAAAACTTCAAATATTTTTCTTTAATATGTATTAGTTAATATTATTGTGGACGACGAAGACAAAGTCGTGGTCATCAGCTAGTATTTGGTACCTACGTGTACAGCTCCTTTAGACGGACAAACTTTTCCAACCAAGCTTTTATGTTTCAGATTACATACATTTTACGTCCCTTTAACCGGAAACTCCCTTGATCGGACGCAGATACGCATATCTATCAGAAATCATTTAATTTAATTCCATTAGACGGACAAAGAAAATCCTCCGTAGCTTCACACCAAGTTTTTGGTTTTGTTTTAATTCGAATTTAAAAGAAACGTACTTGCTTACAGTCGCAACAGATGCAAACGAAATGCAACAGAAAAAACGCATACATTTAGTACATTACGGCACTTTCTGGCTCTAGAGGGCGCGCGCGGCGGTAAATATTATATGTGTAGTAAAACTGCTCCCTGTATATGTATGAATGAATGCATACCTATGCTCTGTTGTATTTTGTAGATAACCAAACTATTCGTACCAATAAATGCTTGGGTAGGCGAGGAAATACCGAATACAGAAGCACATTTCAGAAATCAGAAATAACCAAATTTCATGAACACAGCCTGCGCAGTTAAGTTAGTTTAGGTGGATATCAAATCAACCTTACTCGGTAGGATTCACTTAGTAGACCAAAGTGGGTCCATTGTGTTGCCATGTGAACAAAATCTTATCGATGTTCTTGGAACCATTTTAAAAGTCGAATACATTTCCATATTTTATTGATATTCGTTTGGAATAGAGTATTTATCTCTTGAACGGATAATTCCCTTACTTTACTTTGGGTGGTGCTACAGCTCCGGGTGAACTTAGGCCTGTTTCTTGTAACCATTTGTGTGTGCGTGTTATAATATATTTTTGCACGAATGAAAGGGACCTACAGTTTTTTGCGGACTCCGAAAGTCGAGTTGAGAAGCTTATTGACAAATAATACTCTTTGATTGCTTGTCAGACATTCGAAATAGAGTTAAAAAACTTGTATGTATTGGACCCGGGCTGGGATTGAACCCGGGCAGCATTGCGTAGTAGTCCAACGCACTTACCACAACACCACGGTACTCACAACAACAACAACAACTCCCTTGGGCGGACAAAAATGCTATCAACATCACTGTCCGCGTAACGGAGGTTACACTGTATGTTTGTATGTATATGTAGGTAATGGGTAGGCCATCTGTTGGTTTCTATTTAAAATTGCTACAAAACAACAAATCTAGTGCGCAAATGATCGATTGTCGGACAGTCATCTTCCTGGATCGGAACGGTACTGAGCATGTGTACTTGACGTCTGTTTAACAAAAAATAAATACTTGGTAGTAAATTCCAATGTTCCGAAGAGAAAACGAATTCGATTAGCAAAAAAAAAAAAAGAATTTAAAGTGAAAGTGCTATAAATGGGTCAATAATGCCGCCATTCATACCAAACACTTTCTTGTCAAAATTCACATTGTTTTGGCAACACAGCTCATACCATTCACTTTGGGAATAAGTTTTCAATATTTCTCAAAATTGAAAACTGTTTCTGTCAACTGTTTGAGCGCGAAACAGCTGCCAGCGCTAACATATCATATTAATTAAAAACAAAAACAAAACAGCAGATGGCCCACCCTTTACATATGCACACATCTACATACATACATGTATGTATGCAATTTTAGCTACAATTCATTGGCGTTTACATACTGCATAGGCACATCAACTGTTCAAGCCATCACTCTAGAAGTTGTAACTTGCTGTGGAACGTTTTGAAATATATGCAACATGCAAAATCGACTGATAGTTGAAAAGTCAAAGGAAGCGAATCAATCTTCAATCTTGGAAAACACTGTTTTAGTACTACCATATCAGCACACAAGCACCAAGAAAAATCGGAACGCTGTACCTTCTTAAAAAAAAAATGAAGGCCGAAGCGCACTGCAAATTCACATAGATACTATATGAGTACATATGTATGTATGTTGGCATAGGAGCATAAGCGATGCTTACAATCTATCAAATAGCACGTAGAATGGAGAACATACCACTAATTGAAATGGCCACATAATTTTTTTTCACCCACCTTCCGGTTTCCATAAATATTGCAGCAATTTTGCAGGACTGAGTAATGTCGAGTATTTAGAACACAAACATATACAAATCGCAAAGAAGTATCATTTTCTAGAAGTTTTATGTAGATACACAAAAATAAACAAAACCCACCTGAGAGAAAAGCAACATCGTCTAAGTCCGGGTCTGCCGCCATTGAAATGTATTTCCTTTAAGTAGATTTGATCTGTTCAAATGCAGCAGTATTATACAATTTTTTCAATCACGCAAACATAAAAAATGCTTATGGTATAAATTTGCAGAAATCATTTGTGTATGAACATTGAAAAAAAAATTGAGCAAAGCACTGGTTGCTTTAAGAACACGTTTTTTTGTTAACTTCAATTTAAACACATTTATTAAGATTCTTTATATTGTTATTTTATTTAATAAAAGAGAACTTCTGAGGACCGGTAAGATTCGTGCAAACATTTACTTTATTTGCAAGACAACACGCATTCAAAATATAAACTAAAATGGCTGAAACACAAACAGCTTTTATGTATGTACATAAATAAGAAAATCCATTTCACATTTCTGTATAAAGCTGCAGCTTCAAAAAATTGGTACATGCGCATTTAAAATGTACTAATTTCGAGACTGTTTACGTTACATTCTTAACCCTTAACTGAAGACATTCGACACAGTACCACGCCATCGAAAGGGATGAAGGATATTGCCTGGTCTAATCAAATATGTATGTGTGCACATATGAAAGCTTTCGGTGAGAAAAGCATACGTGCATCAAACTTATTTCGCACATCCTTTAATGCCTGTGAACTGGATGCGGCTATTTTATACAGCCTGTTTTATTCAAACAACAAAAAAATATATATACAAAAATGTACATGATGTTTCAGGAAACAAAAACAATATTGTGATTTTAAGTAAAATATTTTATACAATATTTTCTTTTGTATTACATTAAATAATTATAAAATGTTTGTATATTTTGAAATAATCTACGTGTTTTTATTTTACTTAATCCTTTACTGGTATACCTACACCTTTTCACAATTAGTTTATTGGGGACTCCACAGACCCCACTGAAAAAGCTTTAACTTGGGCAATTTGAAGAGATTTGTGTAAATATAACTGATTTTGTACTTTGTTGTACCTAGTTCATTTAGGAATCAAACAACAAAAGTAATTAAAATTAAAATTATTTTAAATAACATGCAATAAAGCTTAATAAAAGCTCTCAAAATTAAAGCATTCATTTTTCGATTACTTTAACTATTAATAGAAATACAAAATAAATAGTAATAATAGTACATTATGTTCACATATATATTTTTTTAAAACAAGCTTTTATTTAATGAACTAAAAATTAAAAAAATGGTATGGAAAGTGTATTGACCATTTTGGCCTGTCTGTAACCTTTAATATTTTATTTAATTTTAATAATCATTTCTTAAACGCCCCAAACTTCAGTTAAAAGTCACATATTGATGACTCAGAGAAAAAGATTTTACTTTTAAGCTCATTAACAATTTAAAATTTTCTTTTATTTATAGGCAGTGCCGGATTTAGATTTTTTTGGCCCTAGGCCCAATAACAGGTGCCCTATTTTACATTTCCTTTTACGTTACCTGGTAAATAATCAAAACAGACATGATGTAGTGAATTCAACACAACAAAAACAAATGCTATTCTAAATGATACATTATGAACATGCTTGTACTATATGAAAATGTTTTTTGATTTTTTACTTTATTATTTGAAATATTGTTTCTAGATTTGTTTTTAGGTACATAGCGCAATCTTTAACGGCATCGTCAAAATTTATTTTTCATAGAAAATCACTTTTATTGCAAAGAATAGATAAGCCTTTCCTGCTTCATCATGGTTCTTCGAGGACTTTTTAAGCGCTTTAATTGGGAGACTGATCTTTCCGCAGAACAATTTGTCACCGTCAAACTTAAGAATAAGCGTTATGCAAAATATAACGATGGAATTGAAAAAGTTCATCGGCAAGTTCTGAACTTAGATCTTCCGGATATTTTGGTACCAAATGCTGCGCTGGACACAGGCTTTAATTTCGACTTCTTCATTGGTATTGCAAAGAAAATTTAATCGTTTAGAAATTTTCCTATAAATCTTACCTCTGGATTAATTCGTATTTGCAATTGATTATCACATAAAAAGCGTTTATTCAAAACTTTTCCTTTGGGCTCAGATGGAGTTCGGGATTATTACTATCGTTATCCATTTTTTTCGAATACGTTTTCGTGTAACTATGTAGCTGCCATCGGGTTGAAGTACCTTAAAGCGTATTTTAATAATATCGAAATTTTCACGCATGTTCTCCAGCGGACAATGATTTATATAAATTCGCACACGTCAGTAGTGTTACGTCTTCTTTTTACAAAACTTTATTGACTTTTTGAAAACTTTGTAAAATATCAATTTAAACCACAAGCATAATGTATAGTAGAATTTGTTGAAGTGTTGTCGTGTTTTAAATTTTGAAGAGTAGGGTACAATGAGATGTAGAATTATAAATACATATTTGTATTTTACAGATATTGAAAGAATCATCATGTAAACTCTATTTCAATTGCTTCGTTTTGTTTGTGGTTTTTGTGGTGCCCCATCTGTCGTGATGCCCTAGGCCTGGGCATAGTTGGCCTAGGAGTAAATCCAAGGCTATTTATAGGTATATAGATACTGTATAGTTTCTACTCTTTAGTGTCTGATATGCTACTCGTCAAACCCTTTCATTTGATACCCATATTAAGGAGTTCGTGAAGATAACTGTATTCCACGCTCTTGGGGCGTCCGCCATATTAGATTCACTATTCACAACGTCATCAAATATATTATTTTGTATTGTTACCGGATTAATACACGTCTGCAACATTTCAGAATGATCGGATATCTGGAAGTGGGTGTAAAAGTTTGCCAGATTCGTCTCTCACAGAAAGTAAAGTTAATATAAAGCTGGTAATAAAAAAATGTGATCATAAAAAGGAGTAGGCTGAAAGCAAAACGTCTGGGACCTAGATTTTCGTAATCAGCGGATTTTTTCGGATTTTTTGGTATATCATTTATGTGGTTATACCCTCGGAAAAAAAATCTGAAAAATTAACGTTTTTAGCCCTCTATATCTAGCCATGGCTGAAAAAAAAAACGCTGCCAGACGATTGTATTGGATATCACGACGATAATACCTTTACATAGATACCCATATGTTTTGGTTATACATCCACGTCCAAAATTTGCTGTCGGCTCTTAGACTAATATTTTGTTGGTGATATGACGAATACATAGCGTTTGAAACAAATTTAAAGATGTGACGAATATCCGGATGTCGTTTAGAGAACCAATATTCGGCATTTACCACGGAAGCAGTTAAATTAACCGCAATAAAATGAACCTGCCACTGCATTGGATAATGACTTTAATATTCACTACTCTTTTATATATTTAAATGTACATACATAGATTAAAATAATGTAGAGTTCAATATGTATTCTTTAATAGCTAAATGATGTTTTGTGAATACAGTACCTTAAACCTCCAAATTAGGATACCTCTTAATTGGGTCATACACTCATACGTCGCATACCTCATACCATCGGAATTTCCATACACAGCACCCTCCACAATTGGGACAGTTCTAATTGGGACACCTCTCAAATGGGACGTAGTTACAGGAATAATAAAACAAAAAATAAACAATAAAAAAAATCCATATTTTAATTATAAATTTAATAAATCACTCTTTTATTATAACATATTTCTGGCTTAGTTTATTGATTGTAAAATTAATTTATCACTCTTTAATTATTACATTTTTCTGGCTTAATTTATTTTCAACAATCTGAGACTTGGTATAGTTGGAAAAGTAGGACAGCGATTTCATCAACTGATAACTTTTGGAAATGGGTATATTGGAGTCATAGGTGCTATTATTACAATCCACATAGAACCACCAGTTGCATTTAAGGATCGATTGGTCAAATAACGTGCTTTCGGGACATAAAAATGACTTCATGAGTATTCCATTATTAGTTACAGCACACACATGGAAGACCTATCAAAAGAAATATATTATTGTTAAGAAAATATCCAGTTCTGATCCACATAATAAAATATCGAAATAAATTTTGTTTTTGGATATTCATTGCTGTGGAAATAGAAATAAAATATTGATAAACATCTTTGTATATTACCATGCATCCCAGATCGATGTTTGCATATAATCCAGGGAAGTACTTTTGTTTTGTACAAGTGAAGTCAGTCGGTGGAAGGTCTACTTTGGACTTGAAGTTGTCATCGAAGTTTTTGTCATATCCGGATGGATAATATTCTTTTGGAGCGTTCATTACCTGCAATTAAAAATATACTTTAAATATACATAGGTAAATTTAATTTGATATTTCTATTTAGTTTTTTTTTTATTAATAAAATCACTTTTATGTGTACCTACTTATGCAATTATTAATCAAACATTCAATTTAATAATATATTGTTAATTGTATAAATGTATGCCTTCAGCAATGGGTAGGTACTTATTCAAAACGATTTCAGTGTCCGATAGAGGGCGCTTTTAAAATGAGCATCATTACCACCATTAAAATTCAATTTTTATACACAGTGAATGATATAAGCCGTACGTTCAAACGAAAGTGTTCGTTACATCGAAAGATTTTTTGATGGTGATAGAACTTAGCGTTACTTACGTTACGTTGAAATTTCAAGTTGAATGCATTCTCTTGAGGTGCCTTAAAGCTGGCTTTACACTCTCATTCTTTTACCCGATGTTCGTTGTTCGTTGTCGGACGTACGCGGAATAACGAAAGTCTAAATGACAAAATCGAACAACGTTTGAAGAGCGTTCGAAGAACGAACACGTACGCAAGAAGTTCCAAGCTGTTTGGAATTTTCAGTGTACGGTTTTACACAAACACGGAACAACGTGTGTGTAAATGACGATAACCGTAAACTGTACGTTGTTTTGCAGTGTCGTTTCAGTTCTGTATAAAGATGGGTGACTTAAGAAGTTTGGCAAGAGATTTAATAATATACCTTTATGTAACCTTGAAGAATTTTTATTATTGCCGCGCATATTTCTTGAATAATATTAGTTAAGGATGACGCAGAAATTATTGTTATTATTGAAATCGTTGTGTAGCAGACAGACGTTCATGTGGTGAAATAGATTTCCTTAACCTAGTGTTTGATTTTTCAATTAATGGTGTAACCAAATCAAGAAGTTCAATATGTATATACAGTAGAAATCGGTTATAATGATGTCGACCTTATAATTTCATCGTAATATCCGATAGTACAAAAAAAAAAAAAAAAAAACTAAAAAAGACGAAAAAGAAACACTTTATTAAAAAAAAGATCACTTCAAATGCAATGAAATTGCCGAGGAAAGAAATCGCTAATTTCCCATTATTTTGTACATTTGGTCGTGTAAAATAATTTTCTGAGAGAGTTGGCCGATGTTTGGATTCCAACATTTGAATTTGAATTTGAAGCAGCCCATACCAGATCCAGGAGCATAAAATGGTTTATTGTTGCGACTGCAGTAAGTGCTTCGTTTATAGATGGAACGTGCACTTCTTCGGTCTCCTGATCTGCAGTCGAATTATCGTAATCCTCGTCATCAGCATTATTCAAAAGTAATTCTGACACCACTTTTAATTTTTGAAATAATCTCATATTTTTTGGCAATGGAAAAGGATTTTCGCTTATTAATTGTCGCCATGTTGACAAACTATCTGTCCGCAGCACTCATTTTAAACAAAAATTAAGACTAACTGAATGCTTGAGATACATACCATAATATATATTTGCACACATATGCACGCACGCATAAGAAAATATACGAATACACAGAAATTGTATACTGCACACATAATGACAGCCTTGAGAGGAGCCTCAGATTCCGTTTACTTTCGCAAACATAAGAGAATGAAAAAATGAAATGAAAATAGCAAGCATGTAATATAAGAACACGTTTTTTTTCATCGCTATAAACAGTTTCTCGACCTAAATCTGATACAGTTTCATCGTTATATCCGGCATCGTTATAACCGATAACAAATTACTTTGATTTAAATGGAGTTTGGCCTGGACTTTGGAAATATATCGTTATATCCGGTTCATCGTTATATCCGATATTGTTATAACCGATTTCTACTGTATTTCTTCTGACATCCTTAAATAATTCCGAAAGTCATCCGGTTGCAGTCGCAATTCGTTCAGCATATTCATACGCGATAACTGCTTTCTTTTTAACAACCAGGGTTTGCTCCAACTGGGTCTGTTATTTTCTTTCTTTTGTTTAACAATTAATAGCGCCGCCACTGCCAATAATGTGTTGTTATCCATTTTGATAAAAACAGCCAGTGTGAATGCTTCTTCGTTGTTCGTTGTTCAGTGTTCGAAAACCCAGCAACATACAACGAACAACGAACACTGAATGAAGAACGAAGGTGTAAAACCAGCTTGAGGTGAATATGTCAGACAAATCAACTTCTACTTGTGTTTTGGTATTCATATTAAAAGCACAAAAAGCATGAGGAATGCACGAGACTGGCGCGCTTCTTTAAATGACACATTGCAATCACAATTCCTTGGGTCAACCATAAGCATATTATATTATTTTTAAAATACTGAGAATAATATGAAACAACAATAGATGTGAAAGAAATGTGCAATTATAAAAATTCACCCCTGGTCGAAGTCCAATCTGTACAGTTTTCAATGTTTTTCAAACTCATCTCAGTAATTCGGTTCGTTTTCAATCCGGTCGGAATTGGTCACATCACAGTGGTTCGTTTTATCGGATAGCAATCTTGTACGAACGTTCGCTTTTTAGAGATTCAATGCAGTTTTAAAAAGTGTTCATTATATCGAAAATTCGCTATATCGGCATTCCTTATACCGTACGTCCACTGTCCACTAATTCTTTAAATTGTCCTTTTAAGATATTGTATACATACATATGTATTCCCAATTTATCATTACTCACAAAATATGGCACATGTGCTTGTCACTTAGACACAGCACTCATTTGACTGCGAGAACGATTTTATTTACTTTGAATAAACATTTGATTATAGTGCAATTTTAGCATGAAAGTAGCGAATAGAATTTTGAGTTTTCGGTATTTCGGGTCTCAGGATTTCGGATTATCGGGACATCTAAGTTGCGAGATAATCTTTTCAAAGATAAAAGAAAACCTCGAAGCTCATAGACCTTCCTTTAAAAATGGCGCCCAACGTGGGATTCATATAACTGCAGTCAGGCTGTTGTTGCTGTAAGAATTGCTTCGACTTGATAATGGTAAATTGTTAACAGTGTTTCGATGTTCATATTTTCCATACGAGGGTTGATGTCGCCCAGACAATCATACTGCCATAAACTGTGTGGCACGCTAGTCGTTGGGATGTACATTTGAGGCGAAGTACAAACAGAAAAACTGTGTAAGTAAGTGGTTTTGTTTTTATTTCAGTGGCAATTTTTATGATTGAGTGCCAGGAAAATATGTATGTACAGGCACCAGTATTTAAGAAAAAGCTCCCCCATAAGGCCTGTCCTGACAATTTTTGTGGAACAGAGTGTAGTATGTTTACATATAGATGTGTAAATATGCTTACTATGTTATAGTGAAATAAAAAACTACTTACCACCATTACTTTGGAGCTCTGAACTGTATTAAATTTTGGTGATTGTAGCTTTGTACTCAATTTCTCGGTGCCAAATTCCTCTTCTTCAGCAGTCTGCATTCGATTTTTGTTATAGTTTTCATTGGAATACATATTATTCATTTTTTTCTGAAGACTGCTTGTTACATTCGTTAATCCATTGTACATGTTCTGTTGTTTGTCGGAAATGTTTATATTTATTAGATTTGTGAAATTTGTTACGTTTGCCTGCAAGTAAATCAAACAATTTGTCCAGGTACTTTGTATTAGATACTTTGGATACTATTACCTGTCCCATATTTTCAGGTAGGAAATAGACATTCGTCATTTCATTGTTATTCATTCGTTCAGGTAATATCACATCGCTCCTTCTAATCAAATTACTATCAACTTTTGGTATAGGTCTAAATGTGGGCACTCCCAGTGGTAAGAACATAACTTCCGTCATTGCTGATGAGTTCTTATTAATACTTCGAACCCGATTACCTTGGGATGGAGCAATTGCTGAGGAATTCAGCTTTGGCTATAACAAAGAGAAACGACTTTAATTAATCAGACTTAATTTAAACATTTAGTAGTTCTAAAAAATAATTCATAGAATCCGCACGTTCGAGGTGAAACTGTGTGAACGCAGTAGGACTCATATTAATCAAATATTTATTTATTTAATTAAATTAAAGGTGAATATTTGACATGACATAATATCATAACTGAGAAAGTAACTCTGTCTGTTACCTTTTTACGACTAAGCCGCTGAACCGATCATAATGGAATTTGGCAAAGAGATAGTCTGGAACCTGGAGAAGGATATAGGTGAAAAAACTGCCCGCTAAGTGGTGGTGGAGTGAAGTTATTAACAAATTCTATATTTATTGACTACAATGACTCATTTTCACAATATATCTTGGTTTAGTGCCAAAGCAGAAAATTGCAGAATCTGGATCCGATAGATGGTGCTGGAGATAAGTTATTAACAAATTCTATATTTATTGGCCAAAATGACTCATTTCCAATATATATCTTGGTTTAGTGCCAAATGACAAAATAAGAAAATCTGTACCCGATAGGTGGCGCTGGAGTCGAGTTATCAACAAATTTTTTATTTAGGGAAACAAACAAACAAAAAAAATCCGGATCTAGCGGACATGTTTCTTTCATGTTGAGTGGTAAAGAGTTTTATCAAATTCTCAGCTGCAAGACGGAAAGGTAGGCTCTAATTAAATAATTTTTGCACCGGATAACCACCAGTGGTGAAAAGTGGAGTGCAGTGTACTCTCTCCTTACGGACACCTCTCATAACCGGACACCTCTTATAACCGGACAGATTTCAAAGAACCGAAATAAATACACGATTTTTCATACAAAAAACTCTCCCTTAACCGGACACGGACACCAATTTTCGTAATAAAACAATGTGAGAAAGAGAAACATGAAGAAAGAGAGAGACTGATTCTACATCATAGAGAAGCCGAAGTTTGCTGAAGGAGTCAGTCGAAGTTGTATCTTTGACCTGGACAGATCGTAAAGGCGTTGATTTAAATAAAAAACATTTATAAAGTAAATCTGTACTTTAGTTGAATAAATTCAAATATTATTTTGTAAACTGTGGAAAAAGTTAATATTATTTTTTGAAGGTTAAAGTAACCACAATATAATATCGCTCTCTCTTAAACGGATAAAACATTTTTATTTGTTTTGCTCTCCTCGTCTTTAAGCTTTGCAAGGAAACGAAACAAAAATGTAAACTGTGGAGTGTGCCTTTGCTTCATCATCACGTTCGCGGACACATGATTTTCGGTGGGGAACGCTAAAATGACACACGCATATCACCGGCATTTTGAAAGATATTTTATATTATTTTGTGCGAATTTTGTATAATGATAAAAATGATTCCGCTGGTAACAGTGAAGTGAAAATTTGTCTCTGGTAGGACAAATAATAATAATGTGGGCACCGTAGCGCAAGTGGTAAGTGCTTCGGACTACTGAGCCAGCGGTCTTGGGTTCGAATCCCGCCGGAAACACCTAAAAGTTTTTCACAGTGCCCACCTCTTTCGAATGTCTGACAAGCATCAAAGAGTATCATTTGTCACGATTAACCTTCTCAACTCGCCGTTCGGAGTCGGCAAAGAACTGTAGGTCCCTTCCATTCGTGCAAAAATATAACACGCACACACAAATGGTTGCGAGAAGCAGGCCCAGGTTCACCTCGAGCTGTAGCGCCAACTAAGTAAGTAAGTAAGGACAAATAATGCCGGAATATGGCAGTTTACTGAATTTCTCGTCAGGGTTCCCGTCTTGTCCTAACATATCTAAAATTGTCATGACCCGCTTATTTCCTCAACCATTAACGGCATTATGCTGTCTTGTCCGCGAACGTGTTATCAAACAACTATGTGCATTTATAAATCCCATTGCATTTTTAAATAGGTTTGTATGTTAAGTGTATGTATGTTTGTATGTATGCATGTGTCATTTTACGCTTGATTGTCATAGACAGAAATTAGTATTTTTTGGTAATTTGTGTATATTACATAAAAGTGAATTGCTTTATAAAATAAAATGAATACCACATGTCTATTGTGTTTCTTTTTTAAAGAACGTCAATTTATTTTTTTCTCCCATAACCGGATACTTCTCATAACCGGACAAATTTCTCGGTACCATCAGTGTCCGGTTACGAGAGAGTTCACTGTATATGTATAGGCAGTGGTTGGATGTATGTATATGCAAATCTAAAACACATCCTCAATACCACTCTTCACGTAGAAAAGTTAATGGTAACAGTTTGATGGACTTTTCATTTCATTATTCCCCCAAGATATGCAAAACGCACATATGTATAATGTATGTAATTTTACTAACAAACATGGATTACTTACTGATACAACTCCAACTTTGTCGATGAAGCCAGTTTTATAGTTCAATGCTCGTCTTCTATTTCCTTCCAGATTGCCCAGAGATTCACCGAAACCGAGTTCATCCCCAAGACTAAAACCTTTGAATAAAATAAAAATTTCTTATTTAACTTTGTTTGTTATAATTTGTTTTAATTATGAATAGAATTTCGTATAAATATGAATGTATGGCACAAATTCAAAATCGGAATATTTTAATAACGAATTATGACTTATACGTAAATAAGTTTATCTCCGTAAAGATATGTATCTTGCTTCTTCTTTTTTTGAATATATTTTCACGCTCATCTTCATTTACTATTGAAGCGATGCACCATGCATCTCATATACATATGTTATTTATTCAAAATATTTCAATTTATCTAATAGAACGTTGATGACTATATCCCTAATATACCCTGAAAATACCCAGGGCTTTCGTTAGACCAAAAGAGCCATTTAAGTCCACAAAACACCGAACCCTCAGAAAGAATGATATCAAGAGATTAGTGGGATTTTTAACTTGTCATTGCCATCTTCGATATCACCTCAACAAACTGAATGTCGTCTCTGGGGAAATTCTTAAAGTCTCTACCAGTAAGATACTCAATTTCATCAAAGGAATTGAACCTCTTCTGGTTCCACTATATATGACTTTGCGGTACAAAATATCTTTACTGTCATAGCACCATCCGCAACTGGAGGGTCAGAACCCTTTTAAAGAAAATATATTCCTGGTATACTTACGGCCTTAGAGACATAACGAAATCGGCTTACCAGCAGCGGTAGCGTTGCTACATCCTACCTACACATACATATGTACATATGTGAGCTTAAGTTTCCTTCAATATTGAACATTAAGACTGCGGCCAGGAACAGGTTGGAATTGGAAGACCATTTATTCGCTTGCGTTTCCAAAATAACTCTTATTAAATAAAAAAAACATGACATTGTGTAAAATGAGAAAAATCCCGTCTCATGTGTGTAGATCATTTCAATAAGGGAAATTTGCTAAACCCAGCTCGATATTGTGAGTGGAAGATGTTTGAATGTCTGTTCGATCGTGCATTCCATTTGTTACGGGTGCAATACCGAGTTCGCGAGCAACCCTTGTTTTATTTTAATCAATCTCATTTCAATTTTTAAATAAAAAAACAAATAACTTAATGATTTTATTTTTAATTTAAAGTTCGCGACCACACGTTGAAAAGCACTGCTGTAGAGTATGGGCAATAGCACAGTATGCCAGAATCAGAGTATATCTAATATATCTAATTATTAGATATACTCTAGCCAGAATCTGTCAAAAGCTTTCTCTTAATCAAGTCAAACGAAAACGAGACCAGTTTACCCGAGGTGTGTTTGATGTTCATCTGGGATAATATTTTCTGTATCGATGAAGCCAACCGACTTAAATTTAATAATTAATTCATAAAATTTTCCCCAAGCTACAGCAGTCGCAGAATTGTAAAAAAATGCATTATTTTGGTAATGTATTCGCAGAGTTCAAAAAACAAGAATTCAAACTTTTTATTAATGCAATCAAATTTAAAAAAGACTGCTATTTAAAAAAGCTTAAATTGTCATTCTTTTTGAAGTCCGTGATTAATGCATTCAAATTTTAGCAATCACTGAATTGAAATCATTTTGAAAGTCAAAACATCATGTGAGTTGAAGTCAGCAGTGAATCAAATATATATATTATTTCTGTAGTACAGGTACCATTTGCGGCTCCCACACCTAACCAATCCTAACAAATGAGGTGTCAAAAGAAAGAGAATTTCCTGGAGCAGTCACGAATTGCACTTTCTTTATAAATTTTAACAAATCAACAAACCGATCAAAACAAATAATCTACACAAAATTAACTCCCAAAAGAATAAACACGTCCTATATGGTTTCCATGGGATTTCCATTAGTTGATGCAAAGTTTGGATTTTGGAATTTCTCTCGCGAGAGTTCTTGCACGGGCACAGTATACTGTATACTCTGTTCAACTTATATTTTCAGTACAGGCCTTATGGGGGACCTTTTTTTCAATCACTGGTGCCTGTACATGTTTTCACGGCACTCAATTAGAGAAATCGCCACTGATATAAAAACCAAAGCACTGACTTACACAGGTTTTGATTTTGTACTTTTCCACAAATTCGCATATATACATCCCACCATAGCATGACCCGCCAGCTCCTCAGTCGATGGCTGAATGATTATGTTTATGTGTGGCCGCCAATCGCTGTGTGTAAGGAAAATATCAACATCAAAACAGTGTTAATGCTTTTTCTGTGGTTTTGTCAAAGAGCTTTGCTTTGAGAACCAATAAAATTAATTTGAGTATGTGAGAGTATTGCCACATGTCTTTTGTAATTTCCATTTTTTTGTTTTTCTGGTGTTACCGTTAAAATGAAGTTCAACACTTTTTCGATGTTTGTGATTTGTAAAGAAGGTTATTTGCGCGAGATGAGTTTTGGTTGCGGAAACGAATAGTTACTTTTTTTTGCTTCTAGCCTATATCTCGTAAGCTAATCGTTGTCGATTTATGTTATAACATTGATACATCAAAATATGTACTCGAAAACATGCCCCTTACAACATACCAAAATTTCATCAAAATCGAGGTGGTATCCACTTTGCACACAACTATCCTTTTTTCGTATCAGCTGATGGTAGCCCTGCTCTCCGATTTGTGGCGATTTTTCATGCATACTACGGTAACCAAGAGAGAAGATGGACAGGTTTATGCAAGCTTTTGCAACCAGACTGAGAGGCAAACTAGGATGTTTCTTCCCTGTACTGAAAATATAAATTGAACAGAGTATAGTTCTCTTAAAATCACTTGAAGTCAGTGAATTCAGCAGAAATCTTTTGAATTCAATTGACGTCAGTGACTTCACTTGAACATTATTTGCTTCTGCAACCAGTTGAAGTTCGTAAGACTAGTCATTAACCGTTAAACAAATGAAGAAATAGACAACAAAATGAATATGCTTTTAATCGATTTGCCTAAGTATGTATACAATTTTCAAGAAAGTATAAACAAATTTAACAGAGTTGCTTTTTTTTATTTTACTTTGAGAAGCTTAACAAAAACAAACTGACTAGATAGACTATGAATAAATTATGCAAGAACTCAACTCTATCAAAAAAAAAAAGAATTAAAAAAAGTGTAAAAAACTAAAAATATTTAAAATTTGTCCATGCTATTCATATTTACTTTCCACTGACTTCAACTGATTTTTTATGAATTCACTACTGACCTCAACTTACATCAAGTGAATTCAATGATTGCTAAAAATTTAATGCATTTTTTAATTTTTTTTTAAATCCCAATATTTTTTAGAAAAATACTTCAAATCATTTCTGGAACTAAACTCTGAGCAGAGTTGTACTCCTTTGTGTTTTATTTTTATCATTCTGGCCGACGTTCATAAATTTAATTTAATTAATTAATTAATTAATTAATTTATTACAGTATTTAAATTGGTGCGATCAGTGACAGAGCACAGATCATCGATGTATTCAATCGATCGTACCTCCAGAGTTGATTAATTATACGGATGTCTTTACAATCGACCCACTTCGCATTAGTTTCCATAATTAGGCAGGCAGTAGATGCTACCACGAATTTTTCTCACCAAACCAAAGCAAACAAAAATAAAATGTGTGCGAGTGCGAATTAAAATTGGGTGAAAGGTCAATGTAATTTTTTGACATAGATACATTATGTAAATTAATATATAAAACAAAATGCGCGACTGCGAAAAGAATTACAAAACACTGGGTATATCGTATATTTAAATTAGAGAGGCTTAAAGCTTGTCTTATGCTGGCGACGACGATGGGCATTGAAAAGTATTTATGTGTTTAACTAGGTATCATGTTATATATTTTAAAGAGTAAAATTTAAATTATCGAAAATTAAGATTCTTGCTTAAAAATGTGCGGTATTACAATCGTAGACCCGCGGTTGAATAACATGAGCTAGTTTTGAAATGTGAACACAATTTCCCATTCAATTATTTTATAGATATAGAGTAACATTTCTATTCCTGACGCTCCATCGTTAATTTGAATGCCAAATAAGTTAACTTATAACTAGAGTCCGACCGAAGGCCATTTTTTGGCCGAAACCGAACTTCGGCTTTTTAATCACCTTCGGCCGAAGCCCCAACCCGAAACTGAATCTGATAAATGAAGCTATTATAAATTTTCTACGAAGGTTGAATCGCAATTTTAAGTGCGAGTTTGTGGGTGGCCGTTGCGTAGTGGTAGTCGTCGTCGCTTGTCATGCGGAAGGTTCACGGTTCGAATCCAAAAGTCTTTGAAGCATTTGTTTCTCACGAAATGAAAATAAGTTGATCAGTTTCAGAAGTTAATATTGAAACCTACTGCGAAGGCATAACACTGGCAGTAGGATGTTGGATATGGCTGAAGAAATTGATCGCCCAAACTATAATAAGAAACATCTGGAAAAAACTCCTGTGAATCATAAGCAAGTACAAAAAAAAATAATACACAACTCTCCAGCTATCCTGGATACCACCTATAGAGTTAGTTGAAATTGAAACTTATCATCTGAGTTTCCTACCACTACGTCGATCTGTCTGTCTTCAGTGCAGCCACTTCTACTTCAATCGAAGTGATTTTACTTCCCTTTTTTTGATCTACTACCTCACTTCGGAAAAAAGTAAAATACTTCACTTTATTAAAACCGAAGCGTTAAGGTGCTAACAAAACCAAAAAATGTTCAATTTTTAACTTCTCAGAATGGTAAAGTGAAGCGTTATGCTTATCAGGTAACCACTATTATATTTGGAATGCAAAGAGACATATAGGCTTAAGGCTGAAAACACACCGGAACAGTCAAAATGATTTTAATTTATAAGGTAAGAAAACGTTTTTATTTCAACATACACCAACCGAAACACAAAACAAATCATTTTACTTTTCTTGTTTTTTTTCTGAGAATTATCTTGTTTCTGAAAAACAAATGCTCAGCTACCGACAACGAAACTTGTTTTCTGTTTCGCCTTGTTTTTATTGTTTCGTCGTTTCCAGTATGTGTTGCGCCAAAAGCAAGTGTGCAACAATAACAACCGACAAAGATGCTGGTTTGAAACATTTTTGTGTCATTCGGTGTGTGTTGGCTGTACCTATGGAAGTCATGTATTTTTGACAATCGGTCATGAAGCGCATCGAAACAATATCACGTGTTTTGTTTTGCCTGCTTTGTCCTGCGTTTTTTCTCATAAAAATCAATGCACCAACTGATGTGTCATTAGGCACAAGAAAACGTTTTGACTGCTCCGGCCCCGGTGTGTTTTCAGCCAAATTGGCTGGCAAATGGCTGGCAAATGCTAGAATTTGGCTTTATATCACACAACCTTTTGTATCACTTCACTTTTTCGGATCTTACTTCCTTTTTCACTTCACTTTTTGAAAATTAAGTGGCTGCACTGTCTGTCTCTCGTTCTCGTCCTTCATGTGCTCGCGCTGTGTGTAAACATTAAAAGGGTATTCATATCCCCTTTAGCGTGTGTAGATTAAAAGAAAAGAAAAAAAAAGTTTAGTCCAGAATACCTTAACGTAACAGCAAGTCTCTCCTCGGATGAAATTATTTCCACAACATTTTTTCGTTTTTGTATAATTAACGATATTTTATATAATATGCATTCATCCGTTAATATATTTTTTTTTTAAAATGCGAATCTCAATCACACAAGTTAGTTTATAATTATTGTAAAAATCGGTCCTTCATGATTTTTTCAAAAAGTTTTGAACATTTTGAGAGTACGAACTTGTCTGTATTGACGCATGGATTTCGGATTACCTTTTGCGAATACAGTAATAACTTCAGCAACTCTTACCGCAGACAGAAAATGCCCAGTGTACATATTTATTATGAATCTTAAAATGTCGGTTGTGATGCCCTCAGATGTACATGAGTATTTCTTGTCGAGGGGGATTCCTCCTCCTCCTCATCCATGCAGCTATGGCAGAAGTCATTGGCGAGGATTCTCAACCTGTTAGCATGTCTGCCTATTGCGCAATGACCTGTCAATACGCCCACTATAATGCCGATATGTGCTCTGCTAATTTTTAGCAGGTTGCACGTTCTACGTTGGTTTAGCTGCGGCCAGGTCTGTCTGGCACAGCTGCACGTGTCAAGATTACGCCATCTCTCATTTGCCTGTTGTAGAGCTTATTGTTTCTATTGGTACATGGGGTTCACTTTCCGTGATAAAACTTTCCAGTTTTGTACCTTTTCTGGCTAGCTTGTCTGCTTCACAGTTACCTGGTATATCGCTATGACCAGGAACCCAGCACAGCGTGAGCAGGCATCTGCTCGATATCTCGTTTAGAGATGCGCAGCAGTGCCTAACCAATTTTGATCTTATAATTGGTGATTCGAGAGCTTTTATAGCTGCTTGGCTATCGGTGTAAATGAAAATGTTTTCATCGAAGCCATTCAGCGGCTTCACGAATAGCCATCACTTCCGCTTGAAAGACACTACAGTGATCTGGTAGCCTCAAGGACAAGTTCAGGCTGAGCTGGCCCGAAGTTCGGATATAGGTTGCACATTATTTTCGGCGGCACAATGTTTCAGATAAGTGGCAACCGAAACAAAATAATTGTAGTTAACAATGTCTTTCGTGTTCAAACTAGATTATTTTCTGCTTCAAATTTGAAGACACCATCTCCACTCTTTTTTTTACTAAGGATATTATCACCAACTTCCACTTGTTCTACTCTCAAAGGACACATCAGCTTGTAACTGCACTTCTACAACAGAATTTTTGTCGACACATTCACAAGTTTCGCGAAACGAAACAAAAATTTTATTTTTACAGAAAACAATAAATTCAACATTCAGCTTCGGTAAAATCTTCGGCCTAGTTTAGCCGAAGCCGAATGTTTTGCCGAAGGTTGAATTTTCAGCCGAAGTTGGCCGAGGCCGAAGCCGAATGTTCGGTCGGACTCTACTTATAACATACAAAAGAAGTACAACGATTGAGGAGTCCCGTAATTTTCTCGCAATTCTACCAAATGATTACGTTAAGGACATTCATCAAAGTTATGTAATAATAGCGCCCAACAAATATTTTTGAAATTCGTTTCATGTAAGCTTCGCAAACTTTCGAAATAAAATAACACCCTTCTTATCACGACTAAAGAATGTATTCTTAATATGCAGGTATTTATTATAGTAAAAATATTATTAGAATATACTTTACCTAAACCGAAATGTGCTTTTAAGCCTCCCAAGTTCCTTACACGAAATAGGCCCGATTTTTTAAAGTTGCAGTTTAAAATAAACCCAAATTCGGATTCCAGCACGCATGTTGCAGCCGCCATGTCTAGAAAATTAAACAAAGAAAATATAAAAATATAAATGTAATGTATAACTGATAAATATAACAACTGGTGTGCAGCATTGTTAGTGATTATTCTTAAATATTAATTGAATAGTTATTATAATGTTATTACATAATTGAATATTATTTTAAATTACAGCAATAAAAAAAAAATTAATTGAAACATCGCACTTGAGTTCATTCTAGGCAACTCTTAGAAATAAGTACTCGTTTTAAGGTTGTACCACATTTTCAGTCAGTTCTTAATAAGGAGCTCTCGAGTAAACATATGTTTCAAAAAAAAGAGATTTTTTTTATAATATAAAGTGGTAACACACTTTAAGGGTTTGTTGCAATGAAAGTTATTTTTGCTATGAATTGTTTATCATACTGTCGAGGCGGCGCGCGGCGCACGCAAAGCTCAAATTCAGTCTCTCTTTTTCTTTAGTTAGAGTAAGCGAGGTACATAAACATGCAGTCGCAGTCACGGTTGCCAGATTGGGCGATTTATCGTATTTTGGGCTATCTTTTTTCAAAAATTACGATGAAAATTTAAAAGGTAGTAGCCCAATGCAATTTGGGCTACAAATATTTTCCATTTACGATCTTGGGCGACTTTTTATTTATAGTTGGAATTCTTTAAAGAAGACATACAAATTTGATTTTAGTGACGCGCATTTGGACACAATTTGAGATATGCTGTGGTGAATTGCTGATCGCCTTTAGAGTATCTTTTGATCACCTCAGTATTGGCCCCTATAGTTGGTTAACAGGCGTAATTGCCGTAACTTGAGGACTCATGAAAACTCAGGCAGTAACGCCGAAGATAGCTCAAATAAATTCTGATTTTATTCTACGATTCCACTTCACACGTTTTCGTCACACGTGCTTAGTTTGTGTACGTGTGCTTTACAGTTTACAGTGGTGGTTGATACCACCAACGCAACGTGATAAATGCTGCGTGTAAGTTGATTTTTGGAGATATGTAGGTACTGGTCATTTTGCTATGCAGGGGCCCAACTATGTACCTCGATTCTACTTTTGATTCTATTCGAAAGTTGTTTCCGATTCTACTTTCAAACCGCACTACGTATGATATTATAATCGAACGTTAGTAATGCCAACTTTTTCCCACAAAATTTCCGAATTTCGAACGAGTATCGCCTTGTGTTTGACAGATAAACTAAAACTAAAGTAAATAATTATTTATTGTGATTTGTGAAATAAGGAAATAATAATAGGTATACTACACATATTAATATGGTGCGTGTCGCATTTTGGTTTTTAAACGAAGAAAACCAAGATCGCAGTGGTCAAATTGAGAAAACACGAATTCGGGATAAATCCAATGTAATGAATGGAGCTGTGTGAAAGTGTTCGTTTAGAATATGTACATTTAATAATCAAAACATTTGTAATCAAATGATTTAATTTAAGTTTAATAAAAAAAATGCCAAACTTTCAAAAGATGACTTTTTGTATTTGCTGTACGGATTTTCGTCTAGCCTCCGGGGTTCTCAAGTATCCTTTGTATGTATATATTCCACAAGAATCTCAAATTGAGACATCTTCTTGTTTGTTTATTTTAAATGATTACCTACGCACAAAATATATTTAAGTAGTTCTATGCGATATATAATAGAATATGACAACATTTTTCACCTACATTTTAGAAAATTTCGCAGTCCGGCAGCTTGCTCGCAAACACATTTGCATTAGAACGATTATTTGCGAATTCGAACGATTTTGACATTTACTTTAGAATTAGGTAGTACCAAACTTCCGAAAACAAATATGAAGCTCGAGATTCGTTCGATCTTCGAATACTAGAATTATAGAGTACGCATTTTGCGAATTCGAACATTTTTATTGTAGAATCGAGTTACATAGTTGGGCCCCAGTTACTATCTCAAACCAGTAAGTAATGCTGTTGTCGAAAGGGTATTTTCAGTTTTAAATGCCGTAAAAACCAAATCTAGAAATATACTGTCTTTGGCATCTCTTGGTGCAATTATACGCATAAACATTGATTCAACCGTTAAAAACATACAAATGTTGCAATGACTTCGAATCAACACCACATATGGTAGCTAAATGTACATCAGAAATTAACAAGAGTAATGATGATACTACCAGTGATTTTTAATTTTTAATTAATTAATTAAATATCATTATTAATTATTTATAATATTTTTGCTAAAAAAAACTAAACATGTTGCCTTCAAACGTAACTGCCAACACTTGGCTAATTTGTAAACATAGAATATTTTCAAATAATTACAGCCTGACTATATTAAATAGTTTATTCATTTATTTTTCGCTGTTTCTAAAAAGAGGTCAATTTTGTCTGAATATGATATAAAGGAACTTTGAAAAAAAATCTATTTCATACGATATTTGGGCTACTTATTGGGCAACGATTTTGGGCGACAAAATTTCTAAAATTGGGCTCTTAAAGCTCTGGAGTTTCTGGCAACCCTGGTCGCAGTTAAGAGGTATAATCCTTCAACTGGAGATTTCTGAAGTTCTGGCGAACAAAAAATCGTATGGTGGGGAGGTCTATTTTCACCTATTTTTGCATGAAGTCTTCAATATTTTGTATGCGCTTTTGATTGCCTTTCCAATATTTACAAAACTATTTTTGTATCTGTAGTAGTTCAGAAGTTATACCATTTAAAGTGGTCTTACCACTTACTTTGACGGGCTATAACTTGAAGGGTGGTGGAAATAGACCCCCCTCTGCCGCACGATTTCTTGTTCACCAGAACATCAGGAATCTCCAGTTAATGGATTACACCTCTAAATTGGGACTCCCTGTATTATCCTCAAACACGAGCCATGTGGGAAACCGGAAATGGTAATTAACGACAATGTTTTGAAAGCTACGGTAGATACAGACGCAACGAAAATCCCCATGAAAATACAGCTGAACGCGGCACAAAAACTACGCCGCATAGAAATATGTGCATCGCTGAACATAAGGTACCAAAATGAACCGTTCTTGCGCCGTTTTCAACCAGGACAAACGATTAATGTAGTCAAATATTGTGAGAAAATCGACTAGTGCATGTGAAAAGCAGTCTGCGTTGGGAAATAAGCATGGTCTGATCTTATTGCATGACTCACCCATATCTCACGCGTACCGGTGGAAAACTTCTACTGTCGGGATTTGAAATTCCTGCACAAACACTGTACTTTTCTGATGTTTCTCCAACGGATTATCACATTTTCCGCAGTCTGACGTCATTTTGTTGGCAGAAAGTATTCCGAAACCGAGCAGAGCTCACAAAAGTTTTTAAAGACTTAAAACAAAAGTAATAATGGACCTTGAATCACGGCGGAAGAAAGATATATGTATGTATGTAGATGCTAACGGTTCATTTTGAAAAATTAATTTTGGCTTTTAAATTTGCACCGCAAAATCAGACATTTCATATGATACAAAGTAATACATACATACATACATATACATATTAAAGTCAATATAGCTAAAATAAAAGATCTGTGAATAACTGTACAAACTAATTAAAAGTATAATTTTTTTTCACGTTATTTTGCGTGTATTTAAATTAATGTACTGTTTTAAGCTTTAGATACTTTTTATTTTGAGTACTTTTGCCTATTTTGTAGATTATCACTTCAATATTAGGCGTGTTTTTTTTTCAAACCCACATACTCGTATATAGAATAAACATGTATTAGCAGCATGTTTTCCATGTAAAATACAACAAAACCTTAGACCGAATAATAATATAAGATTGCGATCGCTAATGTCTAAGATAGTTGTTGGAAAATTTGTATCGAGGGCTAACGAGGCTAACTAGATCAACACTGTCAAGAACAATGTTCACTTTTACACCATTAGCGGCAATTAAAATTACATTATTACAAAGTCAAAATTAGTGTTTTGGTAAGTATAGTCGACATAAAACCCACTTTATCGTTATCAGCTCGTAATATGGTTCAAGTCACCCGAATTTTTTTTTAAATGTTCAGCATTCACTTTGGGTGAATCACATCACATTTCACTATTAAGCTCTTTCTTATTTTCGAGATAGTTCCAGGTGTAAATTTTTGAATTCACTGGATTTGGCAGGAATGTAACCACACAATCTACAATTAAAAGTCTAAGCACTAAATACTATGCTTCGCAATATGAATCAACCACGACTTTGTAATGGAACCAGACTTGCAGTGAAAAAGCTAATGAACAACGTCACCGAAGTAACTATTTCGAAAAATAAATTCAAAGTCGAAGCCGTTTTGTTTCCCGAATTCCAATGATTCCACTTTGTTTTTCTTGCTGCTGCGATCACCAGCATTAAGGCACAAGTCACAAGCAGCAGCGAATTTATTGGAATCACTAAACTTGCACCGCGCGAACTCGCCAAGCGCCCTTTTCCGACTAGATAGATACATAAAGAGAAATTAACTTATTATGTCTATCTCACTTGGCGAACTCTATGTGCAGTCCTACTTTTATACTAAATAACCCTTTGAGTAGGAGGGATTTCCCTACCCAATTAAGCTAAGACCAATAATTGGTTTGTATCCGTATTTAAATAGGATTTTGGTTGAAATCCTGGTTAACTTGATAAGCATTCTCTTTTCCTCACCCGCACCCATCAAAGTTTGAATTCATTAAGAATGGTTAGAGATTAGAGAGCATTGAAGCAGCATCTTACCAATCTTGAGTACAAAGAGTAGGAGCTCAAAGCTTTGAGTGCAGCAGAGAAGATATTTATTTAAGCGCCCTTGATGGCTTGATGGAATGGACCTACGCTCCTCGTGACAAATGATACTCTTTGAATGCTTTACAGACATTTGAAAGAGGTGGCACCATAACAAAAACTTTTAGGTGTTTGCTGGAATTGAAAACGGGTAGCATTGCGTAGTAGTCCAACACACTTACCACTAAATCACGGTGCTTGAAACATGCTGGGAAATATTCCAAGAGGCATACAGATTCTAGTAATGGACACTACCATGACTAATAAGGATTAAAGAGAATTATAATACTTTAATAAGAGAGTGACTAGAAAATAACTACATAGGCTGTACGTCAGAAACCCTAATAAAATAAACCACCTTAGGGTGAAACTCCAGAAAGTGGCTAACACTTGCCCTAACCCAGTAGCGGCGTTAGGTTGGGGCGGGGTTGGGCGACCGCCCAGTGCACCTGACATAAAGGGGCGCCGATCCAATTGCATATTGTGCCTTGTTGCATTTCGGCAGCGGCCAAGCCACCTGTAAGAGTCTTAAATTCCCTAAATCTGGCGTCACAATTACTAAGTTTACAACACTGGGACGCGAGTACTGATATACATTTGTTGGGAATCCCCGTCAATAGACAGAATTTATTATTTATTCCCTTTTAGCATTGTATTCAAAAAGAGAACATTATTTTTGACTTATTCAGAAGCGGGACACAGCTCATTACACCTGTGCACTTGAAAATAATTCGAATCCGTCACATTGTTTCGGGTACTTCAGAGGTTGTTCACATTGTTTCCAGCTTCCGATCACTTTGGATTATATACTATAAAAACGCAGTGAAATAAATTGGGGAGCAAGAACAAGTTGAGTTTAAACAATCCATCAATGGACATGTATCTCGATAAATGCACAGAAGCGTTGAAAAAAGACTGCGCTTTCTTGAAAGAGTATAGAAAGAAAGGCCTTAAAAGCGCCATTTTAACAGCGAAGCAATTAACTGAAGAACTTAAAATTGAACTTGTATTTAAAGCCACAACAAGAATGCGATGTGTTAATGCCAAGCTGGTAAAACTGCCCGCGATGAGCCTACAGCTTCTCCAGAAAATTAATTTGAAATTAGATTTTTCAACTGTCTACTCAACTGAATGATTTGAACAGTTAAATTAGTACTATGAATCTTCGTCCTTTTTGTATAACATAAAAAAAGATTCCAGAAAAACCAGACCTTCTCAAACTCTGTGATGATCTCCAATTAAAATTAACTGTAGGCCGGAAATCAGTTATAAATGGTTGCATGTTGTGTGACGAACTCATATTCCGATCTGGGATCGACAATATCTCAATATAGATTGACAAAATTGGCAGCTTTGTCAATCGAAAATGAAATTGAAGAAGAGAGTTTGCCGATGGAAAGGCCAGAAAATTAAAATTTTTTTAGTGGAAATCTCGCCCAGGGCGCTGGTAGTGCTACAACCGGCACAGCCGTAGGTGAGTAATAGTAACGTAAGTAGGTAGTGGGGTGCTGACAACACCTCACCATGATTTCACTTTATTACGCTTATCTTCTATCTGGTAAGTGGTTCTATGGTGGAATTGTCATTATGATATCGTTCTGGAATGGAACAATGTTAAAAGAATTAACTTTAAGACCCCTTTATAGAGTTTTTAGTCATCCTTTCCAAAATAGTGCTTTCTGTATTAATTTTTGAAACATTTTTTTATTTTTTATCAATTAAGTCCGGCTCTTCACTTGAAACTTCACTTATATAGTGTCAATAACAGTTGAATGCGTTCCTAATCTTTTTCAAATTACCTATACAAATTCACCCGGTAAAAACAATTACACAACTGGGTATGTGGGGTGTTGACAGCACCCTTGCAGCTTCTAGAGTCTGTCACGGCTTACTTGTGCAACCAAACTTTTTTAAAAATCTATATAATCCGAATTTTTGAATAGAACTCCAAAAGTTGTGCCAGTATTTAATAATTTTCCTATAGAAAATATTCAAAACTAAAAACATTAACCCAGGTAAATACCTACTGACCGGGTGACGATTAATTCGGCCGTGATCTAAAGACTACTTTTTGTTTTTGTTATTGGGCTTGAATTACCTACACATATACGAGTACCTATGGAATGTAAACAATAATTTAACTACCAAAATAACCAAAATATACTATGTATATTGTGGGCTTTATATTTATAACATTATCATCTAACATTTTCGTTGTTAAATCTCTGGCAACACTGAAAACCGAAGAACTCTCATTGAAGCACGAATTTTAACACATTTGTTTTTCTTTTTAAATCTATTGTCAGTAGCCAGTAGGTATCTGCTTCATTATAAAGAGAAAGTGTTATTCACATTCTTCTCGATACTCTAACTACGAGTATAAACACATGTGTAACTAAGTAACTAGGTCATCACTGATTTCGTTAAATGTGGGATATTAGTGTTGCAAATTTTTAAACAAATGTATTTATTACTTACACACGAATTGTAATAAAGCCAATCCAATAATTAAAACTCGCATTTTCTCACAGTTTTTTTTATATTTTAAAATGGTAAATAGGGTTTGAATTTTTCTTGCACTAACCAATTACTTATTTACAAGAGATTGGGACACCGAAAAGTAATGGCAACTATTTTATATTTCACAAACAAATTTAGCAACTAAAAAGAAAACTTTGATAATCAATTTTTTAATATCTTAACACACATGTTCTTTTTCTTTGTGATTAATGTAGATGATATATTAATATTATTTTAAATTTAAGTAAATCATTCGAATAAACATCACTTCACTTCCAACATACTAACTATACTGACTGACCGCCACGCCAGATACTCTGCTAGTTTACACAAGGTCGCTATTTGAATTCAATATGAGGCTGAAGAAAAGAGAAACTTAGAGGTATACATACCTTCATATGTATGTACATATATGTATGTATCTACCTACATTAAAATTGCATTATGTACAAAGTCATCACAGAGGTTAAGGTAAAAAATTATTGTGCGTACCTTTATGTACATACATTACATACATATCTTTACTGCGTTAAATCAAATAAATTTCTAACACGAATTAGAGTTAATTGAAGGTAGTTAATAGACAGGGTGCCCCAAGATTTAGGCCGGTAGCTATCGACCGCTCATAAGTTAAGAAGAAACCTATTCACCAACCGCTATTATATTAGTGCGTATTTATGAGCGCTCATAAGATTTATGAGTGATCCCAACCACTCTTGAGTTACGAGCAATAGTATAATATACTATATACTATTTATAAAGACGTAACTACTTTTATGTATGTTCTGGCTAATCTCGGGAACTACTGAACGGATTTTGATAAAACCTTCGCTAAAATATTTGTTGAGTTTCTCTGTAATGGATTGCATATATATTATCGTGCTTTATACTTTTAATTATGCTTTTTTATTTGTATGCTTACAATTTAAACACTTCCATGCACTTTACGTGATAACGCGTGCACCTATTTCAATGAAATTAATTTGGTTGATTTCAGCATTTCTTGCCAAAGATTATAAGGTATAAATCATTTTCCTACGTTACCTAGAAGCCGCGAAATAGACATAAATAATGTGATTATTAATGGTTTTAATTAAAAAGCCCAGAAAACCATTGAAATTGTCCGTCAACCTGCTGGGAGAGGATCACGTTGTTGCATTACGAGTATGTAAGCTTTTCTCTTCGCTTTTGCTCAACTGGCCGAACACAATGGTGAAGCTGTAGTGGAAGTAGAAAGTTGAAGTTGGTTGAACTTTGCGCTTCACCATACAATTCATACTACAGCATCAGCTTCGCATTGTGTTCGCGCTATAGGGTTTACGTGTATTTTAACTTTGACAGCGCTGCCTACTTCCACTACAGCTTCGACATTTTGTTCGGGCAGTGAATCGTGTTTTGTTTTTGTGTGGTCGGTCTGGCGATCATTTTCATCGCTCATCCGATGGTGATGATGATGACTGATGAAACTTTGGGGAGTTGCTGTGTGGGTGTGCATACTGATGAAGGTTATACATAATCTTTATTCATACATGTGCATATAAAAATGAATTTCTGTTTGATTGTGTTTTTTCGATAAATTCCGATTTCCGAACTACTTTGCCGATTGAGCTCAGACTTGGACATAAAGTATGTTTTGAAGAGAGAAAGACTAAGCACATAATACAATTACTTTACGGTAGGTGAACAAATTTATATTAAGGACAAAAAAAAAACTTTTTGCACAACTGAGTTATGAGGGAGCCAATCTAATACATATGTACAAATTAAAGTTTGTTTGTTCGTCTTTTCTCCGTTCGCGCATCGTTCATCTGATTGCCATGAAACTTTGGCAAGTTATTATATGAACCGCGTTCGGTAAAATTCTGGAATCGGTTCAGTAGATAGTTTCAGAGATTACCCCTTACATATAAATTTCACCTCTTATTTCAGAAACCTACCCCGGCGTGCGTCCAACAACTCCTTTTGAAAAATGATGCTTAACCTACCTCAGTACCTCTCCGCTATTGACCTGCATTTGGAAGCCAATGTGATATTGATTGTAATCCCTGTGACCAGTCCCGTGAGAGTTTTAAGGTCACTTCTGTGTATGTACTTTTTTAAGAAGATAATGACAAATTAAAATACATAATTCATAGAATTAAAGGTCATTCACCACCCTATCAACGCAACATATTTAAAATAATTAACGTTTGACAGATTTTTCAAACAAAATCATCTTCAACGATGAGGCGAATTTTTATCTTAATGGCTTTCTTAACCATCGAAATTGTCGTATTTGGGATTCAGAAAATCCAGGAGTGATTGTTAACAAACAAATGCATCCACAAAATGTCACTGCATGGTGCACATTTTGGGCTGGACAGATTGTCGTACAGTATACATAGTTGTTGAATAACACGTTTGCGGACAAGACAGCATATGCCGTCAATGGTTGAGGAAATTTGCGGGGCCATGACAATTTTAGGTATGTTAGGACAAGACGGGATACCCTTACGAGAAATACAGGATGCTTCCATATTCCGGCATTATTTGACCAGCGGATTCATTTTAATCTTAATACAAAATTCGCACAATATAATATAAAATATCTCTCAAAATGTCGGAAACATGCGTGTATAATTCTAGTGTTCCCCACAGAAAATCAAATGTCCGCGAACGTGATAGTAAAGCAAAGGCACACTCCATACCTTACATTTTTGTTTCGTTTCTTTGCAAAGTGTAAAGAAGAGGAGAACAAAACAAAAACAAAATAAAGTATTTGTCAATTTGTCCATTTAAGAGAGAGAGCGACATTCTATTGCGGTTACGAAAATTGGTGTCCGTGTACGGTTATGAGAGAGTCCGGTTATGGGAGCATTTTTTATATGGAAAATCGTGTATTTATTTCCGTTCTTTGAAATCTGTCCGGTTATAAGAGGTGTCCGGTTATGAGAGGTGTCCGTAAGGAGAGAGTACACTGTATACATATAGCAATATATTAGAAGAAAATATTCTGTTTTCTATTCAAAGTTGCTGGAAGGCGAAGCAAGGCGAGCACGGGTCAGCTAGTCTTAGATAACTTTGAAGTAATTCCAAATCAGCTGTCATTTTAAATTCAACTTATTTCTGTTGATATTTCAATTGGGTAGAAAAGAAAGAAATCCGAATGTATCCGACAAGGAAATGCGTGTTCTTTAGTTCAATATTTAATTCCTGATAAATTTGCCAAAAAATATTGCGTCCACTAACACCAATTTCACCATCTAGAGCTGTGTTGCATCATCCCCATATTATTTACATTGCTATTTGTCACTACCATATTCCGTTGACTCCGAATTTTCGAAAAAGAGCGCATTCGAAAGTCCGAAAATCGAGATCTCTCATAGTCGAAGTAGCATAGACAGAAACCTATTAGTGGTCGATGAATACCAACCAAAAATTTAAACTTAAGAGCCTCTTAAAGGCGATTTATGAGCATCCGATAGCTACCAGCCTTAGAGTCAAAAAATTACAAAATTAACGGGGTGGGGGGAGTCCATTCCTGAGCCAGTTGAGTAATAATTGGCTAACAATGATTATTTTCTTATAGCTTATTAACGGGTAAGTGAACGATAACAATAATTGGTATGCCATCTAAAAGCACGAAAAACAGGCTTTCAAAAAAGAAGCTTAGAATCTGATTTTTTTAA
This sequence comes from Brachyopa scutellaris, assembly GCA_949775065.1. Classification (NCBI taxonomy): domain Eukaryota; kingdom Metazoa; phylum Arthropoda; class Insecta; order Diptera; family Syrphidae; genus Brachyopa; species Brachyopa scutellaris. The sequence continues at coordinate 28,306,190 of OX459113.1, read as the reverse complement.
AAAAAATATAATATCACCTATGTCCTAAAATCGTAAAATACACACATTTCAATGCGAGTAATTGAATAAAGCGAAACAAAGAAGGCTAACGCAAAGAGGTATTTTCTTGACTCCCTATGTCAAACATCGGCACATCGCACGTGTATTTATGAGGTTACGCTCATTGAAATAAGCAAAAAATTATTTTAAGCAAAACAGTCGAGTTTAGGCACAGGAGACACGGGAAAACATTTCAGGCATAAACAGGCGAAAAATACATCAAATCAAATGTGAGCGCTCACATCAACTCAGTCAAACAGACAAAACAAACAAAATTGATTGAATTTATGTCATTTTGGAATTTTTGCGAAGTTTTAAGTTATTATTATTATTAGTTAGTTGTTATTATTTATCACACTAATATTATAAATGCGGAAGTAACTCTGTCTGTCTGTCCGTCTGTCTATTACCTTTTCACGCCTAAACCGCTGAACCAATTGCAATGTAATTTGGCGGAGAGATAGTCTGGGACCTGGGAAAGAACATAGGCGAAAAAGCCGCCCGCTAGGTGGCGCTGGAGTCAAGATACTAACAAAACCTTTTCACGCCTAAACCGCTGAACCAATTGTAATGTAATTTGGCAAAGAGATAGTCCGGGTCCTGAGGAAGCACATAGGCATAGGCGGAATGCCTGCTAGGTTGCGCTGGAATCAAGTTATTAACAAATTCTGTATTTATTGACCAAAATGACACAAATTCACAATATGGGTTGATTAAGTGCTAAAAGAGAAAATCACATAATAAGCACCAAATAGGTGGCGTTGTAGTTATAGACAAATTCTATGTTTATTGACCAAAATAACTCATATTAACAATTTCTATTGGTATAGTGCCATAAGAGGAAACAAAAAAAATCTGGGTCTAACGGACATGTTTCTTTCATATTGAATGGTAAGGAGTTTTATCAAATTTTCAACTGCAAGACGGAGAAGGTAGGCAGGAGAATGACCTGTGGTGAAAAGTAGAGTATGAATAGACTTAGGCAGTGGTTGAATGTACAGATTATATGTAAAACTAAAACACATCCCTAATTCCACTCTTCACCTAGAAAAGTTTATAGTGACAGTCTGATGGACTTTTCATTTTATTAACCACGAGCAACGATAAACGCCTTACAATTTTCTGAGGGAAGTGCATGCAATGGCATGGTACGATACTATTACATGGCAATGCTAAACCCCAAATCTCACGTTTCATGTGGTACAACCAAATAATAGTAGAATAATGATGCTGCTGCTTATTCATACTTTGAACATTGTTTTAGGGCGCGGACGAAGCCGGGCGGGACAGCTAGTTATTATTATAAGTATACAATAATGTCATTTTTCATTAATTTTCCAATTTGTGTGTAGTTAATCTAGTTAGGCTTTGGCTGGCTAGGAGAAAACTAATAAATCATGCGTATCAATAATCCACACAAAATGAAGCGAAACAAAAGCGTCTTTTTTCACTTTGGAATACTCGTTTATTAAAAAAAAAACATCTTCCTGTAAAACAAAAGTATGTAAAGGCACTGGCCTTATAAGCTATCATGTCCTGTTCTGTAACAACAATTACTTGGTGTCCAATATGGACAGATGTAAATAAATAAAGAAATCGGTTTTTTTTTAAAGAAGTGGGGTCACGGGTGTGATCAAGGAAAAACAGTCAACAGGACTAAAGAGCTACGCTGCTGCAGCGTCAGAAGCGATGACGACTACCACCACGCCATAGCTACCCTTTTGTCAATTTTCCTCAATATATTACTACGTTTTTATTAGGTCACTTTCTTGCCTGTCCCAGTGATCGGTACAAATTTTCCAATTGATTTTACACTAACTTCCCGATGAGCTAGAGGCTTCAAACTTTAAACATAGCTCAGAGCTGGATGACAATGCAATATTTACTCGCTGCCTTGTCTGTCTGTTTGCTAGGTTTCCGTACGGAGCTTCCAACAAATAAACCCTGGAGATATGCAACTTTTTTCCTGGTTTTTTTTATTTCTGTGAATTTTGCATTGCATACTTTTAAGCTATAGCCACATAGATCCCGTAAGTAATGGTAATTTTTTGGATTTTGTATTTTAAATTGTGAGTTTTAACGACACATGAGTGAATAAGATGTTAATAATAAAAAAAAAAAATATTTATTAAAATAAATTTTCAATTTAAGACGGACTAAAAAGTATAAAATCATTTTTCCTAGCCCCATAAAGCTGCTGAGACTTAGGTGAACTATTCATGCGCGCTTCACGTTTTTCGATTTAAGTCTGACAAGTATTTTCATAGTTATTCAAAATTCGCAATCACAAATTTTCAGGACTATCTGTATGGGGTTGGGATCTGTATGGGTCTAGGAAAAATGAATTTATATTTTTAAGTCCGTCTTGAAAACGTGGTATATAAAAAATTTATTTTTATTTATATAAATATTTTTTTTATTTCTTAAACATATTTTGTAACCATTTCTTCAACAAATATTTTTTGCAAACCATTATCTTCTATCTTTTATGGTTAGCAAATTGTTATTGTACACTTAACCGGGTGTAAGCTATTAGAAAATAACTATTTACAAACAATAATTTGCTTAACCTCACCTAGCTCATAGGGGAGGGGTGTATACAACTTTTTTCTTGAACGGAAGATCTTGAGAAACTTTGTATAAAGTATCAGCTGCATAAAAATATTTAATGAAGATCAAAATGATGACTTGAAATCATTAAAAAATAGCATGTTAATTAGTAACTCAATTAATATGCAAAGAGGTAGAAAAATTGTAGATACCTTCATAATGTGCATACATTATGTATAACGTATGTATATGTTTGGATACAATGTATGTATGGACATGTGTGTATATACAGTGGCGGTCAATGAAATCGCAGCACCAGTAAAAATTAACTGTTGCCTTTCCCATTACTTCTGAGTAGTACCGTTAGGTTCACTTTGCACCACCTTTTCCACCCACCTTTTGAAGTGTAAGGGAGTTATAAGAGTAAAAAAATAATTAAAAAAAATAGTTTAAAATGTAAAAGTTGACGGCAGAAGAAAAAAATCGGATTGTGGGCTTTCTGAAGGTAGATTATCGGCGAGGGAAATTTCCAGGAGAATAGGATGCCATAGTACGACGGTGGACTAGGTTTTAAAGAAAAATGTTGAAAATCCTGGAAATTATGAGCGCAAGAAAGGTTCCGGATAAGAAAAGAAGACGTCGGCTACACAAGACCGTTATATTTTGAAAATGAATCTAAAAATAAGTGTTGAAATCGTACGTAGGCGTTTAAGAGAAGGAGGTTTGTTTGCCATGAAACCAGCAAAAAAGCCGTTGCGGACCAGAAAAATGAAGGCGGCTCGGTTAAATTGGGCAAAATATCACCAAAGTTGGACTGAGGAGGATTGGAAAAACGTCATCTTTTCTGACGAGAGTAAATTCAATCTCCACGGTTCGGTAGGTATGATTTACGTGCGAAGAAAAGAAGGAAAGCGCTATAGTGACCAATGTACGAGAAAAACGGTCAAGCATCCCGCTGGTAAAATGGTTTGGGGATGCTTTTCTTTTTATGGAGTTGGACATTTAGAGATAATAAGTGGAACCGTCAACGCCAAAAAATATATTGACATATTACAGAAAAGTTTAGTTCCATCTCTAGAAAGCCATCTCGCGCAGGCTGATGACGTAATTTTCCAAGACGACTCCGCTCCTTGCCACCGTGCAAAAATTGTAAGTTATTATTTTTTTTTTGATAAGGCATTTATTATAGTTAAAAAACCTTTTTTACTTTTTCTAAAATGCTTCATTAAAATTACAGGTAAAGGATTTTTTGGAAAAGGCAGTGGTAAAAACGTTAACCTGGCCCGGTAATACCCCTGATTTAAACCACATTGAAATCCTTTGGAATTCAATGGGGGTTAAAATATCATACCAAAAACCATATTTGTTACTGAATATGAGGGTGCTGCGATTTCATTGACCGTCACTGTATATGCATGTATGAGTGTGTATTTAACGCAAGATGAATGGGTACGCATTTTTAATGGGTGCTTCAAGAATACGAGTATACAAACGCTAACCACATGTTGCTGAGCAAATATTATTTAAATATGTATACCTATATGTTTAAGCATTGTGTATAGGTAAAACTAATAGTAATAATACTATACCTATTTATAATGCAGTGTTCCTCAACTTTGTAATATGCGAATGCACTCAGAGACTATAGTACCGCAATGGCAGTTTATTGTGGTAGGTTGTGTCGTATTCGTGAATTACTTATGGATATCTTACGTAGCTCTGGCATCTGAGTGGGGAAAATGAAGAAATTTGAGGCTGAGTGACGATTAATAATGTGCCATATTCCATTTAACTATTCTTGACCTGAACCCGATCCGTACCTTAAATAATATTTTTTATTTTCATACTCACAGAAAAGCCGCGTGTCTCTGCGTTAGCTCGTTAGTGTGTTTACTATCGAAATTGAGGGAAAATACTAAATTACGAACTAAGAAAATTCATATCTATGTACATAACGTTGTTAGTGAGACGCACGTTACGCCTTTTAAGAAGGGAACTGAAGTAGTTACCCCTCTTAAGAGAGGAAAAGAAGTTTTGATGGCCAAACTTGAGTACCTATTAAGACAATAATGAATTGAAAACTAATTGAATCCCTTGGCTTGGCTCAATACAAGAAAGAAAATAAAGTTAATTAATCGGGTGAAGCCGATTAGTTATCTTTATACATTTGCTTTTCTAGTTTTCTGAAATGCATTTTAACATAAAACTATGAACAGTAGAAATCTTCTTCTTAGGTGGCGCTACAGTCCGGGGTGGACCAAGGCCTCAACCAACAACCTCTTCCAGTTAGCCCGGTCCTTAGCTAACCGCTTCCAGTTGCGCACTCCAAGTTGGTTGAGGTCTTGTTCTACTTGGTCGCGCCACCTTAGGCGAGGTCGTCCTCTGCTGCGCTGACCCTCCGGGTTAGAGTTGAATATTCTCCGAGCCGGAGCGCTGATGTCCATGCGCTCTACATGTCCTAGCCATCTTAAACGCCCAATGTGCAGTTTTTTGACCAGGCTGATGTCGCTGTACAGCTCGTACAGTTCGTCGTTGAATCTTCTCCTCCAAAACCCGTCAACGCAAACGGGACCGAATATCCTACGAAGGATTTTTCTCTCAAAGCGACCAAGGCGATCTTCATCCGCATTCGATAAAGTCCATGCTTCAGCTCCATATAGCAAGACTGGGATGATAAGGGTCTTATATAGAATCTCCTTAGTCGATCGGGAAAGGACTTTACTGCTCAGTTGCCTTCTTAGCCCAAAGAAACAGCGGTTGGCAAGAGTAATCCTTCGTTTGATTTCCGACGAGATGTCATTTTTTGATGTTATGGCAGAGCCGAGGTAGACAAAGTCCTTTACTCAAAGTTGTAGCTGTCTATTGTGACGTTCTGTCCAATTCGTCGATGTTGGTTGTCCCTTTTTGTTGACAGCATATACTTAGTTTTGCCCTCGTTTACCGCTAAACCCATTTTGGCCGCTTCCATTTCTATACTCGCAAACGCGCCGGTGACAGCTCGCTGTGTTCTACCAATGATGTCAATATCGTCGGCGTATGCAAGTAGTTGAACGGACTTTTGAAAGATCGTTCCTTGTGTGTTGGCTTGTGAGTTTCGAACAATTCTTTCAAGTATGATGTTGAAGAAGTCGCATGACAGCGCATCACCTTGTCTGAATCCTTTTTTGACATCGAAGGTCTCGGTGAGGTCATTACCGACCTTGATGGAGCAGCGAGCTTTCTCCATCGTCATCCTGCACAGACGGATGAGTTTGGCAGGGATGTCAAAACTAGACATGGCTCTATACAGTTCATCCCTCCAGATGCTGTCATAGGCGGCCTTGAAATCGATGAACAGGTGGTGGGTATCGATTTGGACTTCTTGGGTTTTTTCCAGGATCTGCCTGAGTGTGAAAATTTGGTCTATGGTGGACTTTCCTGGCCGGAAACCGCACTGATAGGGGCCAATCAGGTTGTTGACGAAAGGCTTCAAGCGTTCACACAATATGGCAGATAGGATCTTGTAGGCGATGTTCAGGAGACTGATGCCTCTGTAATTGGAGCAGTTGAGAGGGTCGCCTTTCTTATGAACCGGGCAAACGATGCTGAGATTCCATTCATCTGGCATACTTTCATCTGACCAAATCTTAGAGATGAGTTGGTGTATGCTCACTACCAAGTCATCTCCAGCTGCTTTAAATAACTCTGCGGGTAAACCGTCAGGTCCAGCAGCCTTGTTGGACTTAAGCTTGGATATTGCTATCCGCACTTCGTTTTGATCAGGTGGATGGGAGTTTTGGCTATCATCATCTAAGTTGAATGGTTCATTCTGCCTGACAGCGGAATTTTGGTCGTCATCGCCATTGTACAGTCTGAAGAAGTAGTCTTTCCAAATTCTCAGCACCGACTGTGTTTCTACTACGATGTTTCCATCCGCGTCTCTACAGGTTTCTGTACGGGATTTGTTTTGCTGGCACATTCTTTTTACCCTCTGGTAAAACTTCCGTACATTGTTCCTGGAGTAGCATCTCCCAATATCCTCGAGCGCACGCTTCTCGTGCTCTTTCTTTTTCCTTCTAAGAAGCCGATGTTCTTCCCGTCTCTTTGCTCGTAGAGCATGCGAGCAGATCTAGTCCTTCTTTGCAGCGCCGCTTTATACGCTTGTTGTTTTTCCGCGTTAGCTAGTCTGCACTCTTCATCAAACCAGGGGTTTCGTGGTGGTGGTCGTGTGAAACCCAGCACATCATTCGCGGCACTTATGATGGCTTGCTGGCAGTGTTGCCACTGGTTTTCTGTACTAGCTGTTGCTGCGGTAGGACTCGTAGCAAGAGATCGGGATATGCGTTCTCTGTAGGCTCTGGCGGTGTCTTGCGATTGTAGCTTTTCGACATTGTACTTTCTCACAGTATTTCGTTGTTGTGGCGCTGTGGATATCCGCATTCGTACCTTGGCTACAACAAGGTAGTGGTCCGAGCCAATGTTAGCCGCCCGGAAGGTTCGGACATCCATAATACTGGAGGCATGTCTGGTGTCGATCGCAATGTGGTCGATTTGGTTGACGGTTATTCGATCCGGAGACCGCCAGGTCCCCTTATGGATATTGAGATGTGGAAACTGTGTGCTTGCTATACTGACACTTCGCTCCGCAGCAAAGTCAATCAGCCTTAGTCCGTTTTCGGACGTGGTGTCGTGTAGGCTGTGCCTTCCAACCGTCCTACCAAAGATGTCCTCTCTTCCTATCTTGGCGTTAAAGTCGCCCAGTACGATTTTAACGTCATGTCTAGGGCATTGCTCGTATGTTTGGTCGAGGAGCTCGTAGAAACTATCTTTGGTAGCGTCGTCTTTTTCTTCTGTGGGGGCGTGAGCACATATAAGGCTTATGTTGGCGAATTTTGCCTTGACACGGATTGTCATTAGACGCTCGCTCACGTGCCGAAAGCTCAAGACTTCTTGCCTAAGTCTGCCGCGTATGACAAATCCGCATCCGAATAAGCGCTGTTTATTTTCTGTATAGCAGTCACCGTAGTAGATATCACAGTTTTCCATCCTTTTTCTGCCTGGCCCATTCCATCGCACTTCCTGGATGGCGGTTATATCTGCCTTGTAGCAGTTTAGGGCCTCTGCCAGTTGTTCGGATGCACCGTCGCCGTTCATTGAACGAACATTCCAGGTACATATCCGAACGTCGTTGTCCTTATTTCGTTTAGCGTGGTTGTCAACAGTAGATCCGTCCTTTTCCGAGGCTTTTGGTTGTTTCGGAACTCTTTTTTTTTTTTTTACGTGGTTAGGTAGTTAACCTCACGCACAACCCCCAACCTGGAGGGCCAGATCCTTGTATACCCCTAGGACAAGGGGCCGGGTACACCGGTGTCAGTAACCCACTACGGGGGTGTGAGCGCTGCCGTTGGCCCACTAGGGGCTCATCCGCCACCAACTCTTTTCCAAGACCCTGACTAGTACTTGGAAATCCTTATCGACCTGAGCTCCGAATATGTCGGAGTAGCTCAGATAAGGTTTTGTTTCCGTTCTGGAAATTTTAGCGCCACCGTTGGTTCCATTGATGGAATTCATCCGCTGACGTGAATTATAGTGCTGCTATTTTCCCTTGCTCAACAACAGTAGAAATCGGTTATAACAATATCTGATATAGCGATGAACCGGATATAACGATACATTTTCAAAGTCCAGACAAAACTCCGTTTAACTCAAAGTAATTTGCAATCGGTTACAACGATGCCGGATATAACATTGAAACCCAATTACCGCACTCGTTAACGAGTTACACCTTTTTGAAATTTGACGATTTGGCATTATTTCCTTACCTACTTAGTTGGCGCTACAGCTCGAGGTGAACCTGGACCTGCTTCTCGCAACCATTTGTGTGTGCGTGTTATATTTTTGCACGAATGGAAGGGACCTACAGTTTTTTGCCGACTCCGAGCGGCGTGTTGAGAAGCTCAATCTTGACAAATGATACTCTTTGATGCTTGTCAGACATTCGAAAGAGGTGGCGCCGTGAAAAAATTCTTTTAGGTGTTAGACCCGGCTAGGAGTTGAACCCGGGCAGCATTGCGTAATAGTCCAACGCACTAACCACCACGGCCACGGCGAAGATTTGGCATTATCGCTCACAATATTTAGTATCTTGTCCCTACATGTCTACATATAGCCCTTATCGATCCATATTGCTCGATCGTGCGAGGTGATTAAAAAACAAAATAGTCTCGAAAACAATAAAATGCTGCTCCTCGAATGACCCAAGGTACAAAAATCTGTGATGTGCTATCTATGCAATATTTTTCTACTTATTTTCTTCACGAATAAAATATTAAAAAGTAACTTACAGTATTAATGAATTTTACGCTTATGGTAAGTAATTATTTCATCACATGCCCTGTAATTCCATATCTCGTATTTGCAAAGTTCAATAAGTGTTGATTTTTATTTGAAACAAATGGTGTCTTCAGTTGGAGACAATAAATATGTAAACGAAAATCATTCTCCCTTGCCCAATAATGGTATAATATTTCAAGAACTAAAAGTGGTGTTAGAATCTATTGTACCGGATATAACGGTGAACCGGTTATAACGATGAAATTCTTAGGTCCCTTCGACATTGTTTTAACTGATTTCTACTGTGAATTGCAACCGATCTTAAGTAGAATGAGTATTATTGATATGAAACTAAAAACTCGCAAAAGACTTTCAATTTACACACAATTTGAAAGTTTATTAGATTTCTCGTTTGTAGCGAATGTAATGCTCACTTTTTTTGTATTTCTCGTATTTTCCCCTATAGGATTAGTCCTCCGCTCATTAGCACCTAAATATTACCAAAATAAAAATAAAAAAAACTATTTCTAGGTAGGTACATACTATGTACTTTATAAAAAGTATAAAGTACCTATGTATAAAGTTTCTTGTGTTTCCCTGTTTTATCGCTCTTGCTACAAACAGTGCTCCAGCGAAATAGCCAGTTGCATTCCTCCCCTTCAACCATTTTCTCGCAACACACGTCTCGCAAGGAATGCCCTTCAGTTTACCCTTAAGCTATAAAGCTATAAGCTATAAATATTCTTTCATTAACCGCTCAACACGAATGTGGAATGATTTACCCAATACGATTTTTCCCTCCCGTTACGATCTACAAACATTTAAGACCAATGCGCATCGGTATCCTAAGTGCGTGTTATATTTTTGCACGAATGGAAGGGACCTACCGTTTTTTTGCTGACTCCGAACGGCGAGTTGAGAAGCTCCTCATGACAAATCATACTCTTTATACTGAAACATACTGAAAAGCATTTAAAGTTTAAATGCTTTTCAGACATTCGAAAGAAGTGGCACCATGAAAAAACTTTTCGCAAGTTTCTCCATTGAGGGGAGGTTATTGACAATCTCATTAACCTCTCTTTTTTCGAATTGTTGCAAGTTTTTAAGGTTACCAATACCAAACAGGAATTTGTGAAAATTTGTACAAATTCGCAAGTTAGCAAACAGACCTGCAATAGGCGTGTTTTTTTCAAACCTATTTAGGCTAAACATGTTTCTGCAACATGTTTTCAATGTAAAATACAACAAAACCTTAGCCTGGATAATTATCCAGTCTTATTTTTGTATGGAGAGCTTTTTCGAAATCTATATAGATTATATTTTTGATATCGAACGATGGAGTGAACAAAAGGTGAAAACTAGGGCGCATCGAACACGCAATATCCCAGCGAACTTAAATCGCAACAGGGCTGCCACTCCAAAAAAAATTGCGCAGTAGATCTTTAAAAAGTGCAGTAATTTGGACTTTAAGTTGTAGATTTTAATTCGTCAACAAACACAGTTTTTAATTGAGAGTTTTAAAAAGATAGAAATTTAAAAATATTGAAATATTTTAATTAAAACACATTTTTAGAACTTGGACAAAAACTTGAACTATGTATTTAATTCAAAACTTCTAATCGAATTCATTTGATTTAATATTTTATTGAATCAGCATGTATATAATAGGGGTATTCACGCTTCGGTGTATTTGGTCTTGTAAAAGTGTAAAAGTGTAATATTTTCTCACAATTCAACAACAAAATACACTAGCTGTCATTTTTATACACTTTTACACTTTTGCAATACTCCAGCCCTATTGCAACCTAGAGTGTAAAAGTGTAAATTTTAAGTATACATTTCTGACAGCTTTTCAAATGTATTTTATTCTCGTAATTAATTAAATTCCTTTAAATAAAAAAATAGTGTGTGATAAGAAAACTTTTGGAAAAGGGATCCGGTGTTGGTGGCCGTGGAAAAAACGCAACTTTAAGTATTTTCTATTTTATTTTAAGTAACAAATGAACATTAATAGTTAAACATGTAATTTTAACATTAACTGATAAACCATAAAAGGCAAAAAATGAATGTAAAAAAGGAAAAAAGAAAGAAACTAAAATTAAATTCTATTACTCCATCTTCTGCCACCAACTGCTTGATTTAAAATTCGTTTGACATCTCAATATTGTCTCGTTCACCACGAATGGCTGCGTTCAGAAAATGATCATCAGCAACAGGCAGCGTTCAGAAATTATCATATTATTAAGCGTCAGCAACATTTCCCCCCTCCGGTGAATCAGCCGCTTCTGCTGTTGATTTACCAACCTTCGACCTACTGACATCCAAGACCGCCAACTTCGCTACGGGTCTCTCGTACACACCGGTTGCTGTCCTCACGGTAGCTCTTCTTACTTGGCCATCATGGGCCCGGATGACTCCAACTACTAAGCCTTTTGGCCAAGAACCTCTTGGCAGATTTTCATCGACGATTATGACGATGTCTCCTTCTTCAACGTTCTTAACATTCTGGAACCATTTCGTCCTCCGTGTCAATGTTGGTAGGTACTCACGTACCCACCGCTTCCAAAACAAGTCGGTCAGCTGCTGGCACTTTCTCCACTCCTTGCGCAGAATTAGGTCCTTATCGCAGAAAGCTCCTGGTGACTTGCTTCCGTTTGATGACCCCAACAGAAAATGGTTTGGTGTCATCGCTTCCACATCATCACAACCCACTGATACATGTGTGAGTGGTCGTGAATTGATGATACCTTCTATCTCTATCAGCATCGACTGCAGGGACTCATCCGTCAACCTCTGATTCCGCATTACTTCTTTCAAAACGTTTTTAACTGACCCGACGAGTCGCTCCCAAACACCTCCCATATGAGGTGCCGCGGGGGGGTTGAAATACCATCTAGTTTCTGAGGTTGTGAATCTCTCCTGGATCCTGTTTTGGTCGATTTGGTGAAATGCCTCCCTGAGTTCTCGTTCTGCTCCTTTCAGGTTACTACCGTTGTCGGAGTAAATCTCTCTTGGTACCCCTCGCCTTGCCATAAAGTTTCTGATACACATGATGCAAGAGTCGGTCGATAGTGTATGCGCCACCTCTAAATGAACAGCTCTCACCGTCAAGCAGGTGAAAAGCACTCCCCAACGTTTCACTGACCGCCTACCAACACTGGTCACAATCGGACCGAAGTAGTCCACCCCGACATAGCTGAATGGTCGAGTATACGCTGCAAGCCTAGCCTCTGGTAGTGGCGCCATCTCGGGCACTGCTGGTTCAGCTCGAATAATACGACACCGCTGGCATTTTCGACGAACTAATTTTACAAGAGGACGTAGGCCAGAGATCCAAAACCTTTGCTTCACTTCATTGACTACTGTTTCCTGGCACTTATGGTGAAATATGAGATGGTACATCCTTACAATCAGATATGATATATGATGATCCCTCGGTAATATGATTGGACGTTTGGTGCACTCGTCGATACACCAGGCGCTGTCGATTCTTCCTCTCATACGCAAGACTCTATGCTTATCTATATATGGAGACAATTTATATAGACAATTACCTTTTGACAGTGTTTTTCCATTAGATAATATTGCAATTTCGTCGCCATATTTCTCCGATTGCACCATCTGAAATAGCAACAGCTCAGCTCGTTGAAGTTCATTCATCGTCAGCACACCAACAACCGTAGAGATTCCTCGTACCTTTGCCTTCAAGTTATTAACGTATCGCAGCACCCATGCCACAGCGCGGTGCAAACGTGTCCATGATGAAAACCGGTCTACGTTCAACAAGGGCTCCTCCGTCAAAGGGAAATGTATCGCCAGAAGATACTTTGAGCGCAACTCTTCTTTGTAGCATTCAGTCTCCTCCGGTGCTGGCCATGTAGTTTCGTACTGGTAGAGAAAGTCTGGACCTACGAACCATCGAGCACCTTTATTGAAAGAAGGCACCTTTGCCCACTTTGTCGCCTCGTCGGCTACGTTCAACTTAGTTGGGATCCAATTCCAATCATCCAATCTCGTCTTCTGCAATATCTCCGCCACACGAAACATCACAAATGGCTTAAATTTCTTCGCATCAGAGCGCAACCAGCATATGACGTTCTTCGAATCGGTCCACATGTACTTCCGCTCAATAGTCAACCTATTTGCATGTGCTTTTGCTAATGAATTCGCCAGCCTAGATCCCATCAAAGCAGCCTGCAGCTCTAACCTTGGAATTGATATAGGTCTTAACGGTGCTACTTTACTTTTAGCACAAACAAGTGCACACCCGAAGCGGCCGTCTTCCATGAAGCGAAAATAAGCCACAGCAGCCATCGCGTCCTCGCTAGCATCGGTAAAGATGTGAAGTTGCACCTTTGCTCGCTTGCTAAATCCTTCAGGAAAGTAGCACCTCGGAATTTGCACCTCTTCCACCTTTGTCAGTAGCCTGCGCCAGCTCTCCCATCTTTCATGAAGTTCCGGGGGTAATTCGTCATCCCATCCTATTGCAGACTTCCATGCTTCCTGCTGCAACACCTTCAGTTTGACCAAGTAAAAGGCGAGAAAACCCAACGGGTCGAAGACGGACATGAGTACTCGAAGCAGCTCTCTCTTCGTTGGAATCCGGATCCCTCTCATAATGTCTTCCTGCATCTTTACGAACTGCAGCGAGAATCCAAGAATGTCTTCACTGGTGTTCCACCAAAGTCCCAAGACCTTCGTCGTGCATTTGTCTTCTATTAGGTTCTCCAGCATCTTATTTGCATTGCCGTCAGGTTCTTCCATTGCTCGCAGAACGTCCTTTGAGTTAGACAACCAGTTGCGAATATTAAACCCAGCTTTTGCGTGGACGAACTTCACGTCCTTCGCCAACTGGATTGCTTCCTCGATTGTTTCGACACTGTCTAACAAGTCGTCCACGTAATGGTGATTAATGATGGTGTCGGCAGCTCTTGGAAAGGTTTCAGCAAAGTCCCTTGCGTTGATGTTCTTAACATGCTGCGCAATACTTGGCGAACATGAAGCACCAAATGTTAGAACCATCATTACGTAGACTTCTGGTTGCCGGCTAGAAACACCATCCCGCCACAAAAAACGTTGACAATGCTGATCCTTTTCGCACACTTTAACTCGGTGGAACATTTCCTGAATATCTGCTGCTATCGCAATCCGATTAATTCGAAAGGCATAAAGAACATCTGTGAGAACTTTTAATTCGTCCGGACCCTTTAGAAGAACACTGTTTAAAGAAAACCCCTGTGTCGTAGCCGCTGCGTCCCATACCATTCGGATTTTTTCAGGCTTGTTCTGATTCCTCACTAAGAAAGTGGGCAAATACCAAACCCTTGGATGTTGTGTGTCGAGCTCTCGTTGATCCAGCTTACGAGCGTACCCCTTATCCACGAGATTCTTTATTTGATCGTTGACCACCCTCAATAGAGAAGGATCTCTCACAAACTTTTTCTCAAGGCACCTTAGCCTTTTGAGGGCCATTGGAAAACTATCCGGCATGGTGATATTGTCGTACCGCCACAACAATCCGCATACGAAAGCATCTTCTTGCCTGTGTACTGTTTCTTCCAAGATCTTCTTCGCGCGAACGTCCTCCGCTGTCTCACAACAAGCACTCTCGATCCCTTGCTCCTCTAACGTGTAATGTCGACGCAACAACTCTTCCAAATCCTGATCGCATTTGCAGGCTTTGATGTGATATACGCCACCATCCTTTACTCCATTCGCCTCGCCGCCACTCAAACACCAACCTAGTCTGGTTTTGATTGCGATTGGGTCGTTCCACTTTCCTTCCTTAGTCTGCAAGGCTAAAGTCAGCTTCTGGTTGTTCAGCCCTATCAGGATCCCACACTTTGCCTTCACGAACGTGGCCAATGGTACACCGCTCAAATGTGGATACTGACGCTGCACCTCCTCAGCTAGAACAGTCTGCCTCGGCAATGCCAAACGCTGCACTGTACGAACATCTTGAAGCCGGTACCTTCTATCGCGATCGTTTGTAGCAGCAGAAATCTCCATCGGTACAACCATAGATGACCCCTCATAGCGAACGGTGTCTGCAGTCCATTTAAGACATAATGGTTTGGCTGTTCCCTCGATGCCCAAAGATTTCACTATGTTCTGTTCCACAAGTGTCAGAGAAGAGCCGGTATCTAAAAATGCGTACGTTTCTAATGACTTTCCATCGCCATGAAGTACCACTGGTATAATCCTAAACACTGTATTTCCTCCATCACACCTTTGATGAGCGTTGCACGGTTTCACTGGGGCCGATGAGTTCGACTGCAACAATACATGTACAGAACCCTTCGCAGTACTTCGACATTTAAATCGTTTTCGATGTCCAAGACAACTCTCACATATGCCCTTGTCCTTCACCAGTTCACATCTTTTTGCAATTGGAAGTGTTTTGAACTTACCACAATCCAACAGCTTGTGATCTTCTTCACAAATGAAACAGCCGTTCCCCTTTGGTTGTGTTGTCTCAGACATTTGCATTTCAGTGTGAGCATGCAATCCCGCTTGTCTCTTTTCGTTTTTATTCTCAAATGTAGAAAACGTCATCACCGAACTAGCTGCTTCTGCCATCTTGTAGAGCCATTCGCCAAAGCGCACTAAATTCGGTTCCGTTGTACCACGATGCAACGCCCAGTTCATTCGAATAGACGCTGGTAGCTTCTCCACAAGCTCCTGGAGTAGAACGGGGTTATTGAGGTGGCTCGTCAGCCCAGATGCCTCCATTGTTGCATACAAATTGCGCACCGACAGTGCATAGTTTACCAAAGTGTCTAGCCGATCAGCTTTCAGTGGGGGCTCTGACCGAATCCTAGACAATTGCATTTGCACAATGTACTCAGGACGCCCAAATCGCATACGGAGAGTAGAAATCACCTCATCTACCATAGATGGAAGTAGTAGACGTGCCCTAACTGTTTCCAACGCATTACCTTTCAATGCCCTTTGAAGACGCCACAAATTCTCCTCTTTGCTGAAGCCGCACATTCGTGTACTATTCTCAAAACTGCTGATGAATAATGGCCAGTCTTCTGGCCGCCCGGAGAAAAATGGCAACTCTTTGGATACTACCTGACGCGCCGAGATCTGATTCCTACTCAAGCCAAACTCAGGAACTTCAGCAACACATTCTAGAGGCCGATGCTGAGTGTGAACCACAGGATTTGTCTTGAGATCAATTGGAGCATTTTCAACACTCACTTGATCCACCCACGCCGATGTCCTGCGCCTCTCCGAACAGCTTTCTTCAATACAGTCGTCAGCTTCTTGTGCCAACAATTCGTATCGCTTTATGATATACTCCTTTTCCTTTTGTTGTTGTTCGACTATAAGCCGCATATCCAACTTCTTCTGCTCTTCAAGGCACTTCAGCTCCAATTCCAATCGTTTCTTGCTTTTGCCTGATGATGCAACACTCAGATTTGTTACTGAATGTGCCGTCACGCCAACGCTTTGATGATCACCTAGTCCTACGTGTGACAACCTATCGCCCATATTATCGACAGCTGCCACATTTCCACGAACCGTTTCATTAAGCCCAGCACACGTAACACACTCGAAGCTTCTATCTGCAACTGATGCATCCACTCCCACGCAGCTGTAATGATACCACCTGTGGCACACATCACATTGCACCATATCATCAATGCTGTTCGGTTTATTGCATTTGGCACAATCGCAATTCTTCGTCTGATTTGGATTGGACATTCTGCCTTTTTTCTTTGACGCCTTCCCCAATATATATATGTAATATAATTGCCAAGAAAAGGCAGCTCTAAAAGAATTTAATTTTAGAAATGTTGGTGGCCGTGGAAAAAACGCAACTTTAAGTATTTTCTATTTTATTTTAAGTAACAAATGAACATTAATAGTTAAACATGTAATTTTAACATTAACTGATAAACCATAAAAGGCAAAAAATGAATGTAAAAAAGGAAAAAAGAAAGAAACTAAAATTAAATTCTATTACTCCATCTTCTGCCACCAACTGCTTGATTTAAAATTCGTTTGACATCTCAATATTGTCTCGTTCACCACGAATGGCTGCGTTCAGAAAATGATCATCAGCAACAGGCAGCGTTCAGAAATTATCATATTATTAAGCGTCAGCAACATCCGGTGTCGGATTGCAAGAAAAAAAACTAAATTTTGAAGAAGAAAAAATACAAATAAATGTTTTTGATTTTGCTTTCATCGTTGGCTTTGGCATTGTGCATTAAAATATCTTCTCAAATTCTTATTTTGTAAACAAAAATCAGCTAATTTGGACATAAGCTTCCGGGTTGCTACAAATACGAAAAAGTGCGTTCACTCTTTGGTGTAAAAAAATATATTTTTACACTTTTACAAGACTAGATACACAAAAGCGTGAATACCCCTAATATCTTATTAAATCTCACGGACGGATGAACTCAAAAAGATTTCAACTAGATTTCGCCGAAAGCAAGAGGTTTGGGATCATGGTACTAGGGTGTATTAAGTAGTGGTGGGCGTCAGCTTGTTACTAGAGCACTGAACGGTGTCATTACATCCTCTGAACGAAGTCTCAAAACCGGGAAACGTCAAATGTCATGTGTCTGATTCCATGTTTTCTTGCGAAAATAATTGCAAAATATTTCATTGTTAAAATTTGTTGTTAATTGGTTACCTTAATTACAAGTTATCTAAACAACTTTTCATCAATGTTATAGCATTAAAGTTCTCTTGAATCCATACATAATGATAAAAGGCGAAAATTGTTGTTAAGTTCAATATTTTAATACTTACTTGCGATCATGTTAAAGGTGGATACTATCATATATTGCAAAGTTTTATTGAGTTGAATTTTATAATCATTTTTTGTTCTAGGGAAAGGCACAAAGGACTTTTGAGGATGTGTGGCCACAAATGCGGTGTATAGTACTGAAACTACTGAATCAAGAAGCAGTGTCACAAGCGGAATGGCAAGATTTGTTTTATGGTGTTCATTTAGTTTGCCTATGGGATGATAAAGGAGCAAGTAAAATATATGATCGTCTCAAGAATGATGTTGTCGAATTTATAGAACATGCACAAAAAACAGTGCAAGCACAAAGTGGTGAACAAGCTTTGTTAAAAACATACATAATCGAATGGAGAAAATTTTTTATCCAAAGCAGTTACTTGCCGCTGCCGTTTAGACAGTTGGAAATAACTCTACAAGGAAGATCCTTACCCGCAAATAACCCTACGACTATTAGTCAAAAGAAAAATAATACCGAAGACAGTGTTGTGAGAAAATTAATGCTCGACTCATGGAATAAAAATATTTTTAAGGATATCAAAGATCACCTCCAAGAATCAGCAATGAAAATTGTCCATGCTGAGCGGAATGGCGATGCATATGACTGCCAGTTAGTTATCGGAGTTCGAGAGAGTTATGTTAACTTATGTTCAAACCCTGAAGATAAGTTGGAAATATATAGAGATAATTTTGAAGCAGCTTACCTACAAGCTACAACTAGTTTTTATAGTATTAATGCAAGTGAGCAGCAACGTACAAATGGTGTGCAAGTGTTTATGAAATATGCTGATTCTAAAATACGAGAGGAGGAAATTCGAGCAAAACGATATTTAGAGCCCAGTAGTTTTCATATACTGTCTCAGTGTTGTGTAAAAGTTCTAATCGGAGATCATTTAAATACCCTTTTGGCTGAGTGTTCTCCCCTAATTAAAGGCTACGAGATTGAAAAGCTTAACCTTATGTTCCGTTTACTTGATCGTGTGCAAAATGGAGTTGAACCAATGCTTCGGGATTTAGAAAACCATATAGTTTCAGCTGGCTTGGCAGATATGTTGTCAGTGTCCGATGTTATCACTCAGGACTCTGAGAAGTATGTAGAGCGCCTACTGGAACTTTTCAAAAAGTTCAGTGCCTTGGTAAAAAAAGCATTTAATGATGACCCACGATTTTTAACTTCTCGTGATAAGGCATTTAAGACCGTTGTTAATGATATTAGTGTGTTTAAGGCAAATATCCTATTCACCTTTAAAAATATGCTTTCATTTCTAATGTTTTTTTTTTATTTTTTTAGTTGGAATTACCAACTAATGTATGCAACAGAGGGGTAAAACACACATCTCCTGAAAGCAAATGTCCAGAACTTCTTGCCAATTATTGTGATATGCTATTACGACGTACCCCATTAAGTAAACGATTAACAACTGAACAAATCGATAGGCGACTAAAAGATGTGTTGCTTGTTCTTAAATACGTTAATAATAAGGATGTCTTTATGCGGTACCACAAAGTTCATTTGACGCGAAGGTAAGATATTTTTACTTATACATTTGTTGTACACAACTACGAAAACCCCTTCGATAGATTGTTAGTGCATTTTGAAATATAAAATTAATCGATATTATGCATGCATTACTTTAGCTTCCTTATTTGATAAACTGATAGATAGGACTACAGAGCCGGACTTTAAAACATACCTAGGCAAAAGGATCGTTACCACATTTCTAATATTAGGAAACTACTTCTATTAAAAATGAACTTATTTGGCATACTTTTAGGAGCCGTTCAATTGCTTAACTAATCGAACTCACTGATGCATATCTTCCAGGGATTATTTTTTGTCATTTACATATCTAGTTACCTACTAGATTTATTTGCGTTTTACAAATTTGTTTTTTATTTGTATTTAATGGATTTAAATCATTGAGTATGATGATAATAACATGAAGCTGTAAAATTGAAGTTTATCTGTTTATTCATCGAAAATGTGATTAATAAGAAATTTTCTTTGGCACGACGGTATATATGTATCGAAGGGGTTTACTTACAAGTTAAATATATTTTACAAATATTTCATTTCTCGAATTCATTTTTTTATACATCGTAGTTAATGTTTTTCAAACCAAATTCAATGGCTCAATAGTTCAGGTCAAATTTATTAAGAAAATATTATTATAAAACCAACTAAAAAAGTCCGACAGTCTGCATTGTTTTGTTCCCTTCTAGCGCCCTTCGTAATCATTTTTAAAATTTATTTCAGTTTATTTCTTACAATAGGTGTGCAATTCATAAGGACATCGAGATATGCAAACGCGTAGTTGAAAATAAGAAAATTAGAAAGAAAAACAAAAAGGTAGCAAATATTTGTACATATTAGTCAGAAGACGGAAAAGGAAGCTCTATTCCAATGAGGCAGTGTATGGCGAGTTTAAATTTGTTTGTGTTTCCGATCCCCCCTGAAATTATGTGGCAGGCAATTCCACAGTCGAGTAATCTGAACAAAGAATTGGCTTTCAGATGATAGTCAGGAATATCTGAGTTTAATTAATGATGATGTTCTTCACGATTGAACAAAATTGTATTATATTTCTGAAAGTCAGGGTATCGTTTACGTCGTTTAAGAGTCACAGCGATTTTAGTTTGATTATGTTGAGAAAACATTTGCATATTTGTTTTAGAAAGATTTTCAAACAAAAACTAAATCCGTTGCTGTAGAAAGAAAGTTTGTCCATTCAAAGAAGTCATGCCCAGTTAGCTAGGCTGATATCGTGAAATAAAGCATCATAGTGGCACTGTGACGTAGCTATAAGTGCGTTAGACTTCTACGCATGCTGCCTGGGTTCAATTCCAGCAAACATCCAAATCAAGGTGCCACATTTTCCGAATGTTTGACAAGCATTCAATAGTATCATTTGACTTGATGAGCTTCTCAACTCGCCGTTCGGAGTCGCCAACAAAAAAAACTTAAATATTCTTAGCACTCAGTCACCGGTTTATACCCCGTTTCCACGAGACATAGACATAACTAAGAACTTGGCATAAAAATGTCTCCCTAATTTGCAGACATAACGAAAAACATAAATGAGATGATCGCATTTTAGTTTTGTCTTCTCGATCAACTCGGGCCTATAATGCCCATGACCGTGTGGCCACCGTCTTAGACGTTGAAAAGTTACCCGTGGCTACACACAAAATGTATGGATGGAAACGCTTTGAAAACAGAACACACAATCTCCGTGCTCCGTCCTGCACTAAGAATTATATTTTTGAGTCTTCCGTGATGTGAACCCTCCCACGGTCGGAAAAAAATTAAAAGGCGTATGAAAAATGAAATGCTTTGAGAAAAGAACATGCATCTTCAACCGAGAATTATTATTCAAAGCGGACTTTCGGTGTATTTTTGGTGAAATCAACCCTTCTCTTTTTAACTCACATAAAATCTACCTGTCTCACTGGACACACTTAGAGTGTTACCGTGTTGTAGTATTGTTGCTGTACTTAACCGTACCTATGTTATACCGTAATCGTATCTTGTATTTGTAAAAGAAGTTTGAGTCGGGTAGGAACATTGAATCTGAGTTGAAAAACGTTGTCAATGATTATAAAATATTGAATTTGACTTGGAACTATGGTATATGAGTTAAATAAACATATACATATATTTAAGATTGATACTAGGAACAAGTGCCGACAGCGAAAAGGAAGAAGATATTGTCGAATGGCTGCGTGAAGTTGGCATGCCTGCTGATTACGTTAACAGACTAGCACGAATGTTTCAAGACATTAAGGTAATATATTAATTATATTGTTATTATTATTACAAAATTATTAATACATAAGTAAATTAGATATCAATACAGGATTTGTAGCACTAGCTGCTATGGCTTTCGGCTGTAAGGGAGAAATAACTTAACTTAAATTCTATCAGCTAGGTTAATTGCTAACATGAGTTGAACAACATTTTTTACATTTTTTTCGTTTGGATTACTTAGGAGGTATTTGAGGCTTTGGTTTGAAATTTCATATGATATTGAGTTAACATGGCTGCATTCTAGCAGGTATCTAGCAGTTAAGATGGTGTTTTCTGCGCAGAGATGGCAAAGCGGTGGAGGTTCCTTGGAAAGAAGGTGTTTATGGGAGATGTTGGTGTGGCCCGATCGGAGCCTGATAAAGATTTTTAGCGTTCTATTAGAGACGTTGCTTGGGATGGTTATTCTCTCGGCGGTTGGGTTGATTTCTTTGTATAGGTGTTGGTAACTGGACCAGCAGATTATAAAATAAGTAGTTTATTACTCGAAGCTTTATGTTTTGAGATTTTTTTAAAGACAAATGCAAACTGCAGCATATTTTATAAAACGTTAAAGTTTTGCCTGTACAACATTGATAAAGATCACTAATTTTTCTTTTCTTTATTACTTACTTTAACTACAGAGTGTTTCAAAAATACGAGTATAAACGAAAGCTATAGTTAGCTGACGCAATTTTATTTTATTTTTTTGTTTCAATTTAGCATCTCTTACTTGCACTAAATTATAGCTCCCCTACAAGAATATCGACAAAGGTAAAATTAAGCGAAGAAGTTTAGCAAAGCAGTATCCCGGTCGCAGGTTAAATTCTTAATTTCACTCTATATTGATGGGCTCAAAAAAAACTGCACTATTTTAGCTCTGTCTTTTAATTGCCTGGTTAAAGTTTTGACATATTGAACGATGAAATATTTTACCTCTTGTTTGGATTGCAAAATACTCCACAGATGTTCAATAGATGTTGTGCATTGCATTTTCCTTTTTGGAAGAACATTAGCTTATACCCGAGATTGCATTCGATCAATCAATATTGCGCTGAATCGGAAGGTCTCGTCCTCCAATTACGGACAGCTCTCTCAGACTAATAAATTGCATACATTTTACGTTCCCTTAGCCGAAAACTCCCTTGGCCGGACGCGGAAAAACATATCCGTTAGACATTATTTAATTCAATTCCTTTTTTGAATTTAAAAGAAAAATACTTGCTCATTCTTGTATGACCTATTTTCTACAGCTTTGCTGTATTTTGAGGAGCAGAGTGCCGGGCAGCTGCACAGGTCGTGATAGGAGGATTCTTCTTGCTGCGACAATAATCGTTGGCGAGGATTCCCAATATTTGTTCTGTTTTGTTTTGTTAATCGTTTCAAATAAAGTTGCAGAGTTTTTTTTATGTTTTTATAAATAAATAATAATTTTTAAAAAAAAAAATGTTATCATCCCTTGAACGGACAACTCTCTTAAGCGGCCAAATATGCTGTCACCATCTCTGTCCGCCTATGAGAGATTCACTGTACATTCCATCGCCCAAAACTTAAAGGACTGCGTTCTAAGAGTGTCCATGGTTTCTGTGTAAATTTTTCCGGCTTCGGTCGATAATGGGAGAAGACCAACTTAATTTTTTGAATAAAGTTCCGCTAGATTCTGATTATTACAAACTCTGAGGCGGTGGCAAATTGTTAAAATAAAATAACTATGTATCTTTATGTTTCTAATAACTATGTTTATTTAATTTTAAGCACAATTGAGATATTTCATTTTAATTTTACATTAAAACTTAAGTTAGCTTCTTTTTTAAATCTCCTTGTTGGTAAAGCAAAATAAATTTCCAGCTACTTCTTGGTGAGAGGGGTGTGCAATAAAAATAAAAGAACTATACATATGTTTGTAGCTTTGCATATGGAAACATTTTAAGTAAAGTGTCAGATATAACCACAAGTTAAATAGTTGAACTTTTCGTTTTAGGTAAGCGAAGACCTTAATACTCAATTCCGCATGTCTACAACTCGGCATGATGCTATTAACATAAAAATTTTGAATGCAGGAGCTTGGGCTAGATGCTCTGATCGGGTTTCAGTTAGTCTGCCATTAGAACTGGAAGATTACATTCCCGATGTTGAAGAGTTTTACAAAAAGAAACATTCCGGTCGAAAATTACAATGGTATCATCATATGAGCAACGGAACTATAACATTCATCAACAGTGTGGGCAAATATGATTTAGATGTGACAACATTTCAAATGGCAGTATTATTTGCTTGGAATCAAAGACCTCGAGACAGAATTTCCTATGAAAATTTGAGGTTAGCAACAGAATTGCCGGGTAAGTTAACATTGTGCATACAAACGTGCATACATACATAAATGTATATAGGTTATAAATCTGAGACCACCTCTGGTACCAAAATATTTGGAGCACTGGCGTTTCGTGTACATTAGTGCGAAAAACCTCAAATTTGGATTTTTCTAAAATGGTGCTGTTTTGCATTATTTCGTAGTCCTATGAATTGTAGAAAATTCAGAAGAAAAATGACACCGGAAATCCTCTCAGTGGTCAATGGAAGCCGACCAAACCTTCATCTGTCTGTACAGTGAAAAAGTAAAGTGAGGAAATTCTTGCTAATAAGAAGAAGCATGTAGACTGGGGCTTGAACAGCATGCGTAGTAGAATAAAAATTGACTAGACAAATTTAACTTGATATTTTTATCTATGATATAACGCAGTTAAAATTGTATTTATATATTACAACTATTACTCTTCATATTTAATTTTCAATTATTATTATTTTTTCTTTTTGCTATTTCCAGATCCAGAACTAAGAAGAACTCTGTGGTCTTTGGTAGCATTTCCAAAGATAAAGAAACAAGTACTTTTTATGGAGCCAGTAGTTCTTACTCCTAAAGACTATACAGAAAATACGTCATTTTACATCAATCAAGAGTTCTCAGTGGTGAAAAATGGCAAATCTCAAAGAAGGGGCAAAGTGAGAAATAAAAAATGATAAACACATACTTACATACATATTAACCGTATTCAATTTTAGCTTAACCTAATAGGACGTTTACAACTAAGCACTGAGCGCTCTCAACAAGAAGACAATCATTCGATCGTTCAGCTAAGAATATTACGTACGCAAGAAGCCATTATTAAAATTATGAAAATGCGCAAAAGAACAAATAATGCATCATTGCAGGTTACTCTTTGCACTTTTGTTCAAATTAAATTTGAATATATACATTCTTTATATTTCTTTTAGGCTGAATTAGTTGATATATTGAAAAACATGTTTCTACCCTCCAAAAAAATGATAAAGGAACAGTTGGAATGGTTGATAGAACACAAATATATGCGCCGTGACGATGATGACATAAATACATTTATATACATGGCTTAAGTACTCGAAACCATCAAACCATATTTTAATTTGTATCATTTAATATAAAGAATTATTGTATTGCGTATGTGTAATAAAACGGGGTTATTATTTATAAGAAACTAAAAATATTGCATTTGATAAAGTTTTTGTTTTTTTTTGTATCTTTCTGTGGTTAATGACAGAACAACAAGAACGAGGCGAACCGGATTTGGTAGTTTGGTACCAAATCTATGTACATACGTACATAATACAGACATATGTATCCCATCTTAGCTTTGAAATGGTTCCCTTAAGTGAGTTATATAACAAAAAACGAACTGATGCTGTAGCTTGAAAGAAGTAAAAGTATAATATCCGCATGGCTCCAGTTTATGTTTTTGATCTGTATTCCCGGGTCGATCTTCGAAGATTGATAAAAAGCAGAATCCATAAGAAACAACTCCAACAGTGGACAGAATACAATCATCACTACACATCAATCAATCCCAATAAAGACCAGCCGATCTCTCCGACAGACATATCTAAAGAAATGATAACCAATTTTACCCGTCTCCGACTAGGTCATACCTGCCTAACACACCAACACCTCTTCAAAAAAGAACCACCACCGAGTTGCCCCAACTGTCATAGCAACCTCACATTTAGTCACCTGTTTCGACCCTGCATCCTCTCTTCAGACCAAGTACCACTTGTAAGAGATTTTAAATATGAAATGCACTTTAAATTTAATAAAAAGAATCTTGGCCACCCTGCTCTCTTATGGTAAAATACTGTTTAACTTTTATATACATATGTACAGTCAAATGACTTAGATCACAGTTTTCTGCGATCATTCGATCATTTTATTTACATAATGTAACCTAGGTATGAACTATTATGTTAAGTATAAAGAAGAACAGTCTTAATAAATCAATCATCCAAACTAGACGTGTTTGTCTTATTTTTGTTCTTTCGTTTTCTTTTGAAGCTAAAACAGTACACACATATACCTACTACATACACCATTTCAACCAAAGCCTCAACATCATAGAAATATTAAAGGAACCTACACTGGCCAACATAGAAATCATAAACAAAATATTAAACATACTTAGAATTAAGTTATAATAACACATATTTACTAAAGAGCCGATAGTCTTTTGCTGCTAGTACTCTTCATCGCTACTATTAATAACAAATTTTAATTTGTTATTGATAAAAATAAATAAATAAATAAATAATATCTAATTCAGTAGTAAATTATTTCATTTATAAATGCCTAGAAATAGACTACATACACCAATGAGCAAATGTGTCCAATTTTCGGTGACACTGATGACGATAAGAAGATTAAGCTGTATGCATAAATATTATACCGCACGAAACCGTTATCATGCGCGATTAATTCACATGGAAATCGAAGACAAATGATCGGCAACCATTAGCTTGAACAAAAACTATGATGTCCCTATAAAATTCTTTGACTTTAGTTTGGCATTTACACGACAAAGGTGAAAATGCATAGTACCGCCAGCAAAGAAAACCAGACGTATTGTGTAACACAGGTTCAAATTATAAACTTGTTCATGTATTTGAAAGAAATACAGTGTTTGCTCTGTATAAAACGAAATAATGTACTGACCACGTACAGACAAGCAAGGTTCTCAGGTAATATACCATCATTTAATCTCCGAACAGCACGTTGAGAAGCTCATCGCGACAAACGATACTCTTGAATGCTTGTCAGATATTCGGAAGAGGTGGCACCGTGAAAGAACGTAATATACAACGGTATCCCTCAAGGCTCTCCCTTATCCGTTCCCCTCTTCCTTATAGCCTTCAATAAGCTCTCGTACATCCTATCCTTCCATAAAGAAATACAATTCTGCGCATGTGCTGACGATTTTACAATCATCAAAATATTATATAAAAAAACGACCAACGCCAACGTTGACCTTAACTCCACCGTGAAAGACGTACTATCCTGATGTGAATACTCTGGAGCCAAACTATCTTTAATTAAAAGCAAACATCTTCATATCTACAGAAAACACAAATGCTCCTGCAATATTCTATCAAGCAATATCACACTAGAAAAAGTCGATAGACGTAAAATTCTAGGCATTGTATTCCAAAAAAAATTACAAATGGAATGCGCACCATCTGCCCAGCCCTGGGAAAAAAGCTACATATATTATAATAAAATCCCTTTTCTACCTTAACTTCAATCGTCCAATCTATAATAGTCAGCCAAATAGAATACGGTCTGCTCCTTTACGGTTAATCCGCCAAATCCCACCTAAACAAAATCAAAACCATTTATAATACCGCTCTTAGAAAAGCTCTTAATGCTTTCCAAAAAAACAACACCTATTACAAACCCATTTTATTCTGCAAAGATTCCTCTCTATATGGAATATTAGGAAACCCAAAAAAAACCACGTCCTGTATCAAACGTTCCATAGCCCTATGTAATGAAATCAACATCCCTCACAAACCCATCCAACCTTATCACTCCTTCCCCCGATATTTCGAGTCCGTTTCCTCGAGCTCAAAAATAACTTAAGCGACTACTCCTTATTCTACACAGACGGTTCCAAAGTAGAAGATACCGTAGGCTATGGTACAGGACCATAAATAAAAACAAACTGGCCGTCAAAGATTACGCAAAAATTATAGAACCCTCTAGCCTGTCCCGTATCGTAGTAACTAAAATAACTAGGCGTAGATTCGGCCGCAGCAAACTCATCTCAGTGCTCCTACTGCAACCAATCACAAATCAGCATCCACCATATCCTTTCCGAATGTTCGGCCTTCCACAACCGTAGACAGAGATACCTTCCCCAAAATACTAAAACTATAAAATATTTTATCAAAATAACTAACTTATGCATTCTAATCTAAATGTACACACATATGCACCTACATATGTACATAGCCGAAAGCCTTCGATGCTCTGGCTATCCAGCTAACTTTTAATTTTAATTATTAGCTTAGCTTTTAAATAGTAATAATAATAACAATATTATAGTTAAACCCATTGAAGTAGCATTTCACACTCAATACATATTTAAACATGTATTGTAACATACTTCAAGTATTCAAAATTAATAAATGTCACTTAAATTATTTCTTGAAATAAAAAAATAAATAAAAATAAAACAAAATGAGTAATGACGAAGTAATGATAAAAATATCATACACGCTCATTGTCATTAATGACAGTATTGCCAGTACCGATAACTCGATATCATGAATTCCGGATTTTGATCATTCCGGGTCATTATTCCAAGTACATATTGGCATTACTATCATTATTTTGCGGTAGTGAAATTATTAATGATCGTGCAAGGTGCCCCCAGTTGTGTTTTAAATTGAACTGTAATTTCAACTACAGCATTGCGCTCACTATTACAATAATTTTCAACTCTTTGTAATTTGTAACGGTTTGCTTTTTCGCTTATGGTAAAGAAGACTTCGACCAGCGCAGTGATAAGTATTCACATGTTCACAATTTAACAATTTGACAAATAGGTAGATAAACCATAGATTGATTCAAGAGGTGGGACTTAGTACCCTTATCTCTGCGGCCACATTGTGCCTATTGTGATGTTAGGATAAACATGCTCGTATATTGTATCTTAACAACAGCATGATTGTGTCAATCTCAATAGTTCACATGCATTATAATAGGTATATATGCACATAAACTACAGTTCACTTGAATAAAGGCAACACTTAAATTTCACTAAACAGTGAGCTATAGCCAAGAAAGTCGATGCACACATATAATACTTGAGTGGAAACAAAGTTGCAGATTCTCTCCAGAGAACACACTTACAAAAATTACTTTTCTTTACAAATCTTTTTCGAAAAAGGTTTTTCGAAAAAACATCAAAGTAGCTATTTGCCTGTTATCACAAAATTGTGTAATAAATTTTGTTGATTAATTGCATTTTATCAATGCCGTTTCAATGTGTAACTAAATGCAGATTTCATAGTTCTCAAAAACCTACATGCTCTAAAATTTTATAGAACGTCATCTACTATAAATAATAGATAATTATTGTATTTTAGTATGGTAAAATTTTTTTACTTCTTTGTAAACAATGTTTGAGATTGTGTATAAACGTGCATAAACAAATACATTTTTACTTTCGCTGACACGGGAAAGATACACGTATAATTGACAGTGTGAGAAGCAGCCTGTTGTGAGGTCCACGCCCGCGGTACACAGTGTTTGTTCCTGGGCCCTATTTATCGTCATTAGAATCGCACACGCTTTTAGGTTAAATTTATATGATGGAAGCCCTGGAGCAGATAGAGAATTTAAAAATTCGACCAGATAGCTGGTTTCTACTTCTTGATCCATAACCCGGTTGATTGAAATATATTCTGCACACGTGCCAATATCTCGCTATTAGTTGCTGCAACTTGATCAATATAGCTCGCTCACAAGGCCAAGCATTTTCATGGTTTGCTAGTTGCGATATATCATCGTAAACGGATGAGATCATTTCTTCGGTAGAAGACAGTGTGTGGCACAAATAATGCGATGAATTAACTTTTCTATTTTCTTCCGGAACTGTTCCTCCACCAATTTTAAGGAACAAATGTGAGAAATGTTGTACCTTTGGATTGCCGCCTGTTCGTGCCCGTAATCATGTGCCCACTATACTCAAATGAGTACAATACTTCCAGATATAATGTACATGTATAAACCAAAATGAACTCATTAAACAACAAAAGTTAAATTTGGGTAGAATATTTGTTTTTGATCGTTTTTTTTTTATTTTGTTAATAATATTATATATTTATTTATTTATTTATATTTATAAACTGAAAATGCAATTCACTGGTCTAGAAAATTATGTTTTTTTTGACACCTCATTTGTTAAGATTGGTTGAGTGTGAGTGCCGCAAATGGTGATGATGATTGTAGCACATTGAAGTGCAACGATACCCCCCACTGCTGCACGAGTGGTAGCAGTGGTCGATCTTTTAAATAATTGATTTGAACATTGCTCAGCTTCAGGAGAACGCAGTAGTAAGTTTTATGTCTCAAATGAATCAGGGACAGATCTACTAATTTTACCTATTTTTTTTGTTTCTCAATCCGATAAGCCCATTGAGTTAGGTCTGTATGTATAATCATAATATTTTTCGCCAAAATACAGTTATTTTGAATATAATTATGTAAGAACAGGTAGAATTTTTTTGTTTACTGAAAGGCCTCTTAGCGATGATTATAGGTATTTTGGAAACTATGGTACAAATATGGTTGTTCCATGTAAGCTTACTGTTAAAAAATAAACCGAGGTTCCTTACATGGATGACATATTCCACATGGGTAGAGTATAGTTCAATAGGAGGAAATTTAGTAAGACAAGTTTTATGCTTAGAGATAGGCATAGTTTTGGTCTTGTCAGGATTAAGCATAAGAGAACTTTCTGTGGACCAATCTATTATAGAACGTACTAGATCATCATTTATTTGCTACCGAATCTTCCACCATACCAATACGAAAACTTGGGTAAAGCTTCCGCGTATATATGGAAGTTACAGTAAGTTGGAAGGTCGTAATCATGAATAAACATGGTAAAAAGTAAAGAACTAAGTATAGATCCTTGCGGGACACCACTATTAACAGCATGAAAGGATGACATTTTGGAGTTGTAAGACACAGCATGGGCAGTAAGATATGAGAAAATTAGCTTATTAGAAAGAACAGAAAATTATGAGAACAGTTTTTAACATAGAATCGACGGATGGACACAATCAAATGCTTTTGAGAAATCCAGCAAAGTCGATAGAGTAGTTTTAGCCTGCCGAATGTCATCAGATACTTTCAGGAAAACTGTATCCTGATCGGAAGCCTGATTGCATAGCTGTTAACAACCTATTGTTTTCTATATGTTCTTTGATTTGATGATATAAGATTGATTCGAAAACTTTGGAGAGAAAAGGAAGAATAGCGATTGGTCTATATTCCAGAACATTACCTTTATTCGGATTTCCGGATAGTTGGGTATCTACTTATGTGGATGTCATAAGAATTGTTTTGTATATATGGGTAACTTACTCCGCTCGCCCGATCGAAAAGGCAGCAATACTCATAAAAGATAGCGACCTCTCTCCGTCGGAGATAGCCGTTCTGGTGGATAGTCAGCCAGCTCTGAAAGCGATAGGATCAGACACAATAAAATCAAAGCCAGTCCAAAAATGTCGAAATGCACTAAATGCCATAAGGCACCACAATGTTAGACTGTACTGGGTACCCGAACATAGTTATATTGAAGGGAACGAGATAACAGACGAACTAGCTAGGGCTGGATCAGCCATGAGCAATAGCGACACCTCCATACTGCCACCGATTAAATCACTGTTTCGCAAAATCGACCATATAATCGAAAAAGAGGCCACCGACTGCGTCACATCTTGCTCTTTATGGCCGCAACTTCATCTTAATAGGACAAAGACGAAGTTACATCTAGATAAATCCTCCATACGCATAATCACCGGAATAATCACAGGACACTGTGCCACATAGGTCACATGACAACCAAATGGCTACCTGAGTCCAACGATATCTGTAGAAGTTGCGGAGATGAGGAAGAAAGCGAATCGATCCAACATTTGCTCTACTACTGTCCCGCCCTCGAAGAACGACGCCTACGTACTTTACGTCATAGATTCCTGGAAGACATAACAGAACTCGGAAATTCTAAGATATCGGATCTTCTACGATTCATCAAGAGCACAAACTGGTTTACGAGTTGGTAAAAAGAGGATTTACTTCCAAACTATGAGGGGATTCACAATGGACCTTCGGGTCTCCGAGTGGAAATGATTGCTCGTTCAATCACACACCCTTCTAAACCTAACCTAACCCTGCTCCGCCCGCTTCGCCAGGCATTAAAAAAAAAACTTTTTGTAATTTATTTATTTTTTATTTTTTGCCTATCACTTTTATACCGTTAATATCTACATCTCAAAAAAACTAACTAAATTGGTTTAAAATTTCGGACGGGCGCTCCAGGGCGGTAGAGGGAAACATACGCATTTTGCCACCTAGTTTTATATAAAGTACATATATATATATGTACATACTTATATACCGGGTAGTATTAGAGGAAGAAGTATTTTCAAGAAATCGGGGTGGACACTATCCAAGCCAATTGATTTACATTAAACATAACTCCTGATTAAGTATAAAACCATTCACATAATTCCTCGCCGTTCCAAAAAAGCTTAAAACTCCTATGAAATGGCCCTGCGATATTTTCGGAGTGATTGGGGAATCCAGAACTTCGCAGTTGAAATCCGGTAGAGCTAGCTAAACGGGGCTTCAACCGACTATTAAAATATGCGCACAAAGAAGATTTGTGGCTTAGTTTACGATGGATTGTAAATTTCCAGAATTCGAATGCATTTTTACAGAACGCTAACCGTTTCGGTGCTGCTTTCCTTTAGCTTCTAGAAAATGCCTCAAACATGCTGCTGGCATCCATATAAAAGCTTTTAAAGAATCCTTTGCTGAAACTTGCGACCATATGTTTCTGGAAGATCATGTTTTCCAAAACATTTACAAAGCCGGTTTTTCCCCACTGTCTTAATATTTATCTTTGCGTGTAAGATAGCAATTTGGGAGTCCAAAGTCTTGTTTTTTCGATAAGACATACATATTTATGAAAACTTAGTTTGGCTGTACTGTTTTTATCAAAGCTGAGTACACGAGCTGCAATATATTTCCAGGTTTATTAATCTTATGTAACATACATACATATGTATTTACAGCATGCTAACTATTTTCTACATGTATGTACATAGGATACATAAGAAAACACCGTTATAACAACACAAGTGCAACACAACGCAGAGTGCTGCCAGCTTCCCATTTATGCAGCATTTTTTTGTACTTATTTTTTGAGCCTATGCATGACACACATAGAAATCCTTTAAATTATTTTTTAGGTCAGATAAATGAGACTACCACGTTTTTTTTATCATAAATTGAGAAATTCGTTAAGCATATATTTTTAGATAAGTCATTTCTAATAAGTCAGTACTGGCTTAGAATGATTTCAATTAATGGCGCATTTAGGCACATGAGTACGTATACATATGTACACACGAACATGTAGGCAAAACGAAAACCAAAAATATGTCTGGTAAGTAAATAAAATAGTTGGATACAATGAACAACCCCAAACAGAAGCAATCGTTATTTTGTTATCTTTGGCAAATTGAAAGTAATTCATTTGATGGATTGCTATGAATAGTATCGAAATTATTTATATAAAGTGATAATAAAATGAATAGAGAATATATAAAACATTTTCGATTGGCATTACATAAGTTAGCTATTGTTTACAGCACTCTGACCAAATGAAACTGTCCGATAAGAACGATTAATGGCCTTTGATCAAAAAAGCCGCATAAAATATATTGTATACAGTTTCAATAAATTCAACTAATTTATCAAATGGTATATAAATTTAACATTATCAATAAGAATCCAGCTATCTTTTTACTGAACTACTGACAAACAGGTTAGTCCGAATCTAATGGCCAAGCATTAAAGCTAAATTCTTCTTTTTTGTCCCTATAAATGTGATATACTTGTAATTACGTGTTTTAATTTAAAAGTCACGTCACAAAAATCAAAAAAGCTATGAACTCAGAAGATATTCCAAAATGTACTTTCTCAATTGACAAAATCTTAGAACAAAAGCCTTCCGATTCCCATACAACTCCAAGTGATCATAAATTTTCTACATTCCTGAGTGCTGAAGACAATCAGGAGGGGAGGGCAAATGTAGCACACGCAAAAGGATTACTAGAAAACTCCACTGAAACACATCCGGCTGGACTGTTCTCTTTAAATAATATGTACGAACATAGCACAGCTTTACAGAAAATGTTCAATATACAAAATGCATTTACCATGTGTTTATCTCACTATGACCAGTACAATTTGCAGATGGATATGAAAGGTACCTACATATATTAAAATGTATTTATTTATTTTTTTTAAATAAGAATTTTGTATACGAGTAATAGCTGTTTATACCATACAAATGTTTATATATTAATTTAATCATCATCATCAATTCCAAAGATTACTTTGTATATCAGACCTAACCTCGGGTGGAAAGTACAGTCCTGTATAAAAAATTAAGACCAGTAGGATAATTATTCACATTTCTTCTTATTTTTTTCAGATGAAGGTTTTGTACTTAAGTTAAGAACAGTTTTTAAATTAATGCAGCCGAATATAAGTCTACAATCGAATTACTTTTTTAAGTTTGAAAAAGAATTAAATATATGCTAAAGTTGAAAGTCAATATTTTATAAAATTATCCTACTGTTCTTAATTTTTACACAGAACTGTAGTATTAAGGGCAGTGTTCGCTGGTAGTTTTCGCTATTCTTGCATTAGTAAATTTGTTAACTAAATATTAATTCCAACAAAGTATTTTTTATTTTGGTTATAGATACTTACAGATACATCATGTAGCGTAGATTGTACATAAAATGTCACCTGTTGTGTATACCATATTTATAGCCGTTGATCTGTGCTCAAACCTTCGTATTTTTTTGTTGTTCGCGATCACAATAAACTTCAATTTTCTTTTCAACTATGAAAAAAAAACTCTGTTCCAGATTATCAATTTTTTCCTGTCCATATTGACGCAATTTTCGTCATAAAATAAATAAATATACGGCGGCGCACAGTGGGACGAATGGTGTGAAAATCGCGACATGGGTCGAAATTGCATGTATCTAGTACGGCTTTCCAAAGTATATATATATTTTTTTTTTTGGCTTCAGCAGTCCTAGGTAGAACGAAGCCTAACTTCCCGCAACCATTTGCGTGTGCGCGTTATATTTTTGCACGAATGGAAGGGCCCTACAGTTTTCTGCCGTCTCCGAACGGCGAGTTGGGAAGCTTTACATGACAAATGATACTCTTGAATGCTTGTCAGGCATTCGGAAGAGGTGGGCACTGTGAAAAACTTTTAGGTGTTTGCGGCGGAATTCGAACCCAAGACTACGGTGCCCAAAATATATACAGCTGTTATATAGACACTGGTGAACATATCGATTAAATTTTGGCACCCACGGTCTCGTTTTTCCACATGTTTTTTCAATAAACAACCTGAAAAACGAGCTTAAAAATCTACCATTCTAACCAAAATTCATGATAAATTGGGTTCCGTGTATCGCAACATAATCAAGTCGCGATGAATGTTTGAGTCTTTTATTTCTAATATTGTCATTATACATAGTTTAGTAGTAAATAGTGTCAGAAAATGGAAACATTCTATGTTCTTTAGTAGCCAGGGCATGTTATTCTTTGTTGGAAATAACGTCTTCTTTGACAGTATTTTCGAGAAATTCAACGCGTACAAAAAAGTTCCGATTTGTTCCGAAAAACGGACTTCACAGGTGGTTACCTTAGGTATTTAGTGAAAGATATGCGAAAGAATTATATCCTACTTAGTTCTACTCCGCCCGCTGTTCATGTTTAATCAATTGCCTCACATTGTAAAATTCAACCATATGCAGTGCCTGTATATAGGGTGGTCCGGTTTGGAATATAGATATTTTGGGATCTGATTCATTGGTCCATGCTATGAAAAAATTGTATTGAGGGGGGGTCTATCTTGATCACCCACTAAGCTACAGGGTGTTTAAAAAAGTTTCTTTTTCCGAGAAAGAGGTACCAACAGTTATTCAATCATAACTTCTAGTGTATTAAACTTAGTGCAACTAAAGTAGGCTTGTTTCAAAGACAATTCATTAGCGCTTTGCAGAGCTAAAAATCATTGCGATTCGTACGAAATATTATTTCACATAAAACTAAATAAAACCGAAGGTGGATATTCTGTGGGCTGTAACTTCTTTTGCGGTACTCCTACAGCCAAATGGACTTCACCATACGATTAGAGCATGAACAAATACATACAATATGATCCACTTACTTACTTAGTTTGCGGCGGGATTCGAACCCAAGACCGCTGGCTCAGTAGTCCGACGCACTAACCACTTGCGCTACATCCACGGTGAAATTTTTTAGAGGAAATAACTGAGTGGAAATGCCATGTCCAGTAAATCTACCGTTTCGTCCCACTGTCAGCAGTCCTATACAGAACCAAGCCTAGTTTCTCGCAACCATTTGTGTGTGCGTGATATTTTTTTCCACGAAATGGAAGGGACCTACAGTTTTTTGCCGACTCCGAACGGCGAGTTGAGAAGCTCAATCGTGACAAATGATACTCTTTGATGCTTGTCAGGCATTCGAAAGAGGTGGGCACTGTGAAAAACTTTTAGGTGTTTTGCTGGGATTGAACCCATGCGTAGTAGTCCAACGCACTAACCACCACGGCCACGGCGACCACCACAATTTTCGTTAAGCTGTTTAAAAAAGTCTATAAGCATTCAATACTCTTCGATTCCTTTTTAGGTTTTGAGCTTTCAGCTTTACTTTATGTTATGCGAGACTTATTCCTTTTTGCAGCAAAGTAGTAATTTTAACGCAAAAAACAAAACAATATATACTTTGGGCGTCAGTGGCCCCTTAGAAGACCCAAGACCCTTGCTTACTTACTTCCCGGTAGGAAATTACTGCTTACCAACTCGATTCTGTAAGTGCTGATTGGAAGCGACTAGCATTTGTTTTTCTTATTACAGAATCGATTACATTTACATGGGGTTATCCTTGGGTGGCAAACAATTACAAACTGCCTTACAGGGACTCACTTTTTTCCGCGGTGAAAGATAATTGCTGGAAACATTAATATTTCATCCTGGCGTGTAAGCACTATCTATTGGCCTTACAGGGAGGGAATCATATAATTCAGCAGTGGAATGTGGAAGGTAGTTATTGAAAACTTTAATTACCACTTACTTACTTACCTTTCTAAATTATTGTTATTATTGTTAGGTACTAACACTAAAAAGTACTGGCACCACTTAATAACAAACTCCAAATGATACAACATCGAAAAAATTCCCGACGGAGTTGGTCATGATTGGATTTGTTTGAGTCGAATTGCTGTATTTTCTTTCCAGGAATGCTTTCGAAAAAAAAACATCTTACAAATGTAACGCCTGGTAAGCAAATACGTAATGGCATCGATGTAAAGTTTCAATAATATTTAAAATAAGATTTTCGATGCGCTACACCTTCGCTTACTAGGCGTTACTTTGGTAAAATCTTACATTCTCAATATTCTCTTTAAAGAAATAAACACTTACCAGGGAAACAGTTACAGCACTTTTCCCACTGGGTTACTTCATCATGCATAGTCTGAGTATGAGTATTCCAAGCTAAGCGAAGTGATAAGTTCTTGGCACCCTACATCATTGCTTTGTTAAGAGATCGCATCATGTAATGGCAAAAGTAAACGATTTGTAGCATTGTAAGAGCTGAAAGAACTGATTCGGTAAGGTATACATTTCTTACTGGGGAGCTTTTCGCAACTATTGGTACCTGTGTGTAATATTTAACGCGTGAAGGCGACTTAAAAAGCTTCCATCGACCAATTATTCTCTTGAATGCTTACCGGATATTCGAAAGAGTTGGCACCGTAAAAAAATAGTGTTTACTGAGATTCGAATATGCTCAGTATCCCAACGCACAAACAAGCTGAACCATGGCACCTAGAATTTCACTGTACAAATATATAGGTAGTCCATTATCAAGTACCAAGTTCTGTTTCTTTAGAGAGACGATACGTTTTGTAAGATTTTTACAGCTATTACAGCTCAGATCTCAGATTTACAGATTTAATTTACATTTTAAATCCAAATGCTAACCACAAATTCTCTTTTCTATTTTTTAAGGCCATCAAAACAATTTGGCATTCTATTACGGACGGTTTCCTGGATTCTATATATCCGATTTCGGAACAAAGCGGAAAGGTGGACAGATACGATTTACATCACATCAAACAAAAAACTTAGAGCATCGTTTTTCAAGCTCCAAATATCTGTCGCCAGAGGAAAGAAAACACTTGGCTAATCAATTAAAACTGAGTGATAGGCAAGTGAAAACATGGTTTCAAAACAGAAGAGCAAAATGGCGGCGATCAAGCGAAACAAAAAGCAATACCCGGTGAAAAGTGTTAATACCAAAATATTACTTTTAAAATTTTGGTCAAATGTAGACACCAAGTAATTATTTTATAATGCATTTAAAGAAATACATAAATGACGAAAGTAGTAGTATTTTAAAAGTCAGTTTTACAACATAGTATTTAAGCAACTACAGCATTTTCAATTTTTATAATTATGTAGTATAGAACGAATAATAACAATAATTATGGACAATATAAAATATACATACATAAGTATATACACATGAAATGTGCAATTTTCACTCAGTCCAAAAGAAGAAACTCTCGAGTGCAGCATCTGTGCCAGAAAGGAATGGTACTTGTGATTGCGGTCTGAGACTTTCGGTCTGCACTACAAGTCACAGTTATTTTTTATAGGAATTGTTTCACATGCAGTTCAAATTCCGACTCTCTTTCTTTATGAATTCAAACTGGGACATAATCCGTCTCTGGCACTGGCCTGGTGGCGAAAAACTGGAGTAAAGAATATAGGCCAGTCAAATTCTACATTAAAATCGCAAAACGTGATGTAAAGCTGCATTTTTGGTATGTTATTTGGACCCCTTAGGGAGGTCTGAAACTACGTTTCTATTTTGTAATTCGTTGAAGTGGTTATATACAGTCAATAGGGCTAAAAAAGCGATTTTTCAAGAATTTTTCCTGAGAAAACACATACACCCAGAGAAAAATTGCATGGTAGATTTTAACAGCATCGTATTAAAAACAAAGTTTCGATAATCTTTTATAAACGTATTTGAATTTAAATAACATCATATTCATTTAAATATGAAAAGACCTTGGAGAATCAGATAAGTGTGGAACAACTTTGAATCTAAACGTTGCATGCTTTATTTCAAAATTGAAGTCTATTCTTGAAATCATAAAATTTAAAACATTTTACTTTAACAAGACTACAACTTTATTTTTAAGTTGAAAATATTCGATAAAAACATTAAGAACTTTTCATTTTCTTTCAATTATGAAACTATTGAAATCAAAGTGAAAACGTATTTATTTCAGAGAAAATTTGCGTATTTGATTTTAATATACATATTATAGGTATCGTTTCTTATGGGCGTATTTAAGTTAAAGTGAAAATGTTTTAATTTCAATGTGAAAATATTCAAGCAATTCAGGAAGGTATGAAATTACTTTGAGTGAAAAATGCACGAACTTTATTCAATGCCTTTCAACTTCCATTCAAAGTTGAAGCTCTCAAATCAAAGTGGAAACGTATTTAATTCAAAGTGAAACATGTTCCTTTTTTTTTTTTTTTTGAATGCGAACTGTTTTCACATGAATATAACAGTAAAATGCAGACGCATCTGCTCCATGTCGTATCTTCTTTTCACTATGCGAATGCGTGACTGTATACTATAGTCTTTTGAGTTGAGTAGTTCGAGTTTGTTTGTTCTCATTTACCTACAATTATTGTGTGTTTCTTCTTCAAAAAAAAAGAAAAAAAAGTGAAGCATAGAAATTTTACAGAGTTAAAAAACAGTAAATTAAATGCAAACAGCCAAGTGACACTATATGTGGACGAAAATTGAAAAATTTTAGACCTATAATTGAGCCGCTACAAATTTATTAAAGGAATTTGAACTTAAGTGCCTCTTCGAATGACTAAAAGGTAAGTTTTCAAAATACATAGTAGTTGTGCCGGTAAAATATGTACATAATGTAATCTGCATATGAATGTATATAGAAATGTATATACACATGTATGTATGCACATATGCATGCCTTGCCGATTGTCCTATTTTATGTACATATGTATTATGTATTCGTAGATAAATGCATAACCTTCCGTTCACTTAAGTGTATAATGAAAGACGATATTCGGGACGCTATAGAGGATATTGGTTTGCGCGCAGAATTTAGGGAAAAACTTTTTATGTGGAGAAAGAGACAGGTAAGTAATGCTATAAAATATGTTTCGCAAGGTTAAGCCGCTACTTTGGGGTCTGCTAGTGCACTTAATTTGTAGGTAAAACTGAAATGCTAAAATGTTTAGGATATAAAAAGAAAACGAACTTGCGAAACATCATGTATGTGTTTTTAAAACAATTCGTTAATTTGAATTTCCGATCTTTGTAGTATGGAATTGATGACAAGCCTATTTCTGTGAACTCAAAAGTACTATTTTGGCAAAACAACTCTTCAGGAGATACCACACCATCCTCAAGTTTAAGATCAAACGGTGAAAAAATAGTACGTATTCATGTGAATATTTACATATTTAATATATTTAATATTTGAAGAAAACCATCGGTTGGAGAATCTTCACATCTTCAAATAATCGTCGAAGAAGTTAACTGCACGAACAAAAAGCTAAAGCCAATTGATTATCCGAGCCTAGTTGAGCAAATAGTTTCAATTTTTCCAAGTGAAAAAGACGTTGAGGTAAAAGCTTTTACAATTAAGTTTCCCTAAATTCATAAACATTATACACAAAAACATATATCTTAGGATTACTATGTGAAGTATAAGGGTATTCTTGACAAAACTATATTATTTAGCTTCAATGTTTTCATCCTCATTTGAATTGTTTAAATTAATTGAATGGCTTTATAAAAACGAGAATTTATTTCTCCACTTCATTTTAATTCAATTAATAATGGAAAAACTTTTGTAAGTAATAAATATATATAAAATTTTAATGTAGGACATTTTAAGTTGTAATAAATATTTAATAAAAAAAATTGTATTGTTTTTATTTATCACATACACATCCTATATATTATACACACATACCCTATTTAGTTTTAATATGAAAACATCATCATCTAAAAGAGTGCTATATTAAAAACGAAGTTATCGATATTAAAATTATTTGGCCACAAATTTAAATTAAGTACGTGCCATACTAACATTGATCTTCATTTATATCGTTTCAATGCTGAACCGCATTTAATGTAAGTACTAACCGTACTCAATTTAAAGCTAGATATTTCTAAAACGTAGCAAAATAACATTTTTTGCAAAAATAGCGTCCTCAAGAAAAAAAAAACATTTTTGGCGATTTCGATTCAAAAAGGTCATCCACGTACTGCACCTTTATCGTTTTCTATTTTTTTTTTTGCCGCAACAATTTTTTTTAGAAAACTTTTCAAAGAAAACTAATATTTTTTCAAAAAATAGGACAAAAATAGCGGTGAGTATATATTTATATGACTGACATCCTTAGTGTTAGCAAATACATTTATGTATGTTAAACTTTTAGTCCATTTTAGTTCTCCGTGCAGCACGGTGAAAATGAAATCTTGCCAGATGATGCCCGCAATTGCAACCAATGGCTTTGATTTGAAACAAACATTTCTGACGGAAGCATGGTTTCCTCTGAAGACTCTGTAAACAAAAAAACAAAAAAATAAGTTCTGCAGATAGAAAAAATAAACCAATATAGCCTTACCTTTTAATGATGATTTATTGCGTTTTGGTGAATGTACTATAGATATCATTTCCCTTGGCTTTCGCACAAGTACTTTGCTTACACCCTTGCACATGCGCAATACCTCATGGTTGCTCAACTTTTTAATATATTCTGCTGGTAGATAGGGAACTTTAGAGATCCATTCTCTAACTTCATCGAAATCCTTGAGTAATGCCAATGCTCCACATGTGGTAAATTTAATTCGTTGCGAATATATGTAATCAATCCAAGCTTCACATATAAGCTTAAGAATAAGCTCAAGTATTGTTATTTCGTTGGTTGATTTCAGGGCAGGCAAAAAGATTTGATCCAAAACAAATGAAACATACGCACTTTTCGAATCATGGACGAAATTTTGG
This sequence comes from Brachyopa scutellaris, assembly GCA_949775065.1. Taxonomy (NCBI): domain Eukaryota; kingdom Metazoa; phylum Arthropoda; class Insecta; order Diptera; family Syrphidae; genus Brachyopa; species Brachyopa scutellaris. Next base: position 28,264,450 of record OX459113.1, on the reverse strand, counting down.
TTCCAATGCTGTCGTGGTGGAAAACAAAGAGAGAAGTTTGCCAAGCTTAATGTTCGACAAACGCAGGATAACACATTTATACACTCATCGGTTGTATTCTGAAAAAATATTAAAACATAGCTCATATGTACATACATACGTACATTACGTATATTGACCCATTTCACCTTCAATTTTAGAATGTTTGCGTTGATTTCGAAAACGAGCTTAGCTCGGAGAGATATACAAACTGTCATCAAAACATCTGCCTGTTCCATCGTAAGCTTACGTGAATCAATAAATGAAAGGATGTGTAAGCATTCTTTAACATCATAATTTAATACTTGGAAAACAACATCTATGACCCATTGTGAAGATTGTAGTTTTGATTGTTCATTCACCCAAATACGCATTGAATGTATTGAATGGTCTGTAAATAAAGCCAAATATTAACTATTAATTATTATAAAAGTGCATATTTATAAATTAAATTAACCACCACTTTAACATTAAATACACAAACAAAATATACTTATACAGTGACCCGATAAAGTATTCATCTTCTCCAAACTTCTCACTTACAGAATGGTTTTCCTATTCAAACCCAATATAACAAATTACAGATACGTCTTTTTATTTTCTTGTTCATTTTAGTAACGTCTATGTAAGGTAGGTGGTCCAAATAAGGCCCAGAACCTAATAAGGCCTAAGGCCCAGTGTGCAAAAAGTGGCATAACCGACAAGCTACAGGAATTATATTTTAAATATGCTTCTGGCCTCATATGTCTACACCAAAATCGATGGAAAATTCAATCCGACGCAATCCTGTTTTTTCTTACAGTCAATACAAGTTAGTGAATGTACATGCACGCGCTTTTTATAAGAAAGTGGTTTTTTTAATTGATTATATTGTAAAATACTAATTCGGGTAAGTCTATTTTTTACTCTAAATATATTTCATATAAAACTAAGGTTTAGTATCGTTTAAGTATTATTTTAATTCTTTGAGTAGATTATCGTTAAAATTTTTGTAAAGAAAAGTTTTTCATGTTCCTAAAAAGGCCCACCGAAAAAATAAACGGGCTTTATTAGGAATATGAAAAATTCCAAAGACCAAGAGGTTACCATAGATTTATTTATGGACAAACGCCAATCGACATCTTCTAGCTTCACAACCTCATTCAATCCGTCATCAGCCATCAGCGCAGCTCAAAAAAAAAGCGAAAAGACTGGAGCAAAGTACTGTCACTCGTGTAAAGAAGACCGAATGAAAGATATGAGACAGTGTTAAAATTGTGGTGTTTGGTACCATGAACTTTACGTCGGACTAACGGAAGGTGACGAAGAATTCTATTGTCCTGGTTGTACCCAAACTTAAATTTAACTTTAACCTAACTAAATTTAATTCTTAATAATAATTTCCTTATTTTTAAATTAATTTATTGATGTCAAATTTATTCAATTTTTTTTTAATTTTAATTTTTCTTTCTAGTCAAGAAGGCTGTGTTTGCTTTTTGTTTTGTATTAATAAATAATTACATAATATATATATAAATAATAAACTACGTTGTTTTATTTGTTTCATGACAAAATACTTCTTATTTTAGCAGGATAACCAAAGTAATTGAGCAAAATTATGTATGGGCCTTATTTGGAACAGGTGTTCGTAATAAGGCCCATGGTAAGGTTTTTAAAAATGTTAAAAAAATATAGGTATTTCAAATTGGGTTTTAACAAATAAATGTTGTGTTTTTATATAGATAACTGAACTAAGGCTTATGCTAATGTCAACTTAGTAATTTTCTTTTAGGCGTTTGCAAGTTACTAGCGAAAAACTATAAGGTGGGCCTTATTTGGGTCACCTACCTTACACAGAGTCCAAAAAGTCTCCGTACAGGTATCACTTTTTACTTCTCAACTCATAAAAACATCAAAGCAAAGTGATTTAAGATAAAAGTTTCACCCTAATTTGAAGAAATACATCTGACGAAATAGTTCGTTAACAAAGAAACAATATTTTAATAAAAAAAACATACAAACAAAACAATTAATCAAATTCAGTGCTTGAATAAAGCAAAGAAAAGTCTCTGCTTTTTAAGGAACTAGTACTGTACGTCTTTAGTATAAAAAAAAAACACAAATGTTAAGTTGGTTCTGGTTTAAATTACGAACACGTCAAATCTCAAAAATAAAATGCACGACGAGCGAAAAATTGTATATCTATCTTCTATCTCATTTAGATCAAAATTCGTGTGCAGAATAGATACCGCTATACCTTTAGCATGTAGGAACAATTTTCTCAGTCTTACCTATTCTATGCAAAATGGATATTTGCTCTGCAACAGCTAGTTGGCCTGAAGCACCATCTGATGCCAATAAAAAATTATTATTAAATATTTTAAGATGGTTGAACAATGCCGTCCAAACTTTTCCAACATTTGTTTTACTGTTCTGAAAATAAAAATAAACCCGTTGTTAACAAAGTTGAAGTCTTTTTTTGTTTTAAAAGCGCTGAAGAATTAAAATTAATAAAATGGGTGTATTAATTTGTACCGGCCGGCGTAAAGAGGCCATGTTTCACTACGACCTTAACACAAAGCTATTGGTGGTGGCATATAAAATTGTCTTATTGTGTATATACATATGTACCTATTTAAAAAGAAGAAGATCAACATAAAACCTACCTTTGTTTGTTGTTAACGTTTATTAATTATATTGGAGCTTGAGCAACGCTTCAAGTTGTAATTACCCAAAAGTTTCCGGTCTTAGACCTTGAGTTTTTGTACAGAACTTAGTCATGTTTCTCTTCTCCTGTGATCGAAGCTCTTCTTTTATGGTGTGTTCCCACTTACCCTATGCCGCAGAAGGGTTCATGGCTCACAAAAGGTGTGGCAGCCCCTTTCCTGACAAGTTTGTCCGCCTCTTCATTACCTTCAATCCCCAGATGTCCTGGTACCCAGTATATGGTGACGTTGTTTCGTTGGCCCGGTCTATTTAGTTTATCTAGTCATTCCCAGACGGTTCTAGATTTGATGATCTGAGCCCCGATTGCTTTGATAGCTGATTGGCTATCTGACAGCTTTAGCGTTTATCAGGATTTAGTTGGGCACATGCACATCTGTTGATAGCACAGATTTCAGCTTGAAAAATGCTGGTGTAGCTGTCCATGGGTTCGCATAATTTGGTTCTGGGCCCAAACACTCCTGCCTCCGTTCCTTCTTCAGTTCTTGAACCATCCGTGTACCATTTAATGGTATGCGGACTCAGCCTGTAGATTCTAGATTCGTTACTCCAGTCTTTCTTGCTACTGAGTTTAATGTCGAAGTTCTTTTGTAAACGATTCGAACATGTTCGCCTCATGAAATAATCCCCATTCACTGCAAAAGGTTGCATGCACAATCACAATACTAAAGGTACTGTAGTTTAGAAGTTCCCTATGGTGGGTATAAGGCTTAATTAACAGTTTGGCTTGTCTATGCCCCGGAACAGTTATCCAATGAAGGAGTAGGAGATTATGTTCCGATTTGTTGATTAAGGCTCCAGGGCTGAGAGTTTGCCAGTAAAAACTGAACGAGTAATCTCATTTCGTTCAATGCCTCTGTGATCTGGTGCCCACCAAAGTTTGACCTTATTGGAAGTAGCTAGAGATTTGAGAGCAAAGAGTCTTGAGTCCAAAGAGTAGGAGGAAATGAAATTTATGTTAGCGGTTAATCAAGGCGCAGATCTCAATGGCCTGGACAGCAGCTTGACACGCGCTGGGGAATGATCCAAGAGCGATGGATATTCTGGTATTAGGCCCAAAGATCAAAGCATCAACACCAGAGGCCATTTTCGATCCATCAGTGTACCACACCAGACATTTTGGGCCCGTCGTTTGACCACGTGGCACGTTGTCATCAGCGTGTCATCAGCGACGTAATAGTGTTTATAGTGTTTAGCTGGGAAGATTACCTGCTTTGTACCTACGAATAAGTTGTAGCTTCTAGCGGCTGACTTCCTAGTGATCTGTAGTGGCTAAATGCCAATTATAGCTTCTAGAGCGGCTGAAAGACAGACGCGCTTATACGAAGACACGCCATCCGTTGCCGTTCCTGGCTGTAATCTTTTCAAGATCCTTAGGCCACCAAACTAAGGCCCCGTACTAAGTGATGGGTCTGAGCATCGTGGTATACAAGCAGTGTATAATTTTTGGGTTGGGAACCCAAGCTCTACCGTACAGTCAGCGACTTGCCCATAAGGCTCTAGTTGCACGGTTTATTATAAACTTGAGGTAAGAATTCCAGTTGAGGCGCTTATCTAAGATAACTCCCAGGTATTTGACCTCACTGGAATATTCAAGTGTAAAGCCTTTTAGGATGATCTAGGTCAGTAATCATTCTCTCAGTGAAGGGTACGAAACAACTTTCTCAACGATATGATAACGAATGAATGAATATTGTACAGTTTGCATGAAACTACTACATAGTAGAGGGAGATGGGGTACATTGATGCAAGGGGCACATACGTATGTAGATACAGTCGACATTATTTGAAAACCAAACGCAGGAGGCCGCTCAACCACGTACACAACACAACATATCTACCAACGCAAACACATATCTGACTGACATCCCTGTTCAGTCATCGCTTTGCGCCCAGCAAGCATAAATCTGTTTCGCATGTCCGCAAGTAAATTGTTGTCGTTTCTTTTGAGTGAGTTTTTTTTTTTAGCATTTATGAAGTTAGTTGTTGAGTATAATTATGTCCTTCATAATTTGATATTTAGGTAAAATTTCCACATTTAATATTTATTTTCTGCAAGGTCGGTTGGGGTATATTGATACACATGACCTTGGGGTAGTTTGATGCGTATCAATGTGCCCCACATATGTTCTACTAAATACTACGCCACCTGTAGGCAGTGATCTTCAGGAAGGGGATTATGTTATCGTATAATCGTATCTTTCTTGAAGCGTAGGCCGACTGGAACTTTTGCATTCCCTGATATTAAAGATAAGGGTTCTGTTAACATTCCTGACACTACCCTGAAGTTACCAAATCCGATAGTCAAAAAAGGCAGTACAGATTCTCTCCTTAATTTTAAGACAAATTGGTCTCCTTGTGACATTTCTATGTAAGTAGATATTCGGCAATAAAATAAACGCTGATTTAATACCTAAATACTAAAAGTGCCAATCACAGTTATCTAAAAACTGATTATGACAATCAGAAGACTGCTTATTTTATACTTAATATTCTAAGTTTCTTGTTATTTCAAATTAAAACTAATTCTAACCTAAGTTCACATGAATTACTAACTACTGAAATACTGTTTTTTTTTAATAATAAAAACTTGTTTTATTAATTGAGGTTTTTCAATAAATACTGATTAATATGCTGTGAATCAAAGTGCCCCTGACATGTATCAATGTACCCCGTGAGTGGGGCAGTTTGATACAATATTCCATTTCTTAATAAATAGGTCCTAATATTTTTTGTGAATGAATCTAAGAGTAAATTCGTCTGTTATAAGCTAGTAAGAAAGACACTGAACACATTAAATATTTTACTTTGCTATTGTTGTCAATATGCTGCCGCCTGTTTTTTGAGTCCCAACGAAAATCGTATCAAGGTGCCCACTTCCCCCTACGGTGTTTATGTGTAGATATTTATGGATGTGTGTTTGATTATAGTTTTTTTTAGTTTAAAAAACGTTTAAAAACTCTTAATTTTTTGAATAAACGGTTTTTTTCTTATTTATTTTTTTGTCTGCATTTCAACAGACTAGACTATTTACTTAAATGATTACGGATAGGTACATTTTTCCTTACCAGGTTTCCTCCAGCGTCTGTCATATTAACATTTCTGGAATTGGTGGATGTGACAAGCGTTAGGCGAAACATTTGGTCCCATACATTATTGGACACAAATATTGTTAGTACTTCACAAAGAGCTTTTAAACTTGAATGAACAGGCTCCTTAGTTTCTGAGAAGGAAAAGAATTATCTAGTACATTATCATTTTACCGTTATTTGAAATATCCTACCATTATAACCATCTGCAAATATCCAGTTTCGAATCGAGTCTACATATGACAGTGAATAGCAAGACATTGGAGTTTCAATCCACCATAGAATGACATGGTCTAAGACCGTACTTATATATGTCCACACAGTTTTCAGTCCCCCTTTTAACAATACGTCGTAATTGATTTTCTGGGAATGGTTCTGCTTCTCTATAGTCAAAGGAAATTCTCTTGACACTTATGTAGGTGATAAACCATTTAACGATTTCTTACCGTCAAAAACCGAAGGAACTATTCTTTGGCATTCTAAGATAAGATTCGAAAGATAAATACTCTCTTTGTGTAGTAAACTTTCTATATTGTAGCTTGGTACCGCGTTTTCGTTTTGATGTTTGTTAGACATTAACATACGTGACGAATCATTCTCCCTAATATCGTTGCTGGAACACATCAAGTAATCACTCTCACCAACAATGTTGTTGGTTAAAATCTTTAATACTTCTAAGCTCGATGGTGAAGTATCATGTTCATCATTTAATTTATGAAATTCACCCATATTAAGTAGTCTAAGTAACACATCGAGTATATTTAGTTCAATTCTGCGATGGGAAACTAGCTTAACATTTAAATATAATATACCAGTTACGTATTTGTATAATTAATGCGAAAATAAAAAATACCTGTAGAATTGTTCCAAAATCCAAATTGGATTGAGGTAGAAGGAGGTTAGGATACGTATTACTGCAGACATTCGAATCAAGTCCGTTCGTTTGTAGTTCATTTACAGCTCGGCAGCATCTATTATATACACCTACGAGTTCTAGGCCACAAGTTGTTAGTGCCATGGAATCACTCGATTTTTGAAATGAAAAATAAAGCTAAAATAAAAGAGAATATATTTTTTAAATTATAATTACCTAGTCCTGCCATTAGTTCTGATACAAATTCCAAACGCCATAAAAAAAACATGCCTTTTCCGCAGAAATAGAGGAATGTGAGACCTTTGCTTGTTGAAAACTTCCGTAAACGGAACGTTTTCATGGCCATTATCCGCATGTCACTGCAAAAGCCGCTTACATCTTTCTAGCCTAATTTTTTCAGGATAGAAGTTAAAAGAGTACCCCGAATCAGCATAGAAATGGTTCTGCTTGATGTACCCAATTCCTTGGACATAATTTTCCGGTCAAGATTCTGCGAACGAGGCGCGGAATGAGCGCTGGGAAATGTGTAACAGAACTTAGGGCAAAAAAAAGTTTTTATATGTATCTCAGTAATGTAAAGCTAGCACTAAAGCTAACTATCGTACTACAGTCCTGGGTAAAAAATTAACACCAGAAGGATAATTGTTCAATTTTGTTCTTATTTTTTTCAGATGAATGTTAGGTATGTTGAAAACAGCCTTTAAATTAATGTTTTAAGTTTTAAGTTTAAGTTTTATTAATGATCCCAAGAGAATATTTAACATAAATAGAGTTATATAACAATATCGATGTACATATATGATAATTTAAAGATTTTACTACATTAAAATCAAATGAGTAACATTAAAGGCATTATGTATTTAAGAAAAATAAATAGTATTAAATGCTTATTCCAAATATCGAAAAAATACAATATAAATAGGTAATGGGTGGGGTGACCCTTGAAAACAATATTGATTAATATATTTAAATTATTTTATTTTAATTAATTATTTTTTATTTTCATTATTAAAGAAGAGAACAGAAATGAATAAGCTGTGCAAAAAGCAAAATACAGAAGGCGAATAAATTGAAAACAAAAGCAAATCAAGCAAAAACTAAGAAAAATACATAAATTAATAAATTAATAACATAAAGATTAATATTGGAGTTTGAGAGTTTGCAAATGAAATAAAACTATCTAATTCTCAACACTTAAGAGAATTTCGACATCATTAAATTCTAAACTAAGTAACCAAGTTTTTAATTTTTTTAAAAATTCAACAATTGAGCTGGTTGTTCTTAAAGAAAGTGGAAGTTTATTACATAATCGACAAGAAGACACAGTGTAAAAATGTCTAAAGGGTGTGGTGCGGAAAGTCGATACCGTAAGTACATTTGAAAAATTACCGCGAAGATTATGACTGTCAAGGATTCTAAAATTCAGATACCTACTTTAAAGCAGTAAAGCTGACGGATGGGAATAATGTTCAAATCACGGAATAGTGGAAGACTGTGATGGACACGATGTTTAAAGTTTATTTTTCTCACAGTGTATTTTTGGAGGGTCAATTGAAAAAAAATCCTTTAGATAAAATAAAACTCGCGCTCTGATTTTATGATTTTATTTCTGGTTCTATGATCGTCTGGGCTCAAAGTAAAATACATACTAAACATGCATACTAAAAGCAGTAATGCATGCTGCATTAAGAGAAAAAAGCTTTCAAGTAAATTGTACATATAAACTAAGAAAGTTACATTACATAGAGTTTTAAATGTTGCTTATTTATTTACAATGATATTTATGTAAAATAGATTAAATTTCTTCATCCCGGGCCCCGGGCATGGAGGATGATATTTCCAAGGGGTATAATAGCTGAACTGGTCTTCTCAATACTTGCTGGTTAGCTAATCGGACCTGACAGGCTCTGGCCTTTCCATCACGCCCTTGGAATATTGTCTGCACAATCGCTAGCTTCCACTGCAACCTGGGTTTGTTGTCCTCATGTTGAATCTTCTTAAAGTAGGCACCCCAGCAGCTGATACCATATTGCAATTTGGAATGAAAAACTCCTTAATATTTGCTAATAATTTTGAAAAGCAAACACTTCTCAAATAGAAAAAATGTCGTATGCCCAGTTTCACAGTGAGAGTTTAAACTGTAGATCAACTAAACGAGAACGAGAGTTTAAACTTTTCGTTTAACTCGTTCGGTTTCACAGTCTGAATTAATCTTCCAGTTAACTAAACGCAGTTTTGGAAGCTATGTTAAATGTTTTAAAATGTCAAACGATTCTCTTCATCCTCTCTATGCTTCCACCAATGAAAACGCATAATCTCAATTGGTGAATGCATGAACTTCAATATGTGAATGTGTGAACTTAAGTGCGTGAATGTGTGTACTGACAACAGAACAAAATCGTTGTCAAACGATTGTCAAGAGCGATGACAGTTTCTCTACATTTTCTCTATGCTTCCACCAATGAAAATGTCTACTCTTAATTTGTGAATGCGTGAACTTCAGTATGTGACTGTGTGAACTTAAATACGAGAATGTGTGAAGTGCCTACCTATACAGGTCATAGGAAAGTTTAAACGGCAGAGTACTGGTGTTTAACTTAAACGACGAGTTAAACTCTACTTTAAGTTTAGACGAGCACTGTGAAACCGAAAAAAATTTAAACGGAAGTTTTAACCAAAACGAGATTTTAAACTCTCACTGTGAAACTGGGCATTAGCGTATAACGAAAATATTTTTTTAAAGCAACAGTATGATTTTTGAAGGACAAAATACTTGAACTCATCAACTTGTTCAGTTAAAAAGCAATTAGTACTACAATTTAGACTGCTAGAAAAGATTGTCGAAGAGTAGCAAGCACAGTTGGTTAACTTAAATCTTTGACACTCTGGCGCATGATGAAAGATATCTACAGCAGGGGAATTTTGCTTGGATAAACATAAAATCATTATTTTAGTCTTTGAGCTTATAACAAGTCTTTGCTCAGCAAATCATACTTTTAACAGTTTATATTTGAAACGAGCTCTAAAAGACTTACTGAGCCATAAGCACAACCTATATCGTCAGCGAATGCTGTTTACCTTTAAAATTGAGGCTGAAGAGAGAATTTATATAGACAAGAAATAGTATAGGTCATAAAACAGAACCTTGCGGCACGCCTATATTGATGTATTTAATACTATTTCTAATTTCGCCTTTTTCACTCTTTGAGTCATATTCTTCAGGTACGACTTAAAGCATTCAAACACAAAACCCCTAAAATCTGCTTTATGAAGTGTTTTTTTTAGCAAAATATCATGATTTACCATATCAAAAGCTTTTGTTATATCCACAGAGTCAAATCACCAAATTTCAGTTTGAAAAAGAATTAAAAATATTTTAAAGTTGAAAGTCAATATTTTATAACATTATCCTACTTGTATGTACATAAACTAAACTGAGAAAGAATTTATCTTTTATCTTTGAGCAGTCTCTCTTTTTTTTCTTATTTAAAATATTTTCTAACTCAAACTAAAATAGCTTACCATTTTCTTTAAAACGAAAATTAGTTGGTGGAACCTTTCATTGTTCCACTTTGAAAGTAGGTTCAGCTTGGCTGTCCAAATAACTTTATATGGACTTCTTTTGATTGTTTTGATCGCGGAAAATGTGCTCTGCTGTTCTTGTTTTAAATTATCATACGCCTCCAATATACTTTCGTATTCCTTTATAATTGGTATCTAAACAAAAAGCATTAACGTGCCCGATTGCGTGAATATCAAAGAACGGATTATTTACTTACGTAATCTCCTAGTGTATTATATTTCAAGAGATCTGTATTTACTTTAGTCAAATATCGTACTTTTTGAAAAATTAGGGTCAATGTTTTGAAAATTTGTAATTGATTTGATTTCTTTTTGTTATACCAATTTGGAGAAGAATTCATGTTGCTTGCCACTTGCAGTAAAGATCTCAACCGTGTTTAATCAATAAAACGTATAATAACAAATGAGTCAAAGCCATAGAAACAACGTTCGCAGTACAATTTCTTGGTTCTTAGATATTCACAACGTACATAGACTATTATATATTCGAATTGGGGCTACTTTACGTTATGCTAAATAACTTACTTTTCAAATTACAAAAACAGTTATATTTACTTCTGCATAAGGCTACAAAATTTGAGAATTTTAAGAAAAAATATGTACAGGGTGTTTCAGAATCCTCTGCTGAAATACAACTTTTTCCCCATAGGGAATGTTCCTAATATTTTGACTCAAAAATTGTCAAAAGTAGGTAAATGAAGCAAATACAGTTTGTCTAAAAGTCAAACAAAGTCGCAGTGGTGCATAAAAGTAAACGAACAAGAATTTTTTAAAATATTTTTCCAGGTGTATCAAAAGCCTTTTTTTTATTTTGCTACACATTAAGAAGTCAAGAAAGTATGTTAAGTGGCTTAATGCTATAGAAATGATAAAATTTAGGAAAAATGCTGTACAGGATGTTCCAGAATTTCATGTTAGACAAAACAATTTTCATCCAAAGGGGTAAAAATAGTATTTTACCTAAAAATCAAACTCAAATAGGTTTAGGTTTGTAGTAACTGCAGAGTATTTCATAACTTATTCAAGCGAAATAGTGGAGGAAAAAAAATAACCACTAAAATCATTTTTCTTGTGTTGCAAACGCTTTTGCACATCAACAAACCATTTCAATATTAGGTGTGTTTTTTTCAAACCTATATAGGCTAAACATGTTTCCGCAACATGTTTTCAATGTAAAATACAACAAAACCTTAGCCTGGATTATTATCCAGGCTTATTTTTGTATGGAAAGCTTTTTCGAAATCTATATAGATTTGAAACAAAACGCGCCTAATATATTTCAAGTTTAACAGTGGAGAATAAATAAATAAATAAATAAACATTAATAACAAAAAAAAAAAAACGAAATTTCTTGGAAACTTTCGTCAAAGTCCGGAATAATCTATATAATAAAAATGAAATGATGATCGTTGGTAACCGCATAACTTGAGAACGGCTGGACCGATTTGGCTAATTTTTTTTTAAATGTTCGCTATAGCCCGAATGAGGCTGTTACGGAAAAAATCGATAGATGGCGCTGAAGTAAAGTTATTGTGGGCACCATATTCATTAATCTGAAATAGAGCGAGACAGCTATATGTGAAAACAAAGAGAGAGACTGGATTTTGAAAATATAATACTATACATACACTTGTGCTCATATAATTAAGCCACTTAAATACGACCACGCTATATTCGGTAAAACAAAGTTTTATTAACAAATTCAGATTAATTGGTCAAAATAGAATATTGGTAAGTATTTGTTAACTTTAATTCTTCTTGGTTTTTGTGTTTAACAAATCATTAAAATATAAATTTTGCAGATAATTTGATTATATCGCTTTGAGCTCGGTGACATATAATTAAGCCATTTGCAAAAAAAAAAAGTTTAAAATTAAATGTGCGTTATTTATTGTAGCTTTTTAAATATATTCTATCTCTTTTAAAGTCAGTACTATATTGGCAAACCTTTTTGTATCATAACTTCGTTGCATCCATATCGTCCCAGGCTGTACATTGAGTGGGTGTGATCTTGTCCGATTTCTGTGGAATGATTTGCCTCAGAGGTCTTATTTGCAGGATTTCTTGCAGCAACTAACCTTTATATAACACCCTATCGAATTTCTATGGGTTTTTAATATTGACTTTGAGCTACCCACGGAAGGAGATGGACACCAACCAAGGTTTAACGATCCTGAAACAATGTTTTGGATCGTTATATTGTTGAAAGCGCCATGCTAGTGGCAAATTGTCTGCGAATTCTCAATTTAAATTATTGTTTATGATGTCTATATAAATCTCACCAATAATTTTTCCATTTATTTAGTCAATCGGACAAACGCCGGATGAGGGGAAGTATCCCCAGGCCATCACCGATGACCCACCAGGTATGATCATTCTCTTGCTGAGCTTCTGGTCCAATTTTTGAAAGGGGGGGCGCCTTACATATAGCCATCCATCGTAAGGAAACCTCATACACCATATTTAAGACGTCCCTCATTGAAAAATTGGTCCATAGGTTCACCAAGAAAATGGTCAAGCCTGATGGCTCATCGGTAATAATCTGGGGATACTTTACCTCATCCGGCATTTCTCCGATTGTCTAAATAAATGGAAAAATGACTGGTGAGATTCATAACGACATCATAAACAATCATTTAAATGAAAAATTCGTCGATAATTTTCCACTAGTATGGGTCTTCCAACAATATAAAGATACAAAGCATTGCTCCAGGATCGTTAAACCTTGGTTGAAGTCCAGCCGCATCCATCTCATTCAGCGGCTAGCTCAAAGTCCCGAATAAAACTCCATAGAAATTTGATGGGGGTTATAAAAAGGGTAATTGCTGCAAAAAAATCTGCAAACACGGACTCTGTGGCAAGTTATTCAACAGGTATGGAACAAGATCACACCCATTCAATGTGCAGCCCTGGTCAGCGCTTCGAACGATAGATGCACCGAATTTATTGGACAAAAAGCTTTACCAACACAGTACTGAATGTAAAGGAGATAGAATATGCATTAATATCTGCAATAACTAATGTATATTTAGTTTTGACCATTTTTTTTAGTAAGTGGCTTAATTATATGTCACCGAGCTCAAAGCGATATAAACAAATAATCTGCGAAATTTATATTTTAATGATTTGATAAACACAAAAAGCAAGAAGAATTTAATTTAAGAAATACTTATCAACATTCTATTTTAACTAATTAATCTGAATTTGTTAATAAATCTTTGTTCTACCGAAAATAGCGTGATGGTGTTTATTTGGCTTAATTGTATGAACACAAGTGTATATTACTATACAACTCTAGTTAACAGGGCTTACGGCTGAAGGCATACAATATATACAGATAAAATATGGTTACTACAAGTGACCAATCGCGGTGTGCGGCCGGAGGAGGTCTGAACTATTATTCGTAACTCTTCCGGCAGATTTTCATTAAACAGATGCTAACATTAACACAAAGAATAACAGCCAGTGAAAAACTGTGGAGAAACCCAGAGTCTTCCATGGTAAGATGGATGGAGAAGAGAGGCGAAAATGGACCCTATATGGTGGTGTTTCGGATATCTCTCGTATGTATAGTACATACATTTGATCATGTTACAGCGCGCAGACACATCGCTGTTGGCTGCGGCCTCCACAGATGAAAAGTTGTTGGCGAATGATTTGATGGATGATCTTAAGAATTCCTAAGCTTCAGGACAGCGTAGAAGGATGACTTGTAGCTGAAATAGATAAGTGTCGAATTTAATAAAACCGATTTTTTTTTCAAATCCGATTAGCCAATTAGACTGAATTTCGGAAAATTATTTCTTATCTCACGTCTATTTCAACATCAGCGGTCTCTGAGAAACTGTGTTGACAAGCATCAATTGCAACTGTAGCGTTTTCGTTTATATTATGGTATTTACGAGTAAGATGAAAATTATTTTATTTATACCATACAAACAGTAGCGAGTATGAAAAGTGCAACACTTACTCACCCTAGAACTGTTTTTAAAAATGCAAAAATCATTAAATAAATTATTTTGCAATATTTTACAATGTTTCGGGAAGATCTAGAATGTTAGATTTATCTTCCTGCGAACTCTCTCCATTCGGTTTTCATCGCAGTTTTCACCAATCATTTAAGTCAAAATTGAATCCATTTTTTTAAAAATTTTTGTTTAAAAAAATATATTTTTTTTAAATGTTTAATTCACTTGCACAAAACAAAAACCAGGAACTGAAAATCTCCAATGATTTTGATGTGATTTGACAGCTGTGTTTGAAATTTCAAACAAATGAATTCGAAGTGAATTCCAAAAATTCCAAATAACTCGGAATGCAGGGGCCGAATTACCGCATCCGTTAATGAGTGAGCGACTCGTTATCGAATGATCGAGTAAATCTTATTTGAAATTATACTCGATAACGAGAGCGGTAATGCCAAATCGTCACATTTCGATAACGAGTAACTCACTAACACTGAATTCCATTCCGAGTAAATTTCAATTTCGGTTTCTATCCACTTTCACTTGAAATGCAGAACAGGGGGGATATGTATAACTATTTCCAAGAAAGTACTGAAAAAAACCACATATTTTCTTGCAGCAGGTACCAGGCCTTTTAAACGTTTGGAGTTCACAGGCAAGAATATTAACATTTATAAGATTTAGTACTTTGTATCGCCTCCTTTATTCTGTATGACCTTCTTAACCCTTTCGCACCTAGTGGGACACATATGTCCCACTCAATGTTCGCATAACCCTAGTAAATTTTTTGCTAGAAATATGCTTAACGCAAGTCGTTTGAACAGATAAACATAAAATTAATGATGTAGGTCTACTGGCTGCCGGAGTCGAAAGGGTTAATTCGCTTTGGCATTGAATCCACTAAATTTTGAAGATGTCCACTGATATTTCCGAATACCAAACTTCTTCAATCACTTCGTTGAGCATTTTCATCGAGGTAGGAATTTTGCTGTAAATTTTCAATGCCCTAATGTACCAGAGATTTTCGAATGGGGCTGATGTCCGTGGAATTACCTAGCGAGTGTTTTTTGCCCAAATTAGCCAAGATTTCAACATTTTAAGTGTCAACATTGGTTTTTTTACGGGGCGACGAGCCATTGAGCCAAGTTCTCTGATTCTTTGACGCACTGTATGTACACCAATTACAGTTGCACTTGACTCCACAAACTCTGCTCTTAATTCTACAGCTGTTTGAAAACGGTCCCTCAATGACATCCGGTGTAAAAGACGACCACCCGCGGTAAATGTCTTACGAATGCCTCCTTCTCATTTTTGCCGTTCAACTGTGCTCCTAAGTGTTGTTTTTTAATAGTCTCCTAACAGTCGACTTGCTGCAACCAACCTCTTTACTTATTTTGGTAATAGTCAATTTTGCCACTTTAAGCAGTACAATTATTTGATTTGTTTGCTTGTAATTTGGCATTTTTTCACAATTATTAATTTTTACACCAATGCTGATCACTTCAAAAACTAAAATGGCTCTGAACGACTTGTAGTGCACTTGTATACCCATAAAGGATGAATATCATTAAAGATTACTCTGTAAAAATGGGTGTTGCACTTTTCGTGCTCACTACTGTATATACATTAGAAACAAAAACACAAAATTCTCGTAAATTAGTTTCATCTTTTTTAATCGAATAACTTGATGTAAATATACAACATATTTTTTTCTATCACAATGAAATGTTGAATTTAAGGTTTGATTTAAAATAAATTATACACTGGTATTCTTTTCAGTTGGAATATCTGGTTGCATTTTAAGAATCTGTAACCTTGGATTATAGTAACCTGATAGGTAGTATGTATCATTATTATCATAAATTGATTGATATTGCCTGGTATCTGACCCAAACTTTGCAATGTACATTGAAAATTCTATGACTTCACATCTATGAGATATAGTTTGTACATCGTTTTCATCTTCATGGGGCGAATCGAATAATGCACCCTGCAACAAATCAATAAAGAAATAAATGTTTAATAAGGATTATCGAACGTATACTAGTAAATACATACAGGGTATTTTAATATCGGACAACCAGTAGTTTCTTCTGGATGATAGAACCACCTAACTCTAACAACTTTATTGCTAGATGTGGTTTCCCACATTGCTTCAATTCGACCAATATACGGTCGATCTGGCCTTCCAGTAGAAAGAAATACTGCACATTCACCAACCTAGAGAAAAATGCAATAAAACAATTCTTAAGTAATAAAATTAAAAACTTACGGTGATAGTTTCTTTTCCTCTCGTAATAGATTTATAAAATTGCTTTCTCGCTCTCCCCTTTAAGCCGGCCTTTCGATAGGAATGTCCCAGCCATCCCCATAGTTGGCGTTCGGGCAGGAACGCAGCTATTTTGCTTCCCTTACCGCTGTTGTAATCTACCTTTTCATTTGATTTCTAAAAAACAAAAACAATTAGAAGTCGATAAGTCTAATTATATTTAGAAAGATATTTAATTCACACTAAGGTGTCTAATCAAACTACAAAACAATTATGGGCAGCGTTAACAGAAAACCTAACTTCTATTTTTTAAGCCAATAAATAATCACTCAAAACTTAACGAAGCTTAACATTTAGTCGTCAACTTTTACTGAACAACGATTATTTCCATTACAACCAGTCAAAAGTAGGAGGTATATTAAATCCCTCGGATTAACACCTTTGTTATTCACAGTTATGGGCGTAGAAGCATATGACCAGTGAACGGACCAAAATAAGCTATAAAAGCCAAATTACACCGCAAAAAAGGCATTTAAAAATAAACGTTTTTATGCAATTTTTTCGCAAATATGCATATGGAAAAATAGCACAAGAAAAGATATTCCGTAAGCTTTTGACATACATATGTATGTTCTTATGCTCCAACAGCTAATGAAACTAACGCAACCATTTGTATAGACATTTTTTTCTCATCTTTATTTCTGTATCAACAAACTTTCTTATACGATGCATAGTTTTTTTTCTAAGTCAACGTCAAACCTTACAACTGCTCTCCTGAATAGTTGTAAAGAACGACTTATGCTATTTTTCCTTGTTGCCACAGGTTTATATCCACCCTGAGGAATTTAAAAAGAGAATCAATTGTCCAATCCTCTTCTTGGAAATCTATTTAGAGTCGTCGAACAAAGGTTTGCCTAGTATGCGTTGCCTAGCTCTTGCTCAAGGTGGACATTTGCTTAAAAAATGAATAAACGATTTTTTTTCATTGTCATCATTGCAACTTTGGCAGAAGTTGTTGTGAGGGATCGTTAGTTTGGCTGCATGGTTCCCTATTGGCTAGTGCCATGTACTAACTGCCACTACGCTTGCGATGTCTACGCGAGTTCTTTGTAGCAGCTCATTTGTTTTTGACCTCTTGTAATTTGACAATATCTTTCTGGATATGACAATTTTTGTAAGACTGGTCCACCTGAGATCAGCTAGTTTTAGGTAGTGTTAAAGTGAATTGCCCTTAACAGCACCTATAGGGATATGAACGTTTTCCGCTAGTTAGCTGTTAAGGGCTGATCCTTCCCTGGTTTGTTCGTCGGCTCTCTCGTTACTACTTATGTATGAATGTACGTACAGTGGTGGCCACATAATTAAGGTCATTACATTTTCACTTTTAAACTAATTATATATAATTCTCACAAATTACATGTTAAGCAAAATGCAGTCTTCTTCATTCTTATAGGAAGTAGTAACTTATAAAAAAAATTATAAAAAAAAAACTAATAAAAACAAATATTTAAAAAAGACTACATATCAACAAAATAACAAAAAAATCAGCTCTTTCTGCTTGGACACTTAAATTTTTTTTTAATCAAATGGATTGAAAATTGAAAAATTCACATATTCAGGTCAAACTTGGTCAAACAACATTTTGCTTCAACCACCTTTGGGTAGCAGTTAAATGCTGACATCGTTCGACTGAAATACTCTGCCATGTTTCCTTTAAGTTTTTGAACAGTTCTTCAAAATGTTTGCCTATTTTTTTTCTCCAGAGACCTTTCCACATCTCTGCGCTGGCCAATCCAAAAGAATTAATGTTTTCTGAGGAAAACCACTGGTTAACTCTCCGAGCAGTGTGCTTTAGATCGTTGTCCTGCATAAAAATAAATGGATCAGGCATGTGTTGAACTGCAAATCGCTTCATTGTGTTGTGCAATATGTCTTTATACAAATGTTGATCCATTCGTCCATTTACACGACAAATGTGGTCAACACCAAACCAGGAAAGACCGCCCAAACCATTTAAAGTGTAGCGAGGATTCAGTTCCTTGTTTCGCGGACGTCTTACATGCTTTTTGCCATCCGAGCCAAACATGTTGAACCTTAACTCATGGCTCCCAAGCACATGTTTCCAAAAATCAAGAGGTTTTCGGTGTGTTCTCTTGCGATTTGTATTCTGCGTCTTAAACTCTTTTTGGAAACGAGCGGCTTTTTTCTTGCAATCCATTCACGCAATCCACTTTCAAGTAATCGACGTCGTATGGTTTTTGCGGATACTGCTTCATTCAAATTTGCCGCGACTTCGACGTTAATCTGCGTAAATGTCAAAAAAGGGTTGGCTTTACTTAAGTTGCAGATAATGCGATCTTCTCCCTCAGTGGTCTTTCTTGGTCTTGGCTTTCTTTCATTGTTCCCTATGTGTACATTCTCTATTTACTGCTTAATCGCATTGTTCACGATAGTTTTCGACCACAAAAGATCCTTAGCTATCGCCCGAATTGACCTTTTTTCTTTGCAGTACTTCGTGACGATAATTCTGCACAATTCAGACGTGCAACATTTTTGGCGAACCATTTCTAGAATAAATTAGCCTTCAATTCTTTTATCTTATGCTACTGAAAATACAATATATCACTTATCATCATTTTTTCTCATTTTTTATTACAACCAAATCAGACAAAATAATAGTTGTTCCTAATTATATGAAATAATTACTCATCTGCAACCGTCGCAACACAAAGTTTTTTTTTTGAAACCTTATGAAATGCATAACAAACCAAACACGTGTTTGGTGCTTGAGTATGAACGTTGTTTACCGTTTCAGTTTATAGTGAGTGCGCAAACAAACTAATGTGGACAAAAACCGAAAAAGAAAATGTTCTTCTCTGATTTGAGAATGTTGTCCTTAATTGCGTGACCACCACTGTATGTATTAGTTTCCTCACAGAACAGGACAAAACCTGTAGATTCTGCACTTATGAGAAAGCAACTCCACCGAATTACGTGATCCGAAACTTTGAGGCACTGTTCCATCAAAGTAGGGACTGTCTGCGATCACAAGTTTCATAGATCACAAGGAAAATCCACCGCCCGACCCCCTAAATATGCTTAAGTTGATTAGAGAAACCAACTTGTGGATGTACTATAGCCAGAGAGTAGCTCGGCTGCCGCCAATTGATCTGTCTAACGTTTTGCTACAGTCAACATTAATGTGAATACATTTCAATATACAGTGAAATTTCTCTTTGGCGGACAACCATGGGAGCGGAGTTTTTTGTCCGGTTATGGGAGCTGTCCGTTTATAATAACGCATTTTGTATGAGAAATTATAAATTGGTTCCCCAAAAAGGTGTCCGTTAATGAGAGTTGTCCGATAATGAGAGATTTCACTGTACATATGCATGTGAACTACTAAAAATGTATAAAAATAAACTTCACTGTTTTACATACCTCATCTGACGCTTCGGATACAACATTTGACGTTGAATCCTCATATTCCAAACGAATATCTTCTGATTTCTTATTTTCGTCATATAATGTATTGAGACTTTTTTCTTCTGGTTCTGGTTCTGGTTCCGTCTCTGTCTTACTATTTCTTTGAATCAATTGGTTATCATTTATTCCATTAAAATCTGAATTAGCTTGTTCGCCTCCTTGAATCGTTTGGTTTTCATCTTCTCTCTGATCGTTATCAATGATATCTGTTGACATTTTTGGAAGCAATTTACGATGGTGTTTTTTATGTTTCTTTCTCTTCTTATGCTTCCTATGTTTATGCACATATTCATCAACATTACTGGTAGGAGACATATTTTTGTCAAATTGGTTTTTCTTTTTATCAATTTTTTGGGTATACGATTCATGAGTGGTCTCTTGGCTGAACGGTACTCGTAACTCTTCTCGGCTGGATTCATTGGACATTGTATCAGTGGACGTAGACTTCATAGTTGCTGACCTTTTATTCTTTCCAAGCGTGTTGAAGGGATTTTCACTATATTCTGAAATTATGAACAAAATAAAACATTTTAAAATGCGCTAAAGACGGAGTTTGTCGTGAAATGTTCATAGTTTATTCTAAACTTTCCACTGTGTTCTTTGTTCATCATAATAAGCCAAAACCAGGCTGATTACTATTCTTTTTTTAATGCGACAGCTTGATATTGAATACAAAGAATAAACTAAACGAGATGAGCAACTATCAACAAAATGTTGAGAGTAAATTACTTTTAAGTTTTAATTACTCAAAGAAAAAATTGTTGAAAACAAGCTCCTTGATCCGACAAAAATCGTGCTTAACGATTTTATTGGGAAATGATGGCAAAAAAACAGGACTTTCTATAGAACACGTCTTTGGGGGATAGAATTCACAAAACAAAAATGTATAGTCGACTACTTTGTGGAATTATTGGGATTTTCAAAAAGTTCTGCGCTTTTTTAAGGGTTAAGGTTAAACACACATTTTTGGTATAAAAACTATCAGATATTGTCCACAAATACTTTCCCAACATGCTGGAAGAGAAATGATGCCTCTTTTGTAAAAATCATCAGACTTTTGGGTAAAAAAAGTTTTCCAGATGCGTTTTGATCTGGTCTTTGGAATTGAATTGTCTACCGTCCAAATTATCTAGAGAGAGCGGAACAGAACGGACAAGGTCTGGAGAGTACGGTAGCCGCTGCATAACTTCCCAACCAAAGGAATTCTGATTTTGTTTTGTCGCAATAGCTGTGTTCTGGCGTCGCCATTTTGAAAATAAACCCAACCCAAACATCCACCTTTGTTGACTTTCCAAGTCTTTTCAGTCTCTGCGAAACGGTTGTATGGGCGATGTTAAACCGCTCTCGTGTCGTCAAATGCCTGTTAACGCTAACTGCAGCCAAGATTTGATCGTCGTCTGTGGTGGGTGGACGTCCAGAACGAAAGCGTGAGCACCAAAGCTGACAAGCGTCAGCACTTATAACTGAATCCAGATCTATATTTTAATTTCTTTAGGTGGCGCTACAGTTCGGGGTGAACCAGGACCTGCTTCTCGCAACCATTTATGTAAGCGTGTTACATTGAAGGCACGAATGGAGGGGACCTACTTTCGACTCTTTGTCAACTCCGAACAGCGAGTCGAGAAACTCCTCGTGACAAATGATACTCTTTGAATGCTTATCAGACATTCGAAAGAGGCGGCACCGTGAAATAACTTTAAGGTGTTTGCTGGGATTAACCCTGGGCACCATTACGTAGTAGTCCAACGCACTAACCACTACATTACTGTTTCGAATCTCCTCTTGCGCCTCTGTACTTTGACACTTTTTTTTTAAAAAAAAGCAAAATATGCCTTATATGCACGTTTTTATCCTCCATTTAAAAAAATATATTGAGCACTTAAAACATGCCCAATCAAAACAAATTCTGGTAACAATGTACAAGATAATTTTCTCTACTGGAATAAAAAAAAAAAAACAAAGCAAAACATTCTCATAACGGTATACAGAGATTTTCTGAACCCATAAGCACCACTGCCAAGAAAAAAAGCGCAGAACTTATTGAACAACCCAATATATCTGCTGGAATATACCCAAAAAGAGATTGTAAATGAATAGAACATAGAACATGAACATAGAATTTCTTAAATAAAAAAAGAATGAACAATGAAAATATATCTTACCAACAATTGGATAATCGCTAAGTAGAAAACGAATGTTCTGTAAACGGATTCTGCCACTGTCACCGTCGTCAAATTCTACGCTTACAAAATCTGATCCAATATCTGAAGTTTCAGAGTCGATAGCCTTACCCGGATAAAGACATCGATATTGTTGACTCCAATAGGCACACAGTCTTGTCCCTGTTGGAACATTTTCAATTTTTTTTGGTGCAACCTCCAAAATCTATTAGAACAATTTAATTAAAAAGAGAGTTATAAAACATATGTATGTATGAACTCGTATGTGTACGTTCACTTAGTCACACTCGTGTTTGTACAACCGTGGAATATGGCCTATCAAAACAAATGTCGGTGTTTTAAGATCTTATGTTTGATGATCACACTAATATTATTAATGCGAAGGTAACTCTGGCTGTTACTCTGTTGTGTAAGACCAATGTCACACGAGCCCCTTTTTCCGCCCTCCCATTTGGTCGCGCGCCTTGAGTATAATGAAAAATGTACACCCGAAACCTTTTTGTCGCGGGCGGCTCGTGTGTATAGTTCTATCGGTTTTCTATATACTCATGGCGCGCGATCAAATGGAAGCGCGGAAAAAGACGCTTGTGTGGCATTGTGCTTACACTTGTCACTGGTTTTTCCAACCACGAAATTGTTCTTGTCCTTTTCATTGCAGCTTTTTAATCAAACTATTTTTATTTCTTTAGCTGGCACGGTTACTACAAATTAGTAAATAAATGTTATTTAACTTATAAAATTGAATCGATTTAAACTGTGGTAAACTTAATTGAACTATATCAAATTACAGTATAATCTCGATAATTCGTACCCCGTTAATTCGTAAACCCCGCTTAAACGAAATAAACTGCCGGTCCCTTGAAAACATTTTCAATAATTCGTAACCCCGCTATTTCGAAAACCTCTATAATTCGTAATAAGCTCTAGGTCCCTTGGCACTACGATTTGTCGGGATTGTACTGTAATTTAATAACTTTATTATTTTCTACCTTTGTAAATGAATTACTATACATTGATTTAGAAACAAATAAATAATCGAATCTAATCTATTTGCTGGCTCATTTTAAATCATAGCTGCAAAGACAGAAAGCTAAGCAACTGAACGACGTTATGAGAATTAAATAAGAGTTGAGCTTGATATCACAAAAATTTATTAAAGCACCCAAGCTGCCTGAGATCGAATCTATTTTATAGTGTTTGACTTTATAAAATATATGTGCTTACTGCTAGCTGCATAAAATCCATTCCGATAGCTCTCCTGAATTGCAAAAAAAAAAACAGTCTGACAGACCAATGCGCGGGTGTAGGGAAGCTAATCTTGAATGTACGCACATGAGTTTTATACATATTTAATATTACTTAAGGTGGCGCTACAGCTCGGGGTAAGCCTGGGCCCGCTTCTCGCAACCATTTGTGTGTGCGTATTATATTTCTGCACGAATGGAAGGTTTTTTGTTTTTTGCCGACTCCGAATGGCGAGCTGAGAAGCTCATTGACAAGTGATACTCTTTGATTGCATGTCAGACATTCGAAAATATCTCTAGGTGTTGAACCCGGACAGCATTGCATAGTAGTCCAACGCACTTACCGCACTACACCACGGTGCCGACACATATTTAATATAAGGTACTTATTTCCTGTTTTGGTATTCTCTTGACGTATTGCTTTGCTTAGTATACAAATAATTGGTCTACGATTACTAGTGTGACTAAGTGTTTATAGTATTGCTTGTATAATATATATTTAAAAAAGAAAAAGGAAAACCTATTTAACTTACAGTATCTTTGAAAATCTCCTCTCTGGACATTATATGTGATTTATTACCCCTCTCTCCGTCAAGTGTTATAGCATATACATCTGGTGGCTGCAAAGGTTTTAAAATACCGGCATAGAATAAACCCCCCATGTCAGTTAGTACACGAGTTTCATTGCGATACAAATGTTCATTTGACAAAACTAATTCTTTGTCAATTTCCATAGCTACTTTATTCTCAGCTTTTATCACCGGTGTTTGTTGTTGGGACTCAGATGTGAGAAGCCTGCTTCCCACCGTGTTGCTGTCTACTCCTAAGACCTGTTTTTGCCTTCTTTTATTTTTGCCCTTAAAGCGTAACTTTTCAGTCAAATTTGTATTATGAGATAGTGCTGCGTTGTTAAATTTCGAAGGATATACATCTTCATCAAGAACCGTTTCTACATATTCACTTGTTTCTAATGGGCCCTCTGAGTTGTTTTTATTATTAGCCGTTAAATGCTGGCATTCGCTAGCTTCAGCCGTAGGAGGAAAATTTGAAGAGCTCGATTGAAATTTGTCAAGGAAACAAATGAAGTTTGGATTCTTACAGGAAATATTTGCAAATTTGTACTCCGATGAGGATGTTTTTTTTCTTTTCTTTATCTTGCTGATTTCATCTAACTTTCGCTTCTTTTTTCTATATTGCCTTGTTATGTCAGCCAAACGCATTCGCATATCAGATTCCATTGCCTTGAAGAAATCTTCGGGATTTGGCCACTTGTTTAATTTCTTGTAATTCGGATCAGCTTTTTTGAAGGCATTTCTTAGATTTTCGTGGACATCGTCGCAATCCGATTTCAAGACAGACGCTTTAAGGTATTCCTTTCGCTCTTTTGCATACCTCTTTTTATTCTTTTTATAGTAACGCGATTTTTTGCTGGATTTAGTTTTGGAATGCTTGTGCTTTCTCCTCCTGACTTTCGTAGTCTGTTCTTTTACAGTATTATTGAAATTATTGCTCTCAACCTCTTCCTGGATTCTCTGCTCGGCCAAAGCGCACAAGAGATTTAGGCCACCTAATGATTGTTCACTGCTTTGATTGGAAAGTTGAATGGTATTGTGCATCTCGCTTTCTTCAGTGGGATGTGTATATTGCGTATTCAAATCATCCCGACCTGTAGCATATGTTTCGAACTTACTAAGATGCTCACTTGTATTCTCATTTTCTACAATTTCACATGGCTCTTGTTTAACACGTATTGCTTTAAGGGAATCATGATTTACAAAAGATCCTGTACTGATGTTTGACAATAGTTCCAGTCCAGACATTTCAATCACTGGAGGATTGGGTACTTTAAACGATGAACTTTCATCACGATCGGAGCTTGCAAGGACAATAGGACTATTACAATTGAAGCCCTCATTTTTATTTGCTGACCTATTTAATCCACTTTCATAATGACATGTTGCTGGCATGGCAAAAGGAGTATTCTCTTTAAAATAGTCATTACTCGCTGCGTGCGATTGCAATGTCTCGTCAGGGTTTTCTTTAAACAGTGCCTTGCCGCTCTCGTAATTGATATGGCACTGGTTAAATGATTTATTTTTATCAGAGGGTTGCGCACTGCATGACATGGTATCTGCTGTAGAAACGTCCAAAGAATACTCATCCTCACTACCGACTGGAGTGTCTGTTTGAATATTTACATCTTGCATCTCTGGAGATTTCGGAAAGGTGGACACTCTGATAGCAGGATTTTTATTCATTACGCCAACAACTTCTTGCGTCATCTGCGGTGGAGGCTGTGGTGACGTATTTGGTGATGATATAAAATTAGATGGCATTAATGGCATATTTATGTATTCCAATGGTGGAGGTGTATTGTGCAATAATATGTGGGGCTGTTCATTTAGCAACATTGGCATGGGCGCTACTAGGTTAGGATTCGTTTGCATATTTAAATAGTTTGACTCGCTGTCCACTTTTGATTTATCGACTTTGCCTGCAGACGTC
Organism: Brachyopa scutellaris; assembly: GCA_949775065.1. Classification (NCBI taxonomy): domain Eukaryota; kingdom Metazoa; phylum Arthropoda; class Insecta; order Diptera; family Syrphidae; genus Brachyopa; species Brachyopa scutellaris. Next base: position 28,238,535 of record OX459113.1, on the reverse strand, counting down.
GTATGGTGTGATATTAGACTGCTTTTGCTCAAAACGTTGTGGTCACTATTCCAATCTTCCATTTTCATAACAGTGTGTTTTTGAGATTGTTCTATTCTTTTCGTGTCTGATGAAATAGAGACGAATCGATTACCATTTGTTTGTGAATGTTGACATAACGTTGATGTTGCGGCAGCCGTTAAATAATTTGATCCAAAGAGCTGGAGTGGCGCAGCAAATGACTGGGATTGAGCGTTTGTTTGGGGACTCATTGGCGGGAATATAAAATTTGGGGGTGGTTGTAAGGCACCTGCTGAATTCGATTGCACATACGGCGGCCATAAGAATGCAGTTTGTTGAAATGAATCTGTAATACAAGATGTAATAATAAAGCTATTATGATTACCATTTCGAATGTGGTGTTGTGTTTTCTATACCTTCTTCAATTTCAATTCAATTTTATTATTATATTATGAAAAACTGCTTATTTATCATTATTTCCAATTGTCAGTTTTCTAATTGACGTAAAAATACGCCGTTTGTCAATTTCAAATCGACACAACTCAAAACTCATTTTTCTTCGTATTGTTTTTCGTAGTAAATTTATATATATTGGTTTTTAAGTTTAAAAGAAAAGTATGAAGTTTTAAACATTGTAGTTCTAAACTAGCTCTTCCTCAACCAAAATTTGCTACTCAGAAACATGAACGAGCCCTGTTTTTTATTCGTTCATTTTTCTTGGATTCTTCTGCAATTAAAATAAGAATACCTCAATAATACTTTTTCTATAACACAAAAAGTGCATTAAAAGTGTATTTATAAAGGCCTTCAACCACGTTCTCTATTAAGAAAACTTGCTCTCTGTCTCCAGTATATAGCCCGAAAAACTTAATGCAAAATTATTTTAGCGTTGAACGGACAAAAAAACGAAAATAGCCTTTTATACTTGCCACAGAATATTTAAGAAGATGGACATACGGGAAGAAGCTAAGATCTTTTCCGATACGATCAAACTATTTAACGCTATCAGACTTACAAATTACATTCGTCAATTTTTTCCAAGCGAAGGTCCTAGCGGTAAAACAAGCGGCCAGTGAAATCCATCGAAGGCGATAATGCGAGAAGCGAGGGCAATGCATTGCTGTCGCTAAAAAGGGTTCTTGCTAATCAGCACAAAATATATGTAACTATGCTGGGTTCTTGCTCATCAGAGTCTACTGGATAATGTAACAGCTGATGAAGTTGTTAGCGAAGGATGACACTCGGCAGAGATCAACATGATCCTTCAATTCGTATCTTACTATACAAAGAATAGAGATGATGGTGTTGGGAAGAAGAAACCGGCACATGGTTCGAATTAAATAGCGAAACTGACCTGTCAAAAAGGCTTGAGTCCATCACCTAGATGCATAGGCAGGGGACTACAAATCCAATCCAGCAGCAAAACAAGTTAAGTTGTATCAAATCGAACTACTCAAGAAGAAGTGTACATCCATTCCAGTGATACAGTGAAACCTATCTAGTTGGACACCCTTGTAAGTTGGCGACCTGGCTAGGTTGGCCAATATTTGACTGCACCAAGAAAATTCCATACAAATGTTCCTCAAAATACCTTTATATGTTGTCCACCTGCCGACCTGGAAGTTGGGAACAAATTTTCATACTTCTTCTCATTTCTCATATTAAATACCCTGCGAAAGTTCTACACTTTCATATTTTGTCCACCTGCCTATCTTGGAACTTGTCCGCAAATTTGAATACTTTATGTCATCTCTCATATGAAATAACCTGCTGAATTTGGCCAAGGGTAGTATGTGATGGAATTTGTTCTATATTTTCCCATAACCACTGAGCAAAACGTCTAGACATAGCGGTAAAATGACGAAATGTTCGTTCTTGTTTCATCGTGTGCAAGAGATGACTTTAATTCTTTTTCTTCAGATTGTGATTAAACTTCAAGGGTTAAAGTGTTTTTTTTTTTTTAGTGGAAACTATAAGTAGTAATAGACACATACTGTATATACATAATAATGTGTACGAAATCAATCTTTTGTTTTTATTACAAAAAAAAAAAAGCACACCCCTATAAGTTGGCCACCTGCATAAGTCGGCCAAAAATGCTTGCACCGCAGGTGTCCAACTTACCAAGGTTTCACTGTATAAGTATACATAAATGTACTATGTACATGGACTTAAGCTAACCGAAGCTGCTAAATCAATATTTTCATATAGTTGGCTGACGATTTATCTTTTGCATTTATATTTCAATTTCAATTAATGCATTTACATATTTATACAGTATACTGTCTCATTTCATGTTTATTATGTACTACATACCCATGGCGGCTGTTGCTGGTAATAAAACTAGCTGTCCTCTGCTAGCTTCTCTGGAGTATTGTAATCCAAGAGGCGACATTGATATAACTGATTCAATTGGAAAAGTATCTGAAAAAAAAAAAAAATTAATATAATTAGTGTTACATCGCTTATAATGACATCGAATAGGAATGCTAGTTATAACGACCAATTTCGAATGAGCTCCATAAAATCGTTTAGAGAGCAGATCCCTAATAATATAAAACAAAGAGAAAATTCATTTGCATGGACCTACACAGCAAATGGCTGAACGGATTTTGATAATTTTTTGATAAGGAGCAGGTTCGTGCATTAAAATAATATTTGATAATATTTGATTTTGAGTGTGAAAAACCAAGGAATTTAATAATTAGACTTTGAACCCAAAAACAGTAAATATCTCCTTCGTCTATTTTATTGAAATTGATTTCAGTTTTTAGAGCTTAGAATACGCATCTTTTATATTCAAAATTAAATTTCTACGTAGTGAACTATAGCCGTATTTTATTATCTGATACGGATCAGATCAAATCATTGGCTTATGTGCATTACAACAACAATACGAGATATTTTTTATCAGAGCCCCAATTCCGCAAGCGGAAAAATGTGTACACTGCCTTGTTTCGATTCCGCAAGTGTGAGAGTGAGTTTTTTTTGACAAATTTCGTGTACACAGGTGAAGAATTTTATTCACTATTTTCGGCTATGAGAAACGAAATAAAATGTCAAACTAATTTCCCCTCACTCTCTCAAGGCAAAATTACTCACTCAACTCACTCACTCACAGCGTTTTGCGGAATCGCATGTATTCGAATTGGTGTACACAGACTGTAAATGTGAGTTTTGTAAATGTGTACTTACTTACTTACTTAGTTGGCGCTACAGCTCGAGGTGAACCTGGGCCTGGGCCTCGCAACCATTTGTGTGTGCGTGTTATATTTCTGCACCAATGGAAGGGACCTACAGTTTTTTTTAATACTCTTTGATTGCTTGTCAGGCATTCGAAAGAGGTGGCAACCGTGAAAAACTTTCTTAGGTGTTAAACCCGGGCTGGGATTGAATCCGAGCAGCATGCGTAATAGTCTAACGCACTAACCACCACTAGTATTTTATTATTTATGCTGGCGAGAATGACGAAGTTTGAATTTCTTCGTGGATTTAGCGCGGAGAAAGATGCAAATGATATTTAGGCATATTTCATCATTTGGCAGTTTTCACAAGTCGAGTCGTTTTGGAAAGAAAATTTTCAAAAAATGCTACTGACTCCTACCAGACCAAACGATGTTTGGGAGGAGTTCATGAATTGCTCAAACAAAGATGGTTTGGAGAACATTTTCGAAAAGTAATTCCTGTTGAAGAAGTTTGAAAGCCACGATATAAGTATATGTATTAGTTCTTAAATTCAGGACACCAACCGCCGATTTAATGACCCGCACAGGTCATATGAGTACCCGCATATGTTCACCTGCTGCATAGAAGATGAGTATAGCATTACTATACGAATTTTGGATAGCATAAAATCTGTATCTAATGAACTTTATTGGTTACCGAATGATAACCCAACGGGGACAGTTCAAACCGGTACATTATTTAAGGAGGACTCTCCTTAACCAATTCTGAGTTTATATGTTTGCTAAAAAAGAATCCTAGCGATTGCAATTTCTAATGGCTAATGAGCACTCTAATGCCCAGTTTCACAGTGAGAGTTTAAACTCTCGTTTTGGTTAATCCTTCCGTTTAAATTTTTTTCGGTTTCACAGTGCTCGCTCAAAGTCAAAGTAGAGTTAAACTCGTCGTTTAAGTTAAACGCTAATACTCTGCCTACTTTTTACATCCATCGATCCGTTCCACACATTCACGCATTTAAGTTCACACATTCACATATTGAAGTTTACGCATTCACAAACTGAGATTATGCGTTTTCATGGGTGGAGGCATAGAGAGAATTAAGAGAATCGTTTGTTAAGTTAACTGGAAGATTAGTTTAGACTGTGAAACCGAACGAGTTAAACGAAAAGTTTAAACTCTCGTTCACGTTTAGTTGATCTTCAGTTTAAACTCTCACTTTGAATCTGGGCATAAGAGTTGAAAATTATATTAAGCTTTCCGACGCTGTGAATGATAATGAACACGTTGCAAATTTAGGTCAACATGTTATACTGCCTTCATTATTCACATGACGCCCAAGGTACATATTATGTACATACATACACATGTACATATATGCATGAGCGCACCCAAGACGTGTATGTCGGAACATTTGGCTGCCTGGTATTTTCATAACAAACTACGTGCACTCTTAAATGGCCAGAGATAAGTAAAAACCTTTCCTCCAGACAAAACTGCAGGATCGCCACAGAGTCTTAACATAGTGTTGATCTTAAGAATGCGTGTTTTTCATGGTCAGTTGTACGTAGCATGCCCTCTGGTAAGTTCGGGAAAAAATCTGTGTCCTAACAACATCGATCATATCATAACAAAGGTAGTGCAGTGCAACCCATGCAGAAAATATACCAGCTGTTCCATACCGAAGCAAGTTTGGGAATGCATTAACATAGATTTTCTGAAGCATATGTGGCTGATTTTGGACTTGAAGGGACTGCTTTAGAAAATTGTATTGACACTCAATTAACCTCTGCAGATTTTGTAGTTTTGTAATAACCACTACTTTCGAAATATGAAGTATTCATCATTAAACCCGGGGTCAAAGGTGATAGCAAAGTGGATGTCGAGAACCTTCAAGATCACCTTTCTAAAAATTGTGGGTGGCGGCAAGAATGGTTAGGAGTTTTGGTTACGATTTTATTTTTTCTTCGACGCCCGATAAAAGTGGAACATCCCCTACAGAAAAATGACATGGGTTTCAAAATTTAAACTATGTTTAATGTTGGACAGCTATTAGTAATTTTATCATTTAATTTTCCCTCCCCGAACCATTAACTTTTCTACCCAACAACTTACTGGGATATTGCCAAAATGCGGAAGACGATCTATTCACATTATGTATACTAGTGCTCATATCTTCGGAATTGGCTGCGGAAATCAAGTCCGCCCCTGCAAAATAAATGTTTCCACAGCCCGCTGTTGCCACTCCACCTAAAACAGTACATGTATTGGTTGATTTTTTATTAATTTTTTTTTAATTTAAAAATGATTACCTATGTCTGCAACACGGATTCCAAAATAGTTCATATCTCTTGGTGGCTGTATAGCTGTCGTATGAAGAGTAGATTCTTGTGATCTTTTTCTAGCCACTGCTATACCAACTGGTACTGAATTGTCTAGACACAAAATGATATTCAAAATTATTTATTTCTTAGGAAACCTTAGCATTTGAATGCATACTTGTGTTCATTTGCGAAACAACCTTTTCCATTTCTGACATTTTCGGTGACGTTGACTCAATTTTTACCATTGTGGTCATGGTAGACGACATCGATTTAGAATTAATTTGATTATTTGATTGAAGACTGTTGGAAGTGGTTACTTCGGAAACCTGACAAGGCTCCCGTTTGATTTCCATAAATGTGTAGCTCGACGATGAGTTAACATGATGGGTTAGATTTGGTAAATTCTTTTGAATACCAATATACGAATGATTCTCAATGGCTGAAGTAGTGGCAGCAAAACTAGGCGAATTGAGTCCAATTAAGGGCGTTGGTGAAGGGACAAAGAATGAAGCAGAAGACTGAAGGGCTTCTGTAGATTGGACGCAATTATTTATTATGTTTGGCGAGGAATTGAAAGTTGCCATTACTCCCAATATATTAAGCGTTCTCTACTTGTGACACATATTAAAAGCAGAATATAAGTAATTTGAATACACCAACTGCAATAGTTGTGACTGCGAATGGGTGGCTCCCAAGTGTCTGCTAATCTGCAATACAAATTTATCAATGACAAGTCTAATCAATTTCAAACACATTAAAAATACGTGTTAAATTCGATATAAAGTATGTTAGTTATTTATTATTGAAATGTGTACTGTAGTTTATATATTTTGCCAACACTTAATCCTTACACCAAAATAAAATATATACGTATATGTACATTACCCTCCACCCACACTGCAAGTTAATATACATTTTAATACAGCCACTCACATAATTCTGAAGTCTCAATTTTCTCTTATTATAAATAATCACAAAATGAAGTAGGATGGGCTGCTTAATATGTACTATAACACGACAATTAAAAATAAATTATAAGATGTTTTTATATTACGACCTATTTACTAGTGGCTTAAAAACAAAATTGGCAAAGCGCGTTCTTACAAAATTAAAAAACTTACACACAATCAATTTGTTTTTATTTTGAGTGTCGTCAATAACATACATAATGGGTATTGCATTTTTCTTCTTCTATATCATAAAAATTTAAAGCTAATTTGGAAATATTCAACTTCTCAATGTACAAATGTCATTTCGTAATGCTTATATTGGAAACGTTCAGTGAAGATTTGGCTACGTTTCAATAATGGCGCTTTTGATTCTTCAAAAAAATGTAACCTGTGGCTTTATTTTCTAGACACATTTCTCGTTATGTTCTTCAAAATAAAATGGTGCACTACAAAAATTTGTTTTTTTTTCAATGGAATGTGTGCAAATCTCCCGTCTCAAAAGAAAAATTAAAACTCTCAAATCTTTGAAGGAGAAATTACTGCATACGTTAAGCAGCCCATACACATATCAATTCAATTGTCAATTGAGTTTACATATGAATTTATATTCGGCCACACACTGCACCAACTGAGTTGAGGGACTTTGTATAAAATGCCACAAATATCTGGAATTTTCTTTATGTGTGCGTTTAAAGTCATTACTGTTTACGTTTCGCTCACACACACTTTCACAGATTGCACAAGCCTAGTACAAATTCCCCTCAATTTGACAGCAAATCAAATGACTTCCCCACACACAGTCAACTGAGTTGAAATCAACTTCCAAAAATCAAAATCTTTTAATTTTACCCCAACCAGCTCGTCAACCTTCAAATCGATCACTGACAGCGCCACACACGGGTTGATTTCACCACGAACCGACTAAGTTGACGGTTGAGTTGAATGGTGTATGGTCAGCATTAACGAGTTACTTGTTATCGAAATATGACGATTTGGCGTTACCGCTCACGCTATCGAGTATAATTTTACGTATCATTTACTCGATCATTCGATAACGAGTCCTACTCACTCAATCAACGGATGCGGTAATTCGGCCCCAGTTTTGATCGATAATGTGTACCCACGCTATAGATGATATGCATATAAAAATTGCAATCCACACGTTGACTCATGACTCATGAGTCGCGACTCTTTTCTGTTTTCAATTATCACTCGGTGAGGCGCTTGCATCCACACGTTGACTTTTGAGTCACGACTCTTTTATAATTTCTGTTTTCGTAATTTGACAATTCTCTTTTATTTTTTCTTTCGCTTTTGAAATGGTTACAGCTCTGTATATATTAGTTTCTATGAAGATATATTGCTTACATTTTGTAATTTTCCTAAAATAGTGGCTATGGAGGCTCTGTACTACTTATACAGATTTGGATGTATTCCATGTATGCATAATCATTTAAAATATCAATTGTTCTTCGTCAAATTAAATTCTTTCCTATATATCAAGACAATTGCGCTCCGCAACGAAAAGAAATGAAGCGAAATAGCTAAATAACGAACAAGAGAAAAGAGAAACGTCAAAAAGAGTCACGAAAATTCTGCCCGCGACTCACCGGGCAGATCGTTTCCTATCTCATCGTTCTTCTCTTTCGCACTCGCGGCTAATGGGTCAACGTGTGGATTGGGACAAAAACATCCAAATTTGTATATACCTAGTATACCATATGGCCTCCAACGAAAGATAAAATAAAAGAGAGCTGTCAAATTATGAAAACAAAAATTGCAAAAGAGTCGAGACTCAAGAGTCAACGTGTGATTGCAAGTCTGCTTTTACACTTAGACTTTTTAAATGTATCTACATAATTTTTTTCTATCAATCCATAACTTATAAAATTATGTAATATTATTTGAAGAATGATTGTGGTTTTACTCCAGTGCTCTCCTAAATTTGAAAGGAACATGCGAATATCGGTTTCTGCCCAATTGTACATGCTACCTAGTGAAATTATAACCACAGGTGACTTGGACAAATAGTCCGATGTTGGAATTTATGTGTGAGTGTGAGCGCCCTTCCAAATGACATCCGGGTGCGCTAAGCGGGTACATATACACACTATAGGTTTTGTATGAAACTCAAATCATCATTCAAGTTGTTGTTGCTCGTCCATCTCTACTGGTGTTTGCTTTTTAAATGACGAAATTTGTGTATACATCGAGCAAAAACAAAAATGGCCACTGAACGTCACGCAGAAGCAAACATTTTTGTGAGTATCATTTGTGAGTGACACTCCATTACGCAGCTGAACACATCATCAGTTTTGCATGATATCAATCAAAACTGACACTCTTGTTGGGTGGTGCGTACCCGCTTCAAAACACTCCCAAAACACCACTCCGAGGAGCCAAATGGGACATGTTCAGACTCGGAGTGCTAATGCACGAATGTGTGTCTGTGAATGGTGTATATGACTATGCTATGGCTATGGTGTGCGGACTGTATTCTATGTGTTGCGTGTGGTTGTTTTTAATTTGGTCTTTGCATTCTACATTTCCTTCTTTTCTACTGGTCCATTCCTCTACGTTGGGGATCACAGTATATGTCCATCTTCCATTCCTTGTCTTGGTCCACCTGTTTTGCCACTCTACTTGGATAGCTTCACTAGTATTTCCCCTGTCTTCCAGCTCGTTCTCGCTGGCCGCGACCTTTTTAAATCAACCAATTCAATCTGTTCATTTGGAAAATTATGTATGTAATTGTTTACAATCTGTTTCGCACATTCAAAACATACTCACTTTCAATGAATTTTTCATTCACTTGTGTGGAAAACTGGAAACCCTTTCCGAAATCCTCATCCGCGCATCATTTGATGCAATGTATTGTACATAAATGCTTACACTTATGTCAATGTTATCAAATCTACCACTATTTTTTTAAATCTACCACATTTTTTTGTCCAATCTACCACATTTTTCAAAATCCAAGTGACAACAGTGGTCGCGACTCACGAGCAGGGTTGGCCGAACTGTCACTTTTTCGAAAAACTACATATTTTACGTGTGCTACGTAGTTAATGTAGTTAAATGTTGTTCATGTAGTAAATGAAACAAATTGTAGCAGACGTAGTTTCAACTGTCAAATGATCTTTTAGTTGTCACTTTGAAGTTGGATATTTCCTTCTTGGGTTGTAGTTTGCTTAGTTCTTAGTTAATATAAGAAAATAAGAAAAATTAAAAAAAACAACATTAAATAACTAAAACTCATGTCGATTTTTACTCCATTTCTGCTCATTTATCAAAATTCTCGAATCTTATTTACTGTAATTCTACTGTTTTCTGTATTTACTACGTATTGAGCAGGCGTTACAAATTGTAGTAAATTAGTAGTTTAGTTTATTCAATTTACTACGCGTAGTTAATGATGTAGAAAATGTAGTGTAGTTAATTCGGCCAACCCTGCTCACGAGTCAACGTGTTGATTGCGACTTAGTTCAGAGCCTGAACGAACCGAGCGCACTCTGAAGTGTGCTCTGATCACAATCTGAGACTGAGCGCTCTGATTTATTTTTGAAACACACTTGAGCACTTAGCTGTCATATGATTTTGATTTTTCAATCGTTTATAACCTCAAATGGTTTTTCATCCATTTATGACCTTAAATTAAGTATATGCATAACCAAACTAATTATTAATATTAATTAATACAATTATTAAATTGAATTAACTAACTTCTACGCCATAGCAAAAAGCCTCGTCCGCCATTAATTGTTTTCGATTTTTTTTCTATCTGTCAAATGTTGTTTTGGCTGCGCTCAGCATTTTACTCAGGATCAGAATGGCCAGTCAATTTATTTTGAGCGCACCGAACGCGCTCAGCACACGCACGATGAAACACACGTTCCACACTCTGAACACTCTGAGCTAAAAAAAGAAACACGAATATTTTTTTTGACAACTCAGGCTCTGCTCTGAACTAAAAAAGAAAAACGCCAATTAATGCCAAAAATGAACGCGATGAAATGGAGGCGTCAGTGCTAGGGATGAGCGATATTGGCAAAACATCGATGTCAACATCGCTGACTGTACATCGATGATCGATAATAATCGAACTCAAAACATCGATGTTCCAAGACATCGATGTTATAAATAGAATGAATAGAATAGAATTTATATAATGCCAACTAATGTGGGAGCGGCACCAGATCGCGACTTTCAAAATCCCAACTACACAAAATCCGGAAAAAACAAACAATGTTCTAAAAATCCAGAATTTTTGAGAAAATAATAGTTCAAAATTTGCGAATGTTAAAACATCGATGTTTAGTCTATCAACATCGATGTTTTGTGAATATCGATGAACATCGCTCATCCCTAAGCAGTGCTGATTGAGCATCAACATCAACTCTAGGCAGTGATGCGTTTCAGAATTCACTCTAGTATTTTGGCAAAAATGGACAAAACTGAATTTTTGCACAAAAAACCATCACGGAAACCAAACATAAGCTTAGCAAGTTTTACCTACTCTTCACCTTCGATTGGAACCATCCACCACGGCCACGGGTTTACTCAGTTTCGGTGCAGTTCCGGTTGTACCAGCACAAGTGACGCCGAACTAGTCGCCGAATTGAGGTCACCACACCAGAAATGGTCGATAAAATCAACGGAATTATATTTGACGATCGGCGAGTGAAGGTGCGCGAACTTGAAGAGGCAACAGGCTTATCTCATGGATAAGTGATTCCAATTTTGCATAAATATTTGGTTATGAAAAAGCTATCCGTAAGATTGGTTCCTCGTTTGCGCACAATAGACAAACGCAACCGTTATACAACTTCAAAGCGTTTGGCGATGTTCAATCGCAATCCGAACGAGTTTTTGCGCCGGTTTGTAACACCAGAGACCAAGGAACAATCGAAAAAGAGGACTTCTCCAGGCGAATCGAAGCTGAAGACGGCCAAGGTGGGTCTGTCGGCCACAAGGTCATGGCGACAGTTTTTTGGGATGCGCGCGGTGTCGTCCCAATCGATTGCCTTGAGGGTAAATCGATCAACGGTGCATAATATTATTTTCGATTGATTGATTGTTCTTTATTGTTTCTTTAAAAACGTTACAAATAAATAAGTTGCCTGCGAAGCTTAAGGCTTATCTGCAGGTGATTAAGTTTGACAAAAATTTTAATACAATTATTAGGTTTTTTAAAACATTTTAAATAGAATTTTTGGAATTGAAGATTTAATGTTAATGTGCGTTAAGAAAATATACTTTCAGATCTTTTGTACGTTTTTTAAAGTGAACTATATTTTTTAGGTTGGCGGGTGATGAGTTCATCAAAGTTGGAATACTGTGGACCAATTGTCTTCGTCCAGTTTTGTTGAATACTTCAGGTATTTCGAGAAGTTGTTGTGTTCGCCTTCTAGTGTTCTGATTATGACGTATAGGTTGTTGGAAACGTGAGTCATTATAGTACTCCAGTATTTCCCCATCACATTAAGAAGAACCAGAAACGCAAATCAATTTAAAAATCTACTTATGCAATATCTGGCCAATGCTCATAATAAGTTTACCCTCAGTATTTTGTTTTTAACTTTATATTACTTTTTCTCATTAATTTCATTACATTAAATACTTAATTGTTTTCTCCAATTAATTTCCATTTAAAACCACTTGAATTTTTAAGTTTCTTCAACCACATTAATCTTACACTAGTTTATAAGATATCTTAATGTGTAAGCATATTAAAATCTTAGTAAATACAATACAAATCTTGAGAATGCCATATCGAATACTCGGTTCAGCTAGCGAATAGTACACCTGCCTCTGGACATCTATTGTTGTAAACTTCTTCATGTAGACCATCGCAAAAGCAGCATTTTTCAATTGTAGACGCAAGCGATGAATGTATTCGTGCCAAATGAAATGCTCATCGATGATGATTCCCAGATACTTAATGGATTTGACGATCTCAATTGATTAACTTCTTTGCGTGGTTGGACAGCTTTCGTTTTGGTGAGATATTAATAGATGCTGTTGTTTGATTCGGTGTGCGTATGGGCATCAACTTTGTCTTTCTAGAGTTTATCACCAAGCTGTGATCATGGCACCATCTTGATACTTTGTCTTTTTGCAGAGCTTTTGGCGTTGAGAAAAGTTCTCTTCCACCAGGACAACACACCGGTGGACAGATCCACAGTCGCAACGGCAAAATTGCATGAATTAGGTTACGAATTGCTTCCTCATCCAGCATATTCTCCAGATTTAGCCCCTGCGACTATTTGCTGTTTCCAAACAGGAATAAATGGCTCAGCGGTAAGAAATTTGGGTGGAATGAAGGGGTCAATGAAACAGACGCCTATTTCGAGGGCCTCGAGGAAAACAACGACGAAGTGCATACAGCTAAAAGGAGCCTTTGTTGAGGAATAAAATGTTCTTTTGCCGAAAAGAGTGTTTCTTATTTCAATTTTCACTTATTGACTTACATGAAATTTGTGTGAACAAGTACACGTCAATATTAAAGAAAACACAAAACTATTATTCAAAAGTGCGCAAACATATCTGATATTTTATTAAATAATTTAAAATCATGTGCGCTTAAAAATATGTTAACGTACGAACATGTTAAAAATTATATAAAAAATAAAAACCTAACAAAATAAAAACAAACACAGGGTTACAAACTTTAGTCATAACTAAAGACAAACGAAAAACATACTTTGAAACGCTTTACAGTAGTATTATTTTACAACAAATTATATATATGTATTTAGTTATTCAAGTTGATTTGCTCGCATACATTATACCGATTATTCGTTTCAATAGCATCACAACTATAAACTAAAATTAGAACAATAGATCGAAAATGTTATGTATAATGGTTTTGGCTTAAATGTTCCAATATAATTGTAAGTTAATTAAATATTATATATTTGCAAAAATCTTAACCTACTAACTATCAACAAAATCTATATGTATGTATATTTGCAGGCTGTGCAACTAATGAAAACAAGATTCGACATATTCAGTTCTACTATTTCCATCTTTCGTAATATGTATAGTCTTTTTTAGTATAATGAATGTGAACAACAAATTTTTCGTATTTTTTTTTTAAAGAAAAATGTTCAACATCGATCGATTTGTCAGCACAGTTCAATAATGATTTTTATAACTGATTAATTAAATATCAATGCATATACTTAGACAATATGACCTCAATAAAAGCAGCACTCGACAAACGATAAACATCGTCTGAGATTCATATTAATCTCAAACTGTTGGGTTTTAAATCACGGGTGAACAAAAATAGGCAAAATGGAATTAAAAAATGGTCTAACTGTGCGACCAGTGATGGTGACCTTAGCAGTCAAAAATGATAAAACAGGTTTGAAGTCAATGAATAGTCACATTTCTTATTAATAAACACTTCCGTTTATTATGCTGCTCAGTGATAGTCTTTTATACAGCAAATAGTAAGACACTTTTTTCCCTTAATAATTGTTCTGTTAGGGTTAAAATGTTGAGACTCTTGCTATCGGTTTCTGCATCTGTCTAATTTTCTATAAGTTACTTTTATTGAGGTCATACTGTATAGAGATTATTTGAATATACATATAAATATGTATTTACCGCGTTTTCAACATCAACATCAAAACACCCGAATTCAATTACAGCCACTTAGCTAAACAAAAGTGTAGATATTGCAAATTAAATTGTGTCTGAAAACAGAGACGCAGTTGTAGGGAATGAAAATACTTACAAATAAACTCGCAAACATTGTAATAATAATTGATTTGAAAAAAAAAAACTGTTTGTTTATCTCCAATGGGTTCAAAATGAGGTTTCATATAAAATTAGAACTCTGCGTTGTTAATGTGCACATATCTACCATTGTATTTGAAACACGGGTACCCGAAATGCCTTAGATATGGCTTAGGAAAATAATTGAAATGCCTGATTTTATTTTAAATTCAAATATATATTCAAACAGTAATGTCTTTGACCGGGCATTTTTATACATACCTTTATACAAAATCAGTACTGCGCATTTTTAACGAATGCGATTATATAAACCCGTGAATAAGCACTAGTTTAAGAATAAGTATTATGTTGGAGTGACGTCTCTGTATTATGAAATTACCATTAGAAGGCAGAAATTTCATTTTTCATTGGAGCGGCAGACGTAAAATTATTTTTGTATGCACACTTGTAACTTAGATTTTTATTTTCGCACGCACCTAGTGAAGATGTAAGCGGGCACCCATGAATCAGTCACTTTTTGAACACCCATGTACACTTGAAATACAGAGTTCTACTTTATCTATCTATTGACATATGTATATCTAGAGAACGACATCAGGCAGGTCGTGCGGCCTGGCCTAGGCACGCAGTTGGTTTTCGTGTACTATTTTCCTTTCCTTGTAATAGATTTCTTCGGATTCTTTGTCACACAACAGCAATACTACTGCTCCAAATAGAAAAATTGCGGCTCCCCATCCAACGCCATATGCCCAACCGAATTCCCAAATTGGTCTGTTGCCTAGAAAAACAAATGATAAAAACAATTTTTTGTTTTAGCTAGAAGCTTGTTTTATTTTTATATTTAATGGGATTAAACGTGCATTGGTGATAAAGTCTTTAACGATATCCGAACGAATCGCATGAATTCAAATCAGTACACAAACTTTTCGTTATATAAATCTTACATGAAAGATGGTAAGTGGTTTCGGAACAAACAGGTAGTTATTTCCAAGCAACATCACGGTAAAACCAGACAAATTTGTACTTGTTGCTTCAATGCTACAGATGTAGACAACATATGTAAAAAATGGCTTGATGAGCAGCATGAGCTTTAAAACGGCACAAATATAACAGCAAGCTGGGGTTTATTTGTGGTCACATGACATAACCACCTGACTCAAATTTCGACGAAATTACATATTTTACATCATGATCTTATTTCGAACTAGCTGAGCAATACTCACCTTGTTTCACCCGACTGCCATTTTTTTCTAATTTGTAAAACTTAGCCTATTTCCTCAAGAACGTATTCAAATGCTTTTTTGGAAAGTCGAAATGATTTTTTGAAGCTGAATTGCTAAAATGCAGGATCTTTAACTTTCTAACATACCAGGAAATCGGAGACTAATAGACTGGTACTATCACAAATCATTCTGCAGGCCTATGCTAAATTATCCACAATAACAAATATCTTTAGTAATTAATGTTCCTTCTGTTTTTTGTTTACTTCCACTATGAATAAATGCGTTTTCAAAAGAAAGTCTCAAACTCGAATTTTTTCAAAAATCCCTCTAACTCGCATTAATTTTGATATCTGTGAAAATTGGACCTAGAGGGACTCGACTGTATTGCCGCCATCGAGAGTAGATTCGATATCATGATGAATTCCTTTGCTTATGGGAAAAAGGAAGAAAAAAATTGGGATTGCAATGCAGCAAAAACCTTCCCCTAATGTAGAGTGAAAACTCTCTCTTGCGCGGACAAAAACTGCCCGACGGTCGCTGTCCGACCAAGAGAGTTTTCACTGTAGTTGGAATAGGAACCTTTCCTGGCGTGTGCACAACAACTCACCAGCATTTCATGCCAATCGGATGATCGGTATAAAGCATATAGGGGACACACAAAACATCGAAATCTTTTCCCTGACTTGCATACAACAACATATATTTTTTTTACATCCCCAAAGTTTCATCGGAATCGGATAAACGATGCGCGCGAACGCACAATGGACGAAACACACAAACATGAATTTTTATATTACGTACATTACACAATGTATAAGATGTCTTGAGCGCGCATGCACACACTATGACGTCACCCACTGCTGCATGGCTGTTAGCTACGGTCTCCTCTGCTGGAAAATTGTTGGCGACGTTTTCATGAACTGTTTTGAGCCTCAGCTCCAGTATAACGCAGAAGGATGATGAAAATTCAATCCGATAAGCTTTTATTGAGCTAGGACTGTGTAATAAAAATGTTCCTTACAGATATGAATTTTTTTTTAACTATTTTGTATAAACAATGGCGCAAAGTCATAGTCAGTACCTATAGCCGACTATAGTTACAGCCGGCACTAAATAAAAAAGCCGGCTATAACTTTTCGTTATTCATAAACATATTTCTGCCTGTGTATTAGTTAATATCGACTTTGGTATGTTTTTGTAAAGTGATTTGAACGAACAAACCTAAACGTCAACATATTTTATGACAAATTAAGGGCCGACTATAATTATTTAAAGTGACGTCATTTTAAATTTCGAGCCGGCTATATGTTTAAAGTCGACTATAAGGTGACTATGAATAGCAAAAAGTATATTTTAGGTTTTGTAGGTGAATAAATTCTTTTGTTGTCGACTTTACCTGACTATGAATTTGCGCCATAGCTATTTTCTGGGGCGGAAAAAAATAAAAAAAAAGATGATGAACATAAGCAATCATTATGTCGATGTTTCATCAAAATCCGTCCAGTAGTTCCCGCGTGATGCGCGTTCAAACAGTTTTTACTCTACAGTTTAAATATATGTATAGATTTCAATTAAATGAGAAATTTCTTTAAATATTTTTTTAGCAAATCTAAGAGTTTAAAATGCTATTATTTGTTAAAAAAAATCCATTGGTAATAAGGAAATAAAACTTCGAGATTCTAGTTTCCCAAAAAGATAGAACCTTCGACTTAGGCGGTTACTCCATACGGCCACAGCTTATGGGGTTAGCCTAAAACTACCTGCCATAGAAACAACGAATAGATAGGCTACATATATTCTGGGACACATCTTTGCGCCATCGATGCAGCATCAGCTTTGTATCAGGTTCACATTCATTGTACAGAAAAAAATAGTTAGGAAACAAGCTTTGTCGTGTTAAGCACATACATATGTACTCGACAAAAGTTCATCGTTCTTACAATCTTTCGAAGATAATAAAACTATCAGCAAAGTATGTAGTTTCTCTGTCTGTGATACATTTATGTATGTACACCCCAATATGCAGTCATAGGCAATAGTAATTCATTGTTTCAGGCTGAAGTTGGCACGAAGCTGGTTAGGTTAGATAATCGTTATTATTACTTTGTACAAACTCTTAACTTACCTAAATTAAGTTCTGCAGCAAAACATACGGGATACAGTATCAATGCCGTAAGTACGGATAAGACTTAAAATAAAAAAAAAACATTTGTTTCAGTTAATATTTAATTAAAATATACTTACAGTTAATACAAATATCTGACAATCTGGTAATACAAAGGCAAGCTCCAAACGAATGATATGAAATTTACTGTTACATATCATAAAACACAAAGTTCGCCGCTTCACGAATAAAGGAGCACGGAGTTCATTTAGTTTTCAACGTAATTTTCTATGTTCAATTCTATTCTACCAGGCGAAGGCTGAGGAACAGATAGAAATCACATGGAGCTAGTTAATGCCAAAAGGGAGGATGCAGCAATTTTAGTTGACTGAGTTTTTTTCAAACGAAAAGCAGTTGCGGAACCTTTTTGCAGAAACTTTTAAGAACCCGATTTAGTTCTGAATGATGTTTTGGGTACGTTCATACGAGACGCTGAAGAAGAAAACATTGATAGAGGAGAATGAGTATTGCTCACTAAAACGATTCCTCGTTCTCGTTTTATTTGGCATTTGCTTTATAATTTATTACTAACTACATTAAAAACTAGCATTAAAAAATTCGGCTTGATACACGAATTTTGATTTCAATGCTAAAAAAAAAATTCAGTTAAAAATGAGAAATCAGTTTGAGCAGTAGAGATTCGAGACAAAAATAAATGAAATATGCATCGGAAAAGCAGTGACGAGATACAAATTTCAGTTGCAGAGCACTTTAGAGGTTTTGAAGTTATGGATAGAGAAGTTTCACTATCATTCGTCGAGCCCGCGCAATTTTGTTTCCAAATTGACAAACATTACCAAAAATAGTCTAATTTAATTGAAAAAGTTGGTATACTTACGCGATAGAAGCATTACCAGAACTGCAATTCTGTAACACCGGTATTTGTTATTGTGATTTTGAGTCTTAAGGCCTAGACCCGTTACAATTGTTGCGACAACATCTGTGATTAATGTAATAATGCACAGTGCTGCGGTCAGTTTAATATATGCTATAAACGTTCAAGGAAAATATATAATTAGTTTCAGTGATATACAAACATTATACACACTGGTGTACATGTGTACGTATGTATGTACATACATACATATATGTATAATGTTAACATTTGCAAATAACTTACTGACATCTCTGCTTGGGTAACATCCTGGCGGATCGTGCAAATTAAATGGAAGAGGCGGCAGTACATCTTCTTCGATGCAATGAACAAAGAGACCTTGTCGCCAACCTTCAGCCATGAGCCAATCAGTGGAAGCAAGAGCCATTATCATCAAAATAACAACAATTACTCCGCATATAAATGCAATTACCTAGGATATAATTTTGTGTGTTTATTGCAATTATACAATAATGCCAGATGTCTCTCGGCAAATTTATAACCTTAAACAGTGCATACAACGTAAACCAGAACGAGTGCAAGCAAAATACCAGTTGTCTATTTAAGAATATTTTAAAGTCAATATTTCTTAAATTGCTGCACTCACAGGAATAATTTGCATCACCTTTGGTTATCGGTTCTTAAAATTAAATACACAAGAATAATCCTTATTTTATTCCAAAGTAATAAATCTGCTATAAGACATCATTTATATAAAAAAATAAAAATAGATCTTAATCCGCATACCTTTAAAGGTCGTGTAATTGTTATCGTTTCAATTGTTGTTGTTGGTGCCATTTTCGATGGAGACGGTCTACGAGAACTATAAATCAGAAAAAATCATTAATTCATTTTGGTTTTTCAGTTTCTGTATTAACATAAATATAGATTTATAGCGGGTGTACCATTAGGCGCGCACAATTAAAATTTCTTAAAGGTTAATACCGCTCAAACTTAGATATTTGGTATCTACTATTGCTGCAGTTACTTTTAATAGTTTCTGAAATCTGTGCAGGTATACAGAAATCGTTGAAGCTACGCGCTATGTGCTCTAAACGTGTAATATTTATTTACATACATATTCATCTATACGAAATTTAAAGATCCTCGACGAACGACTTTTTAAAGCAGGCGGATTGTCTGACCCGTACATTTATTAAAAATGATATCAAAGTTAGCGGTAATGTGGACCGTGCTCTTATCGATGGTGTAGTACACAAATGCTGTAAGTACAATTTTAAGTAAAATTGAGGTATATACCTTGTATGTACTTGCAATGGTGGTTTATTGTGTACAAATATAATAATTTATTCCTACAAACTCACAGCTTATATTACCATCTGCCATTTGGGGTAAGTTCTTTGCATTCCAGATTTGATAAAGAAGAGTTAACATTAAACCGTGATATCCATTTCGAATATACAAGTATAATTTTTGCACTTAACGACCTTTGTGCACTACACCATCGTTACGTCCTGAACTGGTCACGCGACTTAATTCTGCAGAGTTCCAACTAATTTCCGCGCCTAATTCATAGAACATTGTTTCGAACATTTAAACAGGTGTGTTAGTAGTATCGTAGAGGACATTTAACGGATATTTACCTACTTGGTATTTAAAAAGTAAATTGTGCGCTCCTTAAAGGATAACCATGATAATTTCTTAGTACCAACCTTTCAAAGCTTTAACAGTTACAAGAAATCCAATATTCCAATGTTAGTTAGGCTTTTAAAAACACACTGAAAAAGAATCTACCGAATAACTGCTGTCTTTAGTTGTTAAATTTATAAGGAACATGCATAAAAACACTTTCAATCACTAAAATTATAGTTGCAAGCCAGTAACTAAAATCCAATCGAAACTAAAATAAATCAAGAACTTTTTGTAACTCATATATATGTACATTATGTCATAAGCAATTATGTTCTAACGGTTATGTAGATGCTTTTGTAATATTTGGTTATAATTTATCTTAATGAAATATCTTTGTATATATGTAGTACATAAGTAGTACCTAAGTAGTATACAAAATTAACTAGAATTTTACTCTTATTCGAAATTGTTTTTGCATTCGCTTGGATTTGTTCATACAAAAAACATCCTCTGAGTCAAATGTTCCTATAACTCGACTAAATTGTTCGATTCGCATGCAGAAGCAACACAACCAATTAGCAGGGACCAGACACGAACTTGTAAATTTTCGATTAGAGAAAATGCGAGAAATTACGGAAGAGGAATTACGAAGATCTCCTTTTCTTTAGGTGGCGCTACAGTTCGGTGTGTACCAGGGCCTACTTCTCGCAACCATTTATGTGTGAGTGTTATAATTTTACACGAATGAAAGAGACTTACAATTTTTTGCCGACTCCGAACGGCGAGTTGAGAAGCTCATCATGACAAATGATACTCGTCTAATGCTTCTCAGACATTCGAAAGAGGTGGCACGGTGAAAAAACTTTTAGGTGTTTGCTGGGATTGAACCACGGGCAGCATTGCGTAGTAGTCCAACGCACTTACCACGGCGCTCACTACGAAGATCACTAAGAATTACGAGATTTACAGACAATAGGTGGACAAAGAGATCTATGGAAGAAGAAGAAACAGGGGGAGACTACCATTGCACTGGAGTGACGACATAAAGAGAGTAGTAGCAGATAACTGAATCTGCACAGCCGAAGATAGGACAGAGAAGAACAAATTAGAAGCGGCCTATACCGAAGTACGTCCGACTTTAAACACGAGAGGCTAAATGATGATAATGATGGTGCAGCAGTAGTTCAATTCCTCTAAGCCTCATTTTGCACCCAAGATATACAAAAATTTCATATGAAGACATGTCGTGAAAAATTTCTGATCGTGTTTCTTGTTTACTAATAGCAAGAAGAAGTCCTTAAAGTTAAACGCTTACGAGGAAAACAATTGCGACGAAAAATATGTATAGCTATGCACAAAATGCTTAGGCAGTTCGATTTTTCCTATTACAGTGATGGAAATTCGCAATCTTCTCTAATAATTTTTTTCTTTTGGTGGGGTTTTGTGCTTGAAGTTTTTGAGGGTCATAGTGGTAGTGAAGTAGAGGTGTAAAAATATTTACTGAATGCATAGAAGGTGAAGAGTTCGCGCTGTTCTATACGAACTACAATCAGAAGATCTGATTCCAATGAAGTGAAGTTTAACTCAGGGAGAGGAAGAAATTGTAAGCCAAAGAAGATCGCCTTATGGAAAAGGAAGCGTTGAGGAATCGTTGGCAGAGAGCGACTCGACTTAGAAATCACCATAAAATCCAGATTTTATAGAAAACTGTTGGAAGGCCAGCAAAAGCTTTTCCTATAGGAGGCTAACAAAAAGAAAAAGAAAAACTATAAAAATTGCGCAGCTTCAAACTGGATGAAGAGTTCATGGCCCAATAAAAACTAATAAAGTCAAACACATTATAGTATAACAGCACTATAGATACAACAGCGAATGAACTCCATCGATGAATAACTAAGCAGTGGCATCAAACTTCCCAGAGCGGAACAACACATCTATGACTGTTGGAATTAGTTTCACCATGTCGGGATTGTCAAACTCCTCCTCATCAGTTAGATAAGACTTCTCGCAAGTTTATTGCAGAAGCTGAAGTTGAAGCTTCGCTTTCAATAATCTCTTGATCTGTAGGGTCAACTGCCAACATGGCAAATTTTTGCGATTTGTGCCAAAGGCAAAATATCCATATCTCTAGGATACCAAATTGATCAGCATTTTCTTGTTAAATACTTTACTTCATTGCAATTTAAACTATTTGAAAAACGAGTGTTCAGCATATTCATGTTCGGACTTACGATTCCTTTTCATTTTTAAAGAATTCGACTGAAAAACTTGTTGTATTCTTTCGAAACGAAACAAACGGTAATTTTGCAGAGGGAACTACCTACATATTATATGCTATTTTTTTCATTTCGTCGCTTTAACCGGATGCAGAAATCGGGCGCTATATCCGTAATCGTCGTTACATCCGAAGTCGCTATATCAGGACAAATTTGTATGGAAACTAAGGTGTGAAATCGTGGGAATTAGAATTTGCGTCGATAAATCCGAATGGTCGTTATAACCGAGGTCACTATATGCGGATTTCACTGTATTTTTATTTTTGGTGTTGGATCTAAGAATGTACAAATAAACATATGTATATGTACATTATTTAACAAAAAATAGATCTGTTGGAAACTATTAAATACAAAATTTCGTACGATGAAAACCAAACCTGTTGGGGTATCATCAGTTTTGTTGCTGACTGTATCTGCTTAATATATCTGGATAAACATACATATGTATACACATAAGACCGCATTTTGAGTATTATATATCTGTGATATTATAAGTCTCAAGGTAAGTATGATAAAAGTCAGAAATTGCAAAATAAAGCAATGCGATGCATATTTGTATACATACGTATATCAATTACATAATAGATTCACTTGTATAGTATTAAGTATTTTGATACATGACTGACTTTAAGATGACTCAATATTGAACAGAGAATTGTGTTGTGATATTAGGTGTGTATATGTATTTATTTTGATAAAAAACAATTTGCTGGCAAACTTAAATCTATTTCGATTCGACGTTCAGCCATATCATTTAAGAATTGTTTACAATTTTTTAGAAAGTAACAGATCCCAAAAATGGTATATTTAAGGATTTTTCACTGTTTTAAGGTAGAAACCCGATTCCCAAGATTTATGTAATTGATAATAATACTATCGTTTATAAGATTTAACTAATCGAATTGTATTGTAATATATTTTGTAATCTTCTGAGGAATGTAAGGAATTGGCATTATCCTTGGAAATAGACCTTGAATGTTAATGGCTATGGCTACAGAACCTTCTCTGAAAGTACAGCTTTCCTTGGTAGTATTCTTGCTCACTGAATATTAAATAAAGGGCAGGTAATGCCTAACCAGGAGCTATTGAGTTGTTCATTAATTTTCAACAATTTTATAATCTGCTCTTGAGCGAAGCATGGAACTAATAAGCGACTAGGTAAGTAACATTTCCTACTCCGGGATTTTGGAAAACTAACTACGGCATAAATAAAAACTACTACCTGTAAAGCACTACCCATTCGTAAAATAGAAAGCAAACAAAGTACATACATACGCAATTCAGTATAAGAGATCGAGAACAAGACAAACATATGATTGCAATGAATAGAGTACACTGAAGTTCTATTCAAGTTTAGAGAAAGTAAATGATCTGCTAAGTTCTTCTTATAAGGAGACCTAAGCTCATAAGTTTGCCATTTTTAGAAGAAGTTTTATTATGTTTTCCAGAGACAAATCAGCGAGCTGTATTATTGTATGTTCTTGAAAGCCATTTAAGACAAAAAATAATCCAATCATTTCAAAAATGGTTCATCGAATCTTTTGTTACTATTGCATTCTCACCGATACACATATCGGAGTTTAAAACTCCAATTTTTTAATGCATGCAGGCAAATATTTACTTAGTACATATATAGTTACTTGGCAGGAAAAAAAACAAATAAAACAAACAAAAAAATGAGAATAGGTAGTTAGCAACGTACCTCTCCTTAAAATATTCCAAAGTAACAGAATCAGAGTCAAACTCACTGCAATCTGGTAAGGAGTCACTATCCAATGAACTGAATCC
Organism: Brachyopa scutellaris; assembly: GCA_949775065.1. Lineage (NCBI taxonomy): Eukaryota > Metazoa > Arthropoda > Insecta > Diptera > Syrphidae > Brachyopa > Brachyopa scutellaris. Next base: position 28,214,417 of record OX459113.1, on the reverse strand, counting down.
ACTTAAAATATTTTTCTGACTATAGATATTGTTCTGTGAGACGTCTTTGGACATCTTTATTAATTTATTTTGCTTGTAGATAAATTGTATACCATTAAAATGGCGGTTCTTTCAAGTAATACTTTTATTTATATAAGTTCAACGTTTTGCTTTTTTTGATATAGCATATTACGAATTATATAAACAATTATAAGGTACCACACGAAATATAAATAAATTAAAATAGTAATCAGAAAAGTATGTATACATATATTTTACACTTTAGTGATGTGCAACGGCCACCTAGCCCTATATATATGTACATATGTGCATTTATCACTTGACATTTCACAACAAATCGGAAGTATATGTATGTATTTGTATATTCATAAAAGGAAACGATTTAGTAAAGCGCTTTATTTTCGTTAAATTCTATTGGTAGAAAAATTTCAAGCCAGCAACATCAACTTTGAAGTTTTAAAGCGGGTACACACCTTCGAACAAGATTGTCAGTTTTGAAGGATAGCACGCAAAACTGATAATTCAAAAATAAACAAACTGTCAAATTATGCGAACAGATATGTCGCAATCCCAGCGCCTCCTATATGTGAAACAGGCCGTAATGCTCAGCGAAAATGTCAAATGCCACGTGCACCTCTGTCAAATTACGAAAACAGAAATTATAAAAGAGTCGTGACTCAAAAGTCAACGTGTGGATGCAAGCGCCTCAACGAAACCGAATGACAGTTGAGCCAGAAAATAGAAAAGAGTCGCGACTGATAAGTCAACATGTGGATTGCGACTAAAGCGAGGTACACACCATCATACAAGACTGTCAGTCAAAACTCATATCGTTTTTGCATTATGAACCGAGCGTACACACTATAAGTTTTGTATGACAACCCAAATCATCGGTGTTGTTGTTCTTTTCCGACCCTCTCTACTTGGGTTTGATTTTTGGATGACAAAATTTCCATACACAAAATCGAAGAAAAACAAAGATGGCCGCCGAGTGTCACTCAGTAGCAAAAAATGTTGTGAGCATCATTTTTGAGTGTCAACCCGAATTTCGAGAGTACACATTATCAGTCTTGCGTGTTATCATTCAAAGCTGACATTCTTGTATGATGGTGTGTACCTCGCTTAAATCTGCTTTTACATTTAGACTTGTAAGTCTAGCCTCACATGGGTGCAAAAGAGTAAGAAAGTTCGAAAAGATGAGAAGGAAAATATTTTGCCCCGTGAGTCGAGGGTAAAGTTTTTGGCGAGTCTTTTTGACGTTTTCCTTTTCTCTTCTTGTAGATTGTATCGTGTATTTGCTACTTTAAACGTTGAAACGAAATTCATTAATCCAGTTTGACAGTTTTCTTTATTTTTCATTTCGGTATTGGCCTGTGTCTGTGGTCTGTGTATGTTCCGGTGCGTTGCATCGAAGTCTACTCCACGCACAACAAAACCATTTGAAATAGAATAGCAAAAACACCGACAAAAGCAAAGAGCAACGTCAAATAGATTCACCGAAAATTGTACCCACGCATCAGAGGGCCAACCGTCACATCCATCACATCTTCTGGATTTTTTTTCTATCTTTTGCACAAGATGCATGCATCTAGATTCATCGTTTTCTTTCGTGTCTCGCGCTTTTACACTTTAGACATTTTTCTTTTTTGACTTAAATTTGACATTCCTCTTTTATTTTACAAACACAATGATAAAATTAAGAAAAGACAAGAAAAACGTCAAAAAGAGTCGACGCAAAATATTTTCCTTACGTGCGTTCAGCCTCAAAAGTCCAAGTGTAAGAGCAGACGAAGTATGGGAAAATTCAGCAGGTGTGAAAATAGTGTTCTTTGTAAAGATATGTGCTACTGGTGTGAACAGTGACTAACCGAAACAAATAACGTCGTATGACATATTTGAAGTATCTAGAATTCCTATCCCTTGGAAAAAGTGACACCATTAGGTTTCTGTGTATATTTTCTAATTGGGATTATGTGTCGTTTTTCTAGTTGTGATATTTTCTTTCGCTAATGCTACGTTCTCATTTAATTTATTTGATATATTACAATGCAAATTTCAACCGTGTACCTTTCAGCACTAACTTTTGCATTCACCAGTATTGTTATTGGAAATGCATTTTTTAAGAAAAAACAATTTTATCCATCGGTTGTGTATATCACCAAATCGAATACTTCGATGGCTGTGAGTATTTCATAATAATAACATTAAAATGAATTAAATTGGTGTCCCATCAATATTACTCCATTTAAAATATAATGCTATGAAGAGAAGAAAATATGAGCTCAATCGTGGATTTTATGACGTGGACCAATTAGGTTGGTGTGCCGGCAAGGTATCTAACAAATATAGTCTGTTGTATATGTTATTCAAAAGCCACTATTGTACATGTAAATACGACTAAATTGGTGGTATACTTAGTAATACCGATTTTAATGGCAAATTGAAATTGGGGGCAGGTAAAACCGTCACTTGGATATTGGTTTTTGGAAAAACTAATGATACTCGTACTTTATTACACCTTCGTCAATGTAACGATTAGAAAGCTCCATCTACTTTTTGTCCAACTTATCGCAAACTTATTTGCATACTTTTCTCGTCAGTCATTCGTCTGATAACTTCTCTTACATGCGCAATCCTCCGCAAAATTAAATATAAATATAAGAAATATATAAGAACGACGTTAAAATATAAGAACAACAATTCCAAATCTAAATACCGTGTATCCCTAAGTTGCCTTGATCTTTCGATTTTATCTTAATGCCTAGTCCAAGATGACTTAAATATGTTTTCAATTTGCTGGTGATCAATAGTTTCGGCAAATGTCAAGCTATCACACACTTCCAAAAGCGTTTTCCAACACCTGCAAGGACATTATTTCATGTGTGGCGAACGAGTCCCATCAGTTACTTCATTGCGTGCTTGGGTGATATGTATTTGCTACAGATAACCATATAGATAACATTATCAGCACTCGGAGAATTAGGACAAACACCAACAATCAAGCCCATAGTTCCATCCACAGACCCAGTGGACTTCATTATGATACCAGTCGATACGGAACTGATAATACCAATCAAGAAAAACGATATGCCAATCGAGGCAATCAGGCAAATCGCCCTGAACCATACAGCAAAAAAAACCCAAGTAAACAATGGCTCCGTATCTATACTGACACTACACTAGACTACACTACACTGACATTCCAGTGGGTGCCGGCACACGTAAACCTTCTAGGAAACGAAACTGTAGACGCCTGTAGACGCCCAAAAAGAAGCCAACATTATTAACAGAACGCCGGAATCCATAACATTACTAAATAGATTGCAAAGAATAAAGACCTCGTTCCCAAACAAAGAAATTCAGAACTGTGGAAGGAAAGAGATATAAAAACATCCATAGTCTCTATCCTAACTAAGCTCAAGCACCACTGAACGGAAAGATGCAGTTGCACTTTTACGATTAAAAACCGGACACAATTGCCTAGCTACACACCTGTAAAAGATTGGCATCAAAGAATCAGACGTCTGCATACTATTAAACAAAGACGAAGCACAGACGCTAGAAAGCTGAGCTCCAACATCACACATCTATATTGGGTTGCTCGAGAAATGATGACCTAGGGCAGTTTCCTCCATTAGTACACAACAGAAACAACAACATTATCAGCGGAGTCAATTCTGCGCTCAGATTCTTGAAACCCCTGTATCTGTACTCTCCAAAATAAGTACAGTAAAATCTCCTAATTGGGGCACTCCAGAGTACCGAGGAAATAAGGACCTCCAAATTGGTGCAAATATAATTTTGTCCCAATCATATTGCTGCCTGTATTCAAAACAACCAAATGAGTGCTTTGTGGTTTGTGTTGTTGCAGCAACAAAATAAGAACAAGGAATTTTTCTTACGAACAAATTTCCGATGTTCCGGGGATTCCCCTATTTTTTTGTTTCACATATATACACACAATCAGCTCTGATATGTATTTGTAATTTCTCTCTCTCTTTCCTATTTGTCCCAATTTGGAGGTTGTTTTTCAAACAACTCCATCGAAATTGCAAGCAGCCCGTTGCCCCAGATCCAATTCAGAGATTCCTCGATTCGAGAGGTTTGTGCGGTTCATTTCGGAGGTGCTCCAATTACAGAGAGTCCCGATTAGGAGGTTTTACTGTATATGTATAGTTTCAGATTGATAAAACTATTCATAAAACATATGTATGTATGTACCTACATCAACTTTAAAGTGAAAACATCTATTGCGATTAAATACCAGCCTTCAACTTACATATATGTATGTCAAAAATGCTCCGCATGAGTAATGGCGAGCAAAAAATTTGCGATTTTCGATGTAGCAGATCTACACTGGGAAACGCCCTTTACATAACACTTATTTAAAGTTTATTTATTTAGTTCTGAGTTATATTAAGTTTGCTTATTTTAAGTACAAATAAAAAAGACATTAAAATAATTTGCCGTACAAGAAGGGTTTTGCTTGTGACTCATCAAAATAGGCAATCAGTTTGAAATATATATGCCGAGGTATGCAAATGTATATGAAAATACGTACATACCAGTCCTGATCCTATCCAACACATATCCTGTTCCTGCATTTCAGTATTCTATAACAAAACCAGTATTTAAGTTACTGCCGGAGTCTTAAATGTCCGAAGACTATAGAAACATTCTCACGAAATATTTCAATAATTTCTATGCTTGCAGTCTTCCTTTATAGTTTCAATTTAGAATTAAACAAATGTATGTAATGTATTTTGTTTTATATATTTTTAGGTGATATACATTCAATTTTTCGTTGTGGTTTTTGTCTTTGGAAAATTACTGAGAAAGGTATAAGTACAATAAATTATTTATACTTTGCTCTATTTGATTAATACTTTTGTAATTCAAGATATTTTTGGGAACATTACGATCAACCGAATTTGAACATTTGCTGGAACGATTTTGGTATGCATTGACAGAGACATGTTTGGCTTTTACCGTGTTTAGAGATGATTTTAATCCACGGTTTGTTGCTCTTTTCACGGTTTTGCTCTTCTTAAAATCATTCCATTGGCTAGCTGAAGAACGAGTCGATTTTGTAAGTATGGGTTTTATGTATGCGGACTCAGATGGGGCTATTGACTGCTACACTTATCTGGCAACTTGAAGCAATGTCTGTAGTTAGATTTTAAATTGAAAACTCTGGCGCCCATGCCTTTGTTCTGTTGTGATCCGTCCGTATAAATACAGGGTGTTTTTTTTTTAGAAGCGGAGAACTTTAAAACAGGATTGCCGCATTTGGAGCGATGATAATCCACAACACCATTAGTAGTAGATAGACTATTTATGCATACAAAAAATGTGTACATAAATATAGATACATTCACCCCAATTATGCAAGTCGTATTTGAGAGTCACATACGAACATAGTCGTATTTTGTTATTATGGAAGTCGTGTAACTACGAACATACTCGTACGCTAATGACTTTTCAGCTGTCAACAGAATCGGATGCCATCGCATACGACTTTCGGCTGATATCAGCTATTATGCAAGTCGTATTTAGTCGTATTTTGAACGTTTTTAGTGGTATTTTCTTCGGCTGCGATTTCTTAAGTGACTATACGAAATTCAACGAACATGAAAAATAAACAATTGTATACTCTTGAATGGAAACGATTTAATGTTTTTCGAAGTTATTTTACTACTTAAATTACTTTTACTTTCTAAAAAACTTAAAAACAGCAACCAATTCGAAGCTTTGGTATATGCTACGAAGATTAATGTCGGCATCGCAAAAGACAGATGTGTGCTACACGTTCATCTAAAAGATGAACAAATGGTTGTCAACAGAATAGTTTTATTAAACTGCAATGGTCAATTTTTTTTTATAGTTAGAAAATTGTAATTTAAATTTCGGAAAATACATCCATATATACATACATACATACACAATGAATTTGGCACTTATTGCGTTTCAACTATCTCTTAATAATCTGTGAATATAATTCCGTTTAAGGATATTCCTTCATGTGCTCATTAAAGAATAAATCTATTGAGTTTGTGGTGACATCTTTCGGGAGCAGTTGTAATAAGACATCTCCTGGACCTCGCCGGCAAGGAAACCAGTACTGACAGGAAAAAGTTCAGTTTGAAGTGCGACGTAATGCGTTGCTAACATGCAGCAACTTATATGGAGTCGTATTCAACGCATACGACTTGCATAATAACAAACGAAATACAATACGATGCGAGTACGACTTGAAGTGAGATACGAGATACGACTTGCATAATTGGGGTGATTTACAATGTTAAAACAATTTCTTAGTCCGTTTGGTCACCGTTTGGTACGTTTGGTGGAATCATTGGTCCATGTTGATTACCAATTAAATAATGTCATTACTACAAATCCAACTGACCCGAGTGGCATTGAGGCAATCCCTAGACCCAAATCTGTCTTTATTTCTAGGCTTAAGCCCGAAACTTCTGTGGATGATATAGTAAATCATCTATTGTCGAAAAGTTTGATTTCCAATAGAGTGTCTATAAAGTGCACTAAAATAAGTAAGCCGGATAGTTTCGTTTCATCTTTTAAAATAGTTACCCCTGTTTCGATCTTTGACTCACTATGCAAAAATGACATTTGGCCCCCCAATACTCTCGTAAAAGAATTCACCAATCGAGCATCTAAAAGACATACCAGCACATCGCAGGTTCTAAATTCAAAAAACTCTCTCGATTGTCCCTCTACTACCAAAATGTAAGAGGGTTACGAAGTAAAACTACCGATATTTTTGCCAACTCTCAGGCTTTTCCACATGACATTTTTGTTTTTACAGAGACTTGGTTAAACGCCAATATTTTGGACACGGAACTCTTCAACTCCGAGTTCCTAGTTTATAGAAAAGATCGTTATATGGATAGTTGCACGGGATTGGGTGGTGGGGTGCTTATTGCAGTTCGTTCTCACCTCAGTTCCAGCTTACTCAGTGTTCCTTTCCCTTTGAACACAGAAACTATTTGTATTAAAATTTGTATTGAGGACAAAACTGTCTTTATCATTAATTCATACATTCCTCCTAATAGTGATACATCATTGTATTCTGAGCTGTCGCTTATCTTAGAACACATTCATGACTTATCCTGCTCGGAAAATAACATTTTATTGCTCGGCGACTTCAACTTGCCACAAACGATCTGGGTTCCATCGGAGGATGGATCCTATCTCACAGCATCGTTTAATTCCGCTCAGCAGGAGCTTATTAAACTTGACTCAATTACGTCTTTTGACTTACAGCAAATCAGCTGTATTAAAAACTACAATAATCGAACTCTCGATTTGGTATTTTCCTCTGACCCTGTTAGTACTGTTGTTCAAGAATCTTGTTCAAGCATAACTAACATAGATAGACATCATCCACCCTTGGATGTATTTTTTGACTTGAGCTGTCATATATATGATAATAGTGACCCCAATGATGGCTCGTATATCTTTGACTTTCGACGAGCTAATTATCAGCAACTGTCTGAAAGAATAAGGTGCTCCAATTTACAAAACATTAATATTTCACCTAATATTGAGGATGCAGTAAAATGCTTTTATAGTATCCTAAATGACTGTATAAGTAGTTGTATACCAACAAAATTATCGAAAAATGCAATATCAAACCATCCTTGGTACACTAAGGATCTGAAAACTCTACGAAATAAAAGAAATAGAGCATGGAAAAATTATATTAAAAGTCTCAGCCCAAAGGACTTTAATATTTACATTGCATTTTTCGATGAATTCAAACTGCTTTCAAGCAGCTTATACAATGACTATATAAGCACAATGGAAACCTCACTTAGGAATAACCCGAAACAATTTTGGAGCTTGGTTAATTCCAAGAAAAGGTCTGACGGATATCCAGCAGAGTTTTCTTATAATAACAGCGTTTTTAATGACCCTGTTGATATTTGCAACTCTTTCGCGGATAATTTTCGTAAATCTTTTAACGATGTGCCGCTTAGTATTGATGATGATTACTTTGAGCATCTCAAAGATGTTCCTCAAGTTGGCTTTACCAACATTGCCTTAGACTTGCAGACTATTTCGAAATTTATTTCATTTCTGAAAGATGATTACTCTTCAGGTCCTGACGGCGTACCTCCAATAGTCCTGAAAAAATGCAGTGATGTCCTTGCTCTGCCTTTGAAGTCTCTTTTTGAGATCTCCATATCAACTGGCCATTTCCCTAGCTTCTGGAAGCAATCGTTTATTACGCCCGTCTTTAAGAAAGGCGATAGAAATATTATTACGAACTACAGACCGATTTCAAAGTTGTCATGCATACCAAAATTATTTGAGCAAATTGTGTGTGAAAGCCTTACTTTTCTTTGTCGGGGTGTTATTTGTACAGAACAACATGGATTCGTTAGAAACAGGTCTACTGTCACAAACCTATTAACATTCTCCCATAACTGTTCCAATGCCTTAGAAAGTGGTCATGAGGTGGACTGTGTGTACACTGACTTCTCCAAAGCTTTCGATCAGCTTTCTCATGATATTATTATCTACAAACTCGAGGCGTTAGGTTTTCCCCCAATATTTATTTCGTGGGTTGGCTCTTACCTCAAGCAGAGGTCATATCAGGTTAAATTTAGAGGTTGTCTTTCAGACTCCTTCTTAGCAGGATCCGGCGTCCCTCAAGGGAGCCACCTAGGTCCACTTTTATTTATTCTTGCTATCAATGATGTTCCATCAATCATAAAACATAGCAACATTCTAATATTTGCCGACGATATGAAGATCAGTAGAGCAATTACAACCATAAATGATTGTAGACTTCTGCAATCAGATATTGATAGTTTCAGTACCTGGTGCTCTAAAAATGGTTTAGTCCTTAACCCACTCAAGTGTCAGTCCATGACTTTCTCTAGGAAACTGGTACCGACTATATTCAACTACTTGATATCGAATCACTCTCTCAGTCGGGTTTATAGTTTTAAGGACCTGGGTGTTTACTTTAGCCCTGAACTTGATTTTAAAGAGCATATAAACCACATTGTGAATAAATCAAATTCAATGTTAGGTTTCGTTAAAAGATGGTGTAAAGAATTTAAAAATCCTTATGTCACCCTCTCACTATTTAACAGTCTTGTCCGTCCTCACCTCGAATATGCTTCGCAAGTATGGACACCTTATCAGAAAAATCTCAATACTCGTATTGAAGCTGTCCAGCGACGCTTCATTCGATTCGCATTGAAGGGTCTTCCCTGGGACGATCCTTTTAACCTCCCCCCATATTTGCATCGGATAAAACTGTTGCAAATGCAGCCTTTGGCTCAAAGAAGGGTCAATAATGATATAATTTTTATGCATCAGCTGATCTCAGGTCTGATTGATGCACCTGACTTATTATCCTGTTTGGGATTAAACTTTCGTGGGGGATCGCATCACCTGCGTAGTATAGAGTTACTGCATGTTCCTCATCACAGAACAAATTACGGGATGCATGAGCCTATTAGCCGCATGAGTAAAATCTATAACTTAAATGTAAACATTCTTGACTTTAATCTTAACAAAATTACACTTAAAAATGTCTTGCGTAATGTAGTTCCTCGAACATAAACTCTAATTATGTATATTTGTTCTTATATTTGTTTATTTATTGCTAGTGGTAGTGTTGAAATGTAGCGTAGCCTAACCACTAACACCAGCACTAAATGATGAGCCTGTTGATGCATATTTTGCCCTGGCGAATTTCTGCTTATGGCTGTTGCTTGTATTAAGCACACCATGACACAGATCTGATAGTGTTTAAAAAAAAAAAAAAAAAAAAAAAAATATGTCTTCAAAAATTATTATGGTCAGAACGTTACAGTCAACGGTGAGCGGTGCAGAGAGATGATTACGAACCTTTTCGTGACTCAATTGGAAGACATTAATGCTTCAGATATGTCTTTTCAGTGCGCGATACAATTAATTTAATGAAAGTAACATCTGACGAACGATTAATTTCACGAAATGGACATGTCAACTGGCCACCTCGTTCGTGCGATTTGACCCCATTCGATTATTTTATCTGTGGATATGTAATGTCGCATGTCTACGCCGATAAACCAGAAAGAATTGAGCACTTGGAAGCCAACATTCGACGCGTTATTGCCGAAATACACCTTTATTTACTGCGAAGAGTGTGTGAAAATTGGACTTCCAGATTACGCCATGCGCCAACCACATGCCCGAAATCATATTCCAATATAAATGCCATACGATTATCTGTCCAAGAAAGCCAATTCCATGGCAATTAAAAATGTTAAAGTTATCCACCTCTAAAAATACACCCTGTGTTAATATTTTTGACTGATTTGTCTCTAGAGAGAATCTTCATAGCGAAGGTTCGGTCAAACTGGGTTATTGGCTAGGTATCTGTGCTGATTACGTAACCAGGTAAAAAAAGTATGAACAAATAGACTCTTTTTGTGCTGTTTTAAAAATTACACTATTAGCAAATAGGTCTACTGATAGAAAGTTTGGTATCGCGTTAAGTAACGCTATTGATGTTGCGCTAAGTGCCCCAATGATTCCAATACGCATCAAGACGTTGAAGTATCTCTAGCTGTTTTAGAATTTGTGTTTAATTTAGGGCTCTTCACTATACTAGGTCTGTTTGGTAACTCACGAATTCGTACGAATGCGTAAGTTCTTACGAATTTCCTGTCTTGGGAGGGGAAAATGAGAGAGTAAAAAATTCCCCACCTTACGAATTCCTAAACTGTCTTTTTCTTTGGGTAAGGTTGAACGACACTGTAAAACCTCATTTTAGTGCAAAACAAAAACAAATTTCCACTGGCTGAGAGGATGTTCCCCCACTTTATAAATTATTTATGATTTGACAGCGATGTTGGGCATTACACAGAAAACATACCAAACAGACCTACTACAACTTCGTGCAGTAAGATCGGTCTTACTGTGGAAGCTTAGATCCAGTGAGTCACTTTAGGTTGTAATCCCCATTTTGCCACTTTTTTCCAGTTTATTGATGCGTTCTTCGACATAAGTTTAAGAGTTAAGTTTTCTGTTTGCTCTGGTTTTCTAATATGGTCGTGTCACACGAAATCTCAAGAATTAAGCTTATTGTGAATTGATTTTTAACCTTTTTGTAGCACCCAGTAACATATGGAAGAGAGTGCTATTTCCATTAGTTTACTCATCGTGTCTATAAATATGTCGGATACAAGTAAAACTGTATCATCGACATACACGGCTACTTTGGTAACTTTCTTCACTGAGGATATGGAGTATGAAGTTGACCAGGAGAATCCGTAGAAGATCTAAAATTAAAGCTTAAAAACACCACTTATCATAATTTAGAAAGCCATGCAATTTCTACTCACCATAAGTATGTATTTGATTTCTTTTATTCAAACTTTGAGCCATGTTTCTTTGAGTATAACACCGTTACCGACACAATGACAATATTAGATAAAACTCGAATTCCTTTTTGTTTTTCTTTATTAATATGTACATATAATATTACTCCTTTAAATTACTCAATATATATCATTCTTCTATTTGCGGTTTTAGATGGAACGCAGCCCAGTCTTAGGATGGCTGTTTCATGTAAGAGTTTTAAGTCTGATGGTAGTTTTAGGTTGCATGGATTATTACCTGCTACTGCATGCTTACAATTCGACAATCGTTCGCGGCCCAACTGTTCAACTTGTATTCGGGTTTGAATATGGAATTCTACTGACAGTTATTGCAAGCATAGGAATCAAGTATTTATTACATGCAGCCGAGATGCAGACTGAGAATCCATGGGAAAATAAGGCCGTTTTCCTTTTGTACACGGAGTTGATAATCGGACTAATTAAAGTGCTACTTTATGTGCTATTTGTGGTTATAATGGCGAAAATATATGCATTACCGATGTTTGTGTTTCGGCCGATGTTCTTTACGATAAGGTAAAAATTATTTTCTAATATTTTATGTATATTGACTTATAAAAAAGAATTAACGGTTTCAGAATGACTGGAGAATGGTCAGAGGAAAGATCAAAGCTTTCATCAACTTTTATAAGATTGGTAGATATTCCATTTGAAATGAACAAATCGATTATATCGGGTATTTTCGCGGTATAAGCCGGTCATGTATGTATGTCGGGTTGACCGTCGAATGGAAATCACAGCTGTGCTTCATATACACTTCATAGAGCATTTTACCTTTTTGTGAGACGCATTTAGAACCACAGAAGGTGTGTTTCGGCCTAAGCAAGTTGAATATATTTGTAGAGACACAATTTTTTAGAACGTATCGCAGTGGACAGTAGATAGAGGAGATGGTAAAGAAATTGTGTCTGTTTGTACGTGTTCCGTGCTTACTTGCATGGTTTCAAGATCTATTTTAAGCGAAATTCTTTAATGTACAAAAATGATCTGCCTCACGTATTTTATTTTTCGAAACCAAGTTTATTTATTTTACCTTGCTCCTCGAGTTTCTCAAGAGTAACAGAGAGATACAAGGTCAGCCGAACTCTCGGTTCTTCCATTCCTGTTGCCGCGGCTCGAGTATACGCTTGTGCGCCTGATGTCCATTGTCTGATGGTTTTTCTTATATTGCTTTTCCCTTCATATTTTTGTGACCAGAGCCCAATGGCTTCACTTTTACTACTGTTTCCTTAACGGTCTTAGGCTTTTCCATACTTGCCTGTTGCGCGTGTTGATTTTGCGGTTTTAGGAATCTGTCCTGACTTTTCCAGTTCCTTGGCTATTTGGAAACCTCAACATCATCTTTTGAGCACGAAGTCTGCTGGGATCCAACTGCATTGCTTCTGTCCTCCAAACCAGCACCGTGGAATTAAAGATCGATTTTCTTCAGGGTGGGCTTTCGCACGTTTTCGTTAATTTTCCACAGCAACAAGGGGTTTGTCTTCTGGGCCGTCAAGAAAAGTTTCAACCTCCACCATTTTCTCCGTGCTAAGTTCGACGGCAGCGTAGCGCAAGTGGTTAGTGCGTCGGACTACTAAGCCAGCGGTCTTGGGTTCGAATCCCGCCGCAAACACCTAAAAAGTTTTTCACAGTGCCCACCTCTTCCGAATGCCTGACAAGCATTCAAGAGTATCATTTGTCACGTAAAGCTTCCCAACTCGCCCTTCGGAGACGGCAGAAAACTGTAGGTGCCTTCCATTCGTGCAAAAATATAACGCGCACACACAAATGGTTGCGAGAAGCTAGGCTTGGTTCTACCTAGGACTGCTGAGGCCAAATATTTATTTATTTATTTTAAGTGTGATGGCCTTTTCAGATATACCTCTTGCCATCTTGAACCGAGTATCCTCTCCTCAGCGTTAGCCCCTTGTTTTGCGGTAAGGAACGTGAACTTTTCATTTTCGTCGCCTTTCTCCTGCATTTGAACCCTATTCTCAGAGGTGCTAGTGGGAGTCCCAGACAACCCTGGTTTGTCGTAATAAGACTCCTGTCACTCTGTACACTCTGTTTTTGAACCACAGCTGACAGGGGCCCACTTAAACCTCTTCACCAAAGACAAGGTGATCTCGACGGAGGACTAACAAACATACGAACGCACCTTCAGAAATACATATAATCAGAGTTTTTACATAATTCACTCACGCAAAAGGGGTTATGAATGACCTTATAATTTTACACACAGCGAACTACGTATTATGTGTTTATACATACATTGCATTTATATAACTAATCTTAAGTACCACATAGTGATTAACATATTGTTTTTATGCTTGAACTCGAAATATAGTAGTGTATCTTTTCAGGAGCTTCAAAAAGGCACTCAGTGATGTTATAATGTCACGAAGGGCAATACGCAATATGAACACTCTTTATCCAGATGCAACCGCCGAAGAATTGCGGCTATCAGATAATATATGCATTATTTGCAGGTATGTTAAGACTTATAAGAGAAATGCTCTTTGTTTTAAATATATTTGGACACGTACAGCTAAAGTTTTATTAAATGGGTACTAGTGGTATTTTAAATTGAACTACTCATATACACTAGATTAGAAGCAGGCAATTTTGGGAAATTGAAATGATCTACAACATATCTTCCGATACAAGGCAGTTCGAGAACAAAAAAGAATGATGAAAGAAAGAGTGGTTTGTTTTGATTGCACGAAAACAGGCTAACTGTACTTTTGAGAAATCTTAGTTGTATCAGTCAGATTCGTATGAAATTAAATTGGTTCATAAGATTAGAAGCAGTCAAATGACTATCGTGGTTTGTGAAGCGGTTTATTTTTGTTTTTTTGTAAAAAGTAAATTTTGTCAATAAGAAAGTGTAAACAAAATTGTTTGACATTGTCAGAGCGGGCGAAAATAGACGATTAACTTTCGGAAGGCTTGTCTAAGCAATCATTGGCAAGATCAATCGGATCGATCATTATGTTGGCAATTATTTAAAGGATTCAAACATTTACGGAGAAAATTATAAAAGAAACGTTTCCACGCCATACAGCTGAGAAAAAACGAAAAATTGTACTATAAGCCTCCAATTCAAAGGTTTCGACAGCTAAGATCGGAGATGCAGCTGGTGTTACCGCAAGTAAATCTACTGGCCGCCGTGTGATCCGTAGTGCCAAATACCTCAATCTGAAAAAGAAACCACCACTTAATGCTTTGCGAAAAATCCAAAGCTGGAAGAAAGAGGTCTTATCTGACGAAACTAAATGTAATTTCGTTGGACCGGGCGGCTATAATTATTACTTCTACGATCTAAGAAAAGAGAAGCTCTTTTTAAACCGCCATAATAGCAGAGAAGGGGGTGAAATGGTCTGAGGTACAGTATCTTACTATGGCACTATGGTTCAAAGCTCTAGAATGACTGAAAAAAGCTACACAGTGGTGATGGAATCTGCTTTTCCGAAGATCCACGATTTCTTCGAACCACTTTCATGGATATTTCAAAACAACAACACTCATATACACACAGCTCGCATTGTTAAATCGTTTGTTGCCAGTAAAAAATATTGAACTTCTTCCATGGCTACAATATTCGCCAGACTCAGACGAAAAGTATACGAAGGTAGAATTCAATACGATGATTAAGAAGCGATTATCGATGCCATTAAACTTGCCTGGAATGAGATTTGTATAACTCCCCCAAAGATCGAATTTTTGAAACTATTTTGAAGAAAGGTGATTCTATTCATAATTCATAAAATTCCATTTGCATAAAAAGAAAACAAAAAAAAATATTTTCGTCTTTCATTTGTAAGGTGCTTCTAATCTTATGAACCGATTTAAATGCAATCGTTTTTGACTGATTGGGAAAAAATGTCTTCAAGGTACCACTATGTCGTTCTGAACATTTTTTAAAACTTGATTATGGATGAAATAATAAATACTATAACGTGCAGTGACATAATAACAGGAGAAATATCAATGTTTATCTCCCAAAGTTATATGCTTCTTATCTAGTTAATACCAGTGTATGTATACCATATACGATATACATATGTATGTGATCAGACGAGTACATTTATTTATGTGATAATCCTCTTAAACTATCTATAACTAGTTTATTTAATTACCTATGACTAGTTTTATATAAATTTATAATTACATGCTATTTTGAAACTGAAGGTTATTTCGCGTTAAAGAAAAAATTAATTCCAGTGTCTAAAAACGTCCCTTGTATTGTATAGAACATTAGAATCAGAGTACCTGAAATACTATCCCAACAAGTCCCTATGCAATGGGCGCAACTGAACAGAATTGATACTTTCATCATTTTTTGTTTGTTAAAAAACTGAATTTGTGAGAGTTAAAATAATAAATATTGCTTCTGTTTTAACATTTTCAGAGAAGACATGGTTGGCAATTCAAAAAAACTTCCATGCGGACATATATTCCACACAAGTTGTTTGCGTTCGTGGTTTCAGCGTCAACAAACATGTCCTACATGTAGATTAAATATACTCCGCAATAACAATGTTAATACCACTGCACCAAGAGAAGAAGCAGCGGCTCCAAATATTGATTCTACAGCTAGACCTGGAAATGATGAAAACAATCGTTAGTTAGACGCTTTTAAATAAAAAGTTTTTTTTTGCTAATTTTGTCTTCCTCAGAAAACACAAGTGTACCAAATATTCATAACATAACAATGGGTTCAATGCAGATACCTCCAACTCCGGTGGTTTTCCCAAACCCCATACCATTCCTTGCACATTATTCAGTACCACCTCCGACAATGCCGCCAAATTTAAGCACGCTATCTGATGAAGAGCTGAGAGCGTTAGAAGGCAATGAACGGCGTAATATTGAAGAGCGTTTGAAGGTAAATTATATTGAAATGTAAATTTTTAAATTTATTCTACATTATGTTCCTGTATGTACATATGTATGTAATATGAGAGAATGACTTGATCGCGCAACTTCAGAGATACATAATTGTTAAACTACAGAATTAAATAGACATAGGCCGCATACTACGATCTGCATTTAAAATTGAGAACGCAGGCATATATTTGCACAAACACTACACGTCCCTGGTACAAGCAAAGAGAAGACGTCTCATAACCTTAAAAATCTAATGTTAAGAGCGCACTGCAGGCTTTGATGCTTAAAATCGAAAGTTCATTTTGTTCGTAATATTACAGCTCCAAATTTGGAAATTTTTTAATGTGCGCATTCCGTTTTTTAGTTAACCGCCTCTGAAGAAGGCGGCATCTGAGAAGATGCAATCCTAAAATTCTAACCAAGACCTCAGATTACATTACTCCTCACTATGACTTTAACTTGAACGTACCAATCCTATTCTTCAGTAGGGAAGACTGGCTGTCAAACAAGGTGATCAGAGACCGGGAAATAGCATTCTTCACCGGTGATGGCTCACAAATGGATTTAGGTACTGGAGCAGGGTTCTACTCTTACTTAGTTGGCGCTACAGCTCGAGGTGAACCTGGGCCTGCTTCTCGCAACCATTTGTGTGTGCGTGATATATTTTTGCACAAATGGAAGGGACTTTCAGTTATTTGCCGACTCCGAACGGCGAGTTGAGAAGCTCAATCCTGACAAATGATACTCTTTGATGCTTGTCAGACATTAGAAAGAAGTGGAACCGTGAAAGAACTCTTTTAGGTGTTAGACCCGGCCAGGAGTTGAACCCGGGCAGCATTGCGTAGTAGTCCAACGCGCTAACTATCACGGCCACGGCGACCACTATGAATAGAAATTTTTCAAATTTTCAGTATAAATAGGTGGGACGGAAAATCATTCACTAAATCAGTTGAAACCAAAACGTTCAACCGAGAAGAATATTAGGTTAGGTTAGGTAGCAGTGGCTGCCAGTAACAAGTACCAGCACACTTAGGCCTATAGAGGCCCATTGTGATACCAAGGATCTTGGGGATAATCACCCCGCTACTCAGGTGAACCATTTGGAACTTTGTATAAAACGAAGAAGGCTTCCTACGTCTTTTTGTATGAGATCACTTAGATCATCGAAGAAGTATTCTCCAAGGTGAAGTTTCCTACTACGGGAAAGAGCTGGACACGAGCAGAGGAGATGTGTTGGACTTTCCTCCTCCTCTTCGTCTCTACAGCTTCTGCAGAAGTCATTCGAAATGACGCCAAGTCTAGTAGCGTGTCTGCCTATAAGGCAGTGTCCTGTGATGACACCGATAATCGTACTAATATGCAGTCTTTTTAGTGACAAAAGGTATCTAGAGCGGTTAAGATCCAATCTAGGCCAGATTTGCTTTGTAGCAAGGCAGGTGGTTCCACCTTCCCATCTGGCGTTGGTCTTATTGACTGTGTCAAGTTTGAGTGCTAGCTTGTAAGTAGCGAGTGGCATACCTATATATTTCTTATCGGGTAGAATAGGTATTGTTGTTCCTATTTTAGCGAGCTCGTCAGCTTTGCAATTCCCTGGAATGTCTCTGTGCCCCGGCACCCAGCAAAGGTGAATGTTAAACTGCTTAGCCATCTCTATGAGAGATGAACGGCAGTTGGAGGTGATCTTAGAAGTGGATGAGACTGATTCCAGAGATTTCAACGCCGCCTGACTATCCGAGAAAATGCTAATATCGTTAGTGGATATTACATTCCTCTTGATCCAGGACAGTGCTTCCGAAATCGCCATGATCTCCGCTTGAAACACGCTACAGTGATCAGGGAGGCGAAAGGAGAGATTTAGTTTTAATCTGTCTGAGAAAACACCTCCTCCTACACCATCATTGGTTTTAGAGCCATCTGTATAGAAGTGTATCGACTTGTCTGTTACAGCACCTAGGTCATCCCAGAAGGACCTATCTGGGATAGTGACTTTAAAGTTTTTGTCAAAATTGGGCTTGGGTACAGTGTAGTCTATGTTTTCGGGAAGGGTAAGATTGTCTAGTATTATGGAGTGGCCAGTGTAGTTACTTGACCACTGTGAGATTGTTTTGAGTCTTATGGCAGAACTGGTTGCCATTTGCTTACCAATTAAGTCTAGGGGTGGGAGATATAGTAGGATGTCTAGTGCTGCGGAGGGTGTTGATCTTAATGCTCCGCTAATGCACAGACACGCTAATCTTTGTACTTTCCCCAAGCTGTCGCGATGTATAGCTTTATCTAGGGCGGTCCACCAGACCACTACGCCATACATCAGAATCGGTCTGATGATAGATACATAGAGCCAGTGGGCGATGCGGGGTTGAAGACCCCATTTGCTGCCGATGGCTTTCTTGCAGGAGTAGAGTGCTATGGAAGCTTTCTTTACTCTTTCTTGGATATTGAGTTTCCAACTAAGCTTACTATCCAAGATGAGACCTAGGTACTTTGCTTTGTCGGTGAAAACTAACTTGGTACCATATAAAGAAGGGGGGTCTATCTGAGGGATTTTGTATTTCCTAGTAAAAAGAACCAACTCCGTTTTCTGAGGGTTAACTCCCAGTCCACATTTGTCGGTCCATTTCGAGAGCTTATTTAGTGCATTTTGCATGAGTTCATTGATCGTGTGAAGATGCTTGCCGGAAATAGCTATAGCGACGTCATCGGCATATGCGATTACTTTGCATCCCACGCCTTCTAGGAGTAGCAAAAGTTCATTTACTACCAGGTTCCAAAGAAGGGGGGATAGGACACCACCTTGGGGGGTGCCTCTGCTGACAAATCTCCTGGAAGAGGACTCGCCCAGCTTGGTGTTGATAATTCGACTAGTAAGTAGTAAATTAATCAATTTGCGAAGCGAGTGCTCGACCTTGAGTTTTGAAAGGGCATCTACTATAGCCTCCGATTTAATATTATTAAAGGCACCTTCTATGTCTAGGAAGACAACCATTGTGTATTCTTTGCAGTAAATCGTCTTCTCAATGCTGCGTACCAGGGAGTGCAGTGCAGTTTCCACTGATTTACCCTTACAGTAAGCATGTTGGGATTCTGATAGCAGTCGTGCTTCGATGCTACTCCGAAGGTGGGTATCGATCAGTATTTCTAAGGTTTTTAAGAAGAATGATGATAGGCTAATAGGTCTGAGATCTTTTGGACTAGCGTGAGAGCTCTTACCCGCTTTGGGAATGAAGATTACTTTAACTTCCAACCATAATTTGGGGATGTAAATATTGTTTATACAAAACGTAAGTATAGTTTCCAGCCAGGGCAGAATAATGTCAGTTGCCGACTGGAATTCAGCAGGTATTATGCCGTCAGGTCCCGCAGATTTGTATGGTTGGAAGCTGCGTAGTGCCCAAAGCAGTTTGTCCTTTGTGACCAGACAATTTGTGTTAGTTTGTGTAAGTTGAGTAGGTTGTGTACTGTTAGACGAACTACTAAGTGGAGAAGAGAAGCTACCAGGAAAGTGTGTATCCAGTAGTAGGTCTATTGTTTCTTCGCTTGAAGAGGTCCAAGAGCCATCTGGTTTAATCAGATAGCCAGGAGTACTTGGATTGGTGGAGAGTATTTTTCGTAGCCTTGAGGCTTCCGAGAAGTTCTCAATGTTGTCGCAGAAAAGTCTCCAGGATTTCCGTTTGGCTTTCCTGAGAGTACTTTTGAATACTGCGAGGGCCTCCTTATAAGAGGTCCAGTCTAGGGCACTTTTTGTGAGTTTTGCTCTATTGAATAGCAGTCTGCAGTGTTTTCTTGTGCTGCTAATATCGGAGTTCCACCATGGAGGTTTCGGTTTCCCCTTTGGTCTTATTGTAGGGCATGCCATATCTAATGCTTTATTGCAGGCGGAAGTGAGTTTTCCTACCATGCAGTCAAGCTCTTGTGTGCTGCTCGGGACCGGGGGTATTGAAGAAGGGATTAACCCCTGTAGTGTTTCCCTGTATTTAGCCCAGTCGGTCTTTCGGTAGTTCCGAAACTCTGGTCTGGCTGGGGGATGGTCGTCTAACGAGAATTGGATGTATCGGTGATCTGAGAACGAATGCTCAGCCGAAACTTTCCAGTTGTTGATCGATTGGGAGATATTATCAGATACAAGTGTAATATCTAGAACTTCCTGTCTATTGCAGGTTATAAAAGTTGGTGTGCAACCTTTGTTGCAGTAGGTGAGGTTTGTATTAAGAAAGAAGTCAAAAAGTAACTCACCTCTGTTGTTGGTGTCGGAGCTGCCCCAAATAGAGTGATGCGCGTTAGCGTCACTACCCAGGATTAGTCCATCATTGCGCCTCTCTGCATCCGCGATCGCCTCCCTCAGATTGTTCGGAGGTAGAGGGCCTATATCGTCATGGGCGAGATAGGCCGAGACCAGCCAGATTTTGCCCTTGCCAGTCTCCAGTTTTACCACTACTGTATTTCGATCGCTGTAATTAGAGAGTAGGAATATATTGAGATTACTCTTTGCGAGAATGCAGGCTCTTGGCTTACCTTCATTCCTCTTGTGGTAAAGAGTATAATTAGGAGTCCTGAGTCCAAGTATCGAGTTACCATTAACCCAAGGTTCCTGGATCAGGACGACATCTTCTCCTAGTTGTTGGAGTCGGAGAAGAAGTGAAGCGGATGCCGCTTTGGAGTGGTGGAGGTTAATCTGAACTAATCGCAGCATTGGAGCTACAATCAGGCGGATTTACCTCCACTACTGTAGAGTTTGCCTCTGGGTCTGAGTCCGAAGCTAGAAGCTCGTCCTCACTCAAGCATATGATGGGCTCAATCTCCATATCCGAGAGCGGTTCTTCCAGGGATGGGGGGTGGGATTGGGATGGTGGTGGTGGTAGTGGTGAGGGTACCGTCTTCGAGTCATTTGTCATTGCACCGGATGACATCTGCGAGCATGACGGTAGCTCCGAAGTGGTTGCGAGGTCCTTGGGTGAGGGGTTTGACTCCGCTATTGCCTCGTCTTTTTTGTACACCTTAAGGGTGATAGAGTCAAACCCGTAGCTTATTACGCCGTTGGTTTTGGCGAGAGGAGCCAGGGATTCCTGATTGATAACAATACAGGCACTCCTAAAGAGACCCCTGGCTTCGTCTAACCTGCCAATCTTCCAATTGTGCGTCGGAAGTTGTGGATTGCAGAGTTTGATAACGCTAAGCACATCTGCGGCGAGAGGGGGTTCGGTTGGGATCCAGGCCCGGGTTCTTGGTCTGCTCGGGATATCCTCCTTTGCTACGACCTCCAACCTAGCACCTGGCCATATCTCACCCAATTGGCTTATTGCCAGCTTATAAAGCTGCGCCGATCTATCGTCAGCGCAGGCGACCAACTTCACATGGCCTTGATGCCATCCGTTGTCGCGACATATGGGGGGAGGACCTGGGTGATCCTTGAAGATTCTAAGGAATCCACTGTGCAGCCGGCTGTTGACCAGCAGCCACCTATCAGGGGAGATCCTACCATCTGGATCGCTGCGGTCAATGACTGCAACCACCAAGTGATCCTTAAGAACCTCGCTGAAAGGCCTTGATGTGATGCTGGACGGCTTAGGTGTGGTGTTGTTCACCTTAGTTCTTTTTGAGTCCGGATGGGACTCGTCCAGCGACCTTTGTCTTTTTGACGCGGAGTCTGAAGACGCAGCGGGTGACCTCTTGGTGATTTTCATCGCCCAATCAAGAGAGGCCCTTTGCTGTGCTGATCTGGCCTCTTCTGGAATTTTGCCAATTCTTTCCAGTACATTGGCAGCAGTCTTACGGTCCCTATAAGCCTGCTTGGAGGGGGCGATATACCGTTTCCGGCGTACCGTCCCCGAAGCGTCCGAAGCGGACGACCGTGGGTGATTGGAGGATGCGTTGGGAGACGGGCCAGAAGCTTTCGGTCTTCCCAGCGCATCCAATGGGTGTTTAGAAGTGGATGCGCGCCTTTGCCAGCAATGCTAGAATCCAGCTTGGGTAGCAGATTCTTTGCTGCTGCTTGGCATCGAGCAACCTCAGCAGAAGACCCTGAGGTCTTGCTGCCGGCCGGGATTGAAGAGGACCCGGTCTTGGAATTGTTGTTTTTGTTATTGTTGTTTTTGTTGTTTGTGTTCATTATAGTTCCCACGAGTAGCGGAGAAAGAAGGTCCACCTGCACAGAGATCCGCAGTATGCAGGTAAGGCTGGCTAATCCGGATGTCGCCAGGTTTCCGGATACTCCGTGCAAGACTGAGCTATTTAAAGGGCCCTCAGCCTGGTCGATTCTCGGCACGGGTCGTATGACACCTTAATCCGGCCCGGGATTGGGAGCGAAGGGATAGAGGATGGGAATGGTGTGACGGGGTCGACTATCCTTTGGTTGAGATCTCCTCTAGGGTTGGTGACCCGAGAGTCTTTGACCTTTTAGGCCCCTACACCACGACGAGGTAGATAGTCAGGTAGGGGGGAGAAGAAGAATATTAACTCGAGAATATTTGAATAGGTCAAGAATTATCGGATTTTCAATATTCAAATTGTGCCAAAATGATTCGTTAACGATTATTTCATCTCAATCAAGTGAAGTTCGGCGTGATTTTGATGATTGTTCAGTCGTCAGCTCATGTTTTGTGATTTTACCGATGATTGAAGTGGTGTCTGCGTGTTATATTTTTGCACGAATGGAAGGGACCTACCGTTTTTTGCCGAGTCTGAACGGCGAGTTGAGAATCTTATTGACAAATGATACTCTTTGATTGCTTGTCAGACATTCGAAAGAGGTGGCACGGTGAAAAAACTTTTCAGTGTTGGACCCGGGCTGGGATTGAACTCGGGCAGCGTTGTATAGTAGTCCAACGCACTTACCACTATACCACGGTGCGGGTAAGAATCTTAAAAAAAATTTGAGCCCGGCTAATGTTATTTCTTCCGTTCCCATTGGGTGAGATAGTTGCAAGGTGAGCGTTCAGCTCATACATTTGGCAATATATCCACATTTTCTGCGTATATTTTTAGTTCAGTCATTAATTTCAATCATAGTGTATTTACATATAAATGTTAACGTTTTCTTCTATGTATATCTTTTATAGCTTCTGGGAAACATAAAGTTACTCATTGATGCATCAACTGTACTAATGAATCAATACACGATGGTTACTGCTTATAAAACTGAAGCTACGAGGACATCATTCAATAGTGCGGAAAAGGAACAACCTGATGTTGAAACTCAATCAACTTCAGATAAAACGGAGATTACAGCTGACGAACCTGACAAACCATTAGCAGCTGCGAGTAATCTTGTTGAAACATCACCGAATGTAAGTGTAAGTGATGTCACAGTGGAAGATATCGGTGGAGAGGAAGAGTTAACTCATTCTAATGGTGACGTTAACTTAACAGATCTTAGTGAGATCCGAAAGCGAAGATTAAAGTACTTGCATGAAGCAACACAAATGTAGATTGATTATAATAAATTTTATTAATATGAACAAATGCATTGTAATTTAAATGATTAGCGGTGACAAATGAACGACTTGTGGACACGGAGCTCTATAAAATGTATTCCAGCTAGGAAAAATTCAAGAATATAAAAAAAAAAAATGGGTATAAAGCGATATTAAAATCTTTCCGAAGATCTATGTTTGTTTTCAGTTTTCAAATGTAATTATCTAATCCAATGTATTCCATTGACTTATGGTTAGGTTAGGTTAGGTAGATTAAGTGCCCTGCGACTTAAGTCACTGATCACTTAGTAGACCATCAATTAGGTTAATTGTGTCCATTTTCCCTCATCCTTGAAACCTTGTGAACTGCTGATTTAAAACAAACCAGATAGTAGTATGAATCTCAGAAGGTTTTTGACTTATTTTATACGGCTTCAACCGACTACTCGAAAAATTTCCAGTGAGGATAGAACTTGAGACATCTCTGAACAATATCTTCCAGAGCTCCTTTTACAACGACTTGCATACTTTACCGAAAACGTCAACAAAAAAACGGTGCCGTCCATTTAGGCAGCTGAACTGGACTTGAATGACATGGCTGTGTCACGTATATTGAATCATCATCTGAAATATTTAAAGAAATCAGATTGATGGGTTCCACGAATTTTGATTAAAGAGCAAAGACAGGCAGCCAGTTCGAGAATGAGTTAGGCTGTTTTAACGAATTCGTAAAAGGTAATGAATCTTCGTTTTATAAGTACGGCCCAGACACTAAACAGCTGTGGTATGGAGCCCAGTGCTAATCGTTCAATAAATGCCAAAAAAACAAAAGGCAGCGACAACTTGAGATGCTCTGCTAGTCTTCATCTTCCAAACTTGAAAGTGGTCGCCGTCATCCTGCTAAGAACTGGTCGAATAGTAACTGCTAATTAGTATATGGAAACTTGCTTAACACAGGGTGTCCTTCCTTTGTCAGGAAACCAAAAACAAAGTCGCTATTTGCGCCTGCTAGGACTGCCGAAGAAACCAACAACGCGCCCTCGGGTATTAATGAAGTTCGTCCAGCACCTTATTCCCTAGATCGATGTGTGAAATTTGGCTTTAAAAAATGGAGGGGAAACTTCTTCACGTCTAGTGAGGAGATTATGAATAAAGTCAATGTCGAGATCGGAAAGCTGCAAAAATTCGATTTTGAAAGCTATTTTGAAATGGAAGACTTAGTCCTTAGTGGCTAGGATGAATGAAGATCTACAGCAGGAATTTAACTATGTTCTAATCTCAATTAGGTTTAACGTAATCCCTAAAAGACTCTAGAGATGTTATACTCAAGGCTTTACGTTCAACAAGTTAAGCTACTGTGACGCCATTTTGACCACAATTGGGAGAATCAAATATGGATTGCAGAGCTTGAGATGCTCTGCCAGTCTTCTTCTCCCGAATATGACACTGCATTATAAGGCGCTAATAATTATTATGATCTTTTTCATATATAACGGCTCTGTGTATGCCACTTTCTGAAATTTGGGTGAAAGTTATGCCTCCGCTAGAAGATCCAACCGACCAAGCCTTCTTAGAATCCGTAAAAAATGCTATTTCACAATAAGCCTGGTGAAATAATCTGTCAGATCAGATGCTAGTTGGATCTTCCAGTATTATAAAAAAAAATATTAGAGTGCAGCATTTGTGGAGGGAACTAGAAACTGAACTAATCCCCATCGAAAATATGTATAGTATCATGGCTAGAAAGGAAAGGTTTGCAGAAAATGAATAAGCGACTCTAAACGTTACACGCCCCCTCTAAGCAGGCCTACAGGGATCGTAAGACTGCTTCCAATATTCTAGATCGGAGAAACAAAGGGAATGCCTTGATTGGGCGATGGAATTCACCGAAAGGACACCCGCTGCGTCTTCAGACTTAACGTCAAAAAGACTACGGTCGCTGGACGATTCTCATCCGGACTAAAAAAGAGCCAAGGTTAACAACACCACACCTAAGCCGTCCAGCATCCCAACAAGGCCTTTCAGGGAGGTCCTTAAAGATCATACGGTGGTTGCAGTCATCTACCGCAGCGATCCATAGGGCATCAGTGGGTACCTGAAGACCATCAAGGAACACCCAGGTCCTACCCCCATATGTCGCGACAACGGATGGCATCAGGGCCATGTGAGATTGATCCCCTATGCCGATGATAGATCGGCTCAATTATACAAGCTGACATGAAGCCAATTGCTATGGCTTTGACTCCATTACCATTAAGGCAAGTGATGAAAGAAACATCGTTCGATTAGTGAAAGAAAATCCTTTCATCCCATAAACTCAAATAAAGAAGGATTTAAATCTTCAAGCGGATGCTTTAACCATAAGAAGAAAGCTTATTAAACACTTATTAATTACCAGAAGTCCAAGAAAAGCACAGTTACTCAAGAAACGTAGTTGCCGTGGCCGTGGTGGTTAGTGCGTTGGACTACTACGCATGCTGCCCAGGTCCAATCCTAGCAAAAACACCACCTCTTTCGAATGTATGACAAGCAATCAAAGAGTATCATTTGTCATGAGAAGCCTCTCAACTCGCCGTTCGGAGTCGGCAAAAAATTGCAGTTCCCTTCCATTTCGTGGAAAAAAAAATAACACGCACACACAAATGGTTGCGAGAAGCTAGGCTTGGTTATGTACAGTGCTGTCGTTTTCTAATTTTCAAGAGTATCAGAATTTGAAGTTTTTGGGCATCATTTTTAACCGAGGCATATCATAAAATAATTCACACATTTTCGCTTTTCTTAAAATATATACAGGGTGTTTCCAAGCTAAATTTCAAAACTGGGAAATTATTTTTTGAGTATAATCTAAGAAAATAATCGTTCTACAGCAAGGGTCTATCTCCAATGTGGACATCATTTATCGAAAATTTTAGAAAATGCCTACCTTGCCCCATGTTAACGCAAATATCTTCGCTAATACTTACTACAGAACCTTTATAAAGAGCTTCAATTCTAGAAAAAATAATACTCTTTTAACTGCGTTTAAATAAAATTGAAACCTATCATCTGAGTTTCCTACCACTACGTCGATCTGTCTGTCTCACGTCGATCTGTTTGTCTCTCGTTCTCGTCCTTCATGTGCTCGCGCTGTGTGTAAACATTAAAAGGGTATTCATATCCCCTTTAGCGTGTGTAGATTATAAAAAAAAATACATTTTTTTGGTTTTGTAAATATTCTATTTTTAAATCAGTTCCATTTGTCTTGCCCATGCAAATTTTTAACTTTCAGGTCGTTTTATTACAAAAAATGCGTAGTTAATAAACATACCGTTTAATTTTTTTTCCTATGAACGTAACGATTGTAACAAAAAAACAATCTATGATAAGTATGCTGAAATGTATGCTGAAATCTATGATAAGTATGTACGAAGGTTTTGAAGCATGCTTATTTATTAGAATACCCGTCAAAACCGTAATTTCCATACAATTTTTCTTTAAAATCTCGGAAAGAGTTTGAGTAGTGGGCCTAGTTGTAAAAATTACCTAAGACAAATGGCGCAACAGATTAATTATTTATCAGTTTAATTTTTGAAGTCGACGCAAGAGATTTTTTATAAACGGTGTTTTAAATACCATCTTTTACAAACCAAGAATATGCAGATATTATCTACGTTTATGGGCCGTGTAACAGAAGTTCCAATAGAGCACGACAAAGATACCATAAGCTTTATCCTTCCTAACCTTGTTTTTGTTCTCTTTTCGGATGCTTCAAATAATTGTCCCTTTCTTTCTCCCAGCGATGCCAGCAAAGCCATGTGCTTTGTCGTTTTGATTAAGTTGATTCATAGCTTCTTCCCATTTTGGTAAAGAAGCAAAGCGCCGCGAACGTAGAGTGTAAGGAACCAGTAGGTACACCAAGGCAATGAAGCAAGCAATTTGTACTTGCGCAGCTCGGAATAGGGGATGTGCAAATTATTTATTGAATTAGGATTGTGCAATAGAAGCACATTTTAATTTTGTTTTTGATTTAAAGTATCATTATTAAGCTTTGGGTATCACAGTATCACCAGCTCTGAAATAGTATCAAAAGGACACTATAGTATCACCTTCGGCAGCGCTGGTTATGTATAGTACTGCTGACGCCGCATATTTATTTAAATGTTTGAATTTGACTCAATTTTGTATGTATATTTATATAAAAGCAACTCTTTTATTGTAAGTTTGAATTCTCTTGACCACATAGTTACCGACTACCGTAAGAACTAAATAGCTTTTATACACAAGTGGTCAAGTTTTTGGATTTTAGTCTTAACTGGTCAACCAACGAATAAACTTCTTATTGTGCAAAGGCGATATTTTGATTATTTTTTGTATAGTACTTCTCGATACTGCAAACCCCACCCTTTTTTCTTTTTCCCACCCATAGATTCAGAAGAAACCCAGCACAGCCCTGACGATAATACTGGTGCAGCTTTTGATTTCTTTTTGGTGGATTGAGCATACAATACAACAAGCAAGGTTGTGAGCAACAGACGGCACTTCATGAATCTCCAAAACTAACATTCCGAAATCAATTTTAGGAATTTAATTCGGTTTGAAGTTACGAAGATGGATAAAAATTTGAAAAACACAAATTTAACATTTTTACAAATAAGAGTTAATTACACCAGTCTACAGGATTTTTGCCTTAAGAATGAGACATATAATTTCTTGTAGATTATTTGACGCTGAATCTAAATCTGGCAACAGAATTGCTCTAGGAGGTCAAAATTTT
The DNA here is from genome assembly GCA_949775065.1 of Brachyopa scutellaris. Classification (NCBI taxonomy): domain Eukaryota; kingdom Metazoa; phylum Arthropoda; class Insecta; order Diptera; family Syrphidae; genus Brachyopa; species Brachyopa scutellaris. The sequence goes on along the minus strand of OX459113.1, from coordinate 28,185,963 downwards.
GAGATATACTCGTACCATTCTCAAAGTGCTAAAAACACGTTTTTTGGCGATATTTGAAGTAATTTTTTGAGAACAGCAAATTTTTATAGTCATTTCTAACTAAAGCATCCTTTCCCTTTCAATCCCATTTTCGTTTGTTTCGCTACGAGGTTTTTTTCTCACTCTGGACGAGAGGCTGGGAATTCCAAATTTTCAAAGAAATGGCTTAACCGTTAGACGAATAGCAGAGACAAAATGCAGGAATATAAACACTGTCTAAAACTTCTTAAAGCATTCTGGTAATTATGGGAAACCAAGCAGATCTGGTCGTCCACTAAAAGTTGATGAAAGAGTTAAAAGGCAAATTAAATGCTTAGCCAATACGAGTCCTTCCCAAAAAAAAAGGCTCCAGTTGTCTCTTCTAGTAACAACAAAAAGAGTCCAACAACTTTTAAAAGATGATAAATCCATTATATGTATATCAGTGGCGCTTACGAATACCTAAGCTTCCCTTACGGCATTAGGAGGCAAGGTTATTTTTTGCTGAGAAACATCACTTTTGCATCACGAAATGGCAATCTGTCATCTTCAGTGATGAAAAGCAATTTGATATGGATGGTCCTGACGGAGGACAGAAGTATTGGAGAGATATACACCGAGATCGTGAAACTCGGCACTCGAAGAACTTCCAAGGATGGCTGGGAGTATGGGCTGGTTTCGGGTACGGAGGAAAGACTCGAATTTGTTTTGTTTTCCATAAAATGAACTCGGAGAAATATATGGAGTTGCTGGACAATGTTCTTATTGATTTTGGTGAAAATCTGTGGGGAGAAGAATAGATGTTCTAGCACGATAACGCAGCCATACATGCATCGGCATATAGGTACAAACAACTTCTTTAAGTCGCGTAATATCTCCACTCTATGTTGGCCTGCAGTAAGTTCTGACTTAAATCCCATAGAGAAACAATGGGCCATACTATCGAAGCGGGTTTACTCAGGTGTTGGTGTACACCATTTCGAATCACTTATGCAGCTGAATACCGCTGTTCAGGAAGAATGGCTAAAAATTGACATATCCACACTACAAAATTTAATCGATTCAATGGGTCGTATGCGAAACGCATTCGCTCAATCTCAGTAGACTGAGATGTGAGACGGTGCGAAAGGTAACGAGACTAAGCGTTTGTAATGAGCTAAAGCTCAAATTGGTATGCAAAACCTTTGTCTCAGTCTCATTTACTTTATTGAATGAAATTGCAAATTGAATTTTTGTTTTAAGTTACGGTTTTAACCCTTTCCTCCTGACGGTACTCATTAGTACCGCCTACTTTTCCGTCAAATATTTTAAATACCAGACCGCGTAACGGACAATTATCATTGTCGATCCTTAAACGTACCGTTTGGCACAGCACGTTATTTGAAAAAATAAACAATCTGTGAAGTTTGCAAGTTTAGACTTTGAAAAAAACGACGGTGCAAGTGAAGTGTGAGAATTTCCAAAAAAATTAAAAATAGGAAATTGCAAGGTTTGTTTAATTTTCTTTTTGAATTGGTTATTAAGCCTTGTCAATAAAGGTTTTTTAAGAGTTTAACACATATACAAAAGTTCCTAAGTTTGTAAAATCCAGACTTTTTCGTACACCAAGTTCCTGACGGTAGGCCTTGAAAAGTGTACTTAGAAGTGGAATACAAATCTAAAAAAAGTATGTTTTCATTTTTATATCACTTTAAAAGATTTTCATGTAAAAAGTTATATTTTCTTATTATTTCTAGTAGCCGTTAGGAAATGGTTAAAATGTATATTTTGATATGAAGAAATTTAATATTACGTTGGTTAAACAATATAAATGCGATTTAATTTCTTCCTTTTTTTCCTTGTTCCTTTAAGATGGCAGCTTTTCTGGAGGAATCAGAAAAGGTATCTTCACTTGGTGATGTTTGTTATTCTTCGTAGTTGTCCCTACTTTAGTCTTCGTCTAAGAAAAGTTTCGATACGTTATGCAAAACAAAGCAGGGCAGAATTACTTTTGGTGTATTTTGTGTGGAAATTCTTAGCTTGTATTGTAGACAGGGAAACCTCCGTTTTTACTGGCCAAAAACACGTTCAATAATCACTTGTTCTTTGGTCAGTACACTGTTATAATTTTCTTCTATAACAGTAGATATCTTTGGAAATGGCGTCATTATAAAAGGAGTGATTGCGTAACGCTCTTCAGCGATGAGGACACACGTATGTTTATTAAAAACTGCCTGGTAAATATTTGAATTGTAAAATACTCTGAAGTCATATTGTAAGCCGAGCCGGGCCATGAGACATCCACATTAGTAAGGTTTTCAGCTCCATTGTACGTTAATTGAATGAAAACATAGAAGTAGGTACATACATATGGACATATCGTCGGCTTAATAAGAAAACCTCGTAACTCCAAAATTGAAAATTTTACAGTAGGAACGAAAGTTTCTCACTAAGCCCAGCTTTTTAGTTAACGATGTTATTTTATATCCTAAATTAATAAAAAAAATCGTAACTTTTTCGAGATAAACTTTTTTTTTTAATACGAGTACTACTTTTTATTTTACTGGAGTTACGAGTTTTTGCCATTCCTACCATTGGAGTTATGAGGTTTGCTGCAAATTAATTGTCGGAGTTACGAGGTTTTCCAGGAACTTCGAGTTCGACTGCATTGGAGTTACGACTTACGAGATATAAAGAGAAACGAAAAGATTTTTATGATATTTAAATTTTGAAAACTCAAAATTCTGTATCGTTGTAGTAAAACCAAATCCCAATTCTAATATACATACATAAATTCCAGACAAAAAGTCCGGTGCATAATCTATTTGCTATTTAATTTTGTGATTGTTTTTCATTGCACTACAAAGTTTTTCTCGCCCCAAAAATGTCATCTATGTAAATATATCAAACATTATAACGCGAAAAAAAACACACGCTTCTCATACTATGTATCTCTTTCTCATCATCTACTAATGGCAACAATAAAGGAATGATTACTATCAAAGATCTAGAAGAAAAATTGGGTAAAAATTCCTCTTCCTTGCAATATAATCCTTGCTGAAGAAATAAATAAACAAAATGCGATTCGAATTTGCCATTAAAATCGAAGAAATTGGGATCAACGTTTTTGAGTATGACGAAAAGGTGTTTTCAAGCTACCATAAGTTCTTTGCAGAGTCATTTTCCTCCGCACGTCTTCATTGTTTTGAAGAGAGTGATCAGCAATCTTATCAACTGAAGCGAATTAAATCGAAAAAGATTTTTGAAGTTCCGATTTTGCGCAGTGACACCAAAAACGTTTAAATACGCAGCCATTTGACCTAATGAGACAACAAATTTCCGGTCTCGAATTTTTATGAGCTTAACCTCATTGTCAAAAACATGAGAACTGTCTCATTTTCTCTTTGCATAAGAACCCGAGTTTAAGCTATAAAAAGTGAGACTTGAGCCTGAGCGAAAGGTTTTTTGCATACGACCCAATGCCTCCACGCTTAGTAGCAGTTTTAACAAAAAAAGAACGAAGACACAAATATTAAAATATGTATTATTTTCAAATTATTTTACGTACAATTTTTTCAGCAGAATTCACTTTTAAGATCTTGATCTTATATAAACGTTCTGTTTTTCTAATAAATAAACAACTTTAATTTTTTCTATGAAATAATTATAAAAAAAATATGTATTTTAAACGTTTTTTACTTTACTTTCTCCGGTATTGTTATTTCGCGCGCTGTACAATGACCAATTATGATAAAATATGAAGTTTTTCCCGTTATGGGTATGTATCAAATTTGATACATTGTGGGCCGTTAAAGGTTAAAATAGTAAGTACTCTTAATTTCGGTTCGATTTTTGATATAATCAAGTCGAAAAGTATTTAAATAAATGTACGAGCACTTCCATAATATTAAAAAGCAAATATTAATTTGAAAAAATATTGTAACGAGGACAATAACATCTCTGCTTATATTGTACGGGTATAATGGTCATGCGCGCTATACATACATATATATGGCACCAATATGCCATCTCCCTTTTAGATTGGTATTAACCCATAAAATGTAGAGTATCTAGTATCTACTGTTTTTTGCATGAACTTTCTCTACACCCAAAGTTCATTCCCAAAGGAAAAATCGATTGTTTTAAAAACGGGAAATTTTCTAGTTGCTGGTTATTCGCAGAGCTCAAGATAAATACTAATATTTGTTCTTAATATAGACTAAAAGTGCAAATAGCAACTTTATAAATTTAGTTAGCGGTTATAGATAAATATTTCGTATAAGTAATTTCAACCACAACTCTGAAACAATCTGAACAATCGTGTTGTAAATCTCAGTCCTTGCTGGTTACGGATTCATAATAACAAAAAAGAAAAAAAAAACTAATAAGGTGGAAGGACTAAATGAGCAATAATCATAATTTAAAAAAAGTGCTCTTAGAGTATGATTTTTTAAAGTAAGTTTGCTTCATTGTTAAAATAGAAAAAAACATTATTAGTTGTCTCGCATATGTATGTTAAGTGATATGAACTTTGTTTAAAATGATTTGATTTTGCTAAATTCAAATTAAATGACTTTAATATTTTAGAAATTTATCTAATATGTATATTAATATAAATGTTCACATGAATGAAAATCTATATAATGTAGGTATGTACATAATATACATACGCATATGTACTGACTTTATCACATCTGTTCCTACATGCACAGTTTTCATGCGCATACTTACTCAATTTACAACAGCTAATATATTATATTAAAATAAATTCGTTAACTAATGCGAAAAGTGAGCTCTACTTAAACCAAATAACTGTTAAAATTAAACATCTCTATATACATACATATTGCTTATCTAAATAAACTTAATGTTCGATTAACTCTGACATCGATTAACAGAGTCCTTCAAATCAGTGACTACTCTTTTTTTATCTACATTATAATCTTTCATTGATATAATTTTTTTTTTTTTAAGGTGATGCCACACGATCAACATCAGATAGAACGTACAGATATGCTAGATTCTTTAGGTCTTCAATTGCGCGAAGCGGAGGCGAGACGTGCAGATATAGAAAGGGCTCACAAGGTATAGATTGTTTTATCGATATATACGATAGGATATTTTTAATGTGTCTTGGTAACCGTTCTAGGAAACACTAGCACAAATTCGGAATTTTAGTATCAGTGGAAAATGTGATAATGAGCTCATTGAGAACCTGCAGTCCAGGGCTCGAGAATTGGAGAAAAAGGTATGTATCCGAACTTGTTTTGTGCATGCTGCATGCATATTTATGTGTGTATATATTAGGTTTGTTCCTTTGTAACTATTTCAGCAAAAACTGAAATAAATTGCAAATTAAGATTAGAATTTAAAATCAGTGACCTAATCAACAGTTTTTATTTAAAAAAAAAACAAACCAACATTTTGGAATTATTTTTAAGTATATTGTATTTCGAGGTCATTTTGTATTTGGCACAATTATTCTTGGCATGCCCAAATATGATTAACTTCAAGTAACCGGGTATTTCATTATCTCCTTCCCGAGATTGAGCTTTATCGTGAGTGCTCCCATGATATGAAAGCTCTGGTTTGTTTTTTTATTTTTTTTTATTTTTATTTTACACGCACGCACAAGTTTTATAACACGTCCTTACATCGTGAGGGGAACCTAAACAATTGGCATCATTCTTGGTGACATCGAATATGTTGGTACCATCAATGGATAGTAAAAAATACCATCCAAAACCACTTGCTTGAAAGATTCGGTGGCATTTCAATCGAAGAAAAGATTCGTTGACATTCGGCACCGCAAAATACTAATTACAGGTTCTGAGCAAAAACAAAAACAACCAACTTCCTACTACAGTGAAACCTGTCTAGTTGGCCACCCTTATAAGTTAGAATTGTTATGAGGCAGGTTATCCAACAACCATTCAATAGCTTTCGTCTATCTTGTTTTTTACTTGTCAAGTGTAGAATTTGTCATCAGTCTTTGTCCGATTATGACTGGTGTCTCTATCCCTTCCGTCCTTACAAAACCTAACGTAAAGCTGGCCAGAACTTCTGTAACATATTCCAACACGGACAAGGCCTCAAAACCTGCGCTAACGCCTCACGATGACTCGGGCAAAAATACCTAGATTCTTAGGCAGCAGTTAGCAGATCAGCTTTTCCACTCCTTTGCATCAATAAAGACCTTTGACTACCTCACGAGAACCCTTGGCGCTTGGCCTTCGGATTGGACAGCCATTTTCAACAGATATTACAGAGCCTTAACGTTGTATGGTAAAGAAACGTAAAATTTGAAGAATGAAAAAACTAAAATTCGCGAAATGAGGCCATTTTAACTTTCGAAAATTTAAAATCGTCCTCTTGGAGTCACAATTTGGCCTTTAGCCGATTAAATTGGTAAAAGTACCGTTGGGCGCCACCTGACGAATATTGGCCAATATTCAACTGTAACCAAGAAAACACAAAATCCATCAGATGGACCCCCCAAATCAAACTAGTTTACACCGACAAAGCAAAGTACATGCCTAGGTCTCATCCTGGACAAAAACTTAGCTAGAAGCTCAATATACAGGAAAGAGTAAGGAAAGCTACCATAGCCCTCTACTCTTGCAAGAAAGCCATTTGCAGCAAATGGGGATTTCAGCCACGCATAACATATTGTCTCTATGTGTCCGTTATCAGACAGATTCTGATGTATGGCGTAGTTGGCTGGTGGACCACTTTAGAAAAAGCTATACATCGCGACAGCCTGGGGAAAGTACAAAGACTAGCGTGTCTGTACATCAGAGGAGCACTAAGATCAAAACTCTCCGCAGCATTAGACATCCTACTTTATCTCCCACCCCCTGATATAACCAGTGAGCAAATGGCAGCCTGTACTGCCATAAGACTCAAAACCATCTCACAGTGGTCAAGTACCTACACTGCTCACTCCACAATACTAGATCACCTAACTCCCACCGAAAACAGACTATACTGCGCCGAAGCCCAATTTTGACAAAAAACTTAACCTTAAACTATTTCCGATAGATCCTTCCGGGATGACTTGGGAGCTTTAACAGTCGATAAACTTATACACTGATGGCTCTAAAATCAGTGAGGAGGTGTTTTCTCAGACAGAGTAAAATCTTCCCTTCCGCCTCCCTGATCACTGTAGCCTGTTTCAAGCGGAGATTTTAGCGATTTCGGAACCACTGTCCTGGATCAAGAGGAATGTAGTTCTATCCACTAACGAAATTAGCATCTTCTCGGATAGTCAGGCGGCCTTGAAATCTCTGGAATCCGTCTCATTCACTTCTAAGACCACCTCCAACTGCCGTTCATGTCTTATAGAGACACAGACAGACACATTCCAGGGAATTGTAGAGCTGACGAGCTCCCTAAACTAGGAACAGCAATACATATTCCACCCGATAAGCAGAATATAGGTATGCCCCTCGCTACTTACAAGCTAACACTCAAACTTGACACAGTCAATAAAATCAACGCTAGATGGGAAGGTGGAATCACCTGCCTTGCCACCAGACAGATCTGGCCTAGACTACATCCAATGCGCTCTTACAAGCTTTTGTCCGTGAAGAGACTAGATAACATATATGAAAGTACGGCCATCGGTGTCATTACAGGACACTGCCTTATAGACAAGCATGCAACTAGGTTTGACATCATTTGCAGAGACGAAGAAGAGGAAGAGGGCCCAACACATCTCCTCTGTTCATGCCCAGCTCCTACACCTAGGAGAATACTTCTTCGACAATCTTAGCGACCTAGCACAAAAATACTGGGGAAGCCTTTTTAACTTTATATAAAGCTCCAAATGTAGGGTTAAATGTCCCCAAAATTCTTGGTATCGCAATGGGCCTCTTCAGGCAGCTACTGCTATCTAACCTAACCTAACCTAAGAAAATTGCATACAAATGTTCCTCAAAATACTTTTATGTGTATGTTGTTCAATGTTCACTCATCTTGGAACAAGGCCACAAATTTGCATGCTTTATCTCACCTCTAATACTAAATAACCTGCGAAAGTTGGCCAAAGGTAATATGTGAAGGACTTTGCTCCATATTGCCTTTCGACCTTAAACTAACTATACTACGATTAAGCTTATCTAACACTTATATTTAATTCCAAGAAAAGTTTGGAAAACTTGAATTCTTTATCATTTTATTTTATTATTCTTAAAACTATTAAAATTCAACCCACCTAAAATGGACTAAACTACTTAACCTAAGCTAATTGTAATCAGTGTGGTAAGCACTCGTTGCGTAGTGTCCCGAGTGGTCACCATCTTGATTGCGTCTTCGGGCGCTTGGCCATCGCCATTACGACGTCCCCTCGCGCCACCAGACCTGAGCGAGGCCGCAGCGTCGATCACCTCTCGAAGATGATGCATCGCAATAGCGGGCCCGGCTACTCCACGGAGACCCCCTAACTAAGCTTAACCTACATAACTAACCAATCTTAAAACTAGGATGTTACTTACGACCTGGGAGAGCGCGTAAACGACCCCCTCTTCCTCGGTGAGCCACCGAAACTCGGCGTATTACTTATCTGTATCAGTAATGTCCCAGTCCGGGATTGCGGTACTAAAACGGAGTAACTCATGAGCACTGGCGTCGTACCCGCCGTGGATGAACCGCTTATCTCGCGCACCGCGGTGGCGGTTGTATAACACCGGAAAACCATCCCTTTCTTGCACTAACCCTCTAGAATCGATATGGATAAATATCTCTGGTGGGATAGAGCCTGATAGAAGCGCACTCTCATGGTACATTTCATTAAGGTAATAAACCCCGACGATCAGGCTATTGTCGCTGGTCATTGCCCTCGCAATATGCCTTCGAATCGTCTTAATGATGAAATTGTCAATCCTGTTCAGTTGTGCCCCATTGTATCGGACCTTGTTGGGATAATATTTTATGTACTGGTACTGGGACTCTGGTGTTCTGTACAATCTGAGACAGGCCCTAAGACACTGCCTCTCAAACACCTCCATATTTTCGGTTAACCATAAAACAAAACATAGCGGTAAAATAATAAAATTTTCATTCTTGTTTTATCGTGTGCAATATTGAGATGACTTAAATTCTTTTGGTGATTAACTTCAAAGGTTAGAGTGTTTTTTTTAAGTCGAAACAATCGAATATAAGCAGTGTTTCTTAAGAACAAGCTATGTCAGAGAAAAAAAAAATACACACACTTATAAGTTGGTCAAAAATTCTTACACCGCAAGTGGCCAACTTACCAAGATTTCACTGTACTACTAAAATATTGGAGGATTATGAAGCGAAACCTCTGATACTTTTATCAACTATCAGACAAGACACTGTTTTTCCAGAGACTTGGTTATATTTCCATTTCTTTGGCACAGATGTCTTTAACCTAATTCCCATCTATCTCGGAGGGCCGTTAGGTTAGGTTAGATTAGGTTAAAAGGGGTTATGAGGCTGAGCCGTCATAAAACACTAGGCACAAAAGTGGGCCCATCACTATCCCCTGGTACCATCTTATGATGGTATCTTATCTAGTCCTAAACTGAAACGTTTTCATTTAAACATTTGATTTCCGCCCTACAGAAACGGCGCCTTTCTGCTCCCTAGGCCAGAGATTCTTGAAAAATGTTGCCTAGCTGGAGAACTCAAAGATATTGGATCTGCTAAGATTCACCACAGACAGGAGAAATATATTATATACATATATATTTCTCTTGTCTCTGGATTCACTAAGAGGATAGTACACTGGTTTACGAGTTGGTAAAAAAGTGGAATAATGATCAAACAATGAAGGGATTAATAGGATTTTTTTCTTTGCCAAGCGAGGACGTTTTTCATCAATTGCTCATTGAATCTGTCCAAAAACTCTGCGTAGTATCTATATGCCGGTATGTAATTGTTTTTCCTTTTTCATAAGACGATGTGTATTATTCCCTGCGAATCCCAAAAACCGGTGGCCATGACCTTTCCGGCCTTTCACTGCGAATCAAGTGAACCGGAAAAATGTTTTTCTTTCGACATGATTGAGAACCGTAGTGCAAGTGGTTAGTGCGTCGGACTACTGAGCCAGCGGTCTTGGGTTCGAATCCCGCCGCAAACACCTAAAAGTTTTTCACAGTGCCCACCTCTTTCGAATGTCTGACAAGCATCAAAGAGTATCATTTGTCACGATTGAGCTTCTCAACTCGCCGTTCGGAGTCGGCAAAAAAACTGTAGGTCCCTTCCATTCGTGCAAAAATATAACACGCACACACAAATGGTTGCGAGAAGCAGGCCCAAGTTCACCTCGAGCTGTAGCGCCAACTAAGTAAGTAATGATTGAGAACAAACAGGGCAAATGTACCTTAAGTTCCTCTTACCAAGCATGATTCTAATTTTATTTTGCGCAGTACTAAATAATCCCTTTCCTAAATTCCGTTTTACTAATTCATGCAAATAAGGTCGAATTATATTTTTAAAAATAAATTAATAAAATTAAAATGCATGTGACCAAATGAACCGGGCTGCACATACATATGTATGAAGTATGAGCATGTATGCTCATAAAATAGTTATTAGATTTAATGTACGTATTTATATTTTTTTAAATATGACATAACTAGTGTGCCCGTGCGAGAACTCCCGCAAGAGAAAATCTAAACCCCAGAATCCGAACCTCCCATCCAAATTTCCCATATGATTTCCATCTGTCAACTCATGGAAATCCCATGGAAACCATATAGGAAGTGTTTGTTTTTTGAAACTTCATTTTGGTTGATATATGTACATACATATGTATGTATTTGTCCACTACCACTTGCATCAATAGCAAATATAACAACCAAATTGAGTGAACTTTTAAAACAACATATATGTACTTCCCATATAATTTCCATATAGCAAATATATCAACCAAAATTAATTCATTTCCATCAGTTGACAGATGGAAATAATACGGGAAGTGTTTATTCTTTTGGTTATTGGAGTTCATTTTGGGTAAATTATTTGTTTTGATCGGGTTTTAAATTTGTTAAAACTTATAAAGTAAAATTGCAATTCGTCACTGCTCCAGAAAATTCTCTTTCTTTTGACGTCTCATTTGTTAAGATTGGTTAAGTGTGAGAGCCGCAAATGGTACCTATACTTTCAGAAATCTTTATACTATATAAAAATGAGCTGTTCGTTTGATACCTCAAAACTCATAAACTAACCATCCGATTGAGCTGAAATGTAATGAAGTGAGAAATGTTCGTTCATCAAAAGTTTTTAAGTTTTCCGATAGGTGGCGCTGAAAACTAAAATCTCAAAATTAATTATATTAGCTAACTTTTGATTTACGTGTACTTTTTGCTTCATAAAAAATATATTGCTCAATTTTAGAGTTTTTAGCACTAAACGAACAGGTTATTTTTATGATATGAACTAACGATTGTTGGACCAGTTCACACAACCGAAAAGTTAGTATATCCTGTATAGTATGAAACAATTTTTTTTTAAATATGTAGTTAAAAAATTAAATGAAAATATTTATTTACCAAAAGTCACTCGATATAATTTCATGACATTTTATGACATAAACACTGTTCTCAATGGGGGTAGCGAAGCGCACCGGGTTACCACCAGTAATATCTAATATATAAAAATCTCATGTCACGGTATTTGTAGTCGAACTCCTCCGAAACGGCTCGACCGATTTTTATGAAATTTTTTGTGTATATTTGGTAAGCATGAGAGTTCTTTGTTAAGTATATTTCATCCCGCTAGGTGGCGCTGGAGTCAAGTTATTAACAACTTCTATATTTATGGACCAAAAATGCTCATATTCAAAATATATGTTGGTTCAGTGCCGAAAGAGAAAATTGTAAAATCTGGACCCGCTACGTGGCGCTGGAGTCAAGTTATTAGATCTACATTTATATACCATATAAATGAATGTATGTTTGCCTTTTATAGACTCGGAAACTACCCAACCGAATTTGGTAACATTTTTAGCGTACGATTTGCTTAATATAGAAAACAACATAGCATCAGTGCGGTTACTCAACAACCAGTGGTTTCGGGACCTGCCGTAAAAAAATTTAATTTCAGGTGAAATGTGAATCATTTTGGTCAATTAATATAGACATGCAGACAGACTGATAGATAGATAGATGGATAGACAGACAGACAGACAGACAGACAGACAGACAGACAGATAGACAGACAGACAGACAGACAGACAGGCAGGGAGATAGACAGATAGATAGACAGACAGACAGACAGATAGACAGACAGACAGACAGACAGATAGACAGAAAAACAGGACATGATAGATAGATAGATAGATAGATAGATATATAGATAGATAGGTAGATAGATAGATAGACAGACAGACAGACAGATAGAGAAAAAAATGGAAACAGAAGTTGAAAATAGAGCAGCAGTGATTGCTTCCTACTATGTACTTTCTTTCTATCATACCCGAATAACTAAATGCGCGCGCAAATTTAGAAAAGATAGGTGGAGCGAAGTGCACCGGGTTACAGCTAGTACATACATATAATTATGATGATATTTATTTCCATTCGATTAATCATTTAAATTGAAATTTGTATTACAGGCGGCTTTGGAAACTGTAAGATGTGAGGAGCTACAGTTGGAACTATCTGCCGCAATGAAATCGAAATCTTCAAGGCATAGCACAAATGCTCCCCCAACTTCTTCGAGCTCATCGGTTACTTGGGCTCCAGCAATAAATCAGGATCAAAACTCAGAGGTTGAGCTTATAATGGCTAAAATTGAACAGGTATGTATGTCCTTTAGTATAAAACTTAATTCATAAAATGTATGTATACTATAAAGTCTGCCTATAGATGGAACTAGTGTCGCTTGATTTTTTAGACACCAGCTTATGTATTAAATGTGTTCAATCTCAAGACCTAGTTAAGCATTTTAGTACAGTAGAAATCAATTATAACAATGTCGAAGGGACTTTAGAATTTCATCGTTATAACCAGTTCATCGTTCTATCCGGTACAATAAATTCTTACACCACTTTCAGTTCTTGAAATACTGAGTATCATATTTTTGGACAAAGGAAAATGTATTCATTTATTAATTGTCATTAGCTCAGGAACTATCTACATGTACATTTAAGAACATACATGGACCGGGCACTGCAGTTGCTACATGAAATTTAAGAATTGTCTACATATGTACCTGCATAATGTACATAATGTATGTACATAGATACATATTTAGAAACAGGATGGAAATAACGAGCTGTATTTTTAAGATGGTGGCCACACGGTTATGGGAGTAATAGGTTGAAAAGTTCCCCGTGGCTATACACAAAGTGTGTTGAGGGAAACACTTTGAAAACAGAACACACAACCTCCGTGCTCCGTCCTACATAGGGAATTATATTTTTGAGTTTTCCGTGCCTCCATCAGCAAAAATAGCAAAAATAGATAGAAAAACACATTTTTTCAGTCTTATTACAGTAGGAACTCGATTCTTGCAACTAATTAAAACCGACCCTGTTGCCTTCATTGGATTAGTTGCTTCTACTGAATATCTAATTTAGATAAAAATATTTGGGTTATTTAATATAAGAAACATACAAAACTTAAAGGCTTTTATTCAATCTAACGTATGCACACAAATTAGGTTTAAAATACATGTACAGTAAAACTTGTGAATAGTGGAATGCTTCGGTGCACATTTTCTTTCTACTATTCGCAACATTTCTACTATTCGCAATTTTTCCCACAATCGGCAACCTAATTTCTTTTATTATTTTTCGATAAATTTTGAAATTGGAGTTCAGAATGTGTACTTGCTGAATGTAGCCGCTAGTAGAATGAGACATACACGAAAAGAAACAATAAAAATGTCAAAATTCTCGGAAAAGGAAACGAAACCGACAAAATGTTAGTGAATTTTGGCGCATTCGTATGCTGATTCTGCTATTGAAGAGTGAATTTACATGGAGAAAAACCAAAATTCATTGAAAAATTTTCTAGTATTCAGATTTCGCAGGTTTCCACTACATAAGAGTGAGTTTGTATGATGAATGACAAAATTGACAACCAAAAATGTCCACTATCCGGGTTTCGCAAGATTCTTTTATTCGCAGATTCCACTATTAACAAGTTTTACTGTACCATGCAACATATGGAGGTGAAAAGTTAGAAATTAACATGTTATTTCAATCAGACATGAATATCCTTTGTCAAACAATTCTATTATTTCCATTTTTTGTTTAATCGTCAACACTGTTTTTTTCCACTCATTTTTAGACCGAAAAAAAAACAATACACAGAAAACTTATTTCGTAGATGTAAACACAATCTAAACTTCTTTGCACCAAATCGAACAGAGGAAAATATTCAGAAGCGTATGCGTTTTACATACTTACATATGTACATGAATTTATCTGTTAGTTCAAGCAATGATCAACCATAGCAAAAACGAAACAAGGAGAGCAAATTTAACGGGATATTGTTTCAGTTTGCCAACGAATTTATCAATTCCTTTTCTGGTGTTGCAAGAATCGTACATACAATTTTGTGAACGTTGCAATTATAAGATAGCTAATGAAAACTTTTTGGGGGTTGCACTAACTGAGTAGTTGCAACTATAGGGGGTTGCATGAATCAAGTTCCCACTGTAATATAACACGTTATGACATATTTCTCAGACAACATTCAAATGATTCAAATGCTTTTGGTGAAATCAAACCTTCTCGTTTTAATTCACATAAAATCTACCTGTCTGAGAGAATTAGAATTTTTACCATTGCTATAAACAGTCTTTCGACTTAAATCTGATATATTTGCATCGTTATAAAAAGTTTCACCGTTATATCCGGCATCGTTTTAACCTATTGCAAATTACTTAAAGTTGAATGGAGTTTTGCCTGGACTTTGGAAATATATCGTTATATCCTGTTCATCGCTATATCAGGTATTGTTAAAACCGATTTCTATTGTACAACGTTCTCCTCCGTTGGAAGAACGAGCACAAAAATCGTAGTGACAAGCGTGAAAACTATTATTTTTACAACCGGTCCGATACCCAATTTGCGGTTGGTGTTACAAGTAGATTAGGTACATAAAAATTAAAATGTTCGTCAATAAGTTTACTTATATTTTTAAAGTAGTTAAAAGAGTGGGTATGATTAAAACAAATTGTTCCTTTAATAGTTTTAATTAGAAACATTCATATGTTCCTCCATACATTTTACATAATTTTCAGTGAATTTGAATTTTCGATTAATTCTTTTTTCCAGGGATGTTAGTGTCTCATAAAGTGAACACGTTAAGTCATTGTCATTTCAAACTTAAATATCTATGTTTTTTTTTACATTTGCTTCTATTTCAAAAGGATAATCGAGTTTTAGCTGAGCTTGAAGAACCAAGAACATCTGGAGCAGCATTAGGTCCAAGCTCAATGATGTCTATGGGGAGTACTGACTATAAGCCATTATCTAAAAACGGTATATTTAAAGTTTATTACTTTTTTTTTGACTATATCTCATAAATGTTTTGTTTTTTTTTTTGCATGTTTTAAACAGAGAGTAGTTAGATACATAATATGTATTGGATAGAACGCTAGAAGTTATTTTATTTATTTATTTATTTATTTCTCTAGTTCCACTAGTTCTGCGGGTGTTGTTATAGAATTAATATATTATGTTCAATAGACGATAGACAAAACGTTTTGTGAAGTATTTTAGTACCTACATATTTTGATTTTGTTTTTCCGACAAATCAACATACCGTTACCAAATATTGTGCAATTTCTTTTACACAGACTAGATATAAAAAGCAATAAATGAAACTTAAAGAGGCATAATATAATTGGTATGTAATTGTTAAAAAACGATTTAGATTTCAGATGGAGAGAAACTTAAACTACAGTTACATACACCTATAGTTAAAATAATACTAACACATATTAGTTTTTGATACCAGTAGATTGCTTTTATTTTATTCGAATATTATAAGAAGGAGAGTATCTGTATCAGATTCCTGGTAAAGGGTTAACAATATATTCAGGTATGAGCACTTGCTTAGTTCAAAGCAAATTGTGTTCAGTTAGCTATATTGCTTCAAACCTTACTCAAAAAAAAAGGACACACTGAATTAACAAAAAAAACATGCACAGTGCATTTTTTGGAAACTATTTTGAATGAAAAATTAATACTTTGTTATAAAACCTTTATTTCTAATAAATATAAAAACTTATTGTCGGCATTTGTCGGGAGGTATTAAATACCAAACTTCTGGAATGATTCTTCCAAGATCCACTTTTTTTTTTTAGAAAGGTACCGTTTGCTTACTTTAATCTTTAGCTCGTTCCAGAGGTTTCCGATCGGATTTATATCTGGAGATTGAGAAGGCCACTACGAAACATCAATATTGTTTTGATCAAACCACAGTTTTGTCAGTTTTGACGAACTGTCGCGCATATAAAGAACCGTATATATCATATTTCTAATATACGACTTATGGTTCATTGATCATTGCTTATACCCATATCGGGGCCGCATATACGAGCATTGATTTGCTCACCGTTGTCGCTAAGAGATTTCTGATAGGCTGCTTTGGTCCTCTAATATTTGGCATTAGTCTACACAGTGCTGCTACTTCCCGTGAGGCCTTCTCGTCTGCATATTTTAAATACTCGCCGAAGTTGAGTATGTAGTCGATCAGCACTCCCATCCCAGATATTTTATGTACGGTTTGGATTCGACGATGTGCTCGCCAACGTGTGAAGTGAGGCTTTCAAACTTCTTAAGGCTGCTTATGAGGACTGAACCGATCCAACATCTATTCTCTATGACGCGACACCTCTATACTTTAGGTCATAGATTCTTGGAAGACATAACAGAACTCGGAAATTTAAGTCCTGACCTAACCTAGCCTTACCTAACTACGCGCCCGGAAAATAAGTCGAAATTTCGGGGAAAATATTTTTGTCCGTCATTTTTACTTACGAGGTCCCGTCCCGACTTGTGAAGAGTCTCCGCCTGAGACACTGCACCCTTCCACTCTCTTCGATCCCGGGCACGCTGCTCCCAGTTGTCTAGACCAAGCGCACTGGCATCCGCGGTAGCTTGGTCCTAAACCGGAGGTTCGGTCTTCCTTGTCGTCTCGAACCTGGGAGCTGTCGTAGTCGTAGATCCTCTTTGCTGGAGCATTGCTGTCCATTCGCTCGATGTGGCCGAGCCAGTGCAATCGACGTGTTTTGGCTTATCGGACGACATCCACATCTTGGTACAGCTCATAGAGTTCGCGAGTTAGAGATCTTCTTCTCCATTCGCCCTCCTCGCACACGGGACCGAATATCCGACGAAGAATTTTTCTCTCGAAAGTATTCAAAATCTGCTCTGCTTTCCTGCTTATCGTCCAAAACTCAGCTCCATACAGCAGAACTGGCAGGATCAATGTTTTGTAGAGCATGTATTTCGTCTTCCGAGTGAGGTGTTTTGAACCCATTTGTTTTGCCAAACCGAAGTAGCAGCGGTTTCCTAGGGTAAGTCTTCGTCGAATCTCCACTAAGGTGTCATTCGTGGAGTTGATGTTTACTCCGAGGTAGGTAAACTCTTTAACCACTTCAAAGTTACTGCTGCCAACAGTGACGTTTTGTCCTAGGCGGTGGAAAGATGTTTCTTTGTTTGATGACAACTTGGTTTTGTCCTCATTCACTGCAACGCCAACTCGTTTCGCTTGTTCTTCAATTGGCGTAAAAGCCTCTAAGACGGCGCGCTGTAAGCGACCGATGATGTCGATCGTCGATGTCGTCCTCGTATCCCAGTAGCTGGACAGATTTGTCCGGTATTTTTTAAGCCGATAAAAATAAATCGATTTTTTAAAAAATTTACAGTGGTGTTATGAAAAAAGTAAAAAAAAATGCTTTATGTTTGAAACGAGAGAGTGTTCGATGAATCGGGGGGTTTTTCGATTAGCGCGAAAATACACTGAAACTAGACAGGGCGCCCTAATGCTGCTGGTACATCGAACAAACCTATGTATATTTATGTTTCCTTTTTTTAAATATTTACGTAATATATATTTTATTGTACTCGTAATTGTAGCAAATCATACTTACCTACTCGTAGGCTGGAATGTATGGACACAAATTGCGTTTATTTTTGAATTAAAACTGTTAATTAATCATTATATTTCTGCTTGGTATAGTTGATTCCAATTTGTAAGTTCTTTTAATATTTTGCCTTAGTTATGGCAGGATCTTCCGTTCTGACAGGATTTACCATTCCTACAAATACTAATTCAAATGCTACCAATGGAATGCATGTTGGCAGCAGTTTATTGGCACCAAACTCAAATAGCGTTTCATCGAGTTTAAGTAGCAATGCTATCCAATCGCTAAACACTTCCTCTTATACTGGAGCATCTTGTATTGATAAAGTTTTAAGTGGCCCGGCTGGAATGAATGTCAGCTCGCTGTCGCCAAATGTCTATTCGCTCAAACACATACCATCGTTGAGTCAGGTAATTATTAATAAGTTCAATCAAATTTCGATTAAAATATGTTTGTGTCAGAAATTTGATTGAATTGATTATAATGAAACAAAAGCAACTTCACATTAAAAAATTGTTACATATCTGCATTCAAGAAAAAAAAAAAGAAATGTATTCCGTTTAATGAAGTAGATCCTCTAAATTTAATGTGTTTTTGTCTTCTTTTGCGTTTTGAAAAAGCGAGGAACAATACAACTATACAATTTGCAGAGCACAACAATGCCCATCTTGTCACTTCACAACTCACATCCAGCCGCATCAAGCAGTTACAGTTTAGGTTTAAGTGGTATCTCAGTTACCTCTTCTTATATGCATCCGAATATCAGTAGTATGATAGATACGAACGCAATTCTGGGTAATAGTCTGAGTGCGACAGGGGGAACTACTGGCTCCTCTATTTATGGATTAACTGGAGTGATATCCGGTCTCCCGAGCACGTATTCACCGCCATTTATTGATTCAGGAGCATCATCGCTTCCATATGCCGGCACAATTCGGAATTCGAAACCAAAGCTCTTGGATGATGTTGACTTTTCCCTTATGCGATACGGCAACCGGAGTTCACCCTGTTCGCCAATACCACCACCAAGCACCTGGGGATTTGATGATTATTCCGACAGTTTGAATCCAAATTTAATGCATTCTCAGCGTGGCATGGGAATAGGATCAACTTTAGATATAGAAAGTACGTAGCTTTTGATAGTTGGATTTGGATTAAATAATTTTCATGTTATGCGTATAATTTGTTGTATTTTAAATTGTTTCAAAAGCACGCGGACATATCTTAAATGGATCTTCTGAGCCACAAGTAGACATGTTAGATATACCTGGCAAGGGAAGGTGTTGCGTTTTTATAGCAAGGTTCCCTTACGACCCCACTGAGTGAGTTAAATATAAAAAATATTCCCGGACATTGATGTATTTTTAATTTTATTTTATAGGGAAGCAGAAGGTGAGCTTTCACTTAGTGCTGGTGACTACTTACTGGTTTGGTCTGGCGGAGAACCTCAAGGTGGCTATTTGGATGCTGAACTACTTGATGGGCGAAGAGGTTTGGTCCCAGCATCATTCGTACAACGCTTAGTCGGTATATCTTAAATGAAATTAACATTGAACTTTGTTGAAACAATTTTAATTTATTTAAGGCGATGATTTATTGGAATTCCACCAGGCAGTCCTTTCAACTTTGAGAGATGCGGAAGATAGCTCGTTGCAGTGTGATACAACATCAATGCCTTCTTTGCCTCCCAATAACTCCTTATTAACGCATACGCAAGAGGATTTAGCTCGGTTAAGTGAATCACAAACAGAAATAGAAAATGAAAGTGATATCGACGACACCGGTAAGTAAACATTTCCAAGCTTGAAAATATTTTCTCGGGATATCGTACAGCCGTTAAGTGTTTCAGAGGTAAGGTAAGGTAAGCGGGCTGACGAGAATGGTCACATCGTCATCACACTTAGGTTCATGTGAACCTACATATTGTGGTACCCATTATGTGTTCCCACCCGTGGTGTCCGTGTTTAGGTTCCAATCATCCACACCCGATGGTGATCGATCTGATAGCTCGTCGATGTGTTTGGAGAAAAATTTGACCAGTGTTATATTTCTAAGTTGGCAGAGGTTTGGACAGTGACAGAGGAAATTGGCCGTGACTTCAAAACCGCGTTCCCTGCATATGTCATCATCGTTAAAGCATAATTTCGTCGTGTTGTATCTAAGCAGGTTGTGGGCGGTTAGTACTCAGCATTAGTATTGACAGCGATTTCCTATCCCTTTGTAGAAGTTTCCTGGCTTTTTCTTTATCGTATTCTGGCCACAACTTTCTTGATATTTCGTAGGTAATAAGTGTTTCCACCTGCTATTAGCTTCAATTAATGAGTTTTGTTTAGATTAATACAAAGTTTGAATAGTTTACGGTTATAATACCTGAGTCGCATCTTGGCTGGTTTTAGTTAGGGGTCTGTTGAGTTCATTCCAGAGGCTGGCTCTAGTGCCTTCCTCCTCTTTTCTGAGTTGTTCACGAATGGCGTTTTGCTCATCGCATAGAAACGCTCTGACTCCAAGAGGAAGGTAATCGCTCCCAAATTTTTCCTAGTTAAAAAAGTTTTATTGAGCTTTTTTTCCAAATTATATGTTTTTTTTTACTACGATTTTTGAGTGCTTTTTTCCGCAGCTTTAACGATTTCGTTGTTTGTTTCTTATCAGCAACATGCCCAAATAGCATGTTTTTCGAAGACTAGGATATGGGCTTCGCTTTTTTACATCAACATTTTTCAAGGCTGATTCCAGACTCAAAACATTCTTTGCAGCTTTGATCATTCTGAAGTTCGATTAGCTCTTCCTGAAATTTATCGGGAACTCGAATAACCTTCACAGACTCTGCATGGCTAAGTAATGTTTCGGAGCAATATGGAGATTTTATCCAGAAGCTGTTCTTCAACATCATCCGAGATTTTGTCAATTCGCGACTTGACAGTGTTATTCGAAAGAGATATTTCTAAAATTGTTTGCTTAGCGTCGTCATTCAAAACAATCCCAGCTGCTTTTTCAATTTTACAAAAAACTTTGACTGAAAGTATTCGAATGACGCAGAAAATGTTTTTCAGCAGATTCAAATCTTGCACCACTTGGTCCCAGCTTCATTTTCTTCAAACCTTCTAGTTTCCATTTGAAAACCTCTTTTTTTTGCTCTTTTGGCAAATGTTATTCCAATTTTGATGGTTTCATCGCTTCATTGCTGAAAACGAGTGTTTATAATACACATTGCGGATTTAAATTCAGCAGAATGGACTGTGATCTCAGTAAAACCATATTTGATGTAACTTTCATCATATTTTCAAACTAATTGCAAAACGCATCTATTCCATGTGTAACTTTCAAAACCTTCTCTATTCCCGATAGAAACTTTCGTAATAACTCTATTCCAAAACGCATTGTTAAATATTACCAATCCGTCGTCGTTACTTACGTATTGCTGTGCTAAGGTCTATACCAATTTCGATGGCCGCCTGGCTGCCAGACAGAACTGCTATACCTCGCTTCCTCCACTTCTTGTTAAGGTTATTTGAGCTTATTTTTCGATGCCATGAGTCTCTGACCACACAAGTCGGCACACAACTTTAAAAGGAAAATTAAGATCGCTATTTTTGACAGAAATCTGATTATTTCTGACCTCATTGACTTCGTCAAAAAAACCAAATTTTCATTTCTGCGCAGAGGAGAACCGTCGAATAAAATTTTCCAAGCTCAGAAAACGGAGACATTAATCAATCCCCAGTCTCTTACTGACCTTAAAAGCAACATTAAGCCCCATATGTATATTGAACTGGACAGCACAGGCTAGGAAAGAAGTGATGGATAATTGCATGGAATTATTGAAGTTTTGCGAAAACCAAAATAGCGGCCATGTAAAGAGGGGATATTATCGGGTAAATAATAGGCAAAATGAAGGGTTACGAATCTCACAGGCTGGGTTTGTTTGTTTGTATGTAAGGATGTCACCTTGTACAGCCTAAACTATAGAACCGATCTTAACAAATGAGGTGTGGTTAAATTCGTCTTGATAGGGAGAGTATCTTAAGCTATATGACGTCATAGAAAAATTCATTATAGCGGGCGCACCAAGCAAGATTACTTTTTTTTCTTCTCCTTTACAACCGCCTTGTTAGTGGTATCAAATAAAAGGACTTGGCAAGCAGAATACAACACGCTATGATGTCATTCTAAATTCAATATGGCGGACGCCCCCAACATGGCGGATTACCGATATCTTTACTACCTCCTTAATATGGGTATCACATGTACGGGCTTAGAAAAGTAGAATACGATAAGCTAAGTGACATCATTTAAAATTCAATATGGCGGACGCATCAAGATGGTGGAATAGCGTTATTTTTACGACCTCCTTAACATGGGTATCAAATGAAAGGGTTCGACAAGTAGAAAACGACATTGCTTACATACACGCAGCCTATATATTTTCTGAAACTAAAAAGTTCTATACAAAAAATTAAGTTAAAAAAACTATCAGCCGACTACGATGATGTTCAGAGTTTATTCGGGGTTGCATGCCACTCTGCCCTATTAATGCGTACTTATATAAAGCCGTTATTATAACGGCATGCGACCACAGCTATACTCTGAACATCATCGTTTCGTTTCATCTTGTTTCGTACCTTTTAGTTTGTTTTTCCCGTAGTCAGAATTTAGTTTTTTAACGTAGTTTTTTCCCCATTCTGAACATCATAAGAAATAGCAAAGGTTTAGCTTCAATATTCTTTTAGGTTTGTTAAAAAATTGTAAGTTACATAAAAAAAATCAAATTTAACATCCGCTTAATATTTTTGGGCCACCCTGTTGTAATCAAGGTAATCATAATTGTATAGGACCTAATCACTTTTAATTTGGTAATTAATTTAGATTTTAAATTATAGCGAATAATCAATTGATTCTACCAGACTATGAAAATAGTTGAACTAATAATTTTAGCCCTTCAATACTTTTGATTATTTAATTTAAATGTAAGGCCGTATATTGTGGGTCGACTCCAAACCTAATTCACCAAAACTTAAAACGATAATCCATTGATAGATAAATAGATTGTACCTATTACAAAGCGATTTTATTAATTTAAGCTATATTACCGAGCTTTATATTATATATGTATGAACACATGTTCACAAGCAAACTCTATTTCTTTTAGTTCCTGCACCAAAGCACTTAACTCTGGAGAGGCAAATGAACAAAAGTGTCCTTATCGGATGGTCTCCTGGGGAGCCAATAAACTATATGAATATTGAATGTTATCATGTGTATGTGGACGGTGTTCTGAAAGTAACTGTTAAGGCTAGTGAGCGGACACGTGCTTTAATTGAAGGAGTTGATTCGACCAGGGTAGCTATACATAATAGAAAAATAAATTCGGTTTTATCATAAATTTACCAATTATAGCCTCACAGGATCAGTGTACGTAGTGTTGCACAAAACCGTAAAACATCACGCGACGCAGCCTGTACAATGATTATCGGCCGAGATACTTCCCATTTAGGACCATCAACAGTTAGAGCTAGCAATATTACATGCTCTTCTGCTGTTATATCATGGCTTCCAGCCAATTCAAATCATCAACACATCATCTGTGTAAATAATGTAGAAGTACGCGTGGTTAAACCTGGAATTTATCGACACACAATTACCGGGCTATCACCAAGTACACAATATCGAGTCACCGTACGTGCAAAACATTTGCGAGCTTCTGGACGCGTTCCACCCCATGGAGGTCGCCCGACGGAAGAAGCTCCAGGTGCTTATGCGGATTTCCGAACCCTTGCTAAAGGACTTCCTGATCCACCGCAGGTATAAACTTAATAAAATCCACATCGAGTTAAAATTCTTAACATTCACAATTAAAAGGATATACAACTGGAAGCTGGTCCTCAGGACGGAACCATTCTTGTTACATGGCAACCAGTTAACAGACCATCCTCCTCAGGACCAGTTACTGGATACGCTGTCTATGCTGACGGTAAAAAAGTAACTGATATAAATTCTCCTACCGGTGACCATGCCCTGATAGATATTGGCAAACTAACTGGTTTAAATCAAAGAACTGTTACCATAAGAACAAAATCACGTGACTCACAATCGGCCGATAGTTCGCCAATTTTGATTCCAAGTAAGTTCGTATATATCTTTATAATTTGGTGTTTAATTCAATTAATATTTCTGGGTACTCACTTTATAGATAAAATTATAATTTTTATATTACAATATGCTACTCGTATATAATAGAATATGTTACATTAATGACCAATTATAAATGGGTTGGATTTGCTGTCGCAGCCGTTTTGTATGCTTGTATGTGTTTAATTATAGCCATTGCAATTTATTAACAATACTGTTATTGTTGGGGAAAAAATGTGTTGGTATCTGGCGTAGAGTAAGCAAATAACCGCACTAGAAGCAAATTATTTAGATTAGATTCAGTTAAAGAGGTAAGACTTAGTAGCCTTACCACTGCGGCCACGCTGGTCTTATTGTAGTGTCTTCGCGCTCGCAAGTGGCGCCTGCTATTGCTTACGTACTAGACTACACGAAATGACGAAAAAAAACATCGCATCAAAAACATACATTGATGTATTTATATGTACAGAAGTCGAACTCTACGCTCTATTTAGCATGTTGAATAGAGTGTAGAGCAGGGGTTGCCAACCTTTTCAGCAGGCGGGCCAAATTTTAGAAAAAATATTTTCTGCCGGGCAACGCACGCACCAAGTTTTTTTTTTTTTGTTAATTAAAGTAAACAAACAAGCCTGATACAGGTTCGAGCACATCGTCGCATAGCAGTAGGCGAGAAAGTGGTCAAACGCTTGCCTGGTTTAGTGTAATAGAGTACATAATGTATTTATTTTGTTGATGTAAAATAAAATAACATCTTACTTTGTTTTGCAGAAGTAAATGCATCAAAATTGATCTCGACTGATGTTATCGGTATACGCAAACACTTTTCCAAATGATCATCAGTAGGGCTAGGATTTCGATGCATTTGCATATTTTTTTTGAGAACATTAGAAGCAATAGAACAAGTTATCTTTACGATTCAAGAATTTTCCTTTAAATTGGCATCCAATCGTTCGGCATATTTTTGCATATGTTACCATAAATGCATATTTTGCTTATTCTTGCATATTTTTAATAATACATAACTGCATGTTATGTGCATATTTCCGAAAAAAAATTAACACAAAATTTAAAAAAAAAAAACAAAACCGTAAAAATGCACACACACCATTAAACTTTTTGTCGTTTTCCATTGTTTTTTAGTTCTTAAAAAAAACTGATTTTTTTTTAAAAACTGGATAACATGTTGTTTTGTTTTTCGTTAAAAAAATCAAAAGTTTAACTACAGTCGTACAGTTTAATTGGTTGCTATAGCCAACGGCCGTTTTATCCGACTTTTCAAAAACAGAAAGATTACTAACTTGTGCAAAAACCAACCACGTGGAGGAAAGTTGGTCGCTAAAAGCGACTGGTCGTTATAAACCATGTCGTTATAGGTGACTTCGCCATGGTTTTAAATGCATATTTAAAGTGCATATTTCCCATTTTTAGGAGCATATCTTAAGCGCATATTTTGCATTTTTAAGTGCATGAAAATCCTAGCCCTTATCATCAGTATTTCGTGTTTAGTGTGAACTAGTGATTTGATGCACCTACTTCATGCAACTAAAAATCTGTTCACACGCACAAGTGTTTCCAAATAGCGAAACAGAGCATGTTTGCAAAACGCAGGAATTTTTTATAGAACTCTTCCAAACTCTTCCAAAATATGTTTTTTTAAACGTCATTCGATCGCAGAATCTCTCCAGACGCAGTGGCGATAATAGCACAGAACTACAAAAGAACACGGAACTTTGGCAAGCTGGATTGAAAGTAGTTATGAGTATGAGCCCGATAGCGTTGTGAACTTTCCGAAGACACCGACTTTATCAACACCTAGCGTCCGACAAAAAACTAAGTGACCTCGAGTCTGAAATAGTTGGACACATATTTGTAATAGTTAAAATTGATGAATTTTCCCGAAAATGCACGATGTTTTAAAATAGCTCAAACCAATGTATTTTTCCAAGAATGCGAGATATTTCAAAATTTCTCTTAAGCCCCTTATTCCCAGCACAAAGATCGTCGCGAGAAAAAAAATCGTTAACAATTGACATTAGTGCAAAAGTAATTTCTTTTTTTGTGTTAGTTTCCTCTTCTTATCACTCATATTGAATTAAAAGTTTTTTGAACAAATTTAAACTTTTTTCTTTTCACTAAAACAGCGGTAAAATAGGAAATAACGTTTAAAGGCGCGAAAATGTGTAGTTTCCCTTTTTGCTACTCAAAATGAATACAATTGTTTCCTCTTTTATTGAAAACAATGTCAAAAAAGCACATCGAAAAATAAATCGTTGCGAGAAAGAATGGTGTCTCGCAGTGAAGGTGTTGTATTTGAATCTATACACATACTAAATTGACTCACTGTCCCTGTGTGACATTTAGCTGTCACGGGCATTGAGTGATCATTCGCACAGCAGCTGTCTCAAAGGAAAGTAATAAAATATTAGAATAAGGAAACGTGTGGTTTCATTTAACATATTTATAAAATATGTTATATGTTATGCTACAGTTTTTTGCCGACTCCGAACGGCGAGTTGAGATGCTCCTCATGACTAATGATAATCTTTGATTGCTTGTCAGACATTCGAAAGAGGTGGCACCGTGAAAAACTTTTAGGTGTTTTGCTGGGATTGAACCCGGGCAGCATTACGTAGTAGTCCAACGTTCTTACAACTACACCACGGTGCTCACAATGGAAGGGACCTGCATACAACTTTTTGCCGTCCCCGAATAACAAACACTTTGAAATGCTTTTGAAAGAACTGGGAGCTTCACTTGCAGAGAAAATCCATGTTTTTTGCCACCTCCGAGACAAGCAAATGACAAGTAGAAGCTGCAGAGATGAGGAAGAAAGTGAATCGATCCAACATCTACTCTGCTACTGCCACTTCCTCCAAAAAAGACGCCTCCGAACTTCAGACCATAAATTTTGGGCGGATATAGCAGAGCTCGACAATTTAGAGATATTGAATCTTCTAAGATTCACCAGGAGCACAAACTGGCTAACGAGTTGGTAAAAAAGATTATTTACTCCCAAACTGAAATCATTGCTCGAACAATCACACACCCTTCTAAACCTTACGTAACCTAGCCCAATCACCTCCGAACGATCAAATGAGTCCGACAGCGGTTAAAGCGGTGGATGGTGACCGCCACCAGTTGCTAGGGTTGATTATTTTTGGAATCTCGAAAGTTTATAGAGGCCCTTGCGGATGTTACTCCCCCGATCCCAAAGTTCTTTTTCTGTTCTTTGTTCTTTATGAATGAAAGAGAAAGAGCAGCGATTGAATGAAACACTTACCACGACACAGGGTGAGGCATTGAATGACACACTGACTGACTCCCATCCCATCGAGCACCCTTTAGTTGTCATTGGAGTGTCTCCAAGCTATTAACATGCGAAGACATAGCTAAGAACAGCAGGAGATCAGTTTATTTTGGGCTCATGTTCGCAATCACTGCTGCTGTTTTCGTTGCCAACATCGTTTACTTTACCGCCACCTTTCATTTTCAATATGAAATGCAGAACACACAAAACATAGAAACAAACACTTTCTATTATCTATTTTTTTTTTATTTTGTTTATTCTCACTTTTAAATTAATTTCAACCGACGTTTGTCATTTAATGTCAAATTTGACAAATACGTAGTGTTAACCTTAAATTTCCTTACACTAATAAATTCAAGCGCCCTTTTCTGATTCGATAGATACATAAAGAGAAATAAACTCAATACGATTATCTCAGTGGGGTTTCCTACTCAATTAAGCTAAGACCAAGAATTTGTTTGCATCTGTACTTAAGCAGGATTTTGGTTCAAATCCTGGTTTAAAATCGGTTTGAAAATGGGTGAACTGTTTTTACCCGGCTTAAATGAATCTTTAATCCATCGGGTGTAATGAACGTTTTTGAGTGAATATTATGAACGTAGCTTTAAATGTTCGGGTTTAAAAAAGCGGGATAAAGATCGAGTTAGCAATTAATTTAAATCTGATCTACACCCGGGCGAATAATTTTATTTACTAAGCTTAATGCAAGCAAACTTAAACAATCTAAGGCTTAAACAATCTACGAAACTTAGACTAATGCCCCTATTCTGACTGTGATATGGTCACAACTCACGAATGTCAGTGGTGCGAAAATTGTGATGCCTCTCTTGTGAGGTTTCTTGTGAGCGATCAGCTGTTTGGTATTCTGGCCAGCACCTCACAAGAAAACACCCAAGAATAGTTACCACGGTGTGGCGAATTCATTGTCCTGTCAAAAAATTATTTTTTTGACAATCATTATTTTCTTTTCCATTTCAACATCAAGTTGGAAATAGAAGATTGGGAAATAAATAATAAAATAACGAATAATGGCGGAAATAACAAATGAACAGCTATCATTTAATGAGAAAGCATCATTCCTTTCCCGCAAATTCCATAAAATTCTTCTACGCTGTAATCTAAAAGAATTAAAATATTAACTACATTTGTATACTGTCCAACAAGAAATGAATATATTTTATTACCTTTCCTCTTTTTTGTTTATTTTACTCTCAAGCAGCAAAATCAAAACTTCCATTTGTTTTTCAAATTTAACAACATGTGGTTCTTTATTTTTCTCTTGTGATCGGCTTGTGAACTGCTCAATTGGACATCACAATTTTGACAGTTCTTGTGATGCTCACAACTTGTGAGGTTTTGGTTAGAATACGAAAACCTCACAAATTGTGACTCACCACGATCTTGTGAGGTTGTTGTGACTTATGAGGCATCACAGAGGTATGCCAGAATACGGGCATAAGACTTAAAACTAACAATAACAAACTTAAACAAACTTAGATTTAAACAAACTACGAAACTTAGACTAAGATTTAAAACTAAAATTTACAAATTTGTGGGAAGTCGTGAAGAACACTTAGGGCGGAGAAGTATAGAGGGAATTTCTAAGGAAGGATATAGTGGAAAGTCAATGGTGTTCTGTGAGTTGTTGGCCAGACGTAACATTCTCGAGATTGGTTCGAAACGGCCATAGTTGGTGCGGTGGTGAGGAAGACGAAAGAGTGGTACAGGCCTAAGGTTATGCGGGTTGGTGTAGAGTGAAATAATTTCTAGTAGTGCAGGGGAATCGATTGTACCTATTAATAGTTGGTGGATGAAGAGTATGTCTGCTACTTCGCGACGTTTTGCAATGGCTTGTAAGTTAAGCAGTTTTAGCCAGTCTTCGTACGGCGGTAAGATATAGGTGTCAGCCCAAGGGAGACCGCGTAAGGCAAAACAGATAAACCTGCGCTGCACAGCTTCGATTCTAATGGAGTGAGTTATATGAAATGGCGACCAAACTTGGGAGGCGTATTCAAGGATGGGTCTGACAAAGGTAATGTAAAGAGATTTTGTAACGTAAGGGTTCGAGAATTCTTCGGATCAGCGTTTTATGAAACCCATAGACGAGTTGGCCCTGTGTATTATCTGATCAATGTGACAGCGGAAGTTAAGCTCCCTGTCACAAATAATACCAAGATCGCGAATGGGGGAAACGGAGAGAACAGGCTCATTACGAAAGTAATAGGTTCTGAGGGGAGGAGGGAGGCGTTTACGGGAGAAGGTTATGGATTGACATTTACCGACGTTAAGTTCTAAAAAGTTTTTGTCGCACCATGTATAGAATGAACTAAGGTCGCTTTGAAGTAGAAGTGAATCGGTGGGGGTAGATATTACCTTTATGATTTTCATATCATCCGCGTAAATGGACAAATCGGAGTCCTTTATGAAATGACCAACATCATTTATTGTTAAAACAAAGATCAGTGGACCTAGATTACTGCCTTGAGGAACACCTGAAGTGGCATTAATGGGGACCGAGACTGAAAATCTGAAAAGGATCCTATACTAAGGATTCTCTAGGTACGATCTCAGCCATGAAATTAAAATTGGTGGAAAACCGACGGCTTTAAGTTTAAGTTAAATAGTTTGGTGACAGATTTTGTCAAACGCCTTACTGTAGTCGGTAGTAATGACATCCACTTCCTTACCTTCCTCTAGGGCTAGCTGCGTTTTAGAGACGAATTCGGTTAGGTTAGTCATGGCTTTAAGAAACCGTGCTGTTGAGGGGAAAATTACAATGAAAATACAGTGAGTCGTAGATAATGCTTTCGAATAGCTTGGGGATAGAAGAGAGTTTGGCTATGGGTCGGTAGTTTGATATATCATTTTTCCTACCTTTTTTATGGATAGGAAAAATAAAAGAGTCTTTCCATAACTTTGGGAAAACGGCTTGAGAGAGTGGGAGACGAAATAGAGTTGTGAGAGGCTGACACAGAACATTTAAGCATTTTTTTTAGAATTATGCCGGGTAGGCCATCGGGCCGGGGGAGAAATCATCTTTGAGCCTATTTATCTTTTCGCGTACCATATCGGCTGTTATGTTGATTGAGACTAAGGAGGTTTGTGGGCAGTTATTCAGGTATCTAAAAAAGTCAAGGTCCGGTTCGTAAACGTGTTCACTATACGATTGGCTAAAGAAGGTCGTAAAGAGGTTGGCTATTGCTTTAGGGTCAGAAGATGAGGTATTAAGTAATTTTAGGGTGCAAGGGAAGCCATCGGACTTTCTCTTGACATTAATAAGTTGGTAGAAACGTCTAATAATATGGCCGCTATATAGCGAGATTTTGTATAATTAGCCAAAACAATTTTTCTGGCATTATTAAGAACACCTTGAACATAAGCACAGAAATACGACAGTTTATTTCGCGTCGTATTTCTCTCGCAGCTATCGCTAAATGGAATATTAACTTGTCGTTCGGTTTTAACCAAAAAAAGAGGTGTCCTTTGCCTTTCCATTTGTACGAAAAAAATAACAGGCATAAATAGTCACACGCAAATTCATAGTCAGCCCATGAAAAGTGCCTATAGCCGACCATAGTTACAGCTGGCACTAAATAAAAAAGCCTGCTATAACTTTTCGTTATTTATAATCATATTATTGTGTATTAGTTAGTATCGACATCGACTTTGGTATGTTTTTGTAATGTGATTTGAACGAACAAACCCAAACGTCAAAATATTATATGAGAAATTTATAGCCGACTCTAATTATTTAAAGTGACGCTTGGTTCATTTTAAATTTCGAGCCGGCTATATGTTTAAAATCGACTATAAGGTGACTATGAATTAAAAATATGTATATTTTAGGTTATGTAGGTACATAGGTGAATAAATTATTTTATTGTCGGCTTTATCTGACTATGAATTTGCGTCATTATTGTAAGAAGCCAACAGGCTGCATGTTGAGCACCCAAACTCTACAGAATGAGTCTAAACACACTTTCCTATTAGTATACAACACCTCAATAAACAGGTTAACTAGGTTGTGGTAACAAAATGCCACACGTGCGCTAATTTAGAATGACAATACCTATGACTATGAACTATGACATTATGAGTACCCAAAGTGAATTTTTGCCATTTTTATCGTCAATATTTATGTATATGTTAAACTTACATAGCTATATGTACTTATACCAATTTTTAGATGTTGTTAGAACAGCTGCAACAAGAAAGGGTCCAGTTACAATAATGACACCTGGCAGAGTCATGGGACCAGCTCCACATCAAATGGAGCACGAAGAACAACCGATTCAAGGACATCCACAACAAGTAAGAGCTTTAAATTGATTTGAATTTAATGCATTGTTAAAGCAAAACATACTCAAAACCAACTAGACAAAGAATTTCAAAAGCAAAATAACACAAAGAAAGCAAAATGCTAAAAACAAACCTGTCACTTTAAAACAAAGAAAAACTTAAGCGTTACATGAATTTATTGATTTAAATCAATTTTATGTAATGAATTGCAAACTGTTTTTTTTTTTCGATATTTAAATTAATTTATTTAAAAGAAATTGCATATTTTTAAGCGATATGAACTTTATGGTTCTTTTCATTATACCGTCGAATTTAAAATAACATTATAGTGTTTTCAGGTCTTCCACTTACACAAACTTCTTTCGTATTTTATTACATTAACGTCATGTAGTTCACAATTCTAATAATTATAACTTTCAGTCATGTCTAGCCTTCATTTAATTTACATATTTACAATAATACTTGTTATATGTTAATTGTATCAGAAATTAAATTATGCTCTGATTTCAAAACACGAAAGGACATTAATACACGAAAATAAACTTTTAAAATTGTGTATATACTAAATAGATTTATTTTTTATGAAATATATCCAGTTTCCAGATACAATGAACATATGACAGAAAATACTGCACAAGTAACAAGCATCAGGTTTCGACAAAAAATTATCGACCATATTTTATGATAATTGCAAAATGCGAAACGAACAGGGCTGGTTAATAATATTCTGTTGGAATATACAAAACTTAGTATTTCGCTTGTTTCATTATCAATACCATTTTTTGTCTTGTGATACTTTTGCAGAACTAGAACTTTCTAATTAGTGAAGTAATTGCTTTAATAATATTTTATAAGTGGCCCCTGAAAAGCCTCTAATGAAATTAACCTAATTTTTTTTTTTAAATCTTTATAAATACTTATATCTTAAATTCGATTCCCTTAACCCAAACATTAAACATATTCTTTAAAACTACACAAACAAAACATAATTATAATAAAACAAAAATAAAACACTTTAAATGCAGACCGAAGGAGGCTCTGGCTTATTAGGTGGGCTACTTGGTGGTTTATTCTCAAAAAACCACAATGTGAACCCCCATGAGAATGTAAGTTTTAATTTAACTATTTCTTGTTTTATTTTTCTTTATCTGAAAATTCTCTTGGTGATTTATAAAATACTAAAGTAGTTTCGTTAAATTTTTACCTAATACGATTTGTTTTGCTTTGTTACCTTCATATAATATATTCTTGCGTTTTACGAGTATGTGACCCATCTTAACGAGTAGTATAAAATAAAAAAAATAACGGTAAACTACAGAATCAGACTTATCTGAAGTATGTTTCATAATGTAGACTATTTAAACTTTGATTAGCAAAGTAGTAATGATTGAGATACACAGCATGACGGCGATTTTTCATTTAAACCAATAAAAGCTAATCCATTGTTGTTGTTTGATTCGGTGAAGACATCTGATATAACAAATTCAATGTAATTTGTTCTTAATGTATTCAAATGTACATACTTACAGTTGTGTTCAAACAAAATAATAGTAGTGATTCATAGTATTTTTTTTAAATAGATTTGTTTTTAATTTTTTTAAGCTTATTTCTAGTTAAACAAAACAATGCTGCCATATTTTTTTTTTATATAAGTTGCAATTGAAAATAAAAGATTACATTAATAGTTTAACAAAAACAAAATAAATTACTATACTACAATAGTCCTGTTCAAAATAACAGCTGTATGGTGCCGGGAAATAACTTCACGGGAATTTACTTCACCTCTAGTGGGAAAAACTTTTATTATGTGAATCTATATCTCACTGAAAGTGGGAGTTTCAATCTTATAGTGAGGTGCTAAGCAGCCCATACACAATTCAATTCAGAGTTTACAAATAAATTGATATTCGGCCACACACTGTACCAACTGAGTTGAAAGACTTTATATAAAATGCCCCAAATATCTGGAATTTTCTTTATGTGTCCGTTGAAAGTCATCTTACACACTTTCACAGATTTCACAAGCCTTCCCCACACACAGTTACACTGAGTTGAAATCAACTTCCAAAAATCAAAATCTTTTAGTTTTACCCCAACCAACTCGTCAACCGTCAAATCGATCACTTGACAACGCCACACACGGGTTGATTTGTGAATGGTGTATTTTTTTACTTTTAAAAACATTTTTTATTAATCCATTTTCAATATTATCTTACATACTAGACAAAAATGCTTAAATCTAATTTAAAAACTAACGAAATGGCTTCATCTAGCTTCCTGGCCGTTAGGAGGCACTCTAGGCTTAACACTATTTTTAAAAACTATTATCTTTCGGCCTTATCTAACAATATACTACGACTAAACTAATTTAACAATAACTAATAAGTTGGATGGCGTATGGTCAGCATTAGATGTCGCTGCACACCATTTATTTGAGATCGGAAACCGCTCAGCCATATTCAATTTTATAATAACATGTGTGTTTCTTGATTTCGACCTCGCCGATGTAAGACCTTTCCTTTACAAAGAGAAATAAAGAGTTGTAATACTTACCCCACGGAGAATCCTCTTTCCTTTCTTCGCCAACAACGAAAATCATTGAGCAACCAGCAGGTGAAAAAATACTCGCCTCAACATGTTTGCGTTGATGACCAAGAAAAAAAAGAGGATTCTTCGTGGGGTAAGTATTACAACTCTTTATTTTTCTTTATAAATGAAACTAATAACCAAAAACACTGTACATTATAATCGTTATTTTTCTTTTAATTGCAATTTAAGTCAAAATAAAGTCATCGTAGAAAGAGCGTTAAAAGCGTCTTAAGCGGATTCTACTGTACATAAACCTGTTGAGTACAAATTTAATTTTTTTTTATTATCTACACACGCTAAAGGGTATATGAATACCCTTATAATTTTTACACATAGCGCGAGCACATATAGGACGAGAACGAGAGACAGACAAATCGACGTAGTGGTAGGAAACTCAAATGATAGGTTTCAATTTCAACTAACTCTATGGGTGGTGTCCAGGATAACTGGAGAGTTGTGTATTATTTTTGTACTTGCTTATTATTCACAGGAGTTTTTTCTTGCTTCATATAGTGTGGTATTCTGCATTTGTCAGTCGGCGAACATAATACATATTGTACTAGTACTACCGTATAACAAATTACGCCATTTTTCGAAAAGTGTTCTTTTACGTAACTGTTTTTTGCCTGAATATTGATTTTAGTCAGAAATTGCACTCTCCTAGGACTCTTTGCAAATGATTTATCTTCCTTGAGACGCATACGAATAGTAACGCCACTTACAGTAAGTTTTAGATCCTTTTTGATTGTACTTTCGACGAAGCAGAAGGAATGCTACACTGAAATTCAGCTTTTCTTTGAATTTTATTGCATTAGCGATCATAATCATAACAGGTTTAATAATATTTTGAAATTCGGAATACGCCTTTCGCTGCACGTGAAGTTTAAATAAAAGTTATAGTTTTTCATGTTTACAGTACAGTACTTTTTTATTTTTAAGCACAATTTTGGGTCAATTTATTAAAGTTCAAGATTACACTACTATTAAACTGTGGGTAATATTATTTTACCCTTATCTGATAACAACTATTTGATTGCTAAACAACTTCCGTTAAAATTGCATTAACAAGTTAATTATATCGCATGTAATAAAATTAGATTTGTTCCATTTATAATTTATTAAGATGCGCACTACTATAATATGTATATTTTGAACACAGCTGTATTTACATATGTACATATATGAACTTTTCTTATAACCCTTTTAAGGAACACAAATTCCATTCAATTTTAAATAAACAAACACTTAATCCCCCCTGAATAAATAACTATTATAATTAAATGACGTTAAAATGCATAGATAACATTTCAGAACTTTTTTTTATTAAATCTTCGTATAACAAGTAACACATTCTGCGGCTGTGTGGGGTTAAAGATTAACTACATTTATAATTAAATGCATGTAATTCAAAAGTGAAAAAAAACTAGCCTCCTATGTGAAGAATGCTCAAAATTGCTTACATATGTATTTATTATACAACGGGCAACCATTCAAATTAAAAAAAAAAAAAGGATTATTCGCTCGAAATGCCAAATCGGAATGCCATCCATGATCCATGGCGGTGAGTCATGGAAACCTTTTTAGTGTATTAATACTCATATTTAGCACCTCCTTTTTAACTGCCTTAAACACAACATATTCGCTTGATTTTCTTTTTTTGTTAGAAAGGTTGTGTGGGGCAGTACAGTATGTAATTTTTGCGCCATATTTCTTGTAATAGCTTACAATCTTCGTGGTAGACAGGAAATAAGATTGTTTAAAGTGTTGGCCGGTTTATTATTCCAAGTTTTAACAATTCCATCTTTCTGGGTTTTCTTGATCGTTAACCGCCCCTTCCAGGATCCTCCACAGGTTCTCAATGGGGTTTATATCTGGACTTAAAGCTGGTCTTAGACTTAAAAAAAAAACCAAAAGAAAAAAGTCCTATGGCGTTCAATCGCATGATCTGGGCGGCCAATTCTGATCACCAAAACGGAAAATTACATAACCAGGAAATGGCTGCTGAAGTACCTAATCGAATTGTTTCTCGGTTTATATGGCATGTGGCAACGTCTTGTTGAAACCACATGTCGTTCAAAACTGGATTATCATGTCGCGATAACGAGCACCGTTAACCGTTACTGCCTGACCAGCCGCATTTTCAAGGAAGAATGGTGCTGATAATGCCTCCAGCCCAAAATTCCGCACCATGCAGTGCGGATGCATTTATCTCTCAACAATCGAATCAGAGACTAACAAAGCTATCAACATGAAAATGAACCCCATCGCTGAAGATGATTTTGATTGAAAAAGCTGTCAAACGTTCATTATTTTTAAAATGTTGCTCAAGAATGAAAACGCGTTGTTCTTTCGTTTAGCACTCAATTTTAAGCTGGGCCGACGCTAAGTTATCAAACTGTGAATATGAGTGCTAATTTGGTTAATAAATATAAAAGTTATTAAGTCAAGTACTCCAGTGCCACCTATCAGGTCCATATTTCGTTATTTTCTCTTTTGACACTGAACCAACATACATATACCTATGGTGAATATGAGTCATTTTGGCTTTGCGGCCTCGGATATGGTGAACATATTACACATACACTCATTAATTTTTATGTAATAGATGATATTACGTACATTAAAATATTAATGAGACAAACAATTTTCTTTTATGCAGTTAGTTAAATTGTATATCGTGGGCTATACAATTCCTATTTTGCATAATTTTCCGGGTTACATTTTATTTCATGGAACTTTTCTTATTTCTTTGTTAGAACACTTGAAACTGATAAAATTATAAAAGAATATTGAAAAACAAGCAATATTAAATTTTAAACGATGAAGTTGTTGAAATACTAGAGGTGGAGAAGTATCGATTGCACTATCGATTATAATCGATATTTTTCACAATCGAAAATAATCGATACTTTTTGACCACTATCGATTGTTGTCTATAGCCATTTCAATATAGTATTTCAAAAGTTTCTTTAAATGGTCGATACGACCTAACGAACGGTGCTCATCAGCAGATGACAGTGAGATAGAATATCTATTCGTTGATCTGGTTGGTAATGAGGGTAAAATTTTGATAGGTGCTGTATATAGGCCTAACCAATGCATTGACTTCGCTCCCCTCTTAACCCTTTTAGAGGATATTTCGTTGACATCCTCTAATATAATTATATGTGGAGATTTTAACAGTAACCTTTTAACCTCAAATTTGTTGACTAACAGTATGGAAATGTTTAATTTAAGACCAGTGAATACGAGTACGCCTACACACTTCTCTGGCGGAACTCCGACACTTTTGGATTTATTTCTTGTAAATGACCTGAATAAAGTGCTTATATACGACCAACTCTCGGCACCTGCATTTTCAAAGCATGATCTGATCTTTTTAACTTTTAATTTCACCGTTAACTATATCATTAAAACTATTGAGTATCGTGGTTTTAGACACATAGATTATACTCTTTTGGAAGAGAATTGCATGAATATATGCTGGGATAGCATTTACTACATGCCGTCGTCGAGTGAGCAAGTCGATTTTTTAAGTCGAAATATATTAAGCCTCTACGACAGACATGTAGATATGAAAACGAAGGCCATTGATGACAGAATTAATCCGTGGTTTACCAGTCATATACGATCCCTAATGCATCAGCGTGATAAAGCTTACAACTGTTGGAAGAGATATCGATTACCGGAATTTCGGCAAATGTACTGTTCACTTCGCAACAAAGTTGTAATGGAAATACGTTCCGCCAAATCGAAAATGTATGCCAGTAAGCTTTATACCTGTTTAAGTGGACGCCAATTGTGGAAAAACCTGCGCAGCATAGGTATTGGTAAAACAAAGTGTAACTCGGCTGATATTACAAATCACGTCGATTGTAATTCTTTAAACCGAAAGTTCTTGTCTCTGCCCTCGTCAATTTCTGTAGAGAGTACTGAGTTTTTATATAGTTCGTATGATAACCATCCTAACAACTCTAGTTTTGGCTTTAGATCGGTAGAGAGTGTGGACGTGGTTGAAAGTGTGCTCTCGATAAAGTCTAATGCTATTGGTCTAGACAAAATAAACCCCATATTTCTAAAATTACTTCTACCAATAATCTTGCCATACATAACCTTCATTTTTAATACGATTTTGACAAAAGGAGAGTATCCTACACTATGGAAGCGGGCCAAAATCATACCTATTCCCAAAAATGCTAGAGCTGATGAGTTTAGGCCAATTTCAATTCTCCCCTTTCTTTCAAAGGTTTTTGAACGAATCGTACAAAAACAGATGAGTACTTATATTAAAAATAATAATATTCTTACTCCAAAACAATCTGGTTTCCGCGAAAAACACAGCTGTATTACGGCCATTCTGAGTGCTACTGACGATATACGGCAGGCTTTAGACGAAGACAAAGTAACATTTTTGGTGCTTCTTGATTTTTCCAAGGCATTTGATATGGTTGATCATACTATTTTATGTAAAAAACTGTTTCGACAATATAACTTTTCATCTGGTGCAGTAAAGCTACTTTCATCCTACCTAACAAATAGAATGCAAGCGGTTCAGATAAATGACAATCTGTCTGATTTTCTCCCAACTGCTAGTGGCGTCTCTCAAGGTTCTATACTTGGTCCCCTATTATTCTCATTATATGTAAATGAACTTCCATCTATCATAAGAAGCTGTTCGACACACATGTATGCCGATGATGTCCAATTGTATATGAGTTGCTCTCTTGGTCTTATTGAGAACGGAGTCCATGATGTAAATGAAGATCTAGAGGCTATTGCACGTTGGTCTGAACTAAACGGATTTTCTTTAAACGCGAAAAAATCGAAATGCCTAGTCATATCAAAAAAACCTTTAGATCTTTCCTACTTCCCTTTTATTTTATTGAGGGGCTCTCCAATAGAATATGTTGAAACGGCTAAAAACCTTGGGATTATTTTTAACCGCTATCTTACCTGGGATAATCATATCCATGCTGCCGTTGGAAAGGTATATGGTGCACTGCGTAATTTGTGGGTAACACAGTCTTTCACCCCTATAAGGACGCGGTTTATGTTAGCTAAATTGTTGGTCATTCCTATTCTAATATATGGATGTGAAATCTTTTGCAGTTGTAATGCGGTCAGTAAAAGAAAGCTCAATGTTGCCTTTAATAGCACGATAAGATATGTTTTCGGCCTACGTAAATATGATAGGTTAAGTAGGTTTTCTTCGCGTCTGTTCAACATGCCATTTGAGAGCTATCTACAGTTTCGCACTTTGACACAGTTAGTAAATATTCTGGTAACACGTGAACCACACTACTTATTCGAAAGGACTCGATTCACCTCTTCACAGCGGTCGGGGCAATTAATTCACACTCGTTACTCGTTTCTTACCTCAGAGCGTCAATTGTTTGTTAATGCTGTTCGATTGTGGAATTCACTGCCTCGGAACTTAAGAATAATTCAAGGTACAAACATAACAAGACTTAAAAGAGAATTAAGAAATTATTTTTCTAGAAACAGATAAATATAAACTTCTATGAAATTTTTGTATATATTTACTTAAATAAATAATTTTGTTTTGTTAACTTTGTAACATATATTCAATTTGTATGATTTGAAATTTTCTTATTTCTTTTCTTGTAAAGATTGCATTTGGTATACTCGCTCATTTACTCTTAACTATTGTTCATAGCTAGCTTATCACTATCTTATAAGATATTGTATCTTAATGTGTATAAGCATATCGAAAATAAAATAAATAAATAAATAAAAATAAATAAATATATTTAAAGTTTCACAGAGAAACCCGATCTAATAAGCCAACTGTCAAAATGGCTTTAACTTAAAAAGGGATTCCCCGCTTTATGAGTCAGTAGCGTAAGAATAGGGTATAGGGGCATTATTATTTGTCTAACTCTTAACTTAAAAAGGGGATTCCCCGTTTTCTGAGTCAGCGTAGAAATAGGAGTTGATCTCTTAATTCCCTCTGCCTATACGTACATAGGTAGGTATGCATTTTATGATGCCTAAACCTAAAAAGCTGGAACGGGTTTCTTTAAAATGTGGAATCTTATCTCTCTAGGTTTTGGTAAAAAAGTTTATTTAATATGGTGCATTTAACTTTTTTTATTGTTACCCTTAAGAGGAAAAAACTATCGATATGTATCGATAATTATCGATAGTCAAAAGCCAACTATCGAGAACTATCGATGGCACTGACTATCGATATTTCTCCACCTCTATGAAATACAAAAGTTGGATTCTGAAAAACGGGCAAAGAGGAAATAAACAGAATTTTAAAAAGCGGAATAGGAGGACGGGTTTTTGAATAAGCGGGCTTTTAAGAGGCAGTATTTTAAAAAAAACGGGATTTTAGGGGACGGCGTTTTTAAACTTTTTTGGTGGGATTCTTAAACAACGGGATTCAGATAGGTTCTCTTCCCTGATATGTGGTTTCTCTGATGGTTAGATCGATGTATAAATGTTACAGTTACCTTTCGATCCTATTTTTAGACATACATATACGTATTTATTTTTGCAACTAAGCGACTTCTCACATATGTGAAATGTGGAATCGATTACGGATTTGACACATTCACTTCCTTAAGATTGATATTTTTAATTTCATTTTGATTTTTTGATTTTGACTATTTTTTTATTTTCATGTGTTACTCGAGTAAGTCCACTTCAAACACAACCGCACTTCTTTCGCACCCGAACTGTCCCCGCATATTTTTAATCTCAAAATTATTAAGAAATCCTTGTTTGTGGTTAAGAAAAAAATGTACATAGATATAAATTATAAGTCCCAATCGACCAGAAGGCCTTCAAATAGCAAATGCATGAATTTTAGGTCTTCAAACTTGTATAGTCATTTAAAGACTCTATGTATCTGTGTCTAATATGTCTTTGCTCCTTAGACGGACGTGAAGCAGAGGCATTAACAGCTCCGTGCATATTATATCCATTGAAATAATTATCCTTGCATCCTTTCTGAGTTTACCTTCGGTTTATATTACGGCACACATGTTACCTTTTTTATCTGAAAAATTACGTTTATGTTTTGAAGGCAAGAACTTCCTATATGCACTTGGTAAATAAATTATCCCGATTGAAGTACATACATATATTAATTATATTAATTTTTTTTTAAACATTACATAGGTATGTACATGTACATGTACATATACCAATAAAAAAATGCGTCGCAGTAGTGTTCATAAAAATACTTTACAATATTAATATGGTTGAGCATACATACCTAGCTAAAATAATAGATACATTACATAATAAATAAAAAAAACCAACATTATTAAGTAGAGAAGGCATGTAGTTTATCACCAAAAGTACATAATTAACACATTTAACCCGCAGTTAAGTACAATACATTACACATTTTTTCATACAAAGTAATTGCTAATACTTAATATTGCTCATACAAATATACAAACCTATTTAAATTGATTATAAAAGAAATAATCTCAAATTTTGTTTGTAAAGGGATTTCATGGTGCCCCATCAGCGCGCAATAATGCCCAAATTCGTCCCAATGCACCTTTAAATATACAACAGCAACCAATGCAACAACAGCAACCAATGCAACAACAGCAACAGCAATATAATATGCAACAGGGGATGAATCAAAATCGATTTATACCAGTACCTGGGCCGCGGGCTCCTTTAAATGCTCAACAACAACAAACACTACAGCAACCACTGCAACAGCAACAAATGCAGCAGCAACAACAACAACCACAACAACAGCAACAAACCCAACAACAGCTGCATCAACAACAACAACAGTTAAAGAAAGCACGGTTTTTCATTGCAATGTTCGATTATGATCCGAGTACAATGAGTCCAAATCCTGACGGATGTGATGAGGAACTCCCATTCCGGGAAGGGGATACTATAAGAGTAAATATAATGTTTATGTTTTTTTTTGTTTCTCTTTTCAATTTTAGCAAATTTATCTTTAAAATACTTTAAAAACTGTAATAATACATTTACAGTACGGTCTTGGTTTACACAACTTTAACCATATATCGTTTTTGGTTACTTGACTTATGAAAAGTTACCACATAAAGGGTGATCCAATTCGAATTTAGTTGCCGGTCAACGGCCTAAAATTGTTGAATTGAATACAGAAATGTATCGAAATTTATGGAAAGATTTTGGGCAGTTCGTCCTACTAAGCAAGCATTGTTTTTTTCCTGCATCCGTTCACCCTTTCTTATTATTTAGGCGTGTTTTTTTTTGTGTTAAGAAAAAGTTCGCATAACAAAACGATTACAGCGGCTTAAGTTCTTCGAATGTATACCTGGCACCACTGGGCATAGTGACACTTCAGTTGTAGTATTTTTTTTTATTTGGATAATTAGAAAAAAAGGACATTTGTATTCAGAAATTTGCAAATTAGCTTTTATTTTTGATTATAACCTTTTCTCCTTTGAAGACATATTTCTCTGTCCAATTTTTTCGTAATTGACATGACGTCTTGTAATTTTTCACATTTTGTATAACACTTTTCAAGAAAAGTAATTTGGAAGCACAGGTTTTATCGTAGCTTAACTCCTAATACTCGATAGTTACCCAGGCTAAACGAATTCTGAAAACTATTTTTCCATATACATATGTAGATAACAAAAAAAGTCTTACATCATTATTATTATAGACCATGAAATAATTTTCATTCGTCAACATAATCTTCTTGAAGCATTTTGCTTCTTCCAAGGGTCCTACGAATAATACGATTTGTCAAACAAAGTAAAATAGGCCTCCGTTTTTGCTACGGCCGGCGGCGGCGTAATAACTTGGAAAAGTGAAAACGATTACCGGATACTACTATGCCTATTTATTGGATAAATTTAATGCAGAATTGATGGAAAAACGACCTCATTTCAAAAAGAAAAAAGTGCTCTTTCACCACGATAAT
Source organism: Brachyopa scutellaris (assembly GCA_949775065.1). Lineage (NCBI taxonomy): Eukaryota > Metazoa > Arthropoda > Insecta > Diptera > Syrphidae > Brachyopa > Brachyopa scutellaris. Next base: position 28,142,650 of record OX459113.1, on the reverse strand, counting down.
GCACCGGCTCATTCACCGCAGTAGCAACAGTAAAATTTGCTCAATTGCACTATGAACTGCTTTATCATCCACCCTATATTCCAGATTTGGCTCCTATTGATTATTTCTTGTTTCCTAATTTGAAAAAAATGGATCGACGGAAAAAGATTTTCATAGAATGATGAGATTATCGATGCAACAAATGCCCCTTATATAGGGTTTGAGAAAATATTTCTTCGAAGGGTTAACAAAGTTCGAAAATCGTTGGGAAAAGTGTATCGCGCTAAACGAAGACTTGAAAAAATAAATTAAATTTTGAGAAAAAAACGAGTTTTTAGTTTCAATCATCGAACAGCCTACGTATTATCACACTAATTTCAACTGTTCGATGTGGTGCACTTTTTTAAGATTTATTGCGGACGATCTGAACGTTCAACATCATCGGTGCATGTGCGCCCACGTTTTAATTCGAAATTCTTTTTATTTACCGTTATTACAAAGCAATGCCTTGAGAGGGTACTTCTATTTTTCGAGATTTTTGAATGGAGTTCGTATTATCAAGAGTTGACTGTAGTTTCCAACTATACATTTTTTTTTGCGTTTTTGAGTTGCTCGGGTTAATATTGCAAAACTTGTAAGCAATACATTTCTATTCGCAGGTATATGGAGATAAAGATGGCGATGGATTCTACTGGGGTGAACTTAGAGGAAGACGAGGATATGTGCCACACAACATGGTCACGGAAGTAGATGAAACTCAAAGTGGTATAGGTGGGTCAGGTTCAGGACCAGCTCCTGTGCCGACAACTACAGCACCAACAACTACGCAGAGTATGCGAAATATTAGTAGAGACCGATGGGGTGATATTTATGCAAATACGCCTGTCAAGCGTATGATTGCGTTATATGACTATGATCCACAAGAACTAAGTCCAAACGTAGATGCCGAAGTAAGTTGTTAAATTATTTTTAAATAAAATTCATAGATTATATGAGTACTTAAATTATCAAGACTCGAAGATTCATTCTACATAGGTATATGTGAATGATTATTTTGTTTTCATATTAAAAAAAAATTCATTTCGATAGATCTAAAAGTCGGATAAGTAAAAGTATCTAATTTTGTGATAGACACTCCCTCACACGTCAGACATAGGGTGATGGGGACCGCTGTTCTGTTAACATTACGTCTCCTTCTCTAAATAAGTCGTAACGCTAACAAAAAAAAATCCGGTCCACTTATTTTTACATACATATGTAACAGATTTACGAGTATGGACACAAATGTAAAATAAAATTACCTATCTGTTGCTCTTTCTAATCTGCTCAGAAGAAGAACTATACATCCACACAAAACAACAAATAAAGAATACAAGAAATTTACGCATGTGCTTCAAATTTCATTCCTCGTCTCGTTATTCGTTGAATTGTAATGCGTGGAATTTTGTGATTTGTCTCCCTCTCGTATCTGTACAAAAATTCAATTTTTCCCAATGTGGTAAAAGTAGAGACACCTACATTATAATGTATAGGAAACCATCAAGATTCCTTTATGTGCTTAAAATCATTGGTTTAAGTCTAAGCTCAATGGTCAATTTTGGGACACATTTCTAGGCGCAACCATTCAATTTTTATATTACAAATTTCTGTTCATGTATTCGCTTTTATATGATTGTGGTAGAGTTACGCCACTTCAGGATATGTAAACAGTTGGGAAGGTGAAATTACAAAAAAATAAAAAATAAAAAAAAACCGTCTAACGTAATGCTGTCCTGATAATTTTTGTTCAATCTACACTTTATTCTCAATATTTGTTATTTTGTTTAGATTTTTATGCGCTATCATTTTGGAGATAAGATAGGGGAACAGCAATTTTTTAACGTATTTTTGAAAAAGTGTTAAGAAAAAAGTAAAACAAAAATATATTTCATACTTTTTTGAATTCGTGCTTTAACGAGCTTTCATTTGACATCCCACACAATTACCTCAAAATTGTTTTTATTTAAGCTTCCCATTTAATCCCCCAAAACTAGCGTTCCAAAGTCGAAATTCATCTTTTTAAGTTCAAGTCTGCGTTTGGGCCACTAATTGGTATAACTATACAAAATTTCAATAGTCAATAGTCTTTCAATAGTCTTCTCGAACAAGTTAACTTTCCTTTCCTTTCTATCCATTTTGAAAATATATTCTTAAAATCTGAAGTGTGAGTCATTGACCTTGGTCCACCACGGACTGTAGCGCCACCTAAGTAAATCTGAAGTGACAGCTCATCTCTAATTTGTTCTGGATATAACTGCTCATAAATTTATAACCGTTAATGAATAGATTCGAATTCTTGACAAGCGTTCTGATGAGTATAATTTGTCAAGATGAGCTTCTCAACTCGACGTTCGGAATCGGCAAAAAATTGTAGGTTCCTTTCATTCGTTCCAAAATAAAAAAAAAACACACACAAATTGTTGCGAGAAGCAGGCCTGGTTCCAAAAAGCTCTTAGTCTTAGGCGGCCCTTACACGGTCAATCGATTGATATTAGGCATCGCGTATGTATGGATTGACGCTACCCTTTACACAGTTCAATGCATTGTCATTAAATTTTTAGCGGTACGGCTGTGCGAAGATGATAAAGAGGTAAAAGAAAAAAAACTGGAAAGCAAAAGAAGAATTTAAACGATTCAGTGGTTAAAAAAAGGAATCACACGAACATCTTTTAAATGAATTGAAAATATCTGCATGGGACGTTTATAAAACTTTTATAGGAGTGGATAATTCTGTGAGCAACGTGGTGTAGTGGTAAGTGCGTTCGATTTCTACGCAATGATGCCCGGGTTCAATCCCAGCCCGGGTCCAACACCTAAATGTTTTTTCACCATGGCACCTCTTTCGAATGTCTGACAGACAATCAAAGAGTATCATTTGTCGATTAGCTTCTCAACTCGCCGTTCGGAGTCGGCAAAAAACTGTAGGTCCGTTCCATTCATCCAAAAATATATCACACACACACAAGTGGTTGCGAGAAAGCAGGCCCAGGTTCACCCCGAGCTGTGGCGCCACCTAAAGTAAAGGATAGTTATTATTTTTTAACATATGAGGATTTATTTAGAAAAAAGGTACATTTATGCGGTAAGCGATTTTCGTAAGCCAGCAACTTTCTAGCATCTTCCGACAGGGAGTTCATTTGAGGATTTAAAAGTTACAACCGCACTATCTGCAATATCAATCCCCTAAGCTTGGTAATGACTGACAAGTTTCAATAATCTCCGACATAAATGATCGGTCTTCATCATCCCTTTTTCCGCTTTGATTACTAGCGACATATCTACACGTTTACTCTCCCGCGACACAAAACACAACTAATTTTCATATTAAGCTGGCTTTACACTTTCGTTCTTCATGCAGTGTACGTTGTTCCATACAACGAGTATATTACTCGGTTAACGTATACCGAACAACGAAGAAGCATTCACAATTCACATTGTACAGTTTTTTTTGATCTAGTTTGCTCTTTGTATCACATTGGATGGGTTAGCAATTATATTTTATTTTACTGTGTTTGATTTAACATAGTATGTCTGTTTGGTAACTTTTTGGGTCAAGTGGGTAAAACTTGTCAAAAAAATATAAAATTTAAAAAGTGGGGGAAATCCTCTCAGAGATTGGAAAACTTGCAAGAAATTAAACAAACGCGTTGAACCACATTTGTTCTGTCATTTTTTTTTTTGTTTTTCACTAACAATGAAGATTATGACATTTTCAAACTATCAGATGGCTTCACACTGTACCCAAAGAAAAGGGTGGTGCAAGAATTCGCTAGTTTCTCAATTGGGAGAAAATTTTGACACTCTTATTTGGCTCTTTTTTTTGCGAATTGTTACGAACTTTTTGGGTTAACAAAGAGGATTTTGCTC